>CM040121.1:101114664-101714664 GCA_022559845.1 Amorphophallus konjac
TCAGCTCGTACTGCCGGAGCCTTTGGAAGACGACCCTGAGGTCACTCAGGTGCTCGTCTCTTTTCTTCGTCTTGACGACCAGATCATCAATGTAGCACTCGACCTTTGCCGTACAGCAGCTCGTCGAAGATCTTGGTCATCGCCCGCTGGTATGTGGCACCGGCATTCTTGAGGCCGAAGGGCATCCTCTTGTAGTGAAATATCCCTTTGGGTGACCGGAAAGCTGTGTGGACCCGGTCGCGGTCGGCTATCCAAATTTGGTTATAGCCGGACGACCCATCCATGAAGGACAGGGCCTCGTGGCCAGTGGTTGCATCAATCATCACTTCGGTGATAGGCACCGGGAAGTCATCTTTCGGGCAGGCTTTATTCAGGTCGCGGAAGTCCACGCATATCCTGATCTGTCCATTCTTCTTTTTCACCGGTACAATATTGGCCAGCCATGTGGTGTATTGATTTTCCGCCACGAAGCTGACATTTATGAGCTTGTCGACCTCTTTGCAGATCTGGCTGGTTAGCTCCGGCCTCATGCGCCGGGGAGGTTGCTTCACTGGTTCCACCTTGGGATCGATGGACAGTATGTGCTGGGTCACTTCGGCGCTGAGCCCGGGCATTTCTTTGTAATTCCAGGCAAAGCAATCCCGGAATTCTTTCAGCAACTTTGTGTACTGTTCTCGCTCCTGCAGGGGCATAAGAGCACTAAGGAAGGTTGGCCTGGGGTCGTCTTCTGTACCAAGGTTGACCTCAATCAATTCGTCGACCGTGACCTGGCCGCCACTTTCAATTTCCGGCGGGGCTGGTGACAAATCGACGAAGTCCTGGTCTTCATTGTCCTCGGGCTCAAGGACGCCATCTCCCTCTTCTTGTTCATCATGACTGGGCATGGAGGCTGCATTCACCTCGCACTCCTCCTGGGTCGTAGCTGCCGGGTAAGCGAGGTCCGCTGGCTCGGAGGGGCACAGGTCCATCCCGGGCTCTTCTGTGTATTCATCATAGACCGCTCCTGCGGGGGCCGGGGTAGCCGCATCTTCAAGCGCCTGGCATTGGATGGACACAGTGTAGGCTCCTGCCCTGGGGCTGTCCGCCACGTGGGGGCGTGGCGGGGCTACCACGTAGTCCCCCATTCTGAGCTCATCCCTGTCGATGAGGCTTTGAGCAATGTCTTTGAAGACATAGCAGTCTTCAATGGCGTGACCCAGCATCTGGTGGTAAGGGCAAAATAGTGGGTCCCCGCTTCTTCGGGTGTCTTGCGGCCTCTTGGACCGTGGAAGGGAGACTTTGCCGTAGTGGCAAGCCCAGTCGAAGATGCCCCGGGTCTTCTCTCTCGGAAAGGAATAAGGCTTCTGTACCTTCTCTTGGAGTGTCAGCCCTTGCCTGGTCGGCCGCTCGGTCAGCGAGCTTGCCATGTCTCTCATTTCCCGCCTTGACAAAGCGGGGGTGCTGGGACTGGTGCCTCGGGGCCGAGGCATCCGGCCACCCCATGGGGGGAGGGAGCCCTGGATCAGGTCGGCGACTAGCGAGGTTAACTCGGCTAGCCGCCTCTTCAGCATCTCGATCTCCCGTTGCTGCCTGTGGTACAAGGCGTACATGACGGGGTCGTATCGAGGGGAATTCGGAGCATGGCCCATGCTGCTGCTCCTCGCTTCGCCGGCCGACCGGGGCGAAGGTGTCTCGCCGGTGTGCCCTTTTGAGGTCGACACTTCGGAGAAGGAGGGGGTCTTCTCTATGCAACGGCGGCGGGGAGGTTTCCAAAGGAAGATCTCCTCGTCTTGTGCCTCCTGAACTGGGGGCGCAGGATGTGCATCTTGACAGGCTTCCCGCGAATCTGTAGCTTCTGCGGGGTCGTCACCGGGCCATGTTGAGACCGATATGACATCAGTCTCGTAGTAATTTTCTAGTGAAAAGCCCAGACCGGGGTGCTTGGTGATTTTCAGCAACCGTCGATCCAGGTTTGGTGGGTTCCACATTCTTTCAAACATTTCCTTCCGGATGGAGGGCTGGTAGGGAGGAATCTTCTGCTTTCTGACCATTCTGGCTGCCCGGTCAGTCATGTGGGGAAGTCCCGTAATGGGGACGTGCGGGTCATGCAACTCGTCAGGGAACCGACAATCGTCGTCTTCCCTGACCGGCTTCTCCCCGGCCACATAGAAGATAGTGGGCGGCCCCTTGGGGTTAGGCACCTCGAAGGTTCTCAGTTGTTCAGCCGCTTGGCATTCAATTTCCGCTATCGGCTTGACGATCCCTGGCGGGACCCTGACATCTTCTAGCAGGTCTTCGAGGCAGGGTGCCCCCGGTGTGGGGTAGATAGGGAGAGGGGCTGCCCTAAATACCCCTTCCTCTTGTGCAATAAATGGTACATGTGGGGGAGCCACATAGCCTGGGGGCGGCGGAGGAAACCAGCCTCCCGATTCCATTTTCTTCTTTCCCTTGTCTTGGATGACTTGAGGAGCTTGCTTCGCCTTTTCTAAGTATAGATTAGCATCTGACAGGTGACACTCGAACACCTCGAACGGGTGGAGGTCGGCGAAGATTCTGACTTCCTTTCCCTCGCAGGGGTACTTGATGCCTTGATGCAAGGTGGAGGGCACCACCCTATTTTGGTGTAGCCAAGGCCGGCCGAGCAACGCCTTGTAGGACGTGTTGGAGTTGATGACGTGGAACTGGACTTTGGAGGTGAAGTCGTCAAAGGTCAAGTTGAACTCTGCGACCCCCATGGGAACCTCACATTTCTGGTTAAAGCCGGCAATCTTGACATTTTTAACTTCGACCAGGTGTACGTCAAAGTAGTGCTTCTGGTATACCCGGTACGGGAGTATATTCACTGCTGCCCCTGGGTCGATCAAGACCCTGTTGATAGGCTGGCCGTTCAGCTGCCCTTTCATGTAGAGGGGCCTGTTATGGCTGCAAGTCGGTAGGAGCATGTCATCTTCTGTGAAAGCCACTGCTACTTCAGGTGGTGTTTCTGCCAAACAGGCTTCAAGGTGTGCTGGCGTCTGGAGTGCGGCGATGATGGCTTGCCGCGTTTCTTCGTTCAAGGACAGCATCTCCCACACCGTGAACTGGGTCGGGATTTTCTTGAGGTGTCTGACTATTCGCTCGGCCGGCCGCACCTTGAGCAATTTCATCTCTTCGGGCTTGCTGCGTCTGCCCTCATCCTAAGGCTGGAGTGCCAGCTCAGGGGATGCCTGTTTTGTGGGCTCTGCTGCGGCCTGTTGAGCTGGCGGGGCCTGCTGGGCTTCCTCTGTTTCTCGCATGAATTCGGCGAGGTTTGGGATGCCGTTGAATTCTCCTTCTGGCTGGGCAGGAGCTGTAGCTGGTAGAGCTTGAGGAATGCTTGCTTTACTGGTCGCAGCGGACCCCTGGGGGTGCGCCCGCCTTCCTGCTCGAGCTGACAGGAACTCGGCGAACGACGGGGCGCCTTGACTCTTGGTACCCCCGGGGTAGAGCCCTGATGGGGGAGGGATCTCGGTGCCTCGGACCTCAGGGTCGAGAATCTGGTATGGTTGTTCCCCCTTGAGCATGATGTTGAGGCTGCCCTGAGGAGGGCGCCCCCACTTCCTCCCTGACCTGGTGGCGTGCTGGGAGGTGGATGTTTCAGCTTGACTCACCTCTGCCGGTTCATGGGGTGGCTCTTCTTCTTTCTCTTCCAGGGAGAGAGCGGTGTCGAACAACGCCGAGAGGGTGTTGCAGGCGAAGACGACCTCCTTCTTCTTCTTGCCCCTGGGTCTTCTCTTCTTCTTCTTCTTGCCCGCTGCAGCGGATGGCTGCTCCCGAATAGGTTCACCCCACAGGGGAGGCTCTTTATCTGCATCAGCTTCTGTTCCTGGAGCCAGCTCGAGTGACTCGAACTCCTCCCAGGGGACATATTGTTTTAATTCGACGGGCTGGATTTTGGGCTGCTCATAATCTTCAAGCCCGTCAATAATAGCCTGGAGTCTTTCAACCGCCGGGCTAGTCTTCTTGTACATCCGCAACGGGGCCGAGCTCTTCTTGTTGTGAGTGGGCCGCCTCATGACCAGCCGAGGGGCCGTGTCGTGGCAAACCGGGTTTACCGGGGGCGGTGCAGGCAGGGGCGCTGCTACCCTCGAGTGAATTCCTGGGGTAGGTCGAGTGGCGCGCGCCTTTCTAGTTTTTCTGGGTATAGTCTGCCACCCTTCTTGGTCTTGAGCTGGGGCCATGATAAAGGTCTCATAAGTGGTACGGGCACAGGCTTCCGCCCACTCTTCTGGCAACTCCTGATATAGTGAGATCATATTGACGGACACTACAAGAAAAATCGCGGATAGCGACCGACCTAACGGTCGCTATTCAGTCGTAGATCGGTCGCCAATATGCATTGCGACCGAACAGATACTATCTAGCGACCGAATATGTCGGTCGCTATATAATAGTCGCTATATCGCGACCGACATAATTCGGTCGCAGTATCAGTCGTTACCAGAGACCGATTATAATCGGTCGCCTGACCGGTCGCTAATAATTCGGTCGCCATTCAGTCTCTATTCGGTCGCTACATTTGTTGTATTTTTAAAAATAAAATTAACCTATCGGATTTATTCGGTCTCAATTCGGTCGCTAGTCGGTCGCTAAATTTGTTGTATTTTTAAAAATAAAATTAACCTATCGGATTGATTCGGTGGCTAGTCGGTCGCAAGTCGGTCGCCAAGTATAATTATTTAATAAAAGAAATATAACGTATAGTCGCTATTCGGTCGTAATTCAGTCTCCATGCGGTCGCTAATTTTGCATTATTTTTTTTTAAAAAATTTATTTAAACTGATAAATAAATTACCTGATAAATAACAAATTCATAACATAAATATAAAATCAACTACACAGACAACAATATCGACAAATCTCAAATTCATCACATACAAACACCTGATAAATAACAATTTCATAAAACAATAATAAATCAACTACACGGATCACAATCTCCACGAACCTCAAATTACACACAATTAAAATAAAATCACAAATTAATCATACATCCATAATAATAAAATGACAACATACACAACTAAAATAAAATCACAAATCCTCCACATATGTCTCATCCTGGTCGTCGTCTCGTCCAACATCATCCTGGTCGTCGTCTCGTCCAACATCTCGCGACGGATGATCCTGTATATCATTTAAAAAAATTATAATCAAATCCTTAATAAAGAAATCAAGCATTAACAAGACTTAATAAAGAAATCAAGCATTAACAAGAGTATGCCAATAGTTTAAGCCAGCTCATTTTCATATATATAAATACACACACACAATATAAGTTCAAATTTCATCTTGTATTTTAAAAATGAAGTTTGAGCGCCGAGCTCAAACCGGGCATCCGATTTGGATTCCGTCAGTTCTGACAAGTCACTTTCATCTCCCCGGTCGTATTGGAATGATCGGCACGGCCATCCGACCGGTATTTCGAATTTTAGACCCCCGGACCCGTCCTAACAGTTCATTTGAACTAAGTGTATTTTAAAAATGACACTACAAGAAAAAGTGGCTATAGCGACCGACTTAGAGACCGATTAAATCGGTCGCTAGTCGGTCCCAAATAGAGACCAATTCGGCGACCGAAATAATCGGTCGCATATGTGAGACCGTTTTGGCGACCGAATTTAGTTCGGTCTCCAATCGGTCGCTGTTCTTGCGACCGAATTTACTTCGGTCTCCAATCAGTCGCTGATCCCGTTATACTCCCCACTGCGGCCCCCGCCCGCCCGAGCCCCTCTCCGCCCGAGCCCCCCCTCCCGCCCGAGCCCTCCCGCCCGAGCCCCCGCCCGAGCCCCCTCCCCCTGCGGCCCCCTCTCCGCCCTAGCCCCCCCACGCCCCTCCCGCCCGAGCCCCCCTCCGCCGGAGCCCCCCCTCCCCCTGCGGCCTCCCGCCAGAGCCCCCCTCCCCCTGCGGCCTCCCGCCCGAGCCCCCTTCCGCCGGAGCCCCCCCTCCCCCTGCGGCCTCCGCCCCCCTCCGCCGGAGCCCCCCTCCCCCTGCGGCCTCCCGCCCGAGCCCCCCTCCCCCTGCGGCCTCCGCCCCCCTCCGCCGGAGCCCCCCCTCCCCCTGCGGCCTCCCGCCCGAGCCCCCCTCCCCCTGCGGCCTCCCGCCCGAGCCCCCCTCCGCCGGAGCCCCCCCTCCCCCTGCGGCCTCCCGCCCGAGCCAACCTCCGCCCGAGCCCCCCTCCCCCTGCGGCCTCCCGCCCGAGCCCCCCTCCGCCGGAGCCCCCCTCCGCGCCGCTCGCCTCGCCGTCGTCGCCGCGCCGCTCGCCTCGCCGTCGCCGCTCGCCGTCGCCGTCGTCGCCGGCTTCCTCTCTCTCACACACAGGTACCTCTCTCTCTCTCTCTCTCTCTCTCTCTCTCTCTCTCTCTCTCACACACACACATAAAAAAATGGCTAAGGCCAGAGGAAGCAAAACTTTTGAATAACTATACATATCAAGCTATGAAATCAGAATGAAGAGTTCAGATAAGGTAGAGAAGATAGACGTCTAGGTCACCAAAAAGAGTTGATGGATCAGGGCCTACCAAATGCAGGTCAACCCATACGACGCCACCTTGGCACTATTAAAATGTCCAAAGCATACAAAATCATCTTGGGTTGCCCACGACCCAATCTGATCAGGATAATATTAAAGCTTAGCCTGCTACTTGGCGAGATATGCATGGCCTTGGGACCACTTAACTCATTGGTGCACTCCGCGCAGGTCTCAACGGCGGCGAATGTTCATGGATTCCTTTTATCTATTCTCCTCCTCCAATCCGATAAGCAAGAGAAGGGGTTTGGGGCATATATATATATTATTATATATATATACATTTGCCTTTAGATTGGACGGCGGCTAACCAAAAGATAAAGACGTAAAAATGTGACCAATGACCAGTGAGATCGATTTTGTTGCTTTGTGAGCTGAGGCATCCAATTGTCCCAATAGAGGTTTATACTCCGTTTAATTATTGGGTTTATTGGGAGAATTTAATCATTAAAAGTTCTTACAAAAATTTAAGTCCAACTAAATACATAAATTTTCTCAACTTTAGAATCCAACTAACTTTTACTGATGAGAGAGAGAGAGAAATACATATGAGGAGGGTAATTAAAAAATCTCAAAACTCTTATCCAACCGTGCTCCCGGTTGAATTTAGATGCAAAACTATATGTGATATAAAATGTATTTTATATCCCATTCTGTCGTTAAATCTCCATTAACTCACCATGAAACTCACATTATGGTATTAAACTTAACATCTAATGTGTGGAAGGGAGAGTTGAGAGAGATGAAAACCAAATAGATTTTTTAGTTTCAAAGTTTTCAGACGACATGTCAAGTGTACCGTAACAGGTATTTACAATTTTATATGTTTTTATGAAATTGTTATGTAACAGGTTATTTATTTTATTAAAAGTGGTTATTTATCAGGTGATTTATAGTAGCTTTATATTAATTTTTGAAAAAAAAAATTTAATTAGCGACCGCATGGAGACCGAATAGCGACCGCTGAAAATATTAACTTGTATACAGGCCCACAAGTGCCTATACTATATACGCTTGATGAAGTCTTTCTATAGCTTTTCTATGCTGCAGATTGTTTGTTCTCTTCTTCTAGATTACTTCTTCTGTGTTAGTCTTTAATCAAGGATACTACATTAGCGAGGAAAATTTTCCTCACACAGTTACTAGCTTGCATGAACTGCAAGTGTCAGACTTCATATTCATTTGAGTCTTTGTTTATTGCAGATTGTTTGCTCATTTCTTGTCCGAGATATGGGGATTGATTGGCGAATGGAGTGGAGCACACCAAATCTCCCACATACTAACTCCGACAGCAGCTAGACCAAATAGGCCAAACATTGATTTTTTCTGAGTGGAGCATAAATTGTTGAGTATCATTGAGGTAGCTGAATTTTCTTCAATTTGCAACCCCTTAGATCTGAAATATGTCCATATGTAAGAAGCCCAATCACCGAAAATAAATAAGTGGTTATAATTTTCAGTCTGTGGGGTCTTGCAGCAGCAGCATTTTGAACAAATTGGAATCCCTATCTTCTGAATGTTGCAATCCAGAGGAAGACACTTGTTGATAATTTTCCACAGATGAATGGAGATCTTGGAAGGCAGCCATGGTGACCAAATGCTAGTCCACTGATTGAAAGTCTGAGTCTCTTGGTTCCTGCTAATAGCCTTTTGGGTGGATGAGACTGAACAGTTCCCCGAAGAAGAAAGGCTCCAAGCAGGTAGGTCATGTTCCTGATTGAGTTTAACATGCTTCAAAGCAGTGCTAATTTCTTCAGTAAAAAACCTGTTAGGCCAATTTGTGTCTTCTGAATTCATCTGTACAATAAAGTCCCGAACAGAGAGCATAGGGTTGATGGTGTTATCAGCCAATGCAAAATCAGCAAGGGTGTGTTGGCCTATCCATCTGTCATACCAGAAGCTTGTCCTGCTGCCATCTCCAATAATGACCCTCTTATGCTGAATAATTAAATTTTTTGCAGTGATCCACCTTCTCCTTTCAAAACCCTTCATATTTGTAAACTGAACCTGGATGAGAGGACAGTTCCTAATATATTTGGCTCTGAAATACTCGGCCCATAATGTATTTGAATGAAGAGCTTGCCACAACATTTTAACACTTAAGGGAGTTTCCATATTCCTTAGTGATATAATACCCAGTCCACCTTAAGAGATAGGAGTGCAGATTTTGTTCCATTTTCTCCAGTGCTTCCTGTGACCATGATCAGATGAACCCCAGAAGAAATTGGCAAGTGATTTTTCAATAGCTTGGTGAGTTCCAATATGCAGTGAAGAAGATGTAAGAAAGTATATGGGCAATGAGATCAGGACATGCTTGATAAGGACTAGTTTTGCTCCCTAGGAGAGCATCCCACATTTCCAACCTGAAATCCTCCTCTGAATATTGTGTAGAATACCAGTGTAGTGAATTTTCTTGCATCTTCCTTTGATCAGGGGAAAACCAAGATACTTATGAGGGAAGGAGTGTTTAACAAAACCAGTGACATCCTGAATTTTCCTGGCAGTAGAGTTATTATTCCTGGAGTGTATGAAAAAACCACTTTTACCTGTGTTTATTGACTGCCCTGAAGCTCTTTCATAATCTTGTAGTATCTTAAGGAGATTCCTTATTGAAATAAGATTGCCATTGCAAAAAATGATGGTATCATCCGCAAACAAAAGATGTGAAATATTCGGGCAATGTCTAGGACTAGCATACCATTCTATGAGGCCACATTGGAAGGCTTTTGTCAGAGATCTACTGAGTACCTCTTCTGCAATGATAAATAGTGAGGGAGCAATTGGATCACCTTGACGCACCCCTCTTGAAGATTTGAAGAATCCAGCAGGGGTACCATTTATAAGAATAGAAAACCAGTTATTGTGCACCATTTTTCTAATAAGCCTGATGAACTGGTCATTAAATCCAAACCTGTTAAGAACATTGAAGAGAAAATCCCATTCAAGCCTATCATAAGCCTTAGCCATATCAATCTTTATCATCACATTAGAGCCCCTTATTTTCATGCCAATTTCATTGGTAAGTTCCTGGGCCAAAGCAATATTCTCAATAATATTTCTGCCTTTGACAAATGCAGATTGTTCAGGAGATATGATCTTAGGAAGAATGCTGGCAAGCCTAGTATTAATGATAGAGGCAATAATTTTGTAAAAGAAGTTGCACAGGCTAATAGGTCTAAACTCAGAAATTCTGGTAGCATTTGTTTGTTTTGGAATGAGAGCAACCAGGGTAGCAGTGACAGATCTGGGTAAGTCTTCATGGGAAGTAAAGAATTCCTGCACAGCTCTTATCACAGTGGAGGCAATTATCCCCCAAGCAAATTGGTAAAATGCACCTGTGAATCCGTCAGGGCCCGGTGCACTATCTTGGGATAGCCTGAAGACATAAGTCTTGGATTTCTGCGGCAGTAGGGATTGAGCAGAGGGTGTCAGTGTCTAACTGATCAACCAGAGAGGGAATACAGTCAAGAACAGTACTATCTGCTAAATGATGTTGGGAAGAGAAGGCTTCCTGAAAATGTGTCACAGCAATTGAAGTCATTTCCCCAGGGTCCGAAGTGAGAAGGCCTGCAGAGTTTTGAAGTTGAGATATGCACATTTTTTTCCTCTTAGCTAAAGTGGTAGAGTGAAAGAATCTGGTATTTCTATCCCCTTCAGTGAGCCATCGGACTCTAGATTTCTGTCTCCAAAAGCATTCCTCCTGAAGCAACATTTTGGACAGAACAAGTTTAGCCTCATCCAGGGCAGTCTGATTTGTAGTGGAAGGCTGGGTGTCATAAGCGTGTTCTGCCTTAATAACATCATCCTCCGCTTTTGCCACATTATTATGAATATTACCAAAGACTTGATAATTCCAAACTTTAAGCATTTGCCTGAGACTCTTGAGCTTAAGATAAAGGGTTAAGGTAGGTGAAGAAGCTAAAGGACTAGTATCCCAACACTTTTTAACATCAGCAAGAAGATGGTCATGATAAGTCCACATTTTTTGGAAACAGAATCTGGTTTTCCTTTTAATCTGGGGAGTCTGCAACACAAGTAGAGGGGCATGATCTGAGACTTCCCTGGAAAGATGTTCAACGGAGAAGGCATAATGAGCCATCCAATCAGAATTGGTTAGAATTCTATCCAGTCTGGCCCAAATACCCCTGCTTCCTGATTGATTGTTATGCCAAGTGTAGGAAGATCCTTTGAAACCAGTATCCAAAAGTGCACAATTTGATATACAGTCCTTAAAATCAGTCATTGCAATCGAATTAGGATCATTACCACCAATTTTTTCCTTTGTATCAGTAATGTAGTTGAAGTCTCCTGCCACCATCCAAGGACCAGAAATGTTAGAGTGGACGTTAATTAAAGAAGTCCAAAGACCCTTTCTCTCAATCACATTGCATTTTGCATATACTGCAGTTAAGTGAAAAGGGACTTGACCATTAAGACCCATGAGAAGAGTAATTTGCTGATCATCTCTAGTAACCAGAGAAACATGCAGATGGTCTTTCCATAATACCCAGATGTGGGCCATTTCATCAGAATTTGCAATAATTTTAGACATACCCCTACGAGATAATATCTTCTAGGCACAATAGTTGAGGACTGTCGAGACGTTGCAAATCATGTAAACCCGCGCCTTTTTAAAATGGGGAATCTGTCAATGGAAGCTACTAGTCATCTTGTAGATTTTCAAAAAAAAAAAAAGATTAGCAGTCGTGGTTGACAACCTCATAAATTATTGATATGTTTAAATTTACATGACATGAGTATTAGAGAAACATTGACATTTTAGAATTGTAGCTCAGTTTCTTAATTTTAGAATATCTAAAACATGTCATTAGCTAAGAGTACTGTTTGGATAGTGTTGGATGAAAAGTAAAGTGTGTTTTATTATTGTCTTATTCAGTGACGATACTATCAATTTCTTTACTTGATTTCTGCATAGCTAGTGACAGTGTTGTCTTTAAGCTAAAAAGTATCATGCTATATTTTATTTCTGCTAAATAGCTAGTGAAAGTGTTGTCTTTATGTTGGATGTTAAAATAAAATTCATGTTTTCATTGTGTACATGTATTGCCAATTTCACATGTTACTGCTATGTTTTTAGATTGTGTTATTATCTTGTCAATATTTAATTAGTTGGGTGTTGTATGTGAGCTGAGATGCGTGGGTGCAACCTAACATTGCACGCATCTTAGGAGAGCGTGTTAAGCCCGTGCCAATCAACCTACCCGTTCAAGACTTTGGGATTGATATGCACGTTCTCATTTTGAATGATGAGAATGTGTATATCTAACTCAAAGTCTTGAATTGTCCCGTTTGGACAGTCTGTGAATGTTTGATCGCACTTAGGTGGTTAATTACTATATGTGTTTGTGTTGTTTGTTAAAAATTTTGGCTGCGTCTTCTCACTCCTCTCTGATATACCTTTATTGATTTTGATTATTTTCTTAACCACTTATTAGTAAGTGTTTAAGAAAATTTCTTAATCAATAAATATTTTGTGGTATATCGGAGAGGTGTGGGGAGATGCTGCCGAAATTTTTAGCAAACAACACAACACATATAGTAATTAATCGTGCGATCAAACCTTCACAGATGGGTTAAAAAGTGAAGATCTAAATGATATTTCCGTCCTATTTAAAATGGCAGACATGGACGATGTGAGGTAAGGGTTGTACTTTTTATTTTGTTAAACATGTTAAAGTTTTGTGTGTTTACATTTCATTCGCATAGGGAAAATGTCTGAAGATCGTTCATGGATGTACCGTAGAGTAGTTGATCAGGTGGTGTCTATAGAATTTAAAAATGGAGTTGAGAGATTCATTCAGTTTGCTTTGAGAAATTCTATTGAAGCTGTAGATTGTGAGGGTCGTATCCGATGTCCTTGTGTAGTCTGTAAGAATTTGAAGTGGCTGACAACATGGGATGTACAACGTCATTTATACAGAAAGGGGTTTGTTAAAGATTATACAAACTGGATATGTCATGGTGAAACATTGTGGTCGACCTACGAGCCTGCCAATGTTGGAAGTGGAAGTTCATATGTTGATATGGTCATAGATGCTGCTGGTCCAGGATTCAATGTTCACGAGGAGCATGTACATAATGAAGAACCGCCAAACAAGACAGCTGAAAGATTTTATCAGCTACTCAAAGATGCTGATGAGCCATTGTGGACTGGATGTCAAAATCACTCTCGACTGTCTGCGGTGTCACAATTATTGAACTTGAAATCTGAATTTCACATCAGTGAGATTTGTTTTGATCGTTTGTTACTGATTATCAAAAGTATGTTGCCACAAGATGAGAAATTACCTGAAAATTTTTATCGTGCAAAGAAGATGGTCACTGACTTAGGGCTTGGATATGAGAAAATAGATGCATGTCCTAATCATTGCATGCTATATTATAATGAGGCTAAAAGTAAGGTATCATGTTCCATATGTGGTCATGATAGATTCAAGCCTAAGAAAGGGGACAATTCAAAGCAAAAAGATATACCATATATGTCATTGCGGTATTTTCCTATTGCACCGAGATTGCAGAGAATGTATATGGCACCAAAGATAGCTCAACATATGAGATGGCATGCGGAAAGAGTACGTCGACAACATAATGTAATCAGTCATCCTGCAGATGCCGAAGCTTGGAGTCACTTTAACCGTGCTCACCCTACTTTCTCAAAAGAGTCGCGTAATGTAAGGCTGGGTTTATGTACTGATGGATTCAATCCATTTGGAGGTTCAGTGACTTCCTACTCTTGCTGGCCAGTTTTCGTGACACCATATAATATTCCGCCAAATATGTGCATGAAACGAGAGCATTTATTTCTATCATTATTGATCCCTGGTCCAAAAAGTCCTGGGAAAAAATTAGACATATATCTCAGGCCGTTGATTGATGAGTTGAAGTTGTTATGGACTGATGGGGTTACTACCTATGATGCATGCAGAAAACAAAATTTCACTATGAAGGCTGCATTGATGTGGACAATAAGCGACTTTCCTGCATATGGAATGTTATCTAGCTGGAGCACTCATGGAAAACTAGCATGTCCTTACTGTATGGACAGTTCCAAATCATTTGTACTTAAGCATGGTGGCAAGTCATGCTGGTTTGATTGTCATCGACGATTTCTACCAAGGGACCATCCGTTTAGAAGGCAAAAAGATGCATTCTTAAAGAACAGAATTGAATTGGAAGAAGCTGATTTTGAACGGTTGTCTGGTCCACATTTAGCAGCACGTGTACAGAACTTACCAGATATAGCACAATTGTCGAGCAGCACAAGACAACTCCCTGGATTTGGGAAGGATCACAATTGGGTCAAAAAAAGTATCTTCTGGGAATTGCCTTATTGGTCAACTCTTCTTATACGACATAACATCGACGTCATGCATGTTGAGAAGAATGTCTTTGATAATGTGTTCAACACTGTTATGGACATAACAGGCAAAACAAAGGATAATGTGAATGCCCGTTTAGACTTGAAAATACATTGTAAACGTCCAGAACTGTACCTTATTGATAGAAATGGTAAAACAGTTAAACCGAAAGCAAGTTACGCCCTTGGAGCTGCACAGATTAAAGAAGTATGCTCTTGGCTAAAACAGTTGAGATTTCCAGATGGTTATGTGTCTAACATTGCTCGTTGCGTGAATACAAATGAGGGGAAAATATATGGAATGAAAAGTCATGACTGTCATGTGTTCATGCAGAGGTTGTTACCTATTGTATTTCGTGATATGATGCCGAAGGCGATATGGGGAGCAGTGACTGAGTTAAGTCAGTTTTTCAAAATTTTATGTGCATCAGAGCTCAGGTATGAAGATGTGGAAACTATTGAACAGAATGTGATCACGACAGTTTGTAGATTGGAAAAGATATTTCCACCATCATTCTTTGATTCAATGGAGCACCTGCTTATACACTTACCATATGAGGCTAAAGTAGGAGGGCCAGTACAATTTAGATGGATGTATCCATTTGAGAGGTAATATATATATATTTTCTCCTCATAATTCAATTACATGGTGATGTGTTTTTCATTATCTTATGAACATTCTGGTAGGTGTATGCATGAATTGAAAATGAAAGTTCGCAACAAGGCAAAAGTAGAGGGTTCCATTGCCGAGGCGTACATTATGGAAGAAATATCAAATTTCTGTTCAATGTACTTTGAACCTGAGGTACAAACTCGTCGAACTCGGCCACCACGTAATGATGATGGGGGAGACTCCGTTCACTCTGAGCGACTGTCGATATTTAAGTATCCTGGACGTGCGTATGGACGTTCCTCGAGTCGGATGCTAAATGATAGAGAATTGCACTGTGCAGAAATTTACATCCTTTTAAATTGTATGGAGGTTGAACCTTATGTTGCGTAAGTTCTCTGCTCAAATTACATTGTGTCTATAACTTATTATTTTTCATTCCATCTATAATGCTCCAATGGTCGTAATACAGACAATTTGACTCAGAATTAATCCAAAGATGTCCATATCTCACTGACATGGAGGTTGAAAAAGAACGAGAAAAATCATTCGCTTCTTGGCTGAAATATCGTGTAAGTATTATTACTACTCTTTCTCCTTGTTGGGTCAATGACAAATTCTGACTAGTGTGCTGTCCATATGTAGGTTGAAAATGATTTTATTACTGATCAAAGAATTCGAGTGATCAGTTATGGCCCATCGAAAGTTGCACGTACATATCCAGCATTTATTGTGAATGGGTATAGATTTCACACTAGACAATATGGGCAGAATAAGTCAACAATGAACAGCGGGGTATGTGTGAAAGGAAGTACATATAATGAAAACGAATGTGATTATTATGGTATTATTGAGGAGATCTTAGAATTGCAATATCTCGGAGATGACAACCATATATTTCTGTTAAAGTGTCATTGGTTTGATCCTAATTCTGTTCGAAATGACACAACATATGGGATTGTCGATATCAGACATAAGTCTAAATTGAATACTTATGATCCATTCATTTTGGCCGCACAAGCCCAGCAGGTCTATTATACAAAGTATCCATCGTCTAGAAATAAAGAAAGAAATGATTGGTGGGCAGTTTGCAAGGTTAAGACAAGGCTTTTCCCGGATTATGAGTTGGATTTGACTGAAACAGAGCAGTTGGATGTGAATGCCGAATTCTTTCAATCAGACTTGGGTGATGATGTAGACTTGCCTGCTTCTAGTGATGAATCTGTGGAGGCACCGTCTTTATCTAAAGAGAATGAAGTGGAGGAAGTCGATCCAGAACAACCAGAAATACAGTTGGGGGACTCCGAAGAGGAGGAATATATTAGTGATCAAAATGAATCTGATAATGAAGATGTGAATGCTGAATTTGTTATATCTCCAACATCTGAAGAAGAAATGGAGAATGTTTGATTAATGGTATACAATTTTATCTGGGAATTTTAATACTCTGTAACTTTCTTTCTTTCACTATTTGATGAATATGCATGTATTTTATTACCAGTTGAAGATATGGTTCGAGGACGGCGTGGGACTCCCAGAGGTGGGAGGGGAGAGGGTAGCGGGAGGAGATTTACTTCCGTTTCACCACCGGTAGTAGGTATGTATACTTTCCCTTCATAATGCATTGTAGTATTTGTTGAAAATAATTCATTATGTATTTGTGTTATCTGATTATTATTTTCACAGGACCCACGACCTCTACACCGTTACGACCGACCTCTGCACCGCTACCACCGGTAGTAGGTATGTATACTTTCATGTATAATGCATTGTAGTATTTGTTGAAAATAATTCTTTATGTTTTTGTGTTATCTGATTCTTATTTTCACAGGACCCACGACCTCTGCACATATACCACCGACCTCTGCACCGCTACCACCGGTAGTAGGTATGTATACTTTCCCTTCATAATGCATTGTAGTATTTGTTGAAAATAATTCATTATGTATTTGTGTTATCTGATTATTATTTTCACAGGACCCACGACCTCTACACCGTTACGACCGACCTCTGCACCGCTACCACCGGTAGTAGGTATGTATACTTTCATGTATAATGCATTGTAGTATTTGTTGAAAATAATTCTTTATGTTTTTGTGTTATCTGATTCTTATTTTCACAGGACCCACGACCTCTGCACCGTTACCACCGAGGGATGCACCGCTACCACCGGTAGTAGGTATGTATACTTTCATGTATAATTCATTTGAGTATTTGTTTAAAATAATTCTTTATGTTTTTGTGTTATCTGATTCTTATCCTTACAGGACCCACGGCCTCTGCACCGTTACCACTGACAACGGGTACATTGACGGCCTATGCACCGCCATCACACATGGCGAGTGGATCTACACCTCCCCCAGCTGAGTCAGGTATGTTCATTTGCATATTTATGTTTTTTTGATAGTTTGTTTTATTTATACTATTTAATTCGTATAGTACGTGCTGATGACGAGGCGAGTCATCATGAGGGGGAGGGCTGTTGTAATGAGACGATGCGGGCAGTGTGGATAAATGAAGGGTACGTAATGCATTATTTTTGTTATTTATTCGTCATTGTGGTATTAATATTTTTAATTTCAGGAATAAAATAGAGCCAGCCCAAGCATCACAATTTATTACAAAGACAATTCAAGCACATTTTCCAGGCCCCATCCATCGCTTTGCTGATTTTCCGATGGGTGTTCAGGATTTATTGTTCTCTATGTTCTTGGTATTTATCTTATTTTATCATATTAAGTCATTTTCAATTATTATTTTAACCCACTTTGTTATGTAACATATAAATTTTTGTTGTTGTTAATATATAGAGGAATCATCGATTCACAGAACATTCAGATGAGTTACGTGCTAGATTTGCATGGACAGCTACTGCAAGAGATAATTTCAAACATCTTATGTACAATGCCCGAAGATATGCAAAAAAAGCATGTGCAAGTACTGATAAGAACATATGGAAGGAGCATGGGCCTGTGTGGATGAGAAAGGAGTATTGGACAGAGCTGTGCAACATTTGGGAAGCGGAGAAATGGAATGCCAATTCAAACAAAGCAAAGCAAAACAGAGCAGCGCATCCTGAAGCGAATTTACACACGGGTGGCTCTGTCTCCTTTGCAACACATAAAGCGAGATTAGTAAGTACACTTCTACATATATAAATTTTTTGTTTCTATTATGAAACTGTGATTTATTTGAATAACAGGAAGCACAGTTAAAGCGGCCAGCTCAATTTCATGAACTTTTTGATCGAACTCATAAGAAGAAAGGGACAAATGCTTACATTAGTGAGAAAGCTCGGGAGGTAGCGGTAAGTGTATACATTAATAGTTTTCATTTAAGATTAAATTGTAGAATAATTTGGTTTTGTTTTTTTTTGGTTTTTGCAGGACTCATATAGTAGACGAATGGATGAGAGGTACGGGGATGACAGTCAGCGTCCAGAGTTGGATCCTGCCATTTGGGTTGCAGCATCTGGGGCACCCAAGAAAGGACATGTTTATGGTTTTGGACATAGCTTGGGCACGACTAGGGTGTTATCATCATGCTCGAGTTCGGTCTCACATGCGACCTCTCCATTTACCACACCAGCAGCCCCAGATGGTTCTTCCAGTGCCGCCCCGACCATGACTCCAGATATGTTTAGGCAGATCGTCAACGAGACCGTCTCTCAGAATATCTCTCAGAATATCTCAACCATCGTCGCTCAGACCGTCTCCCAGATGCTCACATCCTTGGGAATTGATAGTAGTAGAGCACCTCCTGCACCTCCTGCACAGCAGCCTCCGGTAAGTATTTTATTTGATTGATTTTCTATTTGTTAACTCTAAATATCATCTTACAAAATATAAGAATTTAGATTGAGGAGGGGAAAATATCATTTTCTTAACTCTAAATATCATCTTACACCTATCCTCTGGATATTAGAATCAACAGGCAGACTGTTCTGCAGGATTTTCCATAGGTGTATAGAGATTTTGGTTAGAACTGAAAGTGAAAAGATATGTATAAATTCTATTCACTTGAGTGGGGGAGGATACAGATCTATAAATATTCATAAAGCTAGAATAATATAAGGAAAGTAACATGTAGACATGAATAAAATATGCCAATTTAGGTGAAAAGATCTCCCCAAAGTCTGGTAACTGTCATGGCAGGAAGCCAGGAACAGCACCTCTAAGCAAAGGAAGGGCAGTTCATACAAAGGAGCATAGGTCATAAGTTACAAGAAGTTCATTTTCAGTGGGGAGATGAAAGTGACTTGTCAGAACTGACGGAATCCAAATCGGATGCCCGGTTTGAGCTCGGCGCTCAAACTTCATTTTTAAAATACACTTAGTTCAAATGAACTGTTAGGATGGGGCATTTGGTTCTAAAATCTGAAATACCGGTCGGATGGCCGTGCCGATCATTCCAATACGACCGGGGAGATGAAAGTGACTTGTCAGAACTGACGGAATCCAAATCGGATGCCCGGTTTGAGCTCGGCGCTCAAACTTCATTTTTAAAATACACTTAGTTCAAATGAACTGTTAGGACGGGGCATTTGGTTCTAAAATCTGAAATACCGGTCGGATGGTCGTGCCGATCATTCCAATACGACCGGGGAGATGAAAGTGACTTGTCAGAACTGACGGAATCCAAATCGGATGCCCGGTTTGAGCTCGGCGCTCAAACTTCATTTTTAAAATACACTTAGTTCAAATGAACTGTTAGGACGGGGCATTTGGTTCTAAAATCTGAAATACCGGTCGGATGGTCGTGCCGATCATTCCAATACGACCGGGGAGATGAAAGTGACTTGTCAGAACTGACGGAATCCAAATCGGATGCCCGGTTTGAGCTCGGCGCTCAAACTTCATTTTTAAAATACACTTATTTCAAATGAACTGTTAGGACGGGTCCGGGGGTCTAAAATCTGAAATACCGGTCGGATGGCCGTGCCGGTCATTCCAATACGACCGGGGAGATGAAAGTGACTTGTCAGAACTGACGGAATCCAAATCGGATGCCCGGTTTGAGCTCGGCGCTCAAACTTCATTTTTAAAATACACTTAGTTCAAATGAACTGTTAGGACGGGGCATTTGGTTCTAAAATCTGAAATACCGGTCGGATGGTCGTGCCGATCATTCCAATACGACCGGGGAGATGAAAGTGACTTGTCAGAACTGACGGAATCCAAATCGGATGCCCGGTTTGAGCTCGGCGCTCAAACTTCATTTTTAAAATACACTTAGTTCAAATGAACTGTTAGGACGGGTCCGGGGGTCTAAAATTCGAAATACCGGTCGGATGGCCGTGCCGATCATTCCAATACGACCGGGGAGATGAAAGTGACTTGTCAGAACTGACGGAATCCAAATCGGATGCCCGGTTTGAGCTCGGCGCTCAAACTTCATTTTTAAAATACACTTATTTCAAATGAACTGTTAGGACGGGTCCGGGGGTCTAAAATCTGAAATACCGGTCGGATGGCCGTGCCGGTCATTCCAATACGACCGGGGAGATGAAAGTGACTTGTCAGAACTGACGGAATCCAAATCGGATGCCCGGTTTGAGCTCGGCGCTCAAACTTCATTTTTAAAATACACTTAGTTCAAATGAACTGTTAGGACGGGGCATTTGGTTCTAAAATCTGAAATACCGGTCGGATGGCCGTGCCGATCATTCCAATACGACCGGGGAGATGAAAGTGACTTGTCAGAACTGACGGAATCCAAATCGGATGCCCGGTTTGAGCTCGGCGCTCAAACTTCATTTTTAAAATACACTTAGTTCAAATGAACTGTTAGGACGGGTCCGGGGGTCTAAAATTCGAAATACCGGTCGGATGGCCGTGCCGATCATTCCAATACGACCGGGGAGATGAAAGTGACTTGTCAGAACTGACGGAATCCAAATCGGATGCCCGGTTTGAGCTCGGCGCTCAAACTTCATTTTTAAAATACACTTATTTCAAATGAACTGTTAGGACGGGTCCGGGGGTCTAAAATCTGAAATACCGGTCGGATGGCCGTGCCGGTCATTCCAATACGACCGGGGAGATGAAAGTGACTTGTCAGAACTGACGGAATCCAAATCGGATGCCCGGTTTGAGCTCGGCGCTCAAACTTCATTTTTAAAATACACTTAGTTCAAATGAACTGTTAGGACGGGGCATTTGGTTCTAAAATTCGAAATACCGGTCGGATGGCCGTGCCGATCATTCCAATACGACCGGGGAGATGAAAGTGACTTGTCAGAACTGACGGAATCCAAATCGGATGCCCGGTTTGAGCTCGGCGCTCAAACTTCATTTTTAAAATACACTTAGTTCAAATGAACTGTTAGGACGGGTCCGGGGGTCTAAAATTCGAAATACCGGTCGGATGGCCGTGCCGATCATTCCAATACGACCGGGGAGATGAAAGTGACTTGTCAGAACTGACGGAATCCAAATCGGATGCCCGGTTTGAGCTCGGCGCTCAAACTTCATTTTTAAAATACAAGATGAAATTTGAACTTATACTGTGTGTGTGTATTTATATATATGAAAATGAGCTGGCTTAAACTATTGGCATACTCTTGTTAATGCTTGATTTCTTTATTAAGTCTTGTTAATGCTTGATTTCTTTATTAAGGATTTGATTATAATTTTTTTAAATGATATACAGGATCATCCGTCGCGAGATGTTGGACGAGACGACGACCAGGATGATGTTGGACGAGACGACGACCAGGATGAGACATATGTGGAGGATTTGTGATTTTATTTTAGTTGTGTATGTTGTCATTTTATTATTATGGATGTATGATTAATTTGTGATTTTATTTTAATTGTGTGTAATTTGAGGTTCGTGGAGATTGTGATCCGTGTAGTTGATTTATTATTGTTTTATGAAATTGTTATTTATCAGGTGCTTGTATGTGATGAATTTGAGATTTGTCGATATTGTTGTCTGTGTAGTTGATTTTATATTTATGTTATGAATTTGTTATTTATCAGGTAATTTATTTATCAGTTTAAATAAATTTTTAAAAAAAAATAATGCAAAATTAGCGACCGGATGGAGACTGAATTGCGACCGAATAGCGACTATAAATTATATTTCTTTTATTAAATAATTATACTTGGCGACCGACTAGCGACCGACTAGCCACCGAATAAATCCGATAGGTTAATTTTATTTTTAAAAATACAACATAATTAGAGACCGAATAGCGACCGAATTGAGACCGAATAAATCCGATAGGTTAATTTTATTTTTAAAAATACAACATAATTCGAGACCGAATAGCGACCGAATTGAGACCGACTTAATCCGATAGGTTAATTTTATTTTCTAAAATACAACAATTGTAGCGACCGAATAGAGACTGAATGGCGACCGAATTATTAGCGACCGGTTAGGCGACCGATTATAATCGGTCTCTGGTAACGACTGATACTGCGACCGAATTATGTCGGTCGCTATATAGCGACTATGATATAGCGACCGACATATTCGGTCGCTAGATAGTGTCTGTTCGGTCGCAATGCAGATTTGCGACCGATCTACGACTGAATAGCGACCGAATATGTCGGTCGCTATCTGCGATTTTTCTTGTAGTGTGAAGTTTGAGCGCCGAGCTCAAACCGGGCATCCGATTTGGATTCCGTCAGTTCTGACAAGTCACTTTCATCTCCCCGGTCGTATTGGAATGATCGGCACGGCCATCCGACCGGTATTTCAGATTTTAGAACCAAATGCCCCGTCCTAACAGTTCATTTGAACTAAGTGTATTTTAAAAATGAAGTTTGAGCGCCGAGCTCAAACCGGGCATCCGATTTGGATTCCGTCAGTTCTGACAAGTCACTTTCATCTCCCCGGTCGTATTGGAATGACCGGCACGGCCATCCGACCGGTATTTCAGATTTTAGACCCCCGGACCCGTCCTAACAGTTCATTTGAAATAAGTGTATTTTAAAAATGAAGTTTGAGCGCCGAGCTCAAACCGGGCATCCGATTTGGATTCCGTCAGTTCTGACAAGTCACTTTCATCTCCCCGGTCGTATTGGAATGACCGGCACGGCCATCCGACCGGTATTTCAGATTTTAGAACCAAATGCATAAGTTGCTGCTTCTCGCTGCCTCCATTCAGGTTTGTTAATGTTTTCTTCTATGAATGGCATAACAAGAGGCACAATGTCATCTCCCACGGTCCGTGCAACCAAACCCAAGCATGTTCCTCCAGCCATTGCAAGATTCCAAACTCCTTCATCCTGATCTTGGTCGTCTTCTTGCTTAAGGAGTGTCTCCAACAGCATAGGGACAAGCGCAGGTAGTGCCTGCTTGATAAAATAAAAGCAAGGGGTGTCAGAATCAGCAGAAAAATCCCCTCCATATTCATCTAAGATGTCAATCTCTTCATAAAAACACAAAAACATAAAGAATTATTTTAAACAAATACTCAAATGAATTATACATGAAAGTATACATACCTACTACCGGTGGTAGCGGTGCATCCCTCGGTGGTAACGGTGCAGAGGTCGTGGGTCCTGTGAAAATAAGAATCAGATAACACAAAAACATAAAGAATTATTTTAAACAAATACTCAAATGAATTATACATGAAAGTATACATACCTACTACCGGTGGTAGCGGTGCATCCCTCGGTGGTAACGGTGCAGAGGTCGTGGGTCCTGTGAAAATAAGAATCAGATAACACAAAAACATAAAGAATTATTTTCAACAAATACTACAATGCATTATACATGAAAGTATACATACCTACTACCGGTGGTAGCGGTGCAGAGGTCGGTCGTAACGGTGTAGAGGTCGTGGGTCCTGTGAAAATAATAATCAGATAACACAAATACATAATGAATTATTTTCAACAAATACTACAATGCATTATGAAGGGAAAGTATACATACCTACTACCGGTGGTAGCGGTGCAGAGGTCGGTGGTATATGTGCAGAGGTCGTGGGTCCTGTGAAAATAAGAATCAGATAACACAAAAACATAAAGAATTATTTTCAACAAATACTACAATGCATTATACATGAAAGTATACATACCTACTACCGGTGGTAGCGGTGCAGAGGTCGGTCGTAACGGTGTAGAGGTCGTGGGTCCTGTGAAAATAATAATCAGATAACACAAATACATAATGAATTATTTTCAACAAATACTACAATGCATTATGAAGGGAAAGTATACATACCTACTACCGGTGGTGAAACGGAAGTAAATCTCCTCCCGCTACCCTCTCCCCTCCCACCTGTTTAACATGTTTAACAAAATAAAAAGTACAACCCTTACCTCACATCGTCCATGTCTGCCATTTTAAATAGGACGGAAATATCATTTAGATCTTCACTTTTTAACCCATCTGTGAAGGTTTGATCGCACGATTAATTACTATATGTGTTGTGTTGTTTGCTAAAAATTTCGGCAGCATCTCCCCACACCTCTCCGATATACCACAAAATATTTATTGATTAAGAAATTTTCTTAAACACTTACTAATAAGTGGTTAAGAAAATAATCAAAATCAATAAAGGTATATCAGAGAGGAGTGAGAAGACGCAGCCAAAATTTTTAACAAACAACACAAACACATATAGTAATTAACCACCTAAGTGCGATCAAACATTCACAGACTGTCCAAACGGGACAATTCAAGACTTTGAGTTAGATATACACATTCTCATCATTCAAAATGAGAACGTGCATATCAATCCCAAAGTCTTGAACGGGTAGGTTGATTGGCACGGGCTTAACACGCTCTCCTAAGATGCGTGCAATGTTAGGTTGCACCCACGCATCTCAGCTCACATACAACACCCAACTAATTAAATATTGACAAGATAATAACACAATCTAAAAACATAGCAGTAACATGTGAAATTGGCAATACATGTACACAATGAAAACAGGAATTTTATTTTAACATCCAACATAAAGACAACACTTTCACTAGCTATTTAGCAGAAATAAAATATAGCATGATACTTTTTAGCTTAAAGACAACACTGTCACTAGCTATGCAGAAATCAAGTAAAGAAATTGATGGTATCATTACTGAATAAGACAATAATAAAACACACTTTACTTTTCATCCAACAATACCCTAACTATTAAAATTAACAAAACACATAACCGACTAAATAACACTAAACTAAAAATAAACCTTAATTTAATTACGAAAATACAAGAAAATAACACTAAACTCAAAGTGCATGTTTTTCTTTCTGAATCAATAACCGCACTTCTTTCTTCTAACCACTTTCTTCCTAAAATAATGAATGGGGCAGCCATTGACCCAATGTCACACCAAGCTCCATCATCATACGTGACTGTTTTGAACTTCTTAGAGAACTCCACAAATACACGGTCACCCTCAATAACAATTTCTCCGGTCTTAGCAAGTGACTTAACAATGTCAGGTGAAATCCAATTCTTATCTTCCGACTCATGTACATCAATTTCTGCTCGTTGTCCATTAGGTAAATATGCAGTAAAAATAATCGGAAGAGGAAGCATACTGATTACAAAATGTAGGACCTCAACTTATAAAAATAAGTTGATTCCCTTATGCTCTGATACCAAATCTGATGCAGGACAGAAACATTTATAACCATTAAATGACACTTTTTCACTCATCAAAACATACAATGTTACTTTTTGAACATTAGTAAATATGGTGCAATCTTAAACCCCATTTTATTACTGAGGATGGATAAGATAGTATGATAGGTCTTTAAACAAACAGATGGAGGAAGAAAAACTTTTAGAAAAACATTGTAACTAATCCTCATAGGTACCTGACAGCCTGTGGCCAGCTAGAAACTTCTTGATGTCAAGGTGACTGGAATTGTAATAATATTTGACAACTTATAGTCATAGAAGATTTATGAGAATGAATTGAGAAAAGAGATGCAAATAAGGGGCTTTACTTGAGAGAGAGGATGGGTCAATTGTAAGGCAAAGAGTATGTTATGCTGAGCGCACACATGGATATGGATGTTAGATGTTACCTATCAGATATAGCAGATCTACTCTCTTCCTTAATCTACTAAAGTAATATACCAATAATCCTATACCTGAATCTCTGGTACTAGAGCATAGGGCCAAGTTATCAAATGGTTATAATTTCTTTTAGGTTTCTGTCCCTGTAACCGCTTGAAAATTATGCTTGGTATTCAGCTTATCCTGACCTAAAACATGAATATGCTTTCCATCATGCTAACAAGCATAAATACACTTCGTATACAGTTGTGGAAAAGATTATTTGACAGAAGGATAAGTGATCACACAGCAGCAAAAGAAATAAATTGGGCATTATGCCATGGAGATCAAAGATAGAAGCTATGCACATACTATGAGTGTTGATGGAGAGTTCCAGGGAGAATAAATGAATGTGCATATGGGCTGCTGATTTAGGTCAATATGATAAGGTGCAGATTCAACTATTCAAGTTAGTTTGTGGGCCATGGTCAGGTCAATTGTGATGAGCTCGAAGATTTAATTGCTGAAGACTTACTTCGTCATCAGGCCCTTGTTGGCATAGCTCCACGGGCCCATGGAGGTAGTCATATTCCCAAACGAGGCATCTTGACGTGTTCTACGTCATTGGGTTCTATGGATCAAACCCAAACTGAAGAAGAGGAAGAGGAGCTGTACCACACAAACCTACGGCGTGGGTCACTCGATCAACATCTTAACTCCGAAATTGAAGACGACTGGTCGGAGGATGTCTCAATGGTATCTATTCATCAACTTGTCAGTGTTGACACTGGTAGGAAAAGGATGAAATCAGAAGAAAAATATGCTTACCTCAAATGTACAGGAATTAGACTCGAGGTTTCAGGGTTGGGAAGCCGCAACAATATCGGTAATGATATTTATCTAGGTTTCTCTTTGGACACTCTCTAGGGTGGGCAGTCTATTTATTTTCTTTGTCCTCTCTGGAGGTAAGGTGGCATGTCCCCCTCTGTGTTGAATCCTTTTCATTCTTTAATAAATCTTTATATTTTATGGGAAAAAAACTTCAATGCATTGATATCTTGAAAGAGATCTGGAGCAAAAGCAAAACTAAGAACTGTATATCAAATGAAAGAAGCATTTCTGATAACATAGGGATACAACAACGTTTTGCTCAAACTCCCAACTACCTTGTTTTTCCTTTTATGCCAATATATCATGACTACATATACACGTGAGGAGGTGCATGGCACATGCACTTTGAACCCCAGTTGCACATCTTTTAAAAGAGTTGCATCATTGGACCAGTTAAGAAGTCCCATAACAGAGTTCATGCAAGGCTAAATCATATTGCTGATTCTTATAACATTATTCTTGTTGTTGTTGTTGTAGCTACTATTGCAGTTGCTGCTGTTAATGCTGCTGTTGATGTCATTGTTACTTTAAGAGGTATAAATGAATTAAATTTAATTATTGAGGTAAAGATAAAAAATTGTTTATCTTTTCTATCACTTCTCGTCAACACTTTTACCTCAGCCTCCCTCAGTTTTCTTGACTTTATGCACCTAGACCAAGAAGCATCATGCACCAACAATAATCCCAGCTGCCCTGTCTTTCACAGTCCACTTTCAACACAGCAGCACTCCTCTTCATTACTTCGAGATACCTGACCTCTAGCAACTATGTCTGATGTGAGCTGGTTAACAAAGATCGTGACATATGGTAAATGGGAGAGAGGTTATCAGACTTCAGTCACATAAAAGAATAGAAATCTTCGGTTGCTAAGGGAATGTAAAGGGATGGAATAGGGTTTCTGATTCATTATAATAGAAACAGAATTAATAGAAATTGGGTAGACGATCAAGAAAAACTAGAAATTGGGTAGGGCTTTAAATGGAGGACAATGGAAATAAAAAAAAAATGAATTCTGGAAACTAATAACATGAGTTAGCAGAGAGTAAGAGATGAAATATAATTGGAAATGAACAAAAAATGGTGTTTTCCAAGGAAAATGAGGTAAAAATAAAAACTCTAAGCAGGTAAATATAAAGGGTCGCGGCAAGTAATCGAAGAGTCCTAGCTCGATCACCGGTCTCATAGCTCGGCATAGTCTAAGAGATGGTTTCCAAACTCGGGCTGCCACAACCCCAACATGGAGGTATTAGCTCAGGCGCCATACCAGATGATGCAGAACTAGCAAGGCAGTTACGGTGAAGGCCACAAGATGGGGGAATCTAGTCTGCACAGTAAAATCTCCTTTGGAAGGTTATGAGTTATCACATTGAAAGCAGAAGTCCTGTCATTCACTTATCCCTCGAGAATCTCCGCCACCGCCTTGCATATCAATGCCTATGGTTCGAAGCGCATGGGGATATGGATGTTGCACTGATGTCAACCACATGACCTCCATTCCGCCAAATTCAGACCAAACCATTAAGTTATGAGAAGCCAAAGCGTCGTTATCACATGCCAATGTCACTCGATGCCGTGATATGTTTCATATCTCTTAACCCACGTCACTCCGAAAGACGAGCCACTCTTTGTAGTTCTGTCAAATTTGCATGTCTCCTTAACCTAGAAGTCTGGGATCTTTCGACTCACAGTGTTCCGGTGCGAATCATATACCGTACCTAGAACAACAAACTCGGGTCAACAGGCCTCCGATATGAGACTGATTGTGACAGAGGTGGCGATAGAGGGGGGACGTTGGCTGAGTGGGAGGCCGCGGCGGTGAGGGTGGAGACCGGTAGAGGAGCTCCGACGTAAATTCGACCGCACGATCCCCCTCAAATCAATCCTCTACGAGATGGACGGTGAGCTCGTGGAGTGACCCGACAGTATATGTCCAATCTCGCTAGTTTTAAATCCGACTTTATCATAAATGCAACATCTTGCTAATTTTTAATCACCAGTAACTTAATTTTAATTATTATTCTAAATGAAAATTTGGGTTCCTCGTTATTTTTTGTCTCCTTAATGTCGTTTCTAGGTTAAGGACTGCCTTAGAACTGGTCTAACTTAATTAACAGGTAAATCCGTAGTTATTCTCGTGTGATCAAAGTACATAAATAAGTGTTTTTTAGAAGAATGGTAGTACAATAATCTCTTTTATAATATTAGAAATATGCAAGTGTTTGCCTCTTGATTGCCATTGCTTCACAAACTGGACTGTTTTGCAAATACAAAGTCACTAAATAGAGGCATAAACTTGCAGGAGTTAGAATTCTTAAAAACATATCAATTTAAATAATCATGTTAGACAAAATTATTGCACTCTCCCTCGGCTCAGACGACCGATAGTAACTGGAGGAGGAGCTGCGATGGTCTGCAGGGGGAGGGGTTCCAGCACTGCAGAGGGAGGGGGAGGGGATTCCTGCAACCTACAAGGGGGAGGGGGGTCTAACACCCAGCAGCACATGGGGATTGGGAGGGGGGTTTTCACTCGACAAGGAGATGGGGGGTTGCATTGGCCCGCAGTACTGGGGGGATGGGGAGGGGGCTTCCGATGGCATTGGGAGGGTGAGACGATTCCGGTGGTGCAGCACAAAGGGGAGTTGGTGGGGGGTTTCCAGAGGTGGAGGGGGACGGGAAGGGGAGGGGGAGGCAGAGGGGGACACGGGAAGGGGAGGAAGGGAGGAGACCGTCGGAGGCAGAGGGGGAGGCGGAGTGGGACGGGAAGGGGAGGGGGATCAGAGGGGTCAGGCCGGAGGGGGAGGGGCATGGGGATGGGAAGGAGATCTGAGGGGGACGGGGGCGCAGGCCGCAGGGGGGAGGGGAGGGGAGCAAGCCGGCGACGGGGCCGCAGGGGGGAGGGGAGTAGGCCGGCGGGGGAGGGGAGCAGGCCGGTGACGGAGGGGGAAGGGAGAGAGAGAGAGAGAGAGAGAGAGAGAGAGAGAGAGAGAGAGAGAGGTACCTGCGGAGGGCGACGACGGCAGGGCGAGCGGCGACGGTGACTCGACGCGAGCGGCGCGGCGACGGGCTCCGGCGGAGGGGGGCTCGGGCGGGAGGCAGCACGGGGAGGGGGGCTCCGGCGGAGGAGGGGGGCTCGGGCGGGAGGGCTCGGGCGGAGGGGGGCTCCGGCGGAGGGGGCTCGGGCGGGAGCGGGGAGGGGGGCTAGGGCGGAGAGGGGGCCGCAGGGGAAGGGGGCTCGGGAGGGGGGGCTCGGGCGGGAGGGGGGGGGCTCGGGCGGGAGGGCTCGGGCGGGCGGGGGTCGTAGTAGGAAGTATAACGGCATCAGCGACCGACTGGAGACCGAAGTTAATTCGGTCGCAATAATAGCGACCGATTAGCGACCGATATACATGCGGTCGCTGAAACGGTCTCGGTTATGCGACCGATTATTTCGGTCTCCGAATTGGTCTCTATTTGGGACCGACTAGCGACCGATTTAATCGGTCGCTAATTCGGTCGCTATAGCCACTTTTTCTTGTAGTGGGAGGAGGTTATGCTGGGCAGCTCGTGTGGCTGCGGGGGGTCTACTTTATGCTCCCCCATGTCCAGCTCCCCGTCCCTGATTAAGGACTCAATAACGTCTTTGAAGACGTAGCAGTCTTCAATAGTATGCCCGAGCACCCGATGGTACATGCAGAAGCGCGGGTCATCCTTCTTCTTCAAGTCGCCAGGCCTTTTCGGCTCGGGCAGTGTGATTTTATTGTAGCTAGTTGCCCATTCAAACAGGAGCTTGGACTTGTCCCGGGAGAAGGAATATAACTTGTTTCTCATCTTCTCCCTTAGCGAGGGGCCTTCCCGCCGCTCTGTGGTTCTAGGCGGCGGAGGGTTGGCCGCTCCCTTGGCTTTCTCCTTCTGCTTTTCAAAAGCCTGGAAGTCTAGTGCATGCACCTCCGGGGGAGCCGGCTTCTTTTCCGCCTGCCTGGCCCTCTGGCTTGACATGGCTGGGGTGGAGGAGTATCGGGCCAAGAATGCCTCGATCTCCGCTACCACATTATTCAGACGGTTAAATGTCTTGACCTCAGTGCCGATCATCCTTTCTAGGATTTCTTTCTTTAAGTTTTGCTTGCAGATCTGAACTGCGTCCTCCTGATGCGGGGGGCGTTTGCACCTCATACTAAGGTTCCTCCATCTTTTGATGTAGTCGAGGGCCGACTCATCATTCTTCTGCCTTGTGGCGTAGAGTTCAGCCATGGTAACTTCTCTCTCGGCCACGTAGAATCTTTCCTTGAACTTCTTCTGCATGTCGGGCCAATCGGCCACCGACCCGGGTGACAAGCCGGAGTACCATTCAAAGGCAAGTCCGGTGAGTGTTGAGCCGAAGAACTTCAGGAGGTAGGCCTCATCAGCAGCCAGGTCTCCCATGACGTTCACATAGTAGGCAATGTGTTCCCTGGGGGATCCTTGCCCGTTGAACTTTTCAAACTTCGGCGGCTTGGTGACGCCAGCCGGCAACTTCCTGGCAGCATAATGAGCCGGGTAGGGTACCCGGTAGACGTCGAAAGGCGTCTGATCCCCATCGCCCCTCTCGGCCAACTTCATATCTATCATCTGCTCGAGCATCAACCGGCTGACTGCCGCCGGGTCGACTGGGCTCGGGTAGAAATGAGCGGGCTGCGCGCTCGGGGTGGCTACCAAGGTCGCTCGGGGGGCCATGGGGGACCCTTGTAAAAGCGGAGCCTGTGGCGGGGTCACCGCTGTGCAATGTGCTTGCTGCGGGGGCGTGCCCCCGAGGGGATCGAGGGTTGCCGAAAGAGCTGCCTCGGAAGACTGCCCCCTGTCCCTGGGTACCTCGGGTGTGACCTCGGTCTGCCAGGACATTGGGGATGGTGTGTTTCGCTCATTCAACTGCTTTTTAAGTGATTCGATTTCCTGCTGGAATCGTTGCATCATGAGCAGCATTGCTGGGTCAGCTGTGGGGAGACTGGGCATGCCCCCCGTCTCTTCGGCCGGGGCGTCCTCGGATGATGTCGAGGGTCCGCCACTCGTGTCGCCGGTGGTGACTACATTGGCCGTGAGGGCCGTGAGGGGTTCCTCAGGTAGGGCTCCTTCGGTTCCTGTGGGTGTCGCGCCGCCTGCCGCTCTCCTTCTTCTGGTAAGGGGTCCCGGCCTGGCGGCTATTCTGGCCAATTCTTCCGGGTCGGTGGGTAAGGCCCCATACCGACCATGGACTCCTGCCATATTGCAGGTGAATGTCTGCCATCTCTTACTCTTATTTCTTCTTGACGCCCTCCGGGACGGTCCCCCTGGGAATGTCAGCCTGTCGAAGACCGACCGTCGGGGCGGCGCTTCCTCCCGTACAGGGGACTGGCGCGGCTCCTCCGGGTGGGTCCTCGACTCCATACTAGGTGCAGGTCCCCCCCTTTCTTCCTGGAAGGTGGAGGCCATTGCCCCCAGTAGTCTCGGCGGCCAGCGGGGGTGCTACCCGGGCCTCGGAGGTAGTTCCTCATGGCCTGCTCGATCCCTTCCCACTCCTGGTCAGGGAGAGCGGCCTGGGGTTGCGCGTCGATGACAGCGGCAGGAGGAGAGTAGGCCGTGAGAGCAGGGCGGGCGGCATTGTGCCGGCGCCCTCGGCGACGGCGATGAGCATTCTCGGACGGCACCGGAATGACAGGTGTCGGTCGGAGAGAGGGGGTCACTGCCTCGACCCTGTCATCGCGTCGGGCCCTCCTGGGGCGGAAAGTGCTGGGCCCTGCCTGGGCGAGTATAGTGGGCTGGGTCTCCCTAGGTACCCAGACTTGCTTCAATTTAGCCGGCCTGTGAGCCGGCGTCCCCTTTGGTGCTACGATCTGGGCTGTGGGCATCGTCTTCTCCTTCAGCTTCGCCAGTCCTTCAAAGGAGTTGCGGACTGGAACGGTTGGGACGATGCGGTCCGGTGTCACCTGGGACCTCTGCCCGTCTAGGCGTACTCGGAGGGCCCCAACTGTCATGGACTTCCCGGAGTTGGAGGCGCGACGCCCTGATCCGGCGCTGGTGTTGCTTCTCCGGAGCCTTCTCCGGTGGGATGTCGACCCCTGGTGGGGTGGGCCGGCGGTGTGGTGCACGTGGTGCACGTTGCAGCTGAGCGTCGTTGTGGGGACGCTATTGTTGTCTTCGGCCATAGCTCGGCCGGCGGCAGCTTCGACGGCTCCCGGAGCGGGAGCGTTGGTTTGAGACTCCTCGGGCGCTCGTGCGTCGAGGATGTCAACGAAGGCCACCCCCAAGAAGTTGGGGAAGCCCACGGTGGGAGGGAAGCTCCCGAAAGTGAGGGGCACCGCCAGGTAGCCGCCTCGCACATGATTCTCCACAACCTTAGGGCTGCAGACAACAGCCATTGTCGGCTCCATGATGCCTTTCTCTTTTCTGCATTTAAGAAAGTAGCACAATTAGTATTACAAGAAGGGGGCCGCGGGGCCCCTAATTTCGGCAAAGAGATGAAGGGTGGATCTGTCCCACCGGGCGTGCCAGAGTTGTGGACGCACTAAAAAATTCGCTGGCGTCGGGTGGTTCGTCTATTAAGTGCGTGGGCGTGCCAGTCACAAAGTGACAATTTATTCGGGCTCCGAAGAGCCCATGGTGCACTCGATCTGACTTCGTCAGATGATTGTGTGGTTCGTGTCGGGACCGAATCCCGTCGCGCCATGAAGGTCACGACGTCATTTACATCCCCCATACGAGGGAATACCCTTAATTAATTGCCGAAATTAGGGGCCCCACGGCCTAAAAGAGTAATACTAATTATGCGAGAGAGATATAGGTAGATCACACTGAGGGTTTTATTAAAGCCATAAATTGCCGGCCGCATAGGCCGCTCGGGGACCTTTTCATATTCGGACACGGGCCCGTAACAGGAACGCGGCGAGAAAACCGTGGTAGCTCCCTTCAAATGTCTGCCGAGCATATGGCAATTTCAATGAGGATTCGGAAGGTATCCGGAACGAGAAACAAATCCGGTCCGATTAAGCTGTCGGCCCGAGGTTAGATCAAGACCTGGCCATATCGGGGTAATTCCCAAGACTCGGGCTTGACCTGAAAGGGCGGCGTTGTTGTTCCTTTTGTCCCGAGTCACGGGGAGAGGTAGGGGCTGCAGTGTGAGCCTTGATGTCTTTTATCTGGGGTTTTCTTAGTTATATCTTCTGGGATTTCTGATTTGATGCTTATTGTTCATCCATGCCTTTGTCCGGGGTGATTTCTCTTCTCTTATTCATGATTATTCTTATCATTATCATTTGTTTGTTATTTATTATTTTTTTATTACCCCTCCCACCTCTTTTATCGTGATTAATATTACGCATTCGGAGTCATTTAGTTAGCGTAATTTTTATTAATTTATTTGCCATTATTAATGCCCTTATCGTGATGTATATATGCAAGTATGTAGTGTGCCGGCGAAGGGGAAACAAGGTGTACCGCTGAGGGCTGCAAAAGGGCGTACCGCTGAGGGCTGCAGGGGCGTACCGCTGAGGGCTGCAGGGGCGTACCGCTGAAGGCTCAAGGGAGTGTACCGCTGGGGCTTAAGAGAGTGTACCGCTGAAGGCTGCAAAAGGGCGTACCGCTGAGGGCTGCAGGGGCGTACCGCTGAAGGCTCAAGAGAGTGTACCGCTGAAGGCTGGGCGTGTGTGTGCCGCTGGGGGGGTTGGGCATGGAGTGTACCGCTGAAGGCTGTGTGTGTGCCACTGAGGGTCAATCAGGGGGATGTGATGGAGGTTAATCCAGTTTTTAATTACTGGTTTTAAGGCTTTTCTTTTCTTCTTGTTTCAATTTGTAGGCAGTTTTATACAAACTTCCCCCTTGTTTTGTTCTCTTTGTTCGGTTCGATCTCTTTCCTTGTGGGTCGGATGCTCGGGCTGCCGGGTGGTTAGTTAGCTCGGTCCAGTTCTCATCGTGATGCCGGCAGTGATTTGATAAGTTGGAAGGCTTCATTGTTGATCGTTCTTATTCGTTTATTGCTTCTTTTGCCTCTTTAATTGTTTATTAGTTTCTCACGAAAATTCGGCAGCATCTCCCCTTGACCCGGGGCGTAAGGGAGATACAGGGAACGCGCCCACATGATGTGGCAGAACCCGACAACTGGAGGTGGGCCCCCGGGAGAGCAACACCTTTAGAGAACCCCGGAAAGCACGAAGGAAAACAACGGGCTCGGGCTTGGCCAGCAGGTGTACCGCTGAAGGCTGGTGGGGTGTGCCGCTGAGGGCAGATGGGGTGTGCCGCTGAGGGCACTTGGGGGTGTGCCGCTGAAGGGCAGATGGGGTGCGCCGCTGAGGGCACTTGGGGGTGTACCGGCCAAGGATAAATGAGGAGGTGTACCGCTGGACAGCCCCCATGGGCGTGCCGCTGAGGGACCAAACGGGTGTGCCGGCGAAGGGCCAGGAAGAGGCATCGCTGGGGGATTTAAACTGCTAAGTGTATAGGCTGGAGAGGGTCTTACAGGTTGTTCCAAGGAAGGAAGAGGAGAGGGCTTCAAGGCATGGGGGGAGGGTGGCCTATTGGCAGCTGGTCGATCGGAGAGAGAGCAAGGGGCCCTCTTCCTCCTCAAGCGGGTGGGCACTCAGGGATGGCCCTGGCAGAGGGTGGAAAGCCTATGAGGCCAAGGGTCGTGGGCAAGAGATCATACCCACAGGGAGACCCCAAAAACGCTGAAGAAATGTGGAGACGGAGGGAAAACGAACAGCCCATCAAAGGCCGTGAAGACTAGCACAAATTACCAACAAAAAATCATGGAGGAGCCCGGAGAGGGTGGTTTTCATTCATGCGAATCAAGAGGGCATGGCCCTACATACATATCATAGCAAAAAAGAGTGCCAGAGATGATGCCATGGCCAAGAAAAGGGAAAAGGCCCCACAAAAGAAAAGAAGACATAAACGGAAGAGGAGGAACGAGGGCAGGATGGAGGCCAGCCGCCCCTAACTCTTTCTCCGTTACATCGAACCCTCTCTCCCTTACTCTTGCTCCCTTCCCGTGGTGGTGGTCGTCCTCGGAGGAAGCTCCCGGCAGGGAGGGAGCCTCTTCTTCTTCTTCTCTCTTCTTCTCTTTTCTTCTGCGTGTGTGCGTCCGTCTGCCTCTCTTCTCTTCTCTGTTTTTTTCCTCCGTCCTCCTCCTTCCGTGTCGAAGGAGGAGGCCTCTTTATAGTCCGAGCAACCGGAGGCGGGAAGTGACCTTGTGATGATGGAGTTTGACCTCGCCCGTCCTGGCTGTCAGTGGGGTAGGCTACGTGGCCCAACGACCAGCTGCCACTTCGGACGGCTCCACTGCGCGCCAAGGAGGCGTAGGGCATGGGCTTCACGTCGGCCCGTTGAAAGTGACTCACGCTGTGCCGTTGAAGGGCTGAACAAGTGTGCTGCTGTAGTGCCAAAAGGGCGTACCGCTGGAGCCCCGGATGGGCGTGTCGCTGAACGGCTTGAAGGGCGTGCCGCTGAAGACCCCAAAGGGCCGTGCCGCTGAAGCCCCAAAGGGCCGTGCCGCTGAAGCCTGCTGAGGGCGTGCCGCTGAAGCTGCTGAGGGCGTGCCGCTGAGGCCTGCTGAGGGCGTGCCGCTGAGGCCCCAAGGGGCCGTGCCGCTGAAGCCTGCTGAGGCCCCAATGGGTGTGCCGGTGAAGACCCCCCCCCCATGGGGGTGTGCCGTTGAAACCCCCTTGGGGGTGTGCCGGTGAACCCCTTGGGGGTGCGCCGGTGAACCCCCATAGGGGTGTGCCGGCGAGGGCCGCGGCAGGGTGTGCCGCTGAAGGGAGCGTGCCGCTGGAGGGTTCTGCCAGGCGTGCCGCTGAGGCCTCAACTGGGCGTGCCGCTGAAGGGCTAAATGGGCAATTTTGAGCCCATTGTGAGCATGAGTTGTGGCCCATTTGGTTTTCTTCGAGGCCCACGGGCTGTGGGGCCTTTTGTGCTTGATTTCCCCGGGGGTTTCTTCACTCGGCGCCGTTGTTGATGCTGGGCTGAGCATGACATTTTGGATGTGCAATTTTCGGTGTCCACAGAGGGCGACCCGCCACCAAGGATACTTGGATCACCCATGGAGAGTTACAGCGGATAGATCCAGACCTACTGGAGCACTACTAGAGCGATGCTGACCCTTACTCGACAGGGTCAAGTTTCTCCCACCTGGGGAGAATTGGTGCGGACATCAGAGCGAGCGAGAAGCACGAACCGGCGAGCCATCGGTACCGTATGTGGAGCACCACTCGGGCTACATCGGCTTCCATCTGGCTCGGAGACAGCCTGGAGACTCCCCCTTGAGTCTCGGTATTTATAGTATTTATTTGGACTTTGTGTGTGTAATGTGTGTTGTATTCGGATAGTAACAGGGGTTTATTTATAATTTGGGACCACCTGGGTCCCGCGGGCCCCCATCCCTTCTCCCATTGATCCACCTCATCTCTTGAGCCTATGTGGGGTCAATCAACCTTCCATGGTGGGCTTCTAGAAGGGTTGGACCAAGGGGGAGGACAAAGGGTAGCAAAATTCCAAAATGGGAGCATATAAGTCAAGGGGGCGCCCCATTCTATTATAGTTTATTAGGATTTTTAGTTTATTTTATTTAGTTCCAAATCACATGGGAGAAATAAATTGTGGACTCCCTCTTTTACCCCCCACCAATCTTAGATCTAGGGATAGAACTAGTCTTTTTGTATTTTCTATAAGAACCTTGTATTTCTATTTTGAGTAGAATTAATGAATGAAAAATCTAAAATTTCTTCCAAAGAGCAAGGGCCGCCCCTCTCTTTCTCTCTCCTCTCTCCCCCTTCTGTAACTGGGAAGGCTGTGAATCAGAGGTGTGAAGCCTCCTCTATCAGGTGTGAAGATCGCCGTCGTCGCCGCCGCCGCCGCCGCCATCGTGCCGCCATCGCACCACCGCTATCGTCGCCAGAGTTCTGTCCACTCAGGACAGTCACCTCTTCCACGATTTTTTGCTCCCAACCACGAGATCTTCTTGAGCCCAAACTTTCAGGGTGAGTTTCAGTGGTCATCACCACGTCCTAAAAAAACTGGTGGAGCTTCTAGTTTTTATTTCCCATTTTTCCATTTTCGTTCTCCACCTTCCTTCAGATCTGCCTGTAGTCTGTCTAGATTTCCAGATCTCAAATAGGTCGTTCATGAATCCACCACTTGAAATTTTTATTGGAGGTTCTGTTCACTTAATACCATATCCACAAATTTTCTTGTGAATTTAAGTTCACGTTCATATTTTCTAAAAATTCACTCCATATCCCAACTCAATTCTGTCTGTCACTGTCCAGATCCGACCACTCATCAGTATAAAATACCTTTCCCCATCCAAACATCCACCAAATCGTTCATAAAAATTATCCCCGTTTTTCTCTCTCTTCCCTCCACAACTTTGCTGAAGAGCTCAACACCTAAATCGGAGGTCTACTTCCCGGCCAACGCCAACTCTCAGGAAAACTCTCCTCTGTCCTGAGATTTCGGGCCCTGTCCAACAGAAGTTTGTAAAATCGGCCAAGGCCAGATCCGAGAAATTCAAATTTATTTCTATGGCTCTAGATCGAAGTACTTCGAAAGAGATTTCCAACGATACTTCTTGTGCATCGATCCGACGTCGGGAGTGATCGCAGCAGCAGATCTCGCCGGATCACGCGCTGTAAAACAGAAGCCGCAGATCGTGGACAGCTCCTCCGACAAGTGGAGATTGGAGACGCCCGGCCTCCGATCGGCGTTCCAGCCCGGCCGTCGCCCAGGGAAGCGCACCACCAGGTGTCACCATCTTAGCAGGACCCACCCCGTCAGGTCCGGAGGATTGAGCAGCACGTGGGCCCCACGAACCCGTAGATCACGCCATCCGGACAGCACTAAACGCGGGTTTCGGCACCGCCGGAGCGACATCAAGATGCTGCCCGTCAACCCAATTCCCGAGACTCCCGGGCCCCACTTGTGACCTGTTACCTCCCTACGTGGAGTGGGTCAAAATTTTGTACTACAGTAAAACTTGTTTAACCGGGAGTTCGGATTTGGCCTGGGTTGTCTTCCCCACGCCGGGAGCGTGGAGGTAACGATCTTAACTCCATGGCGTTCATTTGCTAGTTTAGTATATGGTCATATGCCGCTGTGAGTGCGTTAGGATTCTAGCCCGTGAGTTCATGTCACCACTGTGAGCGAGAGAGTGACACGTCCCGTGGCTCGATCCGAGCACGGAAGTGAGTTGACCACCCTTGACTCTGCCGATTTCTCAACCACGCGAATCCGCGTTTCCCCTCGCTTGGGACGGCGAGTGAGCTTGCATTTCTGTTAGCGACGTATAGCCCATAGGAACTCTTAGTGTCGGGCCGAAGTGTCTCTCCTATTCATATGTTGCTGGTCGCGTCTCCATTTAGAGTCCGAGGTCCGCATCACTTAGAGTCGGTCCCCGTGTCCGTCCCGCATTCGTTCTTCACATATGCATTTCCAAATATAAGGCTCATGCAAACCAAGATAAACACACATAGTACTTCTCCAAGAAATGTCATCATGACCATCAAAACACGGAGGACAAGAAGTTGAACAACTTTTGGCCATTTTACTTGAGGTTGCCATTGCCTAGGATCACTCTATAGATCGTGAGATCTCAAGATAAATAGAGCCGAGGCTCTGATACCAATTGTTGGGTCCGGGGCAACGGCAATCAAGAGGGGGGGGGGTGAATTGATTGGCCCTATAAAAATTAATCTCCAACTATGATTAAGACCAATTTTGATATTTGATAGATAGATGAGCTTTTAGATCCTAAAAGACTAAACGAACAATGAAGATAAAATTAAACAAGTTGAAACACGCACTTAAAACTCACTCACGTGGGATAGATAAACAATAGATATATCAAGGTTAATGGCATGTCAATTTTAAGACTAACTCATGCTCATCGATCACAAATGCATGGAGATAGCAATCAAACCACAAAAAGGTAAACCACAAGAGACAGAGAATTTTTTAGGTGGTTCGGGACCACGACGGGCTCCCTACGTCCACCCCTCACCAAATCGGTGAGGCTTCCACTATCTTGTAATTTCCCTACAAGACAACATACGGAGCGACGCTCCAACACACACGCAGGGCGACGCTTGTACACACACGAACCACACACGGGGAATAATCCCCAAACACACACGCAGAGTTCCTCCGCCCAAAACAACGCACACGCGTCGACACACACTCTCAGAGATCAAATCTCCGAACAAAGACACAAAGTACTCGTTCAGAAATTAATGAAACATGGACAAATAGATACAATAAACTCTGAACAAACTCTAGAGACTGAATCAAGGAAGATATAGCATGGATGAAGCTCCCCCTTCTAGAAATACTCCGGCTCTTCTTGGCTCGTTGTCGGATGGTTGCGATTTCGGCGTCCTCACGTTCCTCTCTTCAAGCCGCTCCCTTTTCTCTTCTATCACGAGCTCCAAAAACCACTCCAAGTAGATCAAAACCACCTTGAAAGAGCTCCTCCTTCCTTTTCCCTCTTTTCTTCTCCTACAAGATAGAAAGAGTTAGCACCAAAGAGATAATACATCAAATTCAGAGTTGAGATATATATACAAGATATACTGGGAAAAAGACCGATAAAACCCTCCTAAAACATATTATAAACACCCTCATATGTCTAAGAAACATTTGGGGATAGTTTGGTAAAGTTTCAAAGGGTTTAAAATGGGTTTTGAAAACTTTCGCAAATCACGTTTCGGAAAGAGTCGACAGAGTCGACTCTTGCACCTTGTGCAAGCAAAACCCAGAACACAGAACACTGCCAAAAAAGAGTCGACTCTTTCTAGGCAAAACCCAGAAATCAAAACCCAGGCAGACAAGAGTCGACTCTTGCTGGCTGGCCTACTTGGACAGCACCCATGCCAACAAGAGTCAACTCTTGCTGGTCTGTCTGTCCAAGACAGACCAAAGCAAGAAATAAAGCCCCATTTCTTAGATAAAATTATAAAATGATGTTACCATGCATCCATATGATATTTGGGGTGTCTTCCAACCATTTCTCTCCTGCAAAAATAAGGTGGAACATGAGATCTGCATGGATATCAAGATAAGGACTTCAACCTTTGAAACATGTATTGGACTTCTCATTTCAACCAACAAAAATATATTACACCAAGTGACAAGCTTTTGTTATAATGAACTTGAATCTTTCAATCATCCAAATATAAAGACATGGGAGCTCAACCATTCAATAGTATTCTTGTATCTACATAACCTTCAACATCAAAATACTTCAACACGCACATGTAGACAATCATGCCAAATGCAAAGGTATGTACAATAGCACTAGAACACATTCATCCAAATGGCATTCTTGTTGATAAAAATAATATTTATGAAGTATTATTTTCACGAGGAGGATTGTTATAAACATGGGACCTTCAAGTCGCATGCATCACATGCATCACATATATCAATATGCATTTATGCAAACATGTTTTCTCATGTAAAATCGTATGCATCACATGCATCTCACACATATACAGTTATGCATTCATCCAAGCATGTTTCCACAAAATCAATCTCATCTAGAACAAGACATATGCAACAAGGATAGCACATTAAGGTCGTTCGTTCAAAGATGCTTCAATGATCATAACTACATAGCCACAACAAAGATGCATATTTCATAAAGAAATGTTTCCATGATCTCACACACACATAAAGTATTATTGTCATCAAAATCACAAGCATAGCACAACACTATTAGTTATGATATGAATGATGCATGATGGAATGGTAATCTCCCGATGGCGTGTGTGATATGTTTATCCAGTCATGTCCCTTTCCGCATTGTTATTAAATATTTGATTAGGGTAATGGATGTGACAATCGGGGAAGTGTTATTGGAGAGGGGTAAATTAGCGGCCCACTGAACATACAATTGAGAGCGGCCCAACCAGGTCCAACCTGACCCAAACCGGCCGAGCTATCCAAGTGACAACCCCAATAACGGGCCCACTTATCTTGAAGCCCAAAGTCGTTCGGACCAATACTTCCTAGGCGGCCTCTCGGCCTGGGAGTCCGACCAACCGTCGAGCAGGGTAAAGCCCAAGCGGTGTCTGAGCGTAACTGAACGAGGGAAGATTGGGAGTCGATGAAAGGGGAGACCTAACGACTGGGCCCGAAATGGCCGAGTAACGCCCCCTATACTCTCCGGCTTCTCTGAGTTCCCTACAGAAGAAAACACTGTATAAATCAAGAGAAACCCTCCGATAAGAAAGAGGTGATCTTGAGTACTCAACACCACATCCACTGGTGGAGAGTGATCTCGTGCCTTTCACTCTTTCTCCTACTCCCTTTCCACCTATGCTCTATCAGTTCGCTGACTTAAGCATCGGAGGATTCTCCCCAAGATCTCAACCCTGGGTTCGTCTGACCCGTTTCCTACTCTGCAGATTCTCAATCGTGATAACAACAACACAGGCTTATCCAGGATCGTGTGGCTCAAGACACAGCGCGAGATCACCCCTCTTCAATTATAATTAACCTTTAAATTTGTTTACGATTTTCACATGCTTTTGTAAATATGAGAAAAACGAAAGTTGGAGAAGTATACTATATGTTTATAGAATATTCTTTATTTTCATGCATTTTATAAAACAAATAAAATGCAGAAGTCTCTCTCTCCATCTCTCTAGTAGTGGGATGAGATGTTTTATTATGCTTTATTAATAGATTAGATGTTATTCGTGACACAGTTCCTATTCTAGAAACTCTTCCTATTTGAGAGCTGGCATCGTAGTTGTGCGTTTATTGTATAAGCGAGGCTTCCAATAAGACCAGTCAAACTCTAAAAAGCCAAGCGACAACTGAATGGATAACAACCATGTTAGAATAATTATGTATTAGAATCCGGTTATAATATAAGTATAATGTGATTATATTAGTGGAACTTTCTCCACTCAATATCTTAATATTTTGAGTTGAATGGTTCGATCCAATAAAATTTAATATAGTATCATAGTCCATGGCTATGATCTAGATCTTAAATCACATGATTATATTAGTGGAACAATCTCGTGTTTGTCGTGGTCCACATGACAGATCTTAAATCAGCTTTCATATAAGAGAGCGTGTTAGAATAGTCACGTATTGGAAACAAACTAAAATATAATGTGTTTATATTAGTGGAGTCATCTCCACTAAATACCTTAAGATTTTGAGTTGGATGAACCAATCTAATAAGAGTTAATATAGATCTTCATATAATTGAGGATTTCTCAATTATGTTGTTTTTTTTCAACCATGTTAAACACCATCATAAAAAGGTGACCGATGCCTACCTTTGGGGCATTGAAAGTTCTTCTTCCTCAATCCCTTTCTCTCTTTATCCCTTCCTCCAAGATCGTATCAGAGCGACGCCGTCGCCAACCTGTGCCTTGATGCTCCATGCCATCAAATCGCGACCATGACGTCCTATCGTGCCCTACTACCCATGTCGCCCCTACTTGCCCATGCTGTCCGCTAGCCCGCTCGCCAATGCCCACTGCTGCCAACTTGTGCCTTGATGCTCCATGCCGTCGAATCTCGACTATGACGTCTTGTCATGCCCCACTACCCATGTCACCCATGTTGGAATGTTTAGGCATAGTCCCCTGGGCAATAGTCCCGTATTGGTTAAATGAGTTGTGGTTCATGTGTTTATGACTCTGGACCTTTGTATCTCAACACTGCGATTTTGTGGATTCAACATGGTATCAGAGCAGGCCAAATGACCCAACTCTTCTTGTCACCTCCACCTGATTAATGTCCACGGCCCATCTTAACCATGAGAGGGAGTGTTAGAATATTTGAGCATAGTCTCCTGGACAATAGTCCCGTATTGGTTAAATGAGTTGTGGTTCATGTGCTTATGACCCTGGGCCCTTGTATCTCAACACTGTGATTTTGTGGATTCAACAGTCCCTACTTACCCATGCTCTCCGTTAGCCCGCTCGCCAATGCCATCCATGTGCCTCGCTCGCCTGCTCACCCATGCCATCCCTATTTGCCCCGTGCTCAAGCCATCTTTTGTTTTCCTCCTGTGCACACTTCATTTGTCCTCTTACAGCCACCCTTCACAACTTGCACACACTAGAAGTGGCTGGGTGCGCCAGATATGATTCCCTACACACAACTCGGCCACTTTTCTTTCTCCTTTCTTCTAATCTCTTGATAATCTAGGCGTGTGCTCATGTTCCCCATAGTTGCTATCTTCTACAGTGACGACTAGTGACCATATATAGTGCCCCTACACTGTTAACCTCCTTCCACACAGAGTAGTGCTTCTCTGACAGGAGTGACAAAGAATAGCTCGAGTCCATTTTTTCGAAACCCATCTATGCAGATTAGCTCGGTCAGATTAGATGGCCCTTCTAGCTATCTGGTGTGGTCTAGATAGTATCTTTTGTTCCTTTAGGCACATTGACTCTCTAGCTATCTGATAGGCAAAAAAAAAAGCAACCCGCATTGGGCGATCCCAACCTGCCCAAATGGATAGATGAGAACTCTCTTGTCATGTCTTGGTTTATTGGCTCCATGGATCCCACTCTAGCACAGAGGTACATTCTCTTTGATACTGCTAAAAAGATATGGAACGCAATTTCCTTTTGACCTATTCTCAGGCAAATAATTATGCTCATTCGTATGAACTTCAACAGAAGGCCCGTGATCAGAAGAGGGGGAGTTTAGTGTTACTATAATGCTCCGAGTTTTTCAGATATTTATCGGATCATGATCTGTGAGTTTCGGATCATTTTTATGTGTCCCGGATTGAGTTTTACGTTTTAGGCATATTTTTACCCGTCAGATTTTTAGAACCCCATGTAGGGCGAATCATTGCGTTCTCCGACTCTGTGACGTTACTGGCGCGTTGGGTGTTTTTCGAGGATCGCGGGCAGTAATTTTCCCTATTTTCGGTATTTTTCAAAAATTCCAGATTTTCTATATATTAAAACCTCTTTTTCTTTCTCTCCACCTCCATCGGCCGCCGAAGAAGAGAGAGAGAGAAGAGAGAGCGTGAGAGAGGAGCGGCGACGTGGATGGGACGAGGATCGCAATGGTGGAGGTGGTTCGTGGGATCACGAGCCGGCGAGGGTTTAAACGGCATTTTCTTGGCGGATCGACATCCTCGGCACACGGAATCTTCGGTGGAGGTAGGGGGATGTTTCCCTAGCTCGAGTATTTCATTTCCCGTGAGTTTGGTAGCCCGAGGCGAGTCGAGAGGGTTTATTTCTCCGCCGGGGTTAAAATGCACGATTTTGGGGAGTGAGCCGATTTTCGCGATTCGACGTGATTTTTGGGGTTTAAATGGGTCCTCTCGGTGCTAGAGAGGTTGGGGACTAATTTCCCCTTGTTTTCCCCCTCACATGGGTGTGAATGGGGCGTGGAATGGGGTTTTTTGTGAGATTCACCATTTTCGCGCTCGGGACGACCTAGCGGTCCTTCTAGGGACCGCCAGGTGACTTGGCAGTCATGTGGAGACTGCTAGGGGTCCCCTTATGTCGGTTCGAGCCTTGCGGTCACGCGATAGACTGTCACCGAGCTTAGCGGTCTCGAGGAGACCACCAACCAATGCTTAGCAGTCAGGGCATGACCGTTTTTACGGTTTTGGTTGTTCGAGTGTTTCTGGGGTGTTGCGGTCCTGGTTGGACCGCTAGCCCTAGCGGTCTGGGTGATGACCGCCTAGGTCCTAGGTGTTTTTGGGGCATAGCGGTCCTGGCTGGACCGCTAGGCAGGGCTCAGCGGTCCAGGGGTAGACCGCTAGGCTTAGGTTGCGGTCTCGAGAGGACTGCCAGTTAATTTGACTGTCCAGGGAGGACCGCCACCCTGTTTTCCATGCTAGTGGTGTTCCGTTCGTGTTGTGTTGGCTCCTGGTCAACCCGGTTGTGACGCAGTGGTCGACCTTAAGCCTTGTGGATGTCTCGGACACCCCGTGGGTTCTGTGTCCGTATTTTTGGGGTGTCTAGAGGTACCTTGTTACCTCGATTAACGTGCCCATGGGTTGGAGGGTCCGGGTGATCCCATGCGTTTCGGGCTTTCATGTTCTCGCTAGAACGAGTCGCCGTGTGTCGGCATGTGTTCGGTGGGTTATTCCCGCACGTCATTTACTTCCCGATAAGTGTTTTCCATGTGGGCCAAGCGTATGGCCTTGGACTGTGAGTCCAGTCACTAGCTTGGGACTGGAGGTTTCCCGCTTTTCCCTTGGATAGGGGATCGACTCGGCGGCTTGTGAGCTACCTTGGGAATTGTGCTACCGTGGTTTCAGACCTAGAGATTAGACTAGATTGACGACGCTGTGCCGTCACGTGCAGCGGTCTTGACCTGAGTCGGGTAACTCAATGACCGTTGGGTTTGTAGGTCTAGTGGGATGTCCAGAGTCTAGTGGTCTCGAGCCACCCGGTACTCCGTGTTACTCGCGATGGGTGCGTGCGTGGTTTTCGGTGTTCACACTTAGTGACCCCTCACTAGCCGTAGCTTTCTTGCGCACGCGAGTGTGGACCCACCCGGGAGTGGTGGAGAGCTTTCCCAAGAGAGACGGCTTTTAGGCTAGTTACCGTAGGGCCCCTCTCCTTTACAGCCTGCGTCCGGGCTGGGGGGAAAACCAGCTAGAGGACCCGACTTAGAGCGGGTGGTCTGTGTATGCACACATGGTTGGGGACGTCGGACCTGCGCTGACGAGCGCGACCCCAGCTAGTCCTTGTTATGTGGCTACTGTACGGTGTCTTAGTTCCCACTGGGCCGGAGGGTGACACCTGAGGCGTGGACTAAGTCATCAGTGGACGCTTCCGGCCTTGCTTCTAGTGGGCAGGTACTCCCATAACTTGACATAGGTTCTCGTGACTCGAGTTTCCATTTCCCGTCTGTGAGACGTGGTTTTGCGTTTAGGCTCCGTGTGTTTCCCGAGGTAGAGGTCTAGGGTTTCTGGTGAGCGCCACCAAGGGTTTTCCCTAGACTGTGTAGGGTTCACGACGGTGAGGTCGTGATCGTGTTACCCAGACTACGTGGTCTTGGGGTTGGGCCTCCGTCTGTGGGACGGGCCTCCACGATAGTGTTGTCGTGATGTTTCTTCTGGTAGCGTAGCCAGAGTTTCTCTGATAGTCTGGTAGTCCCTGGACTGTGAGCTCGGGGCGTATTTTATGGTACAGTAGGAGTAGCTATAGTGCCGAGTTTTTATCGGCCATCGCTTTGTTGTTCCTGCTGTTGTTGCTGCTTTCCGCTACCGTCGTTATTTACGGTTGGGGTTCCGCGGGACCCCTACTGAGTCAGTGATTGGAGGCTCACCCATGCTTTTCAGGTGCGACGGTTCTTCCTCGAGGTTCGAGGGTGCTGTGCAGAGGTTCTTAGTTGTCAGCTCGCCGGGCCAAGTGTTTACTCGGTGTTGGGTACGTTTCCCAACCTTAGACTGTACTTTTATTGGATTGGACTCTATTGTAGTTGTTTATTTATTTCTATTAATTGTTGATTTGTCTTACTTTATTTCCTATTTCTTTGTACCTCCACACTCCTTTTAGCCCTTCCGAGCCCTCTGACTCGTGGGCGGCGGGCCATGATTCGAATGGTATCGGGTTCTTCCCGGTATCCGGATCTTAGGTCGTCACAGTTGGTATCAGAGCAGTGGTTGTGGACGTACATGGGAATTCAAGATATTGCAGTGATCAGAGTCCGCAAGGTCCAGTACAGTCGACAGCTGGCATAGGGTTTTGTGCATGTTTTCCGTTTAGTTTCTCGCATAAGAGCTTGAGTACGCTGTGGTGGCGTTGTGAAGGCGGTTACCGTTCTCGTGGAGTGCCGGTGAAGGGCCCAAGGGACGTGATAGAGAGATTTCTTCCCGATGGGTGGTGGCCCCAGTTGTGCTGCATTGGGTAGAGGTTGCTGGTAGGCATGTGTTGCTGTGGTGTTGCAGTTCGAGGAATTGCAGTGGTGGAGCATCGGGGGATGCTGTGAATGTTGTCCGAAGAGACACTTGGCGAGTGTTACTAGAGGTGCTGACCTGATGGAAGCGACGGTTCTCCGGATGCTGGAAGGTGCCGTTCCCAGCATGCATGAGGTTCGAGGTCAGGTCGAGCGTGGTGACCTTCGGTTGGTCGGAGGTATATTGAGTTTTTCCCTTGGTTTGAGGAGATCGCATTTTGCCAAGGTTCGTCATCTTGCATCGTGTGTTCGGATTGGTTGGCCTTCGTGTGCCATGAAGTCCGTGCGTGACACATCCTGTGTTTTGGCAAGGTGGTTGCCTGTGAGAAGCGTTGCCCATTTCCCTGGTGTGTAAGGGTGTTGGCACTGTTCCAGAAGGACGAGTGCCAGTTGGGCGGTGTTCGTGAGAATTTATGGCTGGTGTTGTGGTTCCAGATGTGTTGATGATCGGAGCCTGCGGAGTGATTGTCGGGATGGAGGATCTCGAGTTGTCGTTGTGGTGGCTGTGCATGTGGATCAGAGTGCGCGGATCGTAGCGTTGGTTGCTGCAGGCGGATTGGTGAGGTTGCATAGGGCATTGGAGGATTGGTTCCTCGATATGAGATTATCTTCGGTGGTGTGAGACGTGTTGTTGTCGTGCCGTTGCTTGAGATATTGTGGCTCGTGGCATTGGCAGGATGGAGAATTGGGGAAATATGTTAGCAAGTGCGCCGCATGAGAACCATGTTCGTGTGTTGGAAGTTGTGTTCTCGGATGAGATCATGTTATGGAGAAGTGATCTCTGAGAAGGTTAGGGGTCCCAGTTGGTAGCTGCAAGCGGCTGGTAAGGCTAGCCACGTGGTCGAGCATGGTAAGATGTGTATTGTCTGGGGACCCGTGTGCATTGGTCGTGGCATTGTCGACCAGGTTGCTGTGATGGCATGTGGCACTTGGTTGCCTTGGAGTTGTGTGCCATGAATTGCTCAGGTTGTGTGTCCCGTGGCTCTATGGTAAGAGCGGAACCGAGATTGGCAGGCGTCCATTTGTAGCGATTGAGTTGAGATAAGATTTGATGAGACAGGACGGTGGACGGTGCCTGCGTGCGGAGGTATATGATGAGACGTTGGCATTGGATATGGTGATCCCTGATCTGCGACCAGCAAGGGAGGATTTCCATGTAAGGCGCTGAGTCGAGTGATTCGAGGATCGAGGATTATGGAATCTTGTCATTTGGTTCGCCGTGCTCCCCTGAGAGGGTAGAGTTGGCATGAGGATATATTTGGATGCGGTGTCTGAGTGCGGTTTTGGCTGAGAGGCGGTGTTGGTCTGTGGAGAGTCAACGGATGGCCTATTGCGATTTGGATCATGCCTGTTGGGCCAGCGAGGGTTTCCCGTTGACGAGTGTCTGGTGACCAGTGATTGGTCTTTTACAGACAGAAGATGCTGGTGGTTGCGGTTTGAGAATGGCAAGAGCTGTGTGCAAGTGAGGCCTTTGGTGGCTGTTTCCGTGATGTGCTTTTCCTGGATTGGATCTAGGAATTATGGAAGTTTTGTCTTCTGGCATGGTTATTTTCTGCGCAGTTGAGGTGATACTAGACTTGTGTTTTGTTGTATGCCTGCTCTGATGATCGGTGTGTGCGGTGTGCGGAGCTAGGTGTTGCTCGTGATTATGGTCTGGCCGTATCCCTCAGGATCGTTGTTTTCGTGAGAATCAAGGTTTTCTATGTTAGGGCTCTAACAGTGTTGTCAGTTGGTTAAGGTGTTCTCCCCCTGTGGCTTGGTGCTAGTTCTGAATTTCGAAGATGAAATTTATTTAAGGGGGGATGGCTGTAACGCCCCGAGTTTTTTGGATATTTATCGGATCAAGAGTCGTGGGTTTCAGATCGCTTTTATGGATCCCGGATTGAGTTTTGTGATTTACGCATGTTTTTATCTGTCGGACCTTCGGAACCCCGTGTAGGGCGAATCGTTGCGTTCTCCGACTCCGGGACGTTACCAGCGCGTTGGGTGTTTTTCTAGGATCGTGGGGAGTAATTTTTCCTATTTTTGATACTTTCCAAAAATTTCAGATTTTCTATATATTAAAACCTATTTTTCTCTCTCTCCCCTCTCTCATTTCTCACCCTCACCCTCTCCCTCTCCCTCTCTCTTCTCTCACACTCTCTCTTCTCTCCCTCTCTTCTCCGGCAGCCGATGGAGGTGGACGGGGGGCGAGGTGGCGACGCTCGTGGGGTGAGGGGCGGCGTGGACGGGACGAGGATCGCGATGGTGGAGGCGGTTCGTGCATGGGATCACGTGCCGGCGAGGGTTTAAACTGCGTTTTCCTGGCAGATTGGCGTCCTCGGCGTGTAGAACCTTCGGTGGAGGTAGAGGGATGGTTCCCTAGCTCGAGTATTTCATTTCTCGTGAGTTTGGTAGCCCGAGGCGAGTCGAGAAGGTTTATTTCTCCGTCGGGGTTAAAATGCATGATTTTGGGGAGTGAGCCGATTTTCACGATTCAACGTGGTTTTTGAGATTTAAATGGGTCCTCTCAGTGCTAGAGAGGTTGGGGACTTGTGGACGCACTAAAATTCGCTTATTCAAGTGGTTCGTCTATTGAGTGCGTGGGCGTGCTAGTCACCGAAGTGACAATTTATTCGGGCTTCGTGGAGCCCATGGTGCGCTCGATCTGACTCGGTCAGACAATTGTGTGGTTCGTGTCGGGACCAAAACCCGCCGCGCCATAAAGGTCACTGCGTCATTTACATCCCCCATACGAGGGAACACCCTTGATTAATCGCCGAGATTCAGGGCCTCATGGCCAAGAAATCAATTGCATGGAAGGTCTATTACGAGATATTGAAATCCTCGCGCGAGGGCAAGAAGAAAACCATTCGCGGTCATGTCAGTCGTATACTGACCATTTAATGTTCGGACGAATGTCCGGCTCGAGAAAATCGCGGTTGTCGCGGGAAAACCGGAACGCATGTATGCCGAGGTACGACAACTTTATTGTTCGGAAGAGCGGAAAACGTTCGGCTGAGCCTCGGTTGGAGCGGTCAAAAACCAGTAAATCTGTTGGCCCAGTGCAAGAGCAAGCTGCGACCATACTGCGGTGGGCCCCCCGCGGTCGAAACAAGACTTGCATGAGCGTCATTAATATTTTCAGTGTCAAGGGGCAACGAGGGAATATCCCTTGAATCGGCTGAAAAGCCCTGTGTCTAGGGAAGCGGACGTTCGAAACGTGTCGGTCATTCGGAAGACCGTTTAATATTCGGACGGGTGTCCGGCTTGAGAATATCATAATCGTCGCAGGAGGACCTGGAACATATGTATGCCGTGATACGGCAAATACATTATTCCGAGACACTGAAAACATTCGGTTAAATCTCGATTAGTGTAGCAGGAAACTGGCGAATTTATTGGCCCGGTGCGAGATCGAGTCGGGACCATACCGGGGGCGCCTCCCGCGGTCCAAACGGGACTTGCGTGGGCATCATTAATGTTCCCGGTGCTGGAGGGTAACGGGGAAGAGTCCCGGGACTAGATTCCAAAACCAAAACATGTTCGAAGGAAGCGAGCTATAGGCCGGGGGTGTGGGTCATACGATGACCATGATCGGGGCGGACCCGAGGTCTGAGCGTGGCCCACGAAGGCCTTATTGATATTCCCACACGTAGGGTTCGGGGAAGACGAAAGCTGTCTCGTTCCATTCAGATTTTGTTGGTTGTTCATGGACCACTCTATGTTCGGACAAAGATCCGTATTGAAGGCGCGACGTAAATAGAAAATAAACCCGTACAAATGTATGCCGAGTTTACGGCAATCTCAATGAAAGAGTAGGAACGAATCCCAACGGGAAAGCATCAAGTTTGATAGACTATCGGCCCAAAGCAATGTCGGATTACGACCGTATTGGGGTGGCTCCCAAAGTTCGAATCCGACTTGGAGGGGCGGCGTCAATGTTCCCTTTATACCGGGTCTTGAGGAGAATGAGGCTGCGGAGTGGAGCTCATCATTTATTATTATCATTTAAATTTCTATCATTACTATTTGTTATTTCTTTATACTTTTCGGGGGAGTTTGTTATTATTGTTCATTTATTATTATTATTTTATTATTATCTACTTATTTATTTATTATATTCTTTTTATTGAATCAGTAATTATTATTACTTATTTCCCCCTTTTTATTATTATAATTTTATCATCATTATTATTATTTATCTCCCTCTTTATTGTTATCATTTGTTTATTTATTGGGCTTGTCATCATTATTATTTACCTCCGTTTTTGTTATTATAATTTTATTATTATTGTTACTGATGCGGGACGGGACTGAAACGGGCTAGGACCTACGTTTGCAATAAAGTGCGGCCAGCACTCGCACGCCAAAGGCAAGCCGGGCGGCTGACCTCCGTAGCGTTCCTCCGGGTGGAGGCGTCTCTCAACAAGAAATCCAAACCCAACGACCGTCCCTATGAGGGAAGCGCGGGGATCTCAGCGGCTAAGGAACCGCCGAATGACTAGGGGAGTCTAGTTCGAGCTCGGCGCTCGACTAGGGCCACGGAATGGGTGCTCTCAACTCACAGTCATGCGGTGACTAAAAGACTAGCTAGGATCCTAAACACTCATGCGGCATACTAGAATAGCATACTAGTAAAGCAAAATGCCAACAGTGAGGAGCATCGCACGTACCTCCACGCCTAGGCGTGGGGAAGAAACCCCGGCCGAGAACAACAACCCCGATACACAAGATGAATAATAATACAACTCCAAACAAAAATGCCCACTCCTCGCAGGGAGATAACATGCTACAACATATGGATTCGGGGCTGCCGATGCATGGGCTGACGGGCGGCACTCGGTGAAGGGGTGGCCGCGAGGAGGACCCGGGCGGCAGTCGGCAGATTCGCAGCAATGCGCGACTCGGCGGTGAACGCTCCCACGGTCTGGTCCGGTGTCCGATTGAGGCACCGTCAGCGAGGGCGCGTAGCTAGGTCACGGGAGTAAGCCTCGGCCAAAGGGGGCGCGCAGATTCGCACCGTGGTGGCCGTGAGGTCATCTGCAAGTTGTGACTGGTTTCCTGCACACAGAACAGCGCGCTCGAGCGGGAAAATTGAGGACTCGTTGCTCCGGTGGGCGAACGGGGCGCCGCTTGAGGGAGGACGTCGGGGACGCAGAGCAACAGGTCCCGACCGAAGGGCTCGGTCAGATCTGGTCGAGATTGGCCGGGAGAACCTCTGCAAGTCGTTGCTGATCCTGGGGTCGGACTGCACAGGTTGATCTGCGCGGTCCCACGAGGATTGACGCCACACTCAGCACCGACGTCGAAACGAGGCGTGGTTGGCGGCGTTGGAAAGAGGACGAAGAGAGGTACGATCTCTGAAGAGACCAGATCCAAACTCGGAGTTTTCCGGCCTGTGGAATTTTCGCAAAAGGACGGACAGAACCTGGCCAGCAGAGAGAGGGGGTCCTGCGCGAGCTCGCGAGGAAAATCGCCACCGGTGGTGTAGACCTCGGATCGAGACGAAACCAAATTCCACGCATTGCCGACTCGTAGAAGTATCTCCATAAAAATGGAGAGGCTCAGATTCGACCAGAACCGGAAGGGCGCGCCGCTGCAACTCGGGGTAGAAATCTGGCGAGCAGATCCGTGCACCTGTGAAGGAGATAAGGGGGAGAGGGAACCTCGGAGTCGCACCGAGGGATGGGGAGTCACACCCCGGGGGTTGATCCCGTCGCAGGATCAAGGAGGAAGAGAGGGGGAACCTCGGCGTCGCACAGAGGGGTGGGGAGTCACACCCCGGGCTTGCTCCCGTCGCAGGAGCAAGGAGGAAGAGAGGGGGAACCTCGACGTCGCACCGAGGGGTGGGAAGTCACACCCCGGGCTTGCTCCCGTCGCAGGAGCAAGGAGGAACAGGGAGGAGGGCGCAGCCACCTTCAAGGAGAATCAGCAATTTTCTTTCATTCATAATTATGCTCCAAAGAAAAATACAAACCTTATATATGGGGGAGGGGGAATGCTAGGGTTGAAACCCTAGCCAAGGGGGAAAGCGGGGTGCGCAAGGTGCTAGGGGGGGAAGGGGGTGCGCACCACTCCTAGATTCTAGGAGGAGATTGGGGGATGGGGGCGGCCAAAGGAAGGAGGGGTGGTCGGATGGGGAAGGGAAAGGGGGGAGGCCGCACCCTTCTTCCTATAATCTAGGAGAGGGGCGGCTGCCACCTTCCAAGAGGAGAGAAAAAGGGGGTGGGCGCCCAAAACCCTAACCCTAGGGAGGGGGGGCGCAAATCCCTAGGTGGGCCAAGCCTTGGTTGGCCAGCCATGCCAAATGGGCCAAGGCTTGAACCAAGAGAGTGGCCCAATAGCCCTATCTCCTACCTAATAAGCATAAAAATGACCCAACGAAAGCCTAATTGGCCCAATTGACCTACAAAGGTCCACACAAATAATAAAAGTGTCCACGCAGGGACTAATCCAAGGCCCAACATGGCCTAAAGTATAGAATAAGTGAAGGTAACTCCGCTAGTCTGCCAAGTGATTGCCGAGCCAAAGGGATGCCGGCGTGCTCCGTGTGCTCCGTCGAGTAATGCGGCGCGTGTCCTCACCAGTTACTATTTATCCCCCCTTTTCTTTTTATGAGTCCGTTATTATTATTATTGCATGTTGCATTCGTCACGTATGTGGAGGGACAGAGAGTGTACCGCTAGGGGATGATTTTGGGGTGTACCACTGGAAGCAGTGGAGGAGCGTGCCGCTGAAGGCAAAGGGGTGTACCGCTGAAAACGGTGGAGACTGTGCTGGTGAAGGAGGCGGGAGCGTGCTGGTGAAGGGGCAGGGTCTGCCAAGGTCTATGCAGCTAAGGCTGGGTTGAGGAAATTCCCTCTGTTCATGAGGCGCACGTGAGGAGTTTTGACTTGATTTTCTTTTATTCATGAAATGCATGTGAGGGGTTGATTTGGTTTTCTTTTATTCACGTAGACCATGTTCATGGCTATGTTGGATGGGCCGTCGTAAAGAGGCGAATGTTCAGTGATTCGGGATCTCCGGGGTTCGTTGTTATTTCGGCAAAACTGCTGCATTAGTGTTTATTACGTTCATTTGTTATTTCTGCTTACATTATTTCTTTTCTTTTATTATTGTTGTTGCTAGGTTAATTCTGACGAAAATTTGGCAGCATCTCCCCTTGACCCGGATGGTAAGGGAATAACAGGGAACATACCCACATGGAGTGACATGAACCAACAACTGAGGGGTGTGCCTAGACAGCCACCTTTGGGGAAACTTCGGAAAACCCGTAGAAAACCACGGACGGGGAACATTGGGCTAATGCGGCCTAAGGATATCCTGAATGGAAGGGGGAGAGCCAGGTGTGCCGGGTAGAGGCAGGCCAAGGGTGTGCCGCTCAAGGAGTGGGCCACCAGGGGAGGCGTGCCGTTGAGGCAGCCAAAGGAGGTGTATCGCTAAGCGAGAGAATAGGAAGGGTGCACCGCTGAGAAAATGCAGGGAAGGCTGTGCCGCCAGACGGTCAAATGGGAGGGGTGTGCCGTTGAGGCAGCCAAAGGAGGTGTATCGCTAAGCGAGAGAATAGGAAGGGTGCACCGCTGAGAAAATGCAGGGAAGGCTGTGCCGCCAGACGGTCAAATGGGAGGGGTGTGCCGCTGGGCAATCCCAGGGAGGTGTACCGCTGGGCATACCCAGGGAGGTGTACCGCTGGGCGAACGGAAGGAGGGGGAGGCTAACCTCGCATCATCAAGCTAGAGGCACTAATCATCTGTCTATGCAGGCCAATGACATGGGAGAACCAATGCAATAGAGAGTTAGAAGACTGGGGGGAAGAACACAAACCACGGGCCGATGGCGCAGGAGAAACTAACAGGAACAACAAGAGGTAAATAAATAAAAAAAGGGAAATTTCATTCATAGAGAACGTGATGACAAAAGCTCATGGCCAAAGGGCCAAATACAATGCAATGCATCCAAACGGAAGGGGGAGGAGAAACAAGGAAGAGACAGAGAGGAAAGAAAGAAAAAACAAAAAGTGGGGAGGGGAACGGAGCACATGCTCCTCCCCTCCCAGACCTCTCTCTCTCTCTCTCTCTCTCTCTCTTTTCTTCTTCTTTTTTTGCACTCAGGTGGTGCTGGCGGAGTAGCATGGGGGGGGGGGGGGAGCAAGAGCTCCCCCTCCTCCTCCTCCTCCTCCTCCTCCTCCTCCTCTTCTTCTTCTTCTTCTTCTTCTTCTTCTTCTTCTTCTTCTCCGTTCTCTGGGGAGCTCACTAGTGTCGAGTCTCCTCTCCCGAACGGGTGCCTCTCTTCCTTCTTTTCTGTGTCTCCTTCTCTTTCTCTTCGTGAGGCTTTTTATACGCGGACGGTTGACGGGGGAGCCTCATGATGGCACTGCCATCCGAGGTTGACTTCGGTATCTTCCTTGTCAGGTGAAGATCTCCCCCCTCCAGCCAGAAGGTGACACAGAGACAGGTGCTAGCTGGCTTTGAAGTGACTGGACTGCGCGCCAATGGGTCTGCCTATTGACCGTTGTATCTTCTGCCGGTGCGTGCCGTTCGGGAGGATTTCAGCATTGTGCCGCTGGGGAAAGGGTGCTGGGCGTTGAGGGCAGAACACCCGTACCGCTGGGAGCTTGAGACCGTGCCGCTGGAGGGCAGAAGGGTCGTGCCATTGGAGGGCTTGAGGCTGTACCGCTGAAGGGCAGAAGGCCGTGCCGCTGGGAGCTTAAGGCTGTGCCGCTGGCAGTCACGAGATCTATGCAGGAAAATTTGAACTTATGGTTGGGGTATGTACAGGCTTTGTGTGTGTGCTAGCAGACGATGTACATACTTTGAGTTTGGATGTATATACTTAGTGTGCACGTATGAACTCTGTACAGACTTTACACCGTGAGCATGCATGAGCCTGTACAGACTTGCCACATGAGTGTATAGACTTCGTGTGCACGTATGAACTCTGTACAGACATTACACTGTGAGCATGCATGAGCCATTGAGCTTGTACAGACTTGCCACATGAGTGTATAGACTTCATGTGCACGTATGAACTCTGTACATACTTTACACCGTGAGCATGCATGAGCCTGTACAGACTTGCCACATGAGTGTATAGACTTGAGCTGATGGATGTATAGACTTGGTGTGCAACCTTGACAGAAACCCTGAATGAGGCGTGCCGCTGAAGGGCTAAATGGCTGTGCCGCTGAAGGGCTAAATGGCCGTGCCGCTGAAGGGCTGAAGGGCCGTGCCGCTGGAGGTCCAGAATAGTGTGCTACTGAAGGCTTGGAAGAGGTGTGCCGCTAAGGGCCTCCAAGGAGTGTGCCGCTGAGGCTTAAAAGAAGTGTGCCGCTGGAGGCACTTCGGCGGCTTCTTTTCCTTCTTTTCTTTTTATCATCTTCCCTTCTCTCTTCTCCTTTTCTTTATTCCCCTGCGCGTAAACATGGGGTGAGAGTTTTCTAGTGTCCACAGGACTAGTTTCCTCTTATTTTTCCCTTCACATGGGTGTGAATGGGGCGTGGAATGGGGTTTTTTATGAGATTCATCGTTTTCGTGCTCGGGATGACCTAGCGGTCCTTTCAAGGACCGCCAAGTGACCTGGCGGTCATGTGGAGACCGTCAGGGGTCCCCTTATGTCGGTTCGAGCCTTGCGGTCATGCGATAGACCGCCACCGAGCTTAGCAGTCTCGAGGAGACCGCCAACCAATGCTTAGCGGTCAAGGCAAGACCATTTTTATGGTTTTGGTTGTTCGAGTATTTCTGGGGTGTTGCGGTCTTGGTTGGCCCGCTAACCGAGGTTTTACGGTCCATTGTAGACCGCTAGGCACCCTAGCGGTCTGGGTGATGACCGCCTACGTCCTATGTGTTTTTGGGGTGTAGCAGTCTTGACTGGACCACTAGGCAGGGCTTAGCGGTCCAGGGTAGACCGCTAGGCTTGGGTTGCGGTCCTGAGAGGATCGCCAGTTGATTTGACGGTCCAGGGAGGACTGCCACCCTATTTTTCATGCTAGTGGTGTTCCGTTCGTGTTGTGTTGGCTCTCGGTCGACCCGGTTGTGACCTAGTGGTCGACCTTCGGCCTTGTGGATGTCCCGGACACCCCGTGGGTTCTGCGTCCTTGTTTTTGGGATGTCTGGAGATTCCATATTATCTCGATTAGCGTGCCCGTGGGTTGGAGAGTTCGGATGACCCCATGCTTTCCGGACTTTCGTGTTCTCGCTAGAACGAGTCATCGTGTGTCGGCATGTGTGCGGTGGGTTATTCCCGCATGTCATTGGCTTCTCGGTAAGTGTTTTCCGAGTGGGCCAAGCGTATGGCCTTGGACTGTGAGTCCAGTCACCAGTCTGGGACTGGAGGTTTCCCGCTTTTCCCTTGGATAGGGTATCGACTCGGCGGCTTGTGAGCTACCTTGGGAATTATGCTACCGTGGTTTCAGACCTAGGGATTAGGCTAGATTGACGGCACTGTGCCGTCACGTGCAGCGGTCTTGACCCGAGTCGGGTGACTCAAGGACCGTTGGGTTTCTAGGTCTAGTGGGCTGTCCAGAGTCTGGTGACCTCGAGCCACCCGATACTCCATGTTACTCGCGATGGGTGCGTGTGTGGTTTTCGGTGTTCACATTTAGTGACCCCTCACTAGCTGTAGCTTTCTTGCGCACGCGAGTGTGGACCCACCCGGGAGTGGTGGATAGCTTTTCCAAGAGAGACGGCTTTTAGGCTAGTTACCGTAGGGCCCCTCGCCTTTGCAGCATGTGTCCGGACTGGGGGGAAAACCAGCTAGAGTACCCGACTTAGAGCGGATGTTCTGTGTGTGCACACGTGGTTGGGGACGTCGGACCCGCGCTGACGAGGGCGACCCCAGCTAGTCCTTGTTCTGTGGTTACTATACGGTGTCTCAGTTCCCGTTGGGCCAGAGGGAGACACCTGAGGCGCGGACTAAGTCATCAGTGGACTCTTCCGGCCTTGCTTCTAGTGGGCAGGTACTCCCGTCACTTGACGTGGGTTCTAGTGACTCGAGTTTCCATTTCCTGTCTGCGAGACGTGGTTTTGCGTGTAGGCTACGTGTGTTTCCCGAGGTATAGGTCTAGGGTTTCCGGTGAGCGTCACCGAGGGTTTTCCCTAGAAGGTGTAGGGTTCACGACGGTGAGGTTGTGATCGTGTTACCCAGACCGCGTGCTCTTGGGGTTGGGCCTTCGTCTGTGGGACGGGCCTCCATGACTGTGTTGTTGTGATGTTTCTTCTGGTAGCGTAGCCAGAGTTTCTCTGATAGTCTGGTAGTCCCCCGACTGTGAGCTCGAGGCATGTTTTCCGGTACCGTAGGAGTAGGTATAGTGTCGAGTTTTTACCGACCACCGCTTTGCTGTTCCTGCTGTTGTTGCTATTTTCCGCTGTCGTCGTTGTTTACGGTTGGAGTTCCACGGGACCCCTACTGAGCCAATGATAGGAGGCTCACCCCTACTTTTCAGGTGCGACGGTTCTTCCTCGAGGATCGAGGGTGCTATGCAGAGATTCTTAGTTGCCAGCTCACCGGGCCAAGTGTTTACTCGGTGTTGGGTACGTTTCCCTATCTTAGACTGTACTTTTGTTGGACTGGACTCTATTGTAGTTGTTTATTTATTTCTGTTAATTGTTGATTTGTCCTGCTTTATTTCCTATTTCTTTGTACCTCCATACTCCTTTTAGACCTTCCGAGCCCTCCAGCTCGTAGGCGGCGGGTCAGGATTCGAATGGTATCGGGTTCTTCTCGATATCCAGATCTTGGGTCGTCACAGTTACCAACTACTATGCCGCATCGAATAGTTTATGACAATGCCTGGACTTCTTTGACCCCTTCTAGGCCACATGTTCTGCAAATAATGCCGCTTTTCAGAAACGAGTGGAGCGACACCACATGTACCAATTTTTGGCTGGCCTTAATCTAGAGTATGATCATATTCGTGTTCAAGTGCTTGGACTAGGTCCTCTATCGGGACTGCATTGGACATGTGCTTTTGTCCAACAGGAGGAGAGTCATCGTGGTGTGATGATGCATTCACCAGTTCCAGAGCAGTCTGCTCCAAAGATCATCAAGACTTGGATGAGAAGGACCTCCAGAAGTGTGACTATTGTGGCCAGGCCAGGCATACGCAGAGACTTGCTGGAAACTCCATGGATGGCCCAATAGAGGCAAAGGCAAGGACGGAGGAGGCACTGGGAGGCTGCAGGCACATCTTTTTGAACGACCAACTAAGAATACTAGTCTATCTGCAGAAGAGATCCAGGCTTTCAAGTACCTATTGACTAGTCACAAATTATCTTCTCTGCCACTGGCTTCCACTGAACCTTCTGGTCAACCTTCTTCCTCTTCTTCCTATTTTGCACAGTCACGTATAGTGTCACATGTGTTTGCCTCTAGTTCCATCATTCCATGGATAATAGATTCAGGTGCCTCCAACGACGTGACAGGTGATTCTACTACCTTCTCATCCTACTTTCCTGTGTCGGGCAAAGACAAAGGTCCGAATAGTTGATGGCTCTTTATCCCCTATTTCTAGGAAAGGGACCATTGATCCCTTGCACTACACTGTTTAAATCTATCAATATCTATCCTATATGTCTCCAACTTCTCAAATAACCTTTTCTCCATCAGTGCACTCACTCATGATTTACAGTACAAAGTCACATTTTTTCCCACCTACTATATCTTTCAGGAGTTAAAGACAGGGAGGGTGATTGGGTATGGTAGCATGCATAATGGTCTCTACTATTTGGAACGATGTGTACTGTGCTGGTCATTGGCAATCAAGCTAGGGTGAGTGTCTCTGTTGACCAGGAGCTTATTATGTGGCATCAATGATCGGGAATCCTACTTTCAGATTATTTGCATGTTTATTTCTCTCATTGTATATGAAGTGTATATAATAAAGACAAATTAGTTTGTGATGCATGTGAGTTTGCTAAACACACACGCCATGTTTATCCCAATGTTGGACAGAAGAGTTCTAGTCCCTTCTCTGTTGTTCACTCGGATGTTTGGGGGCCTAGGCGAGTGAGACTTATGTTTCTGGGAGTCGATGGTTTGTGGCATTCATTGGCTGTTTTAGTCGAGTCACTTGGGTGTCTCTGATGCAGACCAAAAGTAAAGTGCTATCTTGTTTTCAACGTTTCCATAAGTTGGTAGAAAGCAATGTGCTCCGATCAGACAATGGCACTGAATACACCAACGGTGACTTCCAGCAACATTTGGTTATCCATGCCATTCTTCATCAAACCGCGTGTGTTAACACCCCAGTACAAAATAGTGCCTCTGAGTGAAGAAATAATCGTCACGTCTTAGAGATGGCCCACTCCTTGCTTTTCACCATGAATGTACCCAAATTTTTATGGGGGTGAGGCCGTGTTAGCAGACAATGGCACTGAATACACCAACGGTGACTTCCAGCAACATTTGGTTATCCATGCCATTCTTCATCAAACCGCGTGTGTTAACACCCCAGTACAAAATAGTGCCTCTGAGTGAAGAAATAATCGTCACGTCTTAGAGATGGCCCACTCCTTGCTTTTCACCATGAATGTACCCAAATTTTTATGGGGGTGAGGCCGTGTTAGCAGCCACTTACTTGATGATTAACCGCATGCCACTTCGGGTCCTCTCCTCAACTTCTACACGCCCTTGGAGGCCCTTCAGGGTTCTACCTCTTATATTATTACACCGATTGTCTTTGGTTGTGTGTGTTTTGTCCATGATAGGAATGCTAATGTTAGAAGGTTAGACCTTTGGGCCAAGAAGCGTGTTTTTGTAGGATATTCTACAATAAAGAAAGGGCATAAGTGAAGAAGTGTGTTTTTGTAGGATATTCTACAATAAAGAAAGGGCATAAGTGCTACTATCTTACAGATCGGCAGATGTATATCAGCATGGATACCTTTCAGGAGTTTAAGCCATACTACTCTTCAACTATAGATGCATCACGATGTACAACTCATGGAATCTCTTCTTTCTCTCTCGTATCACTACTGCTTGATATTGGTCGAGAGGGGGAGTATCAAGGAACTAATAACAATGATGAAGGGCCACACCCAGGGGGAGATGAAGAGTCGCATTTGAGGGAAGAGGGGACTGTGCCTCAAGAGGAGGCAGATATTGGGGAACAACTGTAGGAGTCTAGTGAGACTGTTGGGCATTATATTCATACCCAAGCATCAAATCATGTTAACAGCTCAGTTTCTCCTCAATATATACCATCTACTGATCTTCATCTCCCCATTACGATTAGGAAAAATAGTCGTACATGCAAGTCCACATATAGGAACAATTTTAACAGTACTAATCATCCTCTAGCTAACTTTGTCTCTTTTGAGTCTTTATCCCTTGAATTTTGGGCTTTTTCCATGTCTTTGGCCTCTGTCAATGTTCCCCATGATTAGAAGGAAGCAATACAAATCTCTAAGTGGAAAGTAGCCATGGTTGAGGAGATGCAAGCTCTTGTGAAGAATGTGACCTGGGATCTAGTTCCACTACCAGTCGGAAACGTATTGTTGGGTACAAATGGGTGTTTGCCGTCAAGCGTATCCCCGAAGGTAAGGTGGAGGACCTAAAAGCTAGACTCATGACAAAAGGGTACACTCAGATTATGGGATTGACTATGATGATACATTTACACCCGTCGCTAAGATGAACACAGTCTGAACCATAATTTCTTGTACAACTAATCTAAGTTGGGACTTGTACCAACTGGATGTGAAAAATGCATTTTTGCATAGTGACCTGAAGGAGGAGGTATACATGGGTATACCTCCAGGTTTTGAGAATAAAAAGACTAGTGGCAGAGTATGCAAGTTGAAGAGGTCATGAAACATTCTCCTCGTGCATAGTTTGATAGATTCAAAATAGCTATGTTGGGCCAGGGCTATTGGCAAAGCAATGTTGACCATACCATACTCCTGCATCGATGCAATAGCAGGCTGATAGTGTTAATTGTATATGTTGATGATATTGTGCTGATCGGGAATGTCAAGGAGCAGATGCACCGCCTTAAGCAGTGCCTTGCTCAAGAATTCGAGACCAAGGATCTCAAGAATCATGATATTTTCTTGGCATCAAGGTACGTAGCACGATCCTCATGGTTTGAGGATCATGCATGTATTGGCTACACTAACTACATAAGCAATGTCTGGTCGAGTGTAAGACAAATGGATCAAGTGCCCCACAAGTCAATGGCACTGCTCCATGTTCACTGGTTCTCCTCCTTTTGATTGCAACCCATGCTTTTGATAAATGGTGTTACAAAAGGAGGAGAACCAGTGATCAAAAGCATGAGTTGCAATCAAAAGGAGGAGAACTAGTGAACATGGAGCAGTGCCAACAACTTGTGGGGCACTTGATATATTTGTCTTACACTCATCCAGACATTGCTTATGTAGTTAGTGTGATTAGCCAATACATGCAAGATCCTCGAACCATGCACCAAGAGGCAGTCAACCGCATCTAGCAGTACTTAAAGATTTGTCCAAGAAAAGGTCTATTTTTTACATGTAACAATCACTTAGGGCCTGTTTGATGAAAGAATAGAACAAGGGTTGGTTGCTACCCGAGTGGGATGGCATATTCGAGCCCTCAAGGTCGAATACGAAATCCCAGATTGGGCGACGAAATAAGAAAGAAATGGCCTATTCGCCCCATTATTCCTATGATCATCAAATCCAATTTTAAATATTACCGACGAATATGCGTGCGTGACTGGCGCGTAACCGACGAACACCAGCCTTGTTCGTTTATCAAACAAGGCCTTAAGGATTGAAGCCTTTATAGATGTCGATTGGGCTAGCTCTCTAAATGATAGAAGATCCACCTCTAGATAATGTACCTTTGTTGGTGGTAATCTAGTGACCTAGCAAAGTAAAAAGAAGAATGTTGTGGCCAGATCCAGTGTAGAAGCAAAATATCAAGCAGGCTCATGGAGTACGTGAGGAGATTTGGTTGAGGAGGTTGCTAATTGAGTTAGGACTCATGCAAAGACATCTGATGTTGTTGTACTGTGAAATAAGGTCGCTATCATTATAGCTAATAATCCAATCCAACATGACCATACTAAATACATAATGACAAAAGGGTACACTTAGACCTATGGGATTGACCATGATGATACCTTCACACCTGTCGCTAAGATGAACACAACCCGAACCATAATTTTTTGTGCAACTAATTTAGGTTAGGGCTTGTACCAATTGGATGTGAAAACTGCATTTGTGCATGGTGACTTGAAAGAGGAGGTATACATGGATATACCTCTAGGTTTTGATAATGAAAAGACTAGTGGCAGAGTATGCAAGTTAAAGAGGTTATTATATAGGCTAAACTAGTCTCCTATGTATAGTTTGATAGATTCAAAAGAGCTATGTTGGGCTAGGGCTATTGGCAGAGCAATGATGACCATACCATGTCCTTGCATCGATGCAATAGCAGGCTGACATTGTTACTTATATATGTTGATGATATCGTGCTGACCGAGAACGACATGGAGAAGATGCAGTGCCTTGCTCAAGAATTCATGACTGAGGATCTCGGGAACTTGAAATATTTTCTTAGCATCGAGGTAGTATGGTCTGTAGACACCCCGTTTTTGACATTACACTGAGTAAATCTCATATTACACTATGATACCCCAAGGTGGCCTTCACATTTTTAATTACTTAGATGATTTCCTATTTTTTATGATTTTTTTATATTTTTCTGAATTTTTTTGTGAAAAATTTTAAACGTGTCAAGGACCCTAGACGTCTCACTTTGACGTGTCTAGGACCCTAGAAGCCTTCTTCAGAAGGCTCGTGCATCGCGCACGCGGCGCCGCTCCGGCCGTTTAGTTTGACGTTTCGAATAAATCCAATCTTAAAGACGCCTTGCCGACCAGACGCGCCCTTCGAGAGTCATGGTTGCGCGCCGAAGCCACGCGCTTTCTCCACTATCGACGACTTTCGACGGCGATTCGGTGGGCGAAGATAGGCGCGTCCGGGGTCCCGGACGCCTCAAGCTTGAGGCGTCAAAGAGGTTGGACGCCTCAATGAAGTAAAATTATAAAAAAATAATAGAGGCGTCCAGGGTCTTGGATGCCTCAACATAGAGGCATCCAGGGTCCTGGACGCCTCAATAAATTTTCCTCTATAAATAGAGGACCCCCTCCCTCAAAGGGAGAGAGCTTCAGATCCGACAGAGGAAAGAGAGACTCTGCCGGATCCCTTTCCTAACCCGTGGGCTTTTGCAGGAGGAGATTCTGTCGGATTCCCGGGTGCCCGCGCTCGTGAGACGAAGGCTAACTCCGCCCATCATGCTTCCACGTCATCCCTACGCTGCCAAAGCTCCGCCAGATCCGGCAATCGACATCTTCAATAAGCCATTCTCTCCCACTCTCTTTTGTCATTTCTGTTGTAAGAATCAACTCGTCATCTGTCATCTCGCTTCATAAGAGAGATCCATTTTTATGCACGTTTGCATGATCTTCCATTCATCATAATATTTTCCTTCTACTTGTGTCCGAGAGGGGTTTAAAAACAACACCAATCAGGTGTGTGTCTCGCCACGATTTCACCATTTTTCATCACAAGGGACTAATACTACACTGCCATTTTTCTGATTCATTTGTTATCTGTCTGTTTCCTCTTTTGTAAGGGTAACCAAGGAAGGCCCTCTCCATCGGCCGGCCGAAGGGAGAGGAAGAAGCAACCCGCCATTTCCCACTTTTGAGGTAAACACGATCACTCTTCTTATTTTGGGGTCTCCGGCCCCTGGCGATCACATCATATCATCGAGGCCGCGGCGAGTCACTTCCCGCTATGGCCGTTTAAATTTCTGTCATTTATATCCTGTGTTATTCTCATATCTCTGATATTCTCGAGGCCGCGGCGAGTCACTTCCCGCAATGGCCGTTTAAATTCCTACCATTTATATCCTGTGATATTTTCATATCTTCTATATCTTCGAGGCCGCGGCGAGTCACTTCCCGCTATGGCTGTTTAAATTTCTGTCACTTATATCCCGTGTTATTCTCATATCTTTGATATTCTCGAGGCCGCGGCGAGTCACTTCTCGCAACGGCCGTTTAAATTTGTGCCATTTATATCCTGCGATATTCTCATATCTTCTATATCTTTGAGGCCGTGGTGAGTCACTTCCCGCTATGGCCGTTTAAATTTCTGTCATTTACATCATGTGTTATTCTCATATCTTCTGATATTCTTGAGGCCACGGCGAGTCACTTCCTGCTATGGCCGTTTAAAATTCTGTCACTTAAATTCTGCACCATTCCCATCCCCCGAGGTCGCGGAGAGTCATTTCCCGCTATGACCGTTTAATCCCCACATCTTATTACGCTGTATCTATTCTGCACACCCCGCCGAAGTAATCTTCCGTGGTGGTCTCTCTGCTTCTCTCTCCTTCTTTCTGTGTCGCAGCAAAACGAGCCTACGCGCTCCGCTCGCCGCCGCATTCCGCGTGACATCGCTCACATCTTGGCGATCACGGTGGGACATCTTTCGCTTTCTCTTGGTTACTCTTGCGATCTCGGCATCGCCGTATGCTCCTCCACCCGGCACTCACCTATGCCTCTCCACCTTTGCGCCCTCGCGCGCTCCAGTTGTGCTCACAGTAGCACTTTCAATTCTTATCCCTCGTGCACCACGTGCACTTCACCCCTAATCCCGTGTGGTTCCTTGAGGTTTACATTATTATCTCTCTTGGGTGTTGATTATACCTTTGATATCTCTGTTATTTTTGTTTTGTTCTGTATATCTGTTCAGCACTTCATTGCATACATCCACCCTTTTTCTATTTTTTTTCATTTTTTTCTAAGGATCGCCCTCTCTCGGTGAAGGAATGACTCTCCGTTCGACAATTTCTCTCGACGGACTAGGATCTCCTCCACCGAGACCTCCATAAGTCCCCGATAGTGAAGGATTCCCTCTTCGTTCACTGGGCTGATTGTACCATTGAAGTTTCCCGGAGTTAGTTGACCCATTCGTGGTGAGACGAGTGACCCTAGTTGACACGGCGGTGAAACAGAGTTAACCAGGGTCCTTCCTTTTGTGTGAACTTCAGATTTGGCTAAAAATAAAAAATATATATCAAAACGAAAACAAAAAAGGGCGTAAAGACATCTACTTGTTTGATAATCTCTGCTATCTGTTTGTTGGTGCATGTTTTTACGTTTCGGAAGAACTTTGAAAATGGCCCACAAGTCTTTTGAGAGAACCACCATGGTCGTGGTCAGTCAGTCGAGCCGCGTATCCATGCTATGGACTCGGGCCCTTCCTATGAGCCCTCACGTGAGGTGCAGGTTACCGCATGGGACACATCCCCACCACAGGACATCTCCTCTTTGCTGGGTGTCCTCGCCAACACGGAGCTCACCTCTGACCAACTCCAGGCCTTCCAGGCCATTCTGAAAGGAAAATCTATTTCTCCCACCCCTCAAGAGTCAACTCCAGCCATCGCACCCCTCCAAGAGTCGGTGCAGGCCATCCCATCTCCTTCACCGGTGCAAGCCATCTCTTCTCCCTCACTTCAAGGGCAGGTGAGCCAACAACCTCCCTCGTTCTAGTTCCCTTCACAATCTCAAACCCCTGCCGTTCCTTACACGCCACTCCAGCCAGGGCTAGCTGCCGGCGGCCCGACAGCTCCATCCCATTCGGGGTTTCTTCCTCAGGTCTTCGGGAGACATCTCCCTCACCAGTGGCAGGTGCCACCTTCACCTCCCGAGGAGCTCGCCCAATCGCTCCTCAACAGGTTCAATAGAATGGACGAACAGTTTTAGAATCTGAAGAAAATGGTGGACGTAAAATCCACCCCGGAGGTTGCTTTGCCAATCCTTCCGGTGATCCATCTTCCTCCCTCCGAAATGCCTACATACTGTAGGTACAATGGCACTGGCAACCCCTTTATTCACCTCAAGAACTTCATGTATGAATCATCCTATTGGCAAAATGACCAGAGATCCCTGGCATACCTCTTTCGGAGATCATTGGACGGTCCTGCGCTAGAATGGTTCTATTCTTTGGATCCCGGCGAGGCCGAGAATTTTGATACAGTGCAAAGAAGATTCTTGCAAAAGTATCGGGATAGGGTTGGTCCCTCTCTTTCTATTACCGACCTAGTAGCCGAGAAAATGAGTCCCGACGAAGATTTTGTCTGTTATGCTGACAGATGGAGGTCTCTGACAGAAAGGATAAGAGATACCCTCTCAGAGCCCGAATAAGTAAAAATGATTGTGTCCAATGCAACCCTATTGAGTCCCAAAGGGCATAAATCAAGAGGGGAGGGGTGAATTGATTGGCCAATAAAATTTACTTCTATGAGAAAACTTGTAAATTAAGCATGCAAGCACTAGAACTCACTGAAATATGGATGCACTTGTTAATGCGTGTGAGAAATGTAGATGTTTGACAATGAAATAGGTGTACGCTCAACTCACCGTGAAGCCCACTCGATTAAGGAAGCGGAAAGACAAACCACAAGAGACACACGGAATTTTTAGGTGGTTCGGGTACACTACCGTGTCCCCTACGTCCACCCCTCACTCGTGAGGATCAAGACTTCACTATGAGGTGAGCCACACACACACGCTGTGTATAACAACAAACACTCACACACACGGCACCCGATCTGGGCTGCCAAACAAACACACACACACACACACACACACACACACACACACACACACACACACACACACACACACACACACACACACACGTTCGTGTTTCCGAGCACGAACACCACACACAAGAATATGAATCAAGTTTTACAACAGATGCTCATGCTCAAACTGAATGATTCAGAGAATAGAGAGTGAAGAAAGATTTATCGTGGTTGAAGCTCCCCCTTTCACTTCTTTGAAGGTAGTTGAATGCTTCTTCAGGAGGAACAGTTGATCTTGGAGGAAGATTAGAGGAGAATGGTGCAGAAATGAAGTTGTAGCTTGAAATCCCTTGCAGCTTCCAATTGCAGATGATATGGAGACTTGTCTCTTACCTCTTCCCTTCACTTTCAGCTTCAGATCTAGGTGGAGGAAGGCATGGGAGCTGCAGCTGTGACCCTGCACACAAAGAACAATATTTTTCTTCAAAAAAAAACTCTTCTCCCTTTGATCTCACCTAGCATCAATTTTATCATAGGCCACTTGGGCTTATTTAATTGCTTAAGACAGTCAAAAGAGGCTAGGAACCAGATCCACAATTTGTGGAATGTTTTGTGGAGGTTGGACTAGGATAGGAAGACTTTTAGTACAAGAAAACTGAAGTCAAAGATGGCGGCTGGAGGTCGGAACTGAAGGGGTCGACCCTTGGGGTCGACCCTCGTTCAAACAAAATCTGTAACCAGAAATTTTTACAGGGGTCGACCCTTGGGGTCGACCCTCGCGATGGGATCATTCTGTATAAACAGAATTTTCCAGGGGTCGACCCTTGGGGTCGACCCTCGCACTGGTGGGTTCTGAAGAATGAATGTTTCTCCAGGGGTCGACCCTTGGGGTCGACCCTTTGGGTCGACCCAAGTGCCAGAACAAACAAAGATGTGGTAAAAACCACCAAGATAGGGTACCAACCTAGTGGGGTTAAGGAATAGAGTACACAACAGTAAGATGCATGAATAATGAGGAACAAATTAAATTACCTTAGATTCTGAAAAATACTCTATTACCTACTTAATGCAAGGCATGAATTTTAACAAGGATATTAAAAGAGCTAGGATTGATCTCACCAAATGTCCTTGTGTCATTCAAGTCCTTAACTGCCTCATTGCCCCTGTCAAGACATGAATTCTGAGTTAGCTTTGGCGTTTGCAAATTAAGATTGAACTTCTTACCAACAGAGGTGATTCATGTACTTCCAAATCTCCTTATCTCATTAAGTGAAAACGATTCCAAAGCTTATCATGGCATTCAAGTTAGAACAAAAAGATATCTAGTGTTTTAATCATCATCAAAATTCATTATAAATAATCACATAGAGGGGGTTCAACAATCTCCCCCTTTTTGATGATGACAAAATACTTCATCCCAAAAGATAACTTCATTCCACTGGAGCAAAGACTTATAAGATTGATAAAAAGGCATATTCCATCAACCAACAGCGCTTGAATTGAAATAACAACCACAGTCCATAATCTGATTTCATTAACAAGGGGAAATGAGCAATGCAACAAAATGCACCAGATGCCATGCCATGATTAAAGAGACAAGATGACACTAAAGACAATATGAGAATGCAACACACATGCATGCAAGCATACATCACACATAGACTATAAGTAGTTGCGCCGAATAGCTAGTATAGATAAAACTTCTCCCCCTTTGGCAACATCAAAAAGAGGGGGTGAAACGGGATAAGAAGTGTGCCATGTGAATGAAGTGCAACGGCCTAATGACCATCCGGAGTGCGTGGACTTGGAGGACGCCTGATATGATCCAAAATTTTGTGGTACAGTTGGGTGTGATGAGCCAAGGCATCGGTGAATGATTGAGTGCATTCTTGGTGAGAAAGCTTCAGATCATGAAGTTTGTTTTCAATAACTTCCCAGTTCTCTCCATACTTGTCCAACCGTTCATCAATGTGATCCAAACGATCTATGATTAGCATGGCCGCCTCAGAGGGTATATCTGTCGCAGGAGCAAGGGGTGATCCCTCCCCATCTTGTTCTTCTTCAGCCTCATCGTCCTCCTCGGAACTTGCAACTGGAATGGCGCTTTTCAGCTGGCGAACTAATTCACCATTTTGCATAACATAGCCCATGTTGTGACAGATTGAGTGAATGGTAAAAATATCAGCATCTCACATAGTCTGTGAAGATTCTACTGAAAGATCTATCTCCTTGTATTGGAAAATGGCAGTTAATGCAGCAGCATAAGGCAAAGTTCGATTCTTGTGTTTGATGCTCGAGCATATATGCTCCAAAATAAGTGCTGGAAAGTTGATTCGAATCCCATCCAAGAGGCAATAAATAAGAAACATATGGATTTCTATTACTTTGTCATGACCTCCCCCTCTTGGAAGCAGAATGGTAGTAATCATTCTATGAAGAATGTGTTGAACAGGAGGGAAGCGATTGGCATTCAACCCAGCAACGTAACTGCCTGCTCGGTCTTCAGAAGTCATGTACAGATAAATTGTATCTTCTGGAACAAGAATGTCACCAAAAGCATATCCCTCATGAGGAAGCTGAAATGCTTCACCTAGTAGCTGTGGGGAAAGAATAAGCTGAACCCCATTGACCTTAGAGATCGGATTGTCTCCGGCCATTGACAGGTTCCTGTAGAACTGATGCACTAAGTTGGGATATATCCGTCGATGGGCAGACATGAAAACGTCCAAGTTCGGCTGACTACAAATGACATCAACTAGACTTGGAATATGGTTGCTCAGATTATTGAAATCGACTGCCCGAGGATGGAGAACCTTCCGATCGAGCACCTTGCTGGACGACGGGTGACCACATAGTGCTGCACATTGTTCGGCTTGTTTAGAGCGAAGCTCTCTTGCCGTGCTCGATTCTTCACCTCGGCGAGATGGACGTCTCCTTGGGGCCATCTAAATAAAAGTCAAAAGGGCCTCATGATGTGGTATAGAGCGAGATGGTTCAACCGGAGAGGAAAGCTATCCAAAAGAATTTATGATCCTCCACACACACCAAGAGCGTACCTCAAGAGATTTGAGGAGCAAGGAACGATCCTTGGACTCGAAGGAAGGAAACTCGCGCGGGTAGCCACCGGGAGATCCGCGGCTAGGGTTGGAAGATTTTGGAGCCAAGAATGTGTTTTTAGGGTTTTCAAGATGTGGTGGCTGGCCTTGGAGGGGGTTAAGAGTATTATATAGGCATGGGAGGGGCTAACTTAGGGTTAGAACCCCATTTGCGGACGGCCCGGACGCGGACGAACCGCGCCGCCGGAATGGGTCGACCCCTGTAACTCAAACCCCGACAGAAACTATTTTTGCGAGGGTCGACCCCAGGGGTCGACCCCTTTACTGAAATTCAGCAGAAGGATGGAAAAATAACCGGAGGGCCAAAATAAATGTTAGGCTCGAGTCCCCAATGTAGAAAAAATGTGGAATCAATGAAAATGAGAGTGTTTTTAAGGTTTTAAACAATTGGGGAAAAACCATATTAATTTTAAGATCATATTTTGGCGTGCTTATATCCATTGCTCCAGAATTCAGAATTAGGACAGTTTTGCTCCATTGATGGCATGCAAACGTATTCAAGATCATAATTGGCCATAGAAGTGACAACAAATATGTGGGAATATAATATAGATAGAAGAAATGCAAGAACACACGAAGATAATTGATCATGCAATGTTTTTGGTCTTTTTGATTTTTCACACAACTTGATGCATATGTATGACAAGGAAAATATAAACTAGCATATGACTAATGCAAATGGATGTAATGAGGTGATCTATACACACACTGACACACATAATCATGATGTAGACTCTTCTATTCTACAGACCCCTAATTCTCTTCTAAAGGTTGTGAATTTCTCTTCACATAGGGGTTTTGTAAAAATGTCGGCAATTTGATGATCTGTCTCAATGAAGCTGATATCTACATCACCCTTGCAAACATGATCTCTAATGAAATGATGTCTAATTTCAATATGCTTGGTGCGAGAATGATGGACAGGGTTCTTGGATAGATTTATGGCTGATGTGTTGTCACAAAGAATTGCAGTGTTTTTGAAGGATTCACCATAATCAATCATTTGTTGTTGGATCCATAGCACCTGGGCAACACAACTCCCGACAGTCACATATTCGGCTTCGGCGGTTGATAGAGCCACTGAGTTTTGTTTCTTGGAGGCCCATGAGACCACGCACCCCCTAAGAAATTGGCAATACCCGCTGGTGCATTTTCGATCCACTTTACAACCCGCATAATCGACGCCAGAATAAGCAACTAAATCAAAGCTTGAATTACGCGGATACCACAATCCTAAATTACTTGAAGCAGCGATATATCTAAAATTCGTTTAACAGCTGACATGTGTGATTCTTTTGGATTGGACTGAAATCATGCACACAAATACAGCAAATTGAATGTCTGGCCTGCTGGCAGTTAAATATAACAAGGAACCTATCATGCTTCTGAAAAGATTTTGATCCACGGATTTACCTGATTCATCTTGATCAATTTTTATTGAGGTGGACATGGGAGTTGGTTGTGGTTTGGTAGAGGTCAAGTTAAACTTTTTTAGCAGCTCCAATGCATACTTCTTCTGATGTATAAACATACCGTCAGCCGTATGTGTGACCTGCAATCCCAAGAAGAATGTCAGTTCTCCCATAAGACTCATTTCAAACTCACTTTGCATTAATTTGGCAAAGTCTTTGCTGAGAGCATCGTTGGTGGAGCCAAAAATAATATCATCTACGTAAATTTGAACAATTAAGATTTCCTCACCATTCAACTTCGTGAAAATGGTTTGATCAACATTACCTTGCTTGAATCCATTTTGAATGAGGAAATCACTTAACCGTTCATACCATGCCCGGGGTGCTTGTTTCAGACCGTAGAGTACCTTGTCTAGCTTGTACACATGGTCTGGATGCTTTGTGTCCTCAAACCCCGGTGGTTGCTCCACGTACACGTCCTCCTGTATGTAGCCATTCAAAAATGCACTCTTAACATCCATTTGAAACAACCTAATGTTGTTATAGCATGCAAATGCTAATAGGACTCTCACAGCCTCGAGTCTTGCTACTAGAGCAAAAGACTCATCGAAATCAATTCCAAGCTCTTGGCTATAGCCTTTAGCTACTAGCCTGGCCTTATTCCTAGTTACCACTCCTTGATCGTTTATTTTGTTTTGAAAAACCCACTTTGTTTCGATCACTGAGTGGTTCCTAGAACATGGCACGAGGAACCACACTTTGTTCCTTTGGAACTGGTGTAGTTCTTCTTGCATAGCCATGATCCAAGACTCATCCTTCAAGGCCTCTTCAATAGAGTGAGGTTCAAACTGAGAGAGTAAGGCAATATAGTCCTGATTTTCAACTTCCCTGAATGAGGCTCGTGTTCTTGTTCCCTCTTCAACATTACCGATCACATTCTCCGACGGATGGTCCTTTTCGAAAGTCCATTGCCTTGGAAGCTGTTGTTCCAACTGATCTTCCGGATTTGCATCATCTCATTGTGGTTCTTTTACTTCTTGTTTTTCAATTTTTCCTTCCATCATCTTGATATTACCGTCATTCAATTCATCGTCCTGTAATATAGAATTTTCATTAGTGATTTTAGAAGATGATTCATCAATGATGGCATGGGGGCTTTCATCAACTACAAGAGTTCTCAAGTTATACACTCGATAAACTCTTAAGCTAAGAGAGTATCCAAGAAATATACCTTTGTCACTTTTGGGGTCAAATTTAGCCAGTTCCACCTTGCCATTATTGTGAATGTAACAAACTGAGCCGAACGGTCTAAGATAGGAAATGTTTGGCTTCTTACCTCGGTACAACTCATAAGGGGTTTTCTTCAACAGTGATCTTACCATGGCGCGATTGACAATGTAGCAAGTAGTGTTCACTGTTTCAGCCCAAAAGTACCTCGGCAAATTATTCTCGTTTAGCATGGTTCTCGCCATCTCAATTAGCGTCATGTTCTTCCTTTCTACAACACCATTCTGTTCGGGGATTCTCGGTGAGGAGAAGTCATGCGTATAGCCTTGAGCCCTGCAAAAATTGCTGAACTCATGGTTATCAAATTCCTTACCGTGATCGCTCCGCACGGCCTTGATGTAACACCCCTTTTCATTTTGGACTACCCTGCAAAATACTTCAAATTCTGTCAGGGAATCATTTTTATGTGAAAGGAAGTAAACCCAACAAAATCTTGAGTAATCATCCACAATGACAAACCCATACAATTTACCACCCAAGCTATGTGTTCTGCTTGGTCCAAATAGGTAAATGTGGATTAACTCAAGGGGCCTTGATGTAGTTACATCATTCTTACACTTGAATGATGTCCTTGTTTGCTTACCCATGCTGCACGCCCCGCGGACTCCTTCATCAGTAACCTTCAGCTTAGGCAATCCAACAACCAAATCATTCCGAGATAGTTTTAGCAAAACATTAAAACTAGCATGCCCAAGTCGGCGATGCCAAAGCTAAACATCATCATTATTTATTACAACCAAACACAGATTTTTGTGAGAGGGTTCATCCAAATCAATCATATATACATTGTTATGCCTGAGACCAATGAACTTTATCTCATGAGTATTTTTATTTACAACGGTGCAGTAGTTAGAGTCAAAAATCACATTACATCCTTTATCACAAAGTTGACTTATACTCAAAAGATTATGATGCAATCCTTTCACGAGCAAGAGATTCTCAATGGCATGATTTTGATTCTTACCTATCTTACCTTCTCCGATGATTTTGCCTTTGTCCTTACCACCAAATGCCACTGTTCCACCATCCTTTTCATGCAGGTCCGCAAAGAATTCTTTGTTTCCCATCATGTGCCGAGAGCATCCACTATCCAAATACCACCTATTCCATTGAGCTCTCAAGCAGACCTGCAGTCACAACAACCGTACTTATGCAAATTTTGGTACCCAAGCAAGCTTGGGTCCATGATGGTTAGAAACATGAGATATGTATGATCTATTTCTCATTCTAGCAAAACTTTCATCATCAAATTTTAGAATTCTACAATCATACATATCATGGCCTAACCTTCCACAATAAAAGCATGTAATGGCTCTGTCCTTGTTTCTTCTCCTTCCTTTATTCAAGGATGAATTATGCACATGTGTTTTTGACGTGGATGGAGATGAACTTCTGGGAGGCATGTGAGTTGAATGTGTTTCAGATTGTAAAGTTTTCCCCTTTTTAAAAATGGCAATAGCATCCTTCAACTCATGGTTTTCATGCATTAGAGAATGGACTTGATTTTCGGCCTTTTCTTTTGCTTGATTGCATGCCATGCTTTCAAGCCTTTCTTGTTCCAGATTATTTTTCAAATCATCATGCATTTTACTTAGTGTGAATTGCTCCTCTCTCATGCATGAAATCTCTTCTTCAAGTAATTCATTTTTTGACACAAGAATTTCTTTCTCATTTATCAATTTCTCAATTTCCGATTTCAACACATGGCAATTTTCACATGAGTTTTTAGCATGCACTAGATGTTCAATTTTCTTTTTTCAAATGTCTGTTTTTAGATCTGAATTTTTTACATTTTTCATATAACGACTCATATGCAATTTGCCATTGTTCACAAGTAAGAGTTTCAGTTTCAGAATGTACCTCATTTCCATCGTCATCATTTGCATTGAAACATAGGTTTTGGACCAGCTCATCTAGTCCATCTTCATTCTGGGATTCTTCCTCATCTTCATCACTCCAAGTGGCCACCATGGCCTTGGGCTTCTTGAATTTTCCTTTCTTCAGCTTCTTCATCAGATCAGGGCACCCACCCCGCATGTGACCGAGTTTCTTGCATTCGTAGCATATCACATCTTCTTTCTTGCTACTTTCTCCTCTGTTCGGACCTTACCTTCTTGGTCCCTTTCTGAATTGACCACCGAAATTTTTGGTCCTTTTGACAAACCTTCTTGCCCTTCTTGTAATCATGGCAACCAGCTCTTCATCTTCTGTGTTGTCGGTTGAATCATTTGTTGTCCTCCTGATTTTGATGATGATCACCATGATATGACAGGGTGTATTATTATCTGACAATCTGGTATATGGCAAGAATTTCTGTTGAACTTTAATGCAGGCAATAGTCAGCGTCGACGCCACAAGATCAAAGGGTCGACGCAGCCTTCAGCTCCTCCAAGTTGAAGCATACTTCATCTAGACTGCGTCTACGCCTCAAGCAAGATATCTTCACACAGCGTTGACGCTACCAGCTACCAGCGTCGACGCAGCGGGTGCCTGAAGATTAAGAAGCTATCTTCACATAGCGTCGATGCCACCAGTTATCAGCGTCAACGCAGCGATAGCCTGAAGCCGTACATCGAAGGAAGATCAGAAGCTGTCTTCACACAGCGTCTACGCATTCAAATGCTGGCGTCGACGCATCCAGTCCCAGACAAGCGCTCGGGCAGAAGGACTGGATAAAGTGGGCCAGCCACGTCTGCAAACGAAGTACACTCTTCCTCCTTTAGTCCAGAAGCTTCTCCACACGTGGGTAAATAATTGGGAATCTCGTGGGGGCCCAATCTTGCGCGGGAAAAAATAAAAAATGAAAAAGGAAATGTAGAAGTGGATCGAAGAGGGATGAGTAGAGTAGAGGATAGATAGGACTAAGAAGCACTTGTGCAGAGAGAAGAAGGCGGAGAGCCTAGCATCGTGAAAAAGGTCCAGTGCGTGGATTGAAGCATAGGCTCGTTCTCCTGGTGAAGAAGATCAGATGTTAAAGAACCATGAAGGCATCAGACTGATCTAGTCTCAACTGAAGGGGAGATCATATTCAGATCATACTGTTCATCTCTTCGGGCTACACTCTCTTCTGCTGCGCAAGAAGTCTAAAGATATATTGATCAGCGTATTCTGAGTTTATTCCTTACCTTGTATTTTTGTTTTCTTATACAATTCTATTCTCGGTTTACTGTTCCACTGGGATTTGGTGGACAGGTGTGTTCTGATCCAGAGTGTGTTCTGAGATCAGAGGGTGTATAGACTTTGTGTCTACAAGCTGTTCGACAGCGGTTCTGTGACAGGGTATAGCTGTCTTCTGCAGATTGGATCTGCAGGTCAGAGAAGGATTCTTCTCTGGTGTTAGCTAAGCTATAAAGCTCAGCGGTGATCCCCATCGGTTTGGTGAGGGGGTGGACGTAGGTCTCGAGATAGAGACTGAACCACCTTAAAAACTCTGATCTATTGTGGCTTGTGCTTGTGGGTTGTTCTTGTGACTATTGTCTCGTTAGATCGCTTAGATATTGCGCTAGCTCTTTAGAGATTCACGAACCGGATTTTTGTTTGTGCTATCACAGAGAGTGCAATTGTCTTATTCTGCCTAAAATTTTTAAGTGGTCAATCTATTCACCCCCTCCCCCTCTAGTTTGACAATCCTCTGCTCCCAACAAGTGGTATCAGAGCGCCAGGCTCTCTTGAACGGTTTAACAGCCTAGAGAGAAGTAATGGAGAGCAAAGGATTCATGCCAGAGGGTTATGCTGTGAATAGACCACCATTTTTCGATGGCACTAACTATTCCTATTGGAAGAATCGCATGCAAGTTTTTCTCAGGGCCCAGGACTATGAAGTATGGAAAGTTGTGAGCAAGGGGCCCTACATAATTGAAGGCGACGAAGAATTATGGGTGAAGGAGCAAGTAAGAAAATCAACCGTCAACTGGCAGGCAATGAACATTATGCAATGCTCCCTGCATCCCAAGGAATTCTCGCGCGTCTCCTCATGCGCAAGTGCGAAAGAAATGTGGGATCGACTCGAGGTAATATACGAGGGTACCTCGGAGGTAAGGGAGACCAAGGCTAACATGCTAATCTCTGAATATGAGTCGTTTCACATGAAACCTGAAGAAAGTATTTCTGAGATGTATGCTCGTTTAACCGTGCTTGTCAATGGTCTCAAAGGTCTAGGGAAGGCCTATACAGATTATGAGCTGGTGAGAAAGATTCTTAGATCTTTGACATCCGTGTGGCACACAAAAGCCACAGTGGTCGAAGAATCTAGGAATCTTCCCAAGACCACTCCTAACGAGTTGATAGGATCCCTTATGGCCTATGAGCTGAATTTGAAAAGATCTGATGAGGAAATAAAGAAGAGGAAACCCCTAGCTCTCAAGGCTGCTCCAAGCTGCAAGGAGAGCTCAGATGAGAATCTGACTTCTTCTTCAGACAGTGATTCAGGTGAGATTGTTATGCTCACAAAGAAATTTTGAAAATTCTTACGAAGGGAAGGTAAAGCTGGTCGATTTAGAAGCTATCAAGGTAAAATGAATTCTAAATTTAAGTCTGACCAAACTAAGAAATCTGACAAAGTTGTATGTTATCAATGCAGGAAACAGGGACATATCAAGTCAGAGTGCCCCGAAAATTCTAAGAAAGCTTACCCCAAGTTCAAAAATAAAAAGCCCAAGGTCATGATCAGTACATGGAGTGATGAAGAAGAAGAAGAGGAGGATAGCACCTCAGAGGAAGAAAAAGAAGTAAAGCTATGCCTAATGGCCATGGGAGAGGACTCTACTGAGGTAAATTCTCCATTTGATGAATTTACTTGTGATGACTGGGAAGAAGCTTTCAATGACCTTATGGATAAATATGATGTTGTGAAGAAAGAAAATAAAATGCTTAAAAAGAAGAAAAACCAGGGAAGTCAAGAAAATTTGTCAAATGAAAAGGTTAAAATGCTAGAGGATGAAATTGTTTGTCTGAAGAAAACTCTGAATGAAGAAAATGAATACAGATCTCAATTGATTGAATCAAAAAGAGAAAATGACTTCTTACTAAAAACACATGATGAACTGAAGTTAAGAATGCAAAAACTGGAAAAGGACACCAAAATCGCTGAAGAGAAATATCAAGCTGTAAATGGTGTCAACTTGAAACTTCAGGAAGATTTGAAGAAAGTTGAAAAAGAAAAATTGGACAAACAAACTTCCCTAGAGAAAATGACACAAGGCAAACATAATCTTGATGCCTTAATGGGAACAAAATGCAATGTCGGCAAAGAAGGACTTGGATATAATCCAAGCTCAAAGAAAGAAATTGGACTTAAACCGGTGACCTTCATATCAGAAGAAAAGAAAGCTGAGGAGAAACAGGTGGCTAAAGTAAAAAATGTTGAAAGAGACAAAGGGAAACAGATTCAGAAAAATGAAGTGACAAAGGAGAAAGGAAAAGAGAAGATGAATGAATCTCCTAAGGAAAAATTTGCAAAGAATTTAACCAACTGCAAACCTGTCATTTCATCACCACCTAAGGCCTCCAGCTCCAGACTCTTCGTTCACCGGCATAGCACCAGAAAGACTGAAAATACCAAATCTGGCAAGAGTCAGATGCGTCCACGCAAGGCCAGTAATGTGTCAACGCAACCTTCATACAATAATAGGCCTTCTGCATATAGGTCTAGGCACTCAACTCAGATGCGTCAATGCTACGGGCATGTGGCGTCGACTCGGGCCGAATTCCAAAGAGTCCATAAGAATAGGAACGACCACATGGGTCGACGCATGCAGGGATATGCGTCCACGCACCCATACCACCATGGCCAACACTTCAATCAATCTGGGTGGATGGGTCAACGCACACACCACAATGCGTCCACGCACCCTACATTCTATCATACACATAGAAGCAACTATGGGTGGGTGAGTCCACGCATTCATTCAGGAAGGTCGACGCATCCCATGTATGCATATCCTATAAGACAAACACATTTATTTAGGGCAGTCAACCCACATCACCAAGAGGCTCTTTGGAGCCAAAATAAACGATGGTTCAATAAAGCAGCTAAAACAACCTTAAAATCAAATCAGAAACCAGCTGCCTCCTCAACTAAAAACCATCAAAAACCTCAACAAAGACAAATGTGGATTCCTAAGAACCTACTAAATTTTCTGAAGTCTTCCTGTGATCCAATGGGACCCAAGTGTGTTTGGGTTCCAAAATCTCTTGTTTGATGATTCTTGCAGGAATGCCTTGCAGCCATGCACAACAGATGGTATCTTGACAGCGGCTGCTCAAGGCATATGACAGGGGACAAGGCCAAGTTTTGTCTCCTGGTTGAGAAGGATGGAGGATTTGTTACCTTTGGTGGAAACAATAAAGGCAAAATAGTTGGCAAAGGTACAGTTGGCAAAAACCCTTCTACCTCCATTGATGATGTTCTTTTAGTAGAGGGTCTAGAGTATAACTTGCTCAGTATAAGTCAGTTGTGTGATAGAAATAATAAAGTAGTGTTTGATGCAAACACATGCACCATCTTAGAAGAAAAATCAGAAAAAATTAAATTTGTTGGAAAAAGAATAAACAACATGTACATGGTAGATTTAGATGATCCTGCACATAATAATCTTTGCCTTGCTGTAAATAAAACTGAATTAGCTTGGTTGTGGCACCGTAGGCTAGGACATGCTAGCTATAGTGTCTTGCATAAGTTAGCCAAACACAGAATGGTAAATGGCTTGCCTGATGCTTCATTCAAGAAAAATGACAAAATCTGTAGTGCATACACCCAAGGCAAACATACTAGGAAGTCATTCAAGTCCAAGATAAAGAGTCAGTCCACTAAACCTTTTGAACTCATTCATTTGGACTTGTTTGGACCTACTAGAACAGCAAGCATTAATGGTAATAGATATGTATTTGTTCTAGTTGATGATTTTTCTAGATTTACCTGGGTATTCTTCCTAACTCATAAGAATGAGGCTTTTGAGGAATTTCAGGCATTCTTCAAGAAAACACAGCAAGAGGGTAAGTTTGTCATTTCTTCCATTATATCAGATCATGGTGGAGAATTTGACAATTCTGAATTTGAAGATTTCTGCAGAACAACAGGGCTAGATCACAGGTTTTCTTCCCCAAGAACACCTGAACAAAATGGAGTCGTGGAAAGAAGAAACCGAACCCTTGTGGAGATGGGCAGAACCATGCTGATTGAAGGGCAACTTCCAAGGAAGTTTTGGGCAGAAGCTGTGAACACTGCATGCTACATTATAAATCGGGCAATGGTAAGACCTCAGTCCAAAAGGACTCCATATGAAATGCTGAAAGGTAAGAAGCCCTCTGTTGCTCACTTTAAAGTTTTTGGTTCAAAATGCTTTGTTCAGAATAATGATAAACGAGCCCTAGATAAGTTTGAACCCAAGAGTGAACCCGCCATATTCTTAGGATACTCCAGTCACTCTAGGGCGTATAGGGTCCTAAATCTGAAAACTCAAATAGTTGAGGAATCACCTCACATCATTTTTGATGAGCTAATTGAAAATTCACAAGTTGAATCCTCATGCAGGAACGAGGGTGATGAAGACTTCCTTGACAAGCCCGAGGAGAAAGAAACTTTGGAAGGAGATTCAAGACCAAAAGAAGATGAGCCAGAGTCTAGTAATCAGGGTAATGCAGATATTAATGGAGGTAACCCTCTAAGTAACATTAGGTTGTTAAGGGATCACCCCTCATCTAGCATAATAGGCAACTTGCATGAACCTGTTAGGACACGCTCTCAAATACAAGAAATGGATAACATGGCACTTGTGTCTCAAACTGAACCCAAGAATGTTATGGAAGCCTTAAAAGATCCCAACTGGATAAATGCAATGCATGAAGAACTCAACCAATTCACAAGAAATAAACTGTGGCATCTAGTGCCCAGACCCAAGGATCAATCTATAATAGGAACTAAATGGGTCTATAAAAACAAACAAAATGAAAATGGTGTTATTGTTAGGAATAAGGCTAGACTGGTTGCACAGGGCTACAATCAAGAGTTCGGTATTGACTTCGAAGAGTCCTTTGCACCAGTAGCCAGATTAGAAGCCATTCGTTTGTTGCTTGCATATGCTGTAAGTCATGGAATAAAATTACAACAAATGGATGTAAAAAGTGCCTTCTTAAATGGAATAATAAAAGAAGAAGTATATGTGGAACAACCCCCTGGATTTGAGTGTGCAGAAAATCCTAACCACGTATACAGGTTAGACAAAGCACTGTATGGACTCAAGCAGGCACCTCGAGCCTGGTACGATCGGCTCAGCTCCTTCCTAACTGAAAAAGGATATTCAAGAGGTAAAGTGGACCAGACATTATTTACAAAGGTAAAGAATTCAAATATCATTCTGGTTCAAATATATGTTGATGACATTGTCTTCGGTTCCACTAAACCAGTATGTGTAAGGAGTTTGCAAACTTAATGACTACAGAATTTGAAATGAGCCTCATGGGTGAACTCCAATTTTTTCTAGGTATGCAAATCACCCAAAGCATGGACGGTTGCTTCATTAGTCAGACAAAGTACATCAAGGAGCTACTGAAGAAGTATAAAATGGAAAATCTGAAAGTGATCAACACTCCCATGTGTACAAACACAACCTTGGATGCAGATTTAAAAGGTACACAAGTTGATGCCAAGACCTATCGAGGTATGATAGGGTCACTTTTATACCTTACTGCATCAAGGCCTGATATTCAATTTTATGTCTGCATGTGTGCTCGTTTTCAAGCTAATCCTAGAGAATCCCACCTAAGTTCTGTCAAGCGTATTTTTAGATACCTTGCTGGAACTCAAGACCTAGGGATTTGGTATCCTGCATCATGCACCTTTGATCTAGTATCATATTCGGATGCAGACTATGCTGGATGTAAATTGGACAGAAAAAGCACTAGTGGCTACTGCCAATTTTTGGGTGGGTGCTTGATCTCTTGGGCTTCCAAGAAACAACACTCAGTGGCACTGTCCACTGCAGAGGCAGAATATGTCGCTGCAGGGAGCTGTGGCACTCAAGTGTTGTGGATCCAGCATCAGCTCCAAGATTACCAAACTGATCTTGGATGTGTCCCAATATTGTGTGATAACACAAGTGCTATAAACCTGGCCAAGAACCCCATCCAGCACTCTAGGACCAAGCATATTGAAATCAGACATCATTTCTTAAGAGATGAGGTCAGTAAAGGGAGGTTCAAGCTTGTATTTGTAGAATCTGAACGTCAACTAGCTGATATTTTTACCAAGCCTCTCAATAATGAGCGTTTTTCATATCTTAGGAGAGAGCTTGGACTCTGCAATTTACATTCTGAATCTTGAATTGACTGCATGATCGAATATCTGAATGCTGCTTGATTGCTTGTGTGATGATCAATTGAAGTCCTGCTATGGTCAAAATGTCCATATTGGAATAAGTCATACACTTAGGGGGAGTATGAATTCTTGTTAGTATGTTTTATTACTGTGTTCATCTGAAATAAAATCTCAGCATGTTTACCATTTCATCTGTTTTTATTCTCTTATATCATGCTTGAGTTAAGGGGGAGCAAGGTATAAATTGTCTGATGCGGTAACGAATCCTCTAGGATGCGTCCACGCAGCGATGGACTGTTTCTGCTCAATGATAAACAGTCCGAGCAGAATGGCTGGGTGCGTCGACGCTGCAGGTGTTCTACGTTGACGCTTTACAAGAAACGGAGTGTTGTGGTGGTGACAATGTCCTCTCGTCTAGTTTATTTGGTCATCTTATCCATCCTTCTTGCTAGACTTGTTCTTCTTCAAGAATCACCTTTGCACTCAATCTTGCTTATTTTCTATCTTATTCACCTTCTTAATCCCAAGAATTCTTGATGTACTCTCCTTCTATTCCAGAATAAGGGAATTGTCTCAAATGTCCGGGAGAAAAGTTAATGCCTTTAACTCAGGGGGAGCTAAAGGAATGATTTCAAATGAAAACAAGTTTCTCTTAGAATAACTTCACACTACTTAATGATATAAAATGTGTGTACTCCAATGTTTGAACTCACCAGTACTTGAACCTAAAAGTGGTTGAATCTGGAATAAGAACTAAACAAGTTAATATGACTTGGTTCATATCATCTCTTTATCCCAAATTGATCAAAGGAGAAGGATCTTTCAATATATGGAAATTTAATTGGTATTGTTGCTAAAGTCTGCTTAGGTCTAAAAGAGCTTCAAGATAAAGTGACACACACAGTGTTTTTGTAACTCGCAGAGCACTGGTAGGTTTCCACTGAAAAACTGGCTCTATGCATCAAAGAAGTGTTAAAGAGCAAGTCATGAGGTGGACTACTATCTCTGTCCTTTAATGAAATTTATCCATGTTAGAGCAATGGTGATTCTCAACCGAGAAACTACCTTCCTCACCCATGAAGTGTTGGAAGGCATGTCATGAGGTTGATCACTACCTCTGATTCTAAGCATAATGATTAGCTATGCTGAGCAACCGGGGACTCTGGTGCCTGATAAGCATGTGTACTCGTGTCACAAGGCTTGCTATATTTGACTGCTAATGGATGGAATAAATAAAATAAATATTAAGACACATGTGTGTTGGTATGAAATCAAAGGCTCAAAAGATCTAATGAACTTATACTCAATGCTTCTTAAATTTCTTTCTTCAAAGATTCTTTCGAAATTGAGTAACGAAGGATAAAGTTATGAGAAGATCCCGAGTATGAAGCTAGTTTAGAAATTACTCCAATTCTGCACTATTATTGTTCATTTCTGTGCTTCAAACTTCGCAGAATATCAACATTTTATGTCACTAAATGGTTTGAAGCTAATCTGAGTAAATTTTATTTTCATGGGAATTTGAACTGAAGCTATTAAAAATCCCTGAGTATGAGTGTATTATCTTATGAATCTTGGATTCTAACGACACTTCCCAATTTCTGATCTTCTAGCTGCATCTTCTATCTTTCAAAATCTTTATCTGGCAGAGTGTAGTTACACTATGGCGTCGATGCATTCTTGCTCTTCACGTCGACGCCTCTGTGCTTTTCCAATACACTTTTGTGCATAAGTAATCATAGCGTCGACGCATTGATTTCCTCGAGTCGACGCATCCACTCTATCTAGGTTCTTTTGGTTATGATCTGGATCCGTTACCCGGTTACCCGATAACAGGATTGGGGGTTTCGCGTGTCACCCTTTTTAAAACCCTCAACCGAGGGAACAGTCGGCTACTTTTCATTCATCCTTCTGAGGCACGACGGTTCCTCTCCTCCCTCTGAAACACCTCTTGACTGTTCTTCTTCTCCTCTATCCATGAAGATGGCTCTCGCCTACTCCAGGAAGGGGAAGAAGCCTGCTGAGGAACCATCTTCGGCTCCTCCAGCTCCTGCCATCGCTGCTGAAGCCCAAGTTCATGAATCACCTGCGGCGGCTCCTCCTCCTACATCTTCTTCTTCGCATAAACGCAAAGACAAGGGGAAGCGTCCACGCAGCCCCTCCCCTCCTTCCAAGAAGAAGAAGGTCCGATCGTCCTCCAAGCCTTCATCTCCTCAGAAGAAAGTCTTCTCCAAAAAATCCAAGTCTGGGGTTTCCGTATCCGCTCCTTCTTCTGGTACAGACGAACCCCTAAAGGTTTTAATTCCTCGATATATCCTTGCATCGGACGAAGCCTTTCATGCTGTCTTCCCTGAGATTAGACCCACTTTGGAGTTTCAAGGTTGGTGGGGTTTTGCCACCAAGTACTCCGTGTATTATCCTACTCTTGTCAGGGAGTTTTATCGCAATCTATGCCATCAACCCGAACGTGGAAGACTGATCAGCTCTGTTCAGGGTGTTAAGTTTGAGCTTACTGCTAGTCTACTCGCCAAAGTATGGAAGATTCCGATGAAGGGGGCCGAACTTCATTCATTTCCTTTGAATGAACATGAAGCATTTGTTGTTTTGACCGGGCAGCCAGAGGACCCTTCAGACATTAAGCAGACTCATTTGTCAAGCTTAAAAGCTAATCATTTTTCACCTCCCGTTCGTCTTCTGCACCATATATGCACTTCCATTTTTACCCCTCAGAGCAGTGGACGTGAAAGGGTTACAATCATGCAGAGATTTTTACTATACTGCATGTTGAAAGAAATCAATGTGTCTTTGATTGATGTTATTATTCAGACAATGGGGACTTGCCTGGACAACTCTAGGACTCTACCCTACGCAGCACATCTCACAGCCTTGTTCAGAAAGGTTGGAATTCCGCTTGGCAATGAAAAGAAGTGTGTTGTTCCTAGAGGCAATGTGTACTCCTTGTCGTTTGTTCAGAATTTTATGGGTGTAAAAATTGTAGATGGCAAGCCAGTCAGAGTGCTGCCAAGTCAACAATCTTCTGTCAGGGCAGCTGCTCCTCCTCCTGAGCCCAAACCAGAGTCAGTCAGGATATCTCCTGAACCTGTTGCTTCTCCTCCACATTGGGAGGGTTAGGAAAGAGATGTGGACATTGAGGTCCAAGGTGCAGCAAAAGCTCCAGCCAGGTCACCTCCACCTTTTGTCACTCAGGATAGGCCTGCTCATACTGTTGATAGTGAGAAGGTTTTTCCTTCGTATGTGGTGGAGTCTCCCAATGATACTAATGAGGAAGGATTTCAATCTGTAGTACCCCCTTTTCAAAATGATGAGCCTGAATGGTATGACATTAGAGGGGAACCCAAGACTCAGTGGGAACAAGGTGAGTCCAGCTCACATAATCTTAATAGAGAACTTGGGTCCACTAGCCAACAACCTCAGGATGATTATTTCCAGGCCCCTCCTGGTGCAACAGAAAAGGATTTACTGGTTCACCTCATCCGAATGATGCAGCATCAAGGGGACAAACTTAACTCCTTTATTCTGTATACTGACTTTCAGCTGGAACGACTGTATAAAAGAATTGTTTTATCTAAAATTTCTATAATGGTCTCCTGGAGAGACTATATGAAGGCCAAGCAGAAAACTGACAAAGCAATGAGGAAGGTCCTGCAGAGTGTTGCAAAGATTGTCAACAAGATTGCAGAGTTAGTTTCCAATATGCACTCTACACAAATGTCTTCTCTTCAGACCATGGCCAAGATGCAATCCATGTGTTATGATATTCAAATTGCTATGGTTACTCTGCAGTCTCAAGTAACCTCGATTCCCACAGGTTTTCAAGCCGTGTTTGGCAAGCTGTCTAGTCTTTCATCCTCCATAGAAACTATGTACGGTTCGCTTGAGTCGTTGTCACGAGGATCTGACGATGTTCGCTCCGAGCTGGAAGGTCTTAAAAGCACTCTTTTATTTCAGTTGGGCGAGCTTTCTCAGGCAATTCAAGCTCTGCATGCCCAGCAGACCTTCTCATATCATCGTCCTCCACCTCCACCGGGCCAGTCCTCTGGTCACTCGTCTAGGAGACATTCTCAGTATTTTCCCTAAGTAATGGTCTGAATATTTTCTTATACTTACTTGTCTTCTGGCCTCCCCTTCTTGCTGATGTCAAAGGGGGAGACTATCTTGTGAATGCACTTCGTTTTGATTTATAGTTAAAATTGACTATGTGCATAAGCGAATGGTGAATGAGTTGCAGTGATACCTGTGTTTGATTGCTATGGTTGTGCTTGCCTCTGCTTACTTGGTTATTGAATTGCATGATCATTAAAGTATCAAAATTCCATCATGGTTGCCATCATCAAAAAGGGGGAGATTGTTGTCCTCCTGATTTTGATGATGATCACCATGATATGACAGGGTGTATTATTATCATCTGACAATCTGGTATATGGCAAGAATTTCTGTTGAACTTTAATGCAGGCAATAGTCAGCGTCGACGCCACAAGATCAAAGGGTCGACGCAGCCTTCAGCTCCTCCAAGTTGAAGCATACTTCATCTAGACTGCGTCTACGCCTCAAGAAAGATATCTTCACACAGTGTTGACGCTACCAGCTACCAGCGTCGACGCAGCGGGTGCCTGAAGATTAAGAAGCTATCTTCACATAGCGTCGACGCCACCAGTTATCAGCGTCAACGCAGCGATAGCCTGAAGCCGTACATCGAAGGAAGATCAGAAGCTATCTTCACACAGCGTCTACGCATTCAAATGCTGGCGTCGACGCATCCAGTCCCAGACAAGCGCTCGGGCAGAAGGACTGGATAAAGTGGGCCAGCCACGTCTGCAAACGAAGTACACTCTTCCTCCTTTAGTCCAGAAGCTTCTCCACACGTGGGCAAATAATTGGGAATCTCGTGGGGGCCCAATCTTGCGCAGGAAAAAATAAAAAATGAAAAAGGAAATGTAGAAGTGGACCGAAGAGGGATGAGTAGAGCAGAGGATAGATAGGACTAAGAAGCACTTGTGCAGAGAGAAGAAGGCGGAGAGCCTAGCATCGTGAAAAAGGTCCAGTGCGTGGATTGAAGCATAGGCTCATTCTCCTGGTGAAGAAGATCAGATGTTAAAGAACCATGAAGGCATCAGACTGATCTAGTCTCAACTGAAGGGGAGATCATACTCAGATCATACTGTTCATCTCTTCGGGCTACACTCTCTTCTGCTGCGCAAGAAGTCTGAAGATCCATTGATCAGCGTATTCTGAGTTTATTCCTTACCTTGTATTTTTGTTTTCTTATACAATTCTATTCTCGGTTTACTGTTCCACTGGGATTTGGTGGACAGGTGTGTTCTGATCCAGAGTGTGTTCTGAGATCAGAGGGTGTATAGACTTTGTGTCTACAAGCTGTTCGACAGCGGTTCTGTGACAGGGTATAGCTGTCTTCTGCAGATTGGATCTGCAAGTCAGAGAAGGATTCTTCTCTGGTGTTAGCTAAGCTGTAAAGCTCAGCGGTGATCCCCACCGGTTTGGTGAGGGGGTGGACGTAGGTCTCGAGATAGAGACTGAACCACCTTAAAAACTCTGATCTATTGTGGCTTGTGCTTGTGGGTTGTTCTTGTGACTATTGTCTCGTTAGATCGCTTAGATATTGTGCTAGCTCTTTAGAGATTCACGAACCGGATTTTTGTCTGTGCTATCACAGAGAGTGCAATTGTCTTATTCTGCCTAAAATTTTTAAGTGGTCAATCTATTCACCCCCTCCCCCTCTAGTTTGACAATCCTCTGCTCCCAACATCATTGTCACTGCCCTCTGAATCTTGTGGATTCACTTTTAGAGCCAAAGGTGTGACTACCTTCTTCTTTTTATGGTCCTCCTCGCTCCTCTTGATGTTGATTTCGTATGTCATCAAGGAGCCAATTAGCTCGTCCAATTTTAAAGTGCTGAGATTCTTTGAGTCCTCGATTACAGTGGCCTTTGTGTGCCATTGTGATGACAAGGATCTCAGTACCTTTCTGATGAGTTCCTTGTCGGAATACTCTTTACCAAGACCCTTTAATCCATTCGTGATTTCTGTCAATCTTGCAAACATATCAGAAATGAACTCTTCTGGTTTCATCATAAATACTCATAATCCCGGACTAGCAGATTCACCTTGGTTTCCTTTACTTCCGATGTTCCTTCATAGATCAATCGCAGCTTGTTCCACATCTCCTGCGTGGAAGAACACATGGAAATACGTGAGTATTCAGTAGGATGAATGGCACATTGTATTATATTCATGGCTTTAAAATTTGCTGAACACTTCTTTATATCCTCATCATCCCACTCATCCTCATTTTGAGACAGAGTATACGGACCCTTGCTTATGATGCGCCACACGTCATAGTCTTAGGCTCGTAGAAAGACATACATTCTGTTATTCCAATAAGGGTAATTTGATCCATCAAAGAACGGGGGTCTTTGGATCGAATGCCCTTCGGGCATCATCCCCTTGTTTGCAATAAGGAGGGATCTACTCTACGACCGTGTGGTCGAGTGAAACAGAGACCAAAGCTCTGATACCAATTGTTGAGTCCCAAAGGGCGACAATCAAGAGGGGAGGGGTGAATTGATTGGCCAATAAAATTTACTTCTACGAGAAAACTTGTAAATTAAGCATGCAAGCACTAGAACTCACCGAAACATGGATGCACTTGTTAATGCGTGTGAGAAATGTCGATGTTTGACAATGAAATAGGTGTACGCTCAACTCACCGTGAAGCCCACTCGATTAAGGAAGCGGAAAGACAAATCACAAGAGACACACGGAATTTTTAGGTGGTTCGGGTACATTGCCGTGTCCCCTACGTCCACCCCTCACTCGTGAGGATCAAGACTTCACTATGAGGTGAGCCACACACACACGCTGTGTATAACAGCAAACACTCACACACACGGCACCCGATCTGGGCTGCCAAACACACACACACACACACACACACACACACACACACACACACACACGTTCGTGTTTTCGAGCACGAACACCACACACAAGAATATGAATCAAGTTTTACAACATATGCTCATGCTCAAACTGAATGATTCAGAGAATAGGGAGTGAAGAAATATTTATCATGGTTGAAGCTCCCCCTTTCACTTCTTTGAAGGTAGTTGAATGCTTCTTCAGGAGGAACGGTTGATCTTGGAGGAAGATTGGAGGAGAATGGTGCAGAAATGAAGTTGTAGCTTGAAATCCCTTGCAGCTTCCAATTGCAGATGATATGGAGACTTGTTTCTTACCTCTTCCCTTCACTTTCAACTTCAGATCTAGGTGGAGGAAGGCATGGGAGCTGCAGTTGCGACCCTGCACACAAAGAATAATATTTTTCTTCAAAAAAAAACTCTTCTCCCTTTGATCTCACCTAGTATCGATTTTATCATAGGTCACTTGGGCTTATTTAATTGCTTAAGACAGTCAAAAGAGGCTAGGAAACCAGATCCACAATTTGTGGAATGTTTTGTGGAGGTTGGACTAGGATAGGAAGACTTTTAGTACAAGAAAACTGAAGTCAAAGATGGCGGCTGGAGGTCAGAACTGAAGGGGTCGACCCTCGAAGAGGGTAGCCTATGCCAGGAACAATGGATCGACCCTTGGGGTCGACCCTCGTTCAAACAAAATTTGTAACCAGAAATTTTTACAGGGGTCAACCCTTGGGGTTGACCCTCGCGATGGGATCATTCTGTATAAACAGAATTTTCCAGGGGTCGACCCTTGGGGTCGACCCTCGCACTGGTGGGTTCTGAAGAATGAATGTTTCTCCAGGGGTCGACCCTTTGGGTCGACCCAAGTGCCAAAACAAATAAAGATGTGGTAAAAACCACCAAGATAGGGTACCAACCTAGTGGGGTTAAGGAATAGAGTACACAACAGTAAGATGCATGAATCTAAGGCATGAATAATGAGGAACCAATTAAATTACCTTAGATTCTGAAAAATACTCTATTACCTACTTAATGCAAGGCATGAATTTTAACAAGCATATTAAAAGAGCTAGGATTGATCTCACCAAATGTCATTGTGTCATTCAAGTCCTTAACTGCCTCCTTGCCCCTGTCAAGACATGCATTCTGAGTTAGCTTTGACGTTTGCAAATTAAGATTGAACTTCTTACCAACAGAGGTGATTCCTGTACTTCCAAATCTCCTTATCTCATTAAGTGGAAACGATTCCAAAGCTTATCATGGCATTCAAGTTAGAACAAAAAGATATCTAGTGTTTTAATCATCATCAAAATTCATTATAAATAACCACATAGAGGGGCTTCAACAAACCCCATAGTTCAGGCACGTCCTGGCCATGAACAAGCTCACTACAATGGAATAGCTCTATGAAAGGGCCTAGTATATCCAAACCCAGTTAAAAGATTCCCCCATTATGCACATGTTTGAGCCGCCGAAGCCCAAGGTGGTCAGAAAGATAGGCACTGGTGTCCCAAGTGGAGTGACAGAAGGGGTCGTAACAAATGAGCAAATAAGTGCAGTCAACAACGCCAACTATGCAGCCAACCCAAGGCCTCCACAAATACCTCGACTTCCCCTCTAGCAAGGTCCCTTCCCGTCTCGCGCTCCGCCCCAAAATAATCCACCCCACAACAACATGCCTCAACCATTTCAACCCCAGCAACAACCCCGACCCCAGCAGCAACAACCACCACCTCAGTACCACCAGGTTCCACCCCGAGGGAATTATGGCCCCCCATAGCAACAAAGGAGGCCGATTGGCCCCAAGAGAGCCTATTACCCACCATTGCCAGAAACTTTGGCAGATATTTTCAGCGCCCTCATGGCCTCAAATACCCTCATCCTACCTAGGGAGAAGCTCGCATGGCCCCCGAATGTTGATACCTTCAGATACTGTGTCTACCACAGGTAGCCATGACACACAGTAGAGAACTGTTTCCACTTTAAGGACTACATCTATGATATGAATGATGAAGACGAAATCGACTGGGATGAAATGAGGCAATACATCACCACTCTCAAAGCCAGGAGAACTCCTCCTAGACCACAATTCCAACAACAACAACAGCTACAACAGCAGCCGCAGCAACCACCACAACAACAACAGCAGCCTCAGCAGGCCCAACCACAATAGCCCAACATGGGCATAATCCAGAATCCATTACCGGAGCACCAACAACCCAATCACCAGGTCAACCCCATCTCCTCCTTCCCAGAAGTTGGGAGAGAGCAGGTGTGGCACCCAGAAAGTACCTTTGTTCTTGTTGCCGCCAACCCTATCGTCAGGCAACCCCCTCACCTTGCCCGGGTAGCACCTCTCTCTCATCAACCCGCATCGCAACCTATAGTGCGGCCTTCACCATTTCCACAGCCATTACGCCCTCTCATCCGCACCCTTCCCACTAACCCACCAATGACCTATCAGCCGATGCCCTCCACTGTGCCCTCGCACCCTCTCATCTTCTCTCACCCCTCTATTTTGCCATCCACCCCTACTACACCTACACCTATGCCTTCCAAACCTCTCATCATCCGCCAACCGTACGTGACCCCGCCTATCTCCACCATACCTCCACCAACGCCCCCAAAACCACTCATCACCCACCATCCATCTCAGAACCATTATCCATCTCAAGCTTTATCCACTTCCACTTTGCCTCCGCCTCAACCTTCCAGACCCCTTACCCTCCATAGCCCACATGAGATCCCTTCTACCTCCACTTTGCCTCTGCCTCTACCTTCCGAACCCCTTACCCTCCATAGCCCATATGAGATCCCCTCTACCTCCACCATGCCTCCGCCTAACAAACCCCTCTTCAGAACCCCTGCTCCCATCGTCACCCCGGCTTCATCCACTATTCCTCCACCGCTACCCCTCAAACCTCTGCTAAAACCCTCATCTAACCCTATAGAGGTGCAAAATCCCCAAGCAATGGTGCTCCGGAGTGGAAGGATTTTCCACAGGGTTTTCTCCCAGAACAGTCAGAACCCCGAGCAGTCTCAGCCAGAGAAAGACGATGGAGAGCAGCCAGAAAAGTCCATCCCTGGAACACAGTATGATTTGTTAAAACACCTGGACAAGACGCCCGCTCGGATCTCCATCCTTGAGCTACTTCAGAGATCCACATCCCATCAGGCAGCCTTAATGGAATACCTTCAAAGGGTCATGGTAAATGAGGACCTCCCTGTAGAGAAGATTTCGACCGTTCTGACGCCGACAGACACACAACCGGCCATTGTGTTCCACAACCACGAGCTCGCCCCCAAGGAAGCTCGCAAGTATGCATTGTGTGTTTCAATAAAAATCAATGGAGTGTCCATACACCCGTGTTTGGTGGACACGGGTGCATCCATAAATGTGATCTCCATGAGCACCCTTCAGTTATGTGGAGTCGGTGAGGAACAGATAAGATCTTCCTCAATCACAGTCACAGCTTATGACAACAGCAAAAGGCCACCACAGGGAATGATTATCCTGAAAGCAGAATTAGGCGCTGCGTCAGTCTCTACAGAATTCCACGTCCGTGACATAGACCCCACATTTAAGGCTATACTGGGTCGCCCCTATATTGAAGTCATGGATGCTGTGCCTTCCACCAACCACCAATGCCTAAAGTTTCCATACAATGGGAGGATTATTAAAGTGATCAGTACATCTGTCTTTCATACAGTGGATGCTATCAATACCTCTCTGCCATCTGTTTGGCCGTCTCAGCGACCCATATTGTCACTGTTGGATGTGTGGGATCCACCCCGCATTCCGCAGACACCAAAGAATTCACCCTCAGTACCAACATCACGTCTCCCTTCTCATTCTAAAGGATGGGAGATAATGAGAAATATCGGCTATCAACAGGGCAAAGGCTTGGGCGCGCAGCTACAAGGAAGGCTAAAACCGCCAAAGGAAAAAAGGTTGAGCCACAAGTTTGGCCTAGGTTTTGAAGGACCACTCAAGGCAGATGGGAAACCCCTCACATGGACCCTATCCTCTCATTTCAAGAAAGGGCCCATTGTTCAGATGGGGGATTACCCGCAAGAGACACATGGGGGATCGCATGTTGTATACTTGGCTGAAAAATGTTTAAGGGCCGCTAAGAAAGGCAAGATCAAAGATCTGGAATGCGAATGGTGCAAATGGTTTGACATACAAGATATTTCCATTGCACTAGAAAGAATGTTCTCACCCCCGCAGGTGGAAGGGCTGCCATTGATCTCTGAAATGTCAGGGGATATCACTACTGTTGCCAGAATTCCAAACCATCCTCGCCAAGAGGACTCTATCACCGACGGATCTTCATCCTTCATCAACATTACCATCGACGGCTCATTAGCCGTCGTCTTCTCCATTCACTCACCTCAGCTTTCGCTAATGTCTTCTTCCTGGGCCAGACAATTGTCTGATGACCTTCCCAGGTCCCCTTCTCTACTTACATACCTACGCGGGTTTCTCAACCCGCGCTAGGTTTTTAATCATGATCTGCTCTACGAGCCTCCCAACCCTTTAGCCATAATCACTTTTTCCCCTCCTCCGATTTCTTTTCATTGATTTGTCGTCAAAAATGAAAACGAAAAAAAACGTCAATTTTTAAACTCCTCAACAACACATCTTCGTTGAAGAAACCTCCTACATCTCCCACGAGTGCATCCCGACCTACGGGCCACTCATCCAAGATCCTATGAGCGACCTTTTCTACCCCTCCTCTGAGGGGTCTATCCCTGTACATTCTTCGACATCTTCTTTAGCTTCTTCGTCCGTAGGACGGCTTAGTCAACCTAGGAATAATGGGTCCATGGTAGTACCCAAAAGCAAATCCAAGGGTAAGCAGATCCCTCGTCGATTCCTTCTAGATCTAGCCAGTAGGTGTCAAGCGTGCCTATCCATTCCTCAATTGCTAGAAAATCCCATCCGACTGCCAGAGATAGATTGTGAAGAGAATTGCACAATTGATGAAGGGTATGGAGTCTACGAGATCACAGATGAAGAATGCCCGATTGAAGAAGAGGATGAAGAATATGAGGACGCGGCCGACGCATATGCTAGTGGGATGAAGAGATTCGACGAGCTGTCAGCCGCCATAGAAGAGTCCACCAAAGAAGTCAACTTGGGAACTGAGGAAGACCCTAGGATCATCCTCATAAGTGATAATTTGCCATCATCTGAAGAAGAGGCATCAATTGAAGTTCTCAAGGAGTATAAGGACACGTTTGCATGGAGCTACGAGGATATGTCGGGTCTGGATTCCACCTTGGTCGAACACCGCTTAACTCTAAAATCAGGATCCGTCTCGGTAAAATAAATGTTAAGGCGTTTCCACCCTCAGATGGCTTTGAAAATGAAAGAGGAGGTCAACAAGCTCCACAGAGCTAGGTTTATTAGAGTCATCCTTTATCCTCAATGGGTGGCGAACATTGTCCCGGTCATGAAGAAGGACAGGAAAGTCAGGATTTGTATCGACTTCCGAGACCTTAACTGCGCGTGTCCAAAGGATGATTTTCCCCTACCTCATATTGATGTGTTGATCGATAACACGACAGGCTATGAAATCCTCTCATTTATGGATGGATTTTCGGGATATAATCAAATTTGTTTGGCAGAAGAGGATCAGGAGAAGACGTCATTCACTACACCTTGGGGAACATATTGCTACGTGGTCATGCCGTTTGGGTTAAAGAATGCTGGAGCTACTTACCAAAGAGCTATGATGGCCATATTTTATGACATGATGCATATATATCTGGAAGTTTATGTAGATGATTTATTGGTGAAATCAAGAACTAGGGCGGAACATCCGAGTGCCTTGGCTAAGGTATTGCAGAGATCAAGGGAGTTCCAATTGAAAATGAATCCGAAGAAGTGTGTGTTTGGTGTATCACCGGGCAAGCTACTAGGTTTCATTGTGAGTAAAATGGGGATTGAGATAGATCCCAACAAAGCTAAGGCCATCAGGGATATGCCGCCTCCCAAAAATCATAGGGAAGTTCGAGGTTTAATTGGGTGGTTACAATTCATTCATCGGTTTGTGTCTCAGCACTCACAAAGGTGTAGACCTTTCTACGATGTGACCAAGCCAAGAGTAGAATTCCATTGGGATTCTAAATGCCAGAAAGCTTTTGAAGGGTTAACGGAATACCTGGCTAATCCACCCATTCTCATTCCACCCAAACCAGGAAAACCTCTGATCCTTTATATCTCATTCTTGGATGACTCCGTGGGGGCCGTCCTCGCACAAGCCGATAAAGAAGGTAAAGAACGGGCAACCTATTACTTGTCCAAACTTCTTAATCCCTGTGAGCAGAAGTACACCGCCATGGAGAAAACCTGTGCTGCCCCTGTTTGGGTAGTGCAGAAACTAAAGCACTACTTCTTGGCTCATGAGGTCCATTTGATTGCCCGCATGAACCCTATCAAGTTCCTCCTTGAGAAATCCGTCCTTACCGATAGGCTAGCACGCTGGCAGAGTTTCTTGTCTCAATTTGACATCACCTACATCCAGCAAAAGGCAATTAAAGGCTATGCTATAGCCGAGCATCTCGCTCACCTTCCTCTCCCCAAGTTCGATCCTGTCCGATCAGAGTTTCCAGATGAGGAACTAATGTCCGTCACTCAATCCGATGAGCCAATGTGGATATTATATTTTGATGGAGCTCTGAATTCCCAAGGGAAGGGTATTGGTGTTGTCCTTCTGACGCCCGAAGGCGTTACCATTCCAGAGGTGTTTCATCTCGCATTCCCAGTCACCAACAACATTGCTGAATATGAGGCTCTTCTAGCTGGTCTGGCACTAACCCATTCTTTCTATATCACTGAATTGCGAGTCGTGGGTGATAGTCAATTTATTCTCCGCCAGGTGCTTACCATATATCGCACCCTTGATCCCAAGCTCAAGCCATATCAGGAGCTGGTCTCTGCTTATGCCAAATTCTTCACCAAGCTGATCTTTGTCCACGTTCCTCGTGAACAGAACATTCTGGCCGATGCCCTCGCCTCCTTGGCGTCATCTTTTAAATTCTCTTTAGGTGTATGGTCTGAATCCATCACCATCTACAAGCGTCTCGTCCCTGCTGTTCAGGACCCTTACCTTTTAAGAATCAAAGAAAGAGTCCTACGGAAGCTTCAGGAAGGGGATATTCTTGAGAAGAGGGAAATCATGTTGGCAGAATTTGAAGAAGAACTGACTGATGAGGAGAAACCTTGGTTATATGAAATTGTCAAATATTACAAAGATCAGTCTTACCCTGAAGGAGCCACCATGGAAGATAATAAAGTCATAAGAAGGGTGGCCCAGAAATACACATTGGTTGGAGGTTTACTGTATATGAGAAGCCTTACTGGTGTTCTATTAAGATGTACTGATGACAATGAGGTCTGGAAATGTGTAAAGGAAGCACACTCAGGTGTGTGCGGTGGCCATGTCAATAGCCAAATGCTCGCTAAGAAGATCATTCGGCAATGCTTTTACTGGCCCACCATGGAAGAAGATTGTGCTATCTATATCCATAGGTGTGTCAAGTGTCAGCTTCACGCCGATAAGATTCATTCACCATCTTCCTCATTTCATCCAGTATCCTCCCCATGGCCTTTCTCCATGTGGACATTCGACATCATTGGTCCCCTAGGTGATCCTAACTCCCTCACCAAGCAGAAATCTTTCATCCTCATTGCGACAGAGTACTCACCAAATGGGCCGAAGCAGAAGCTTATGCGAAAATCAAGGCGTCAACAGTCTGCAAGTTCATCATGAAGAACATCCTCACCAGGTTCGGCATTCCAAGCACAATCGTCACCGATAATGGGCCACAGTTCATTTCTCAGGACCTTCAAGACCTCTGCAAAAGGTACGCAATCACATTGCATCATTCATCACCTTATTACCCACAAGGTAATGGTCAGGCGGAGGCCACCAACAAGACATTGATCAAAATCATAAAGAAAATATGCGAGCCTAGTAAGTTCTCAGACTGGCCAGAAAAACTTATCGAAGCTCTATGGGCCTATCGCACTTCGATCCGTACCCCTACCGGGCAGACTCCGTTTGCCCTTACTTATGGGATGAAAGTGGTAGTCCCGTACGAGACTCTGATTCCTTCTCTCAGGGTACAATTGGATAAGGAATTTCCCCTCGACGAAGGTAGTAATTCACTCCTTGCCTAGTTGGAACTCTTAGACGAGAAGCGACTGGTCGCTGCCGAACATGCACGTGTTTATCAAAATAGACTCGCTCGCTTTTACCAAAAGAAAGTCATTGAGAGAAAATTTAAAGTCGGAGAGATGGTCGTAAAAAGAATTTTTTTCAAACCTGGAGGGCCGCGTTCTAAACTTCAACCCAATTGAGAAGGACCATATGTGGTTCAGGCTGCGTACCCGGGCAACACCTACAAGTTAGTCAATGTCGAAGGGACCGAGTTATCCCACCCCTGGAACGGGGTTTATCTTAAGAAATACCGCCCTTAGATAGGTGTAACAACCGGCATGGTACGAGGACCATCAGAGTTGGAAATTCACTCTTTGATCATTGTAGTCTAACTCAGGGTTAACCTGCGCACACTCCCACACCTCGCTTTCGGGATCAAACGAAGCGGAACTCGAGGGAAGCTCCATAAAAAAAATCCAAAAAAACCAAAAAAGAAAAAAGAAACAAAAAAGAAACAGAAAAGAGAGTGCCTGGTGTTCATCACGCAGTTAAGTCTTTGCATTTGTCCTTCATGTTAGGATAGGACCCATTAAGGCTCGGTAGGTCTCGGGTCTTGGCCCGCCAGAACCGTGGAGATTCCTGTCCGGTCATGTCGGCTTACGCCCACTAAAAGAAGGCAACACGCACACAGGCAGCTATTTTAGCCAAAAAAGTTGGTTGCGTTGCTTATTGTGGGGCTGTACTCGAAGGTCTCCAGGAAAGTCCTAATCTTTGTTCTCTTCTTTCTCGACCCAATGAGACAGCCGGCGCCCTGAAAATACTGAGCATAAAGGAACCAAAATACCATATCCTGAAGGCGAGAGTAGGATTCATCTCTTCGAACTCGAGTCAGAGCACGAGAAGAGGGCAATGTCCCCGCATGCATACAGGAGGGATTCCCACATATCAAATTATCATGTCTCCCTCAAAAAAAAAAGAAGAGCCTGGTCGTGACTGTGCCTGATTTCGACAAGCGAACATCTCTTAAAACAAAGGCTAAATTCCACAAAGGGGCAACGCAATCTTGTTCGAGGTTTGATCCAAAGTCGCCCAAAAGGGAAAGGTCGAGTAGGTCCCCTTTAGCTCATCGGGTTAACGGTTTTGTCGGTCCTCTCGGAAGGTTTTCCCCACAGTACTCTTCTTTCTCCACTCAAAGATGAAAGCTCAGTGGAAATCCTAAAAGGTGCGCCCCGCTAAGGCAAGCGACCTCGTTTTAGCAAAACACACATGTAATTGTCTACTTCGAAAAGCAGAAGCCATCGCCGCGAAAGAGCCTCAGTGTTTCTGGCTGGTCAAGACATCTATCTATGTAACACCCTCAAATATAGCTAAGTTGTACTCTATATCACCGAGACGCCTTTTGAAGTATCGGCTCAGTTCTTGAAAAGAACTTCGAAGTTAAGCGTGCTTAATGGGGAGTAGTACTGGGATGGGTGACATGCCCGGGAAGTCCCCCATTCTGGAGCCGATCACTGTTAGAAAGGGACAAAACCGTGAGGCCGGTAGGCCAAAGCGGACAATACCTCGATGGTATAGAGTACGTGACGTGATAGAATGGTATCAGAGCTAGACCCCAGCCGGAAGTGTAGGAACTAAGTGCCATGCAGGGCAAAGTGCTACACTATGGGAGCCACCTCTTGAACCCGTAATGGGACAAAGTGCTACCTAGTGGGAGCCACCTCTTGACCCTGTAGGGGCCACCTCTAGAGTCCTACATGTCTGGGGGTTTGATTGCGTGATTACGTGCTATATGTGCCCAGTGACGAGGACATCGCCTATATAAGAGGGGTAGATTGTAACACCCTCAAATATAGCTAAGTTGTACTCTATATCACCGAGGCGTCTTTTGAAGTATCGGTTCAGTTCTTGAAAAGAACTCCGAAGTTAAGCGTGCTTAATGGGGAGTAGTACTGGGATGGGTGACATGCCCGGGAAGTCCCCCATTCTGGAGCCGATCACCCTTAGAAAGGGACAAAACCGTGAGGCCGGTAGGCCAAAGCGGACAATACCTCGATGGTATAGAGTACGGGACGTGATAGAATGGTATCAGAGCTAGACCCCAGCCGGAAGTGTAGGAACTAAGTGCCATGCAGGGCAAAGTGCTACACTATGGGAGCCACCTCTTGAACCCGTAATGGGACAAAGTGCTACCTAGTGGGAGCCACCTCTTGACCCTGTAGGGGCCACCTCTAGAGTCCTACCTGTCTGGGGGTTTGATTGCGTGATTACGTGCTATATGTGCCCAGTGACGAGGACATCGCCTATATAAGAGGGGTAGATTGTAACACCCTCAAATATAGCTAAGTTGTACTCTATATCACCGAGGCGCCTTTTGGAGTATCGGTTCAGTTCTTGAAAAGAACTCCGAAGTTAAGCGTGCTTAATGGGGAGTAGTACTGGGATGGGTGACCTGCCCGGGAAGTCCCCCATTCTGGAGCGATCACTGTTAGAAAGGGATAAAACTGTGAGACCGTGAGCCCGGTAGGCCAAAGCGGACAATACCTCGATGGTATAGAGTACGGGACGTGACAATCTACCACCTCGGTGGATTCTTACTTTAACCTCGGGCTTAGGTCAACGCAAGCGCATCACCAATAGGTGCAACGGCGTCTGATTCCAGGTCAGCATCGCGCGGTTGGCTGTTAGGGTTCCAAGGTGTTCCATCCTACCATCTAGAGTTGTGAGGAAATAGACTCGGGTCGGGCAAATCCTTTACCTTGAACACTCTTTCGGTGTATCCTTGCGGTCGGAAGTAACTGGGAGCCTAAGCATGGCATGGCAGTTTTGTCATCAGGTTAAGTCTTAACCGACAGGATTATCATTTGAGGAGTCTAGGGGCCCAAATCAATCTAGATGTGCACACAGGATACCTGGGAGGTTAGTAAGAAACCCTATCTTCATAAGAGTCAGGTGCCATAAGAATGGTCACCAGGCATTAGATCTTCAAAAAAAAATTTGAAATGGCCCTCGGAAGACGCCGCCAGCTGAGTCCCCAAGTGGGAATTCTCTTGAGCACGTTAACCCTATTTTGAGCTACTCAAGAATGATTTAAACACCCCTGGTCCAAGAGCCATGCCGATTGTAATAACGAGTGCCTTTCAAACAAAAAAAATCAAATAAAATAAAAAAACACAAACAAAAAAAATAAAAAAATTACATCTGTGTGATCTCATTTGTGGGCTACATTTTACATTTTGTTCCCATTTGTGTGTCCGTATGTTGCATTCACCATCTTTGCTTTTGTCTTAATTGATAAAGGCTTGGCCCCTTGACTCGTTAACAAGGCTAGTCTCAAAACAATCACCCACTCTTTGAGCAAGGGGCCAAGTCAGAACGGAAAAACTGACTTGTTTCATTAAGCCATGTGTACAGGATTGAAAAGCAGGAACGAAGGTAGGAGACAGGAAACTGAACATTCCTTCCTTTATTTCTTTCTAGAAATTGTACATTAAGTTCCGTCCTCTCTCTCAGTGTTACCCCTTTCTCCACTCTCCAGGTGAGGAACCCTGAAGGGTGTTGCTAAATAATGCGAGGCGGTGCCTCTGCTGCTCTGTACCCCTCTTCCCGTCTCTGCTCCCCGTCGATCGATAGGGACGACAAAGAAGCTACTAACACGAAAGCCACGCTCTCGTGCTCTTCGGTAGCGCTCTTCACCATCTCTTAGCCATTGTTCAGCAAGACCGAGGCTGGTTCGGCGTTTAAACAGTTGGGCCTCCATGGCCCTCCGCTCCTCCCTCTCAGCCAATCTGTCGACTCTCTCTCTTTCGGTGACTCTTTCCCTTTCCGCGCATTCTCTCTCCATGTCCTCCCTTTCAGCTGAAGGGTAATCCTCAGCTCCACGGCGTCTCGAGAAGAACCATCGTCTGGACGATGCCGCAACTCTTCCTCCAGTTCCGCTATTCTGGCTTCCCCCTACGTTGTGCGGGCAAGTGCATCTTGCACCTCTTTCATCTGCCATGTCCGCCATTTCAGATATGTGGAGGCCGGGATAAGTGAAATTCAATGACCAGACTCTCACCTGTGTGGAGAGCATTCCTTCTGCCTCCACGGCTCACTGCGTAGTATAAGCAAGCTGCTCATGAAGCAAATCGAGTTCGGAAGTGGGGATCCATAAACTGGAAGAGACACCATCCACCCCCATTGCTGAGGAAGCTGCATCAAGTTGGGCGCGCTGCAACACACATAAGGTGACACTGAGGACCTAGCACCAGGAATCTGGGTCTATGATCGTGTGTATGAAGACTTACCGAGGAACTCAAGGTTGCGCGAGTATCATGTAACTGCCGCTCCGTGCCTATCAGGAGAGCTTGCAGGTTCGCTATCATAGTGTCGCGAACATCTTGTGGCCAAGGCATAGGTTAACATACAAAAACAAAAAAAAAAGAAAAAAGAAAATAAAGAAAAAATAAAAGAAAAATATGCTCACCTCCATAGTCCTCTCGGGATAGAGTCGCTCTGCATACATCACCTTATAGAGGCGTAGATAATCCTCGTTGTCTTGAGCATGTGACACTGCGGGAGTGCCACCCAGTTGCCAGTCCTCATATTGCTCGGGGAACCGCACTCTCCAATCAATGAAAGTTGCCGGCCCATGTGTCTTCCTCCCAACACGTGGTGTTGTAGCCATGTCCACCCACTCCTGGGCGAGCCCTAGGCTCCTCATGGCTAATCGTAGCCGAAGTTGCTCGATTTCATTCAGATAGTGGATCCAGAGGTCACGTCCGAACCGGGCACGACTCGTTATGACCCATGGCTGATCGGCATCGGTCATGCCCGCATAAGGCCTCTAGACCACCTAGGTCAGGTCACACACATCTTCTTAATCATAAAAAAAATAAAAATAAACAAAAAAATAAATAAATAAAAAATGATGAAATAATAACCACCATCATCGCGGGGAACTCTTGCAACTCGCGTCGTAACACCATCAGCTGGTAGGATAGAGGGGCTGTGCTCGTGATGGGTTGCCACCGCCTCGCCAATGGCACCGCCATTGGACGCCAATGACAGACTTTTCCCATTGGGAGGTAATAATAGCTCCACAATTGCACCATCATGTGTCATTAACATATCAAAAAAAAAAACAAAACGAAAAAAAAAGAGAAGGGGGGATACCTGGATGAACGGCGTGAAACCACTCACTGTTACCTCCCGGTCTGCTCTTTCAGACAAACCCGCAAATAGATGCACCAGCATGGCTGCTCCCCAGGCATATCGCCCCACTTTCTCAGGGTCTACCAGGAATTCTAAGAAGCGGCAATGAATGATGTCTCCTTTCGAGCCCAGTAATAATTTCCCCAACAGGAAGAAGAGGAATCTCCGCAAATCCATGTTGGCTCTTTCCCAATTGCTCGCGTCTACGTAGTAGACGGCGCGGCATCCTCTTTCAGTCCTCTCCATGAACTCTTCCGAGGACTCGTCATCACGGGGATGAACGTCAGTAAGCCCCAACGTCTCCATGATAGGTGTCTTGGCTATGGACCTGTTCTTGCGATCATCCAGGTCCACTCCTAGTAACCTCTGGGCAGCCTCTTTGTAGTCGGAGTACGTGATGCCAGTCAGCGCCTCGTCATCCACTTTCAGGCCCGTAATTCGGACCACATCTTCCAGGCTGGGCACCATGTGCCCCCAAGGCATCAAGAAGGCACGACTCATTGGATCCCACCTTTCACGCAATGCTTGGACGAGGGCAAAGTCGAGCTTGATTGGCTCGATCCGGAGAAAGACTCAAGCCCCATCACATCTAGTCTGGCCTTCTGAAAATTCGGGAGACCTCTGTATGCTGCCACTACTAACTCCCATGAAATGTGTGATTTCATCACATTCTGCGCATACACAAGGAATGGAGAGGGATTTTTGTCAAAAGAGAAAAAGGAAGAAAGAACTAGAAGAAAAGGCAAGAAAACTCAGCTTACGAGTTGCGATTGGGTCCTCTCACTGAAGTACCCTTCGAGGTCCGAGAGTTTACTGGAACTGCTGCCACTGGACCTGCTTCTCTTCGAGGAGTGGGAAGATTCGCCCTCCATCCCAACCTTAGAATTCTTAGTTCCTCCTCTTCCGTGGAAACTTGTACTCGTCGAGTGGGCTGTCGATGTCCCTGGGAGAACGAACGAGGGAGGTATTTATAGAAATGGGAGAAGAACGGGCCAAGACTGCCTCCATCACTTATGACCCTCGTGCTAGGGCACCTTCCTTGCGGTCCCATGTGTCAGTTCACCGCTCGCGCAGGGTAATTAATTGGATGGTGTGATGTGATGACTCACTCCCTACGTAGTCTAGGGATGCCCTGTCATGTTGTAAAAGTCATCCGGGAAGGTCGAAAGGTCATCCCCAAGAGGGGCTAAGAGCCGTCGTTGTTGACTTTGATGGCAGATTCTCGTGGAAAAATGGTCACAGCAAGACGCGATTCTCCGTTTCACGGCCGGGTCCTATCGAGTGCATCACATGGGAGCAGTGTGAAGGAGAGAAGCGTGGAGAAGAAGGAACGCAAGCAACAAAAACTAAATCACTCCATTCATAAGTCTACATAAACTGTCATAAACATCATAATCATGAACATCGCAAGATAGGAGGCGGGTATGCTAGCCCGCTAACCCTCGCCATCACCTTCATGCTCATCCCTCCGGACGTCCCTCTCCTCTCCCCTAAAGTGAGGGTCCCTCAGGGGCCTTCTGGGGCTCCGTGAAGTAGCGCTCGCCTCACCCCGTAACGCCTGCTCAGCAGCGCCAGCTCACTGCTGCTCCCTTGGCGTGGCAAAGAAGCCTCCTATAGAAAGGTGGCAAGACTGGCGGAGTCGCGCACTGAACTCTCGTGCTCTCTCGTAACGTGTCTCCATGACTCCTAGTCTCTGCTCCATAACTCGAAGGCCCAACTGGAGCTCCATCACCTGGGCCTCCAAGGCCTTCCTCTCACCACGATCCTGCTGTCACTCTGCCTTTCGTTCCTCCCTCTCCTTCTCCCTCTCCGCTCTCTCCCTCTCTGCCTCTCTCCTCGCCACCTGGAAGAGAACCCTCAACTCCAGGATGTCTGGAAGTGGCCTCTCTTTGCCGTGATGCCGTAGCTCTGCTATGATTGCTGCCCAGGCATCACACTCCTCTTCAGCCCGGGTCGCGCGGGCCACCGCACTGGCAAGTTACTCCCGGAGGGAGGCGATCTCCAGACAAGGAGCCTGAGAGCTGGAAGATGATCCACCGGCCATCCGTGCCATTGCTGCATGCTGAGCACGCTGGAATAGACAAACAACAGCCATCAGCTAAGCCCCAGGATTTCAAAAAAAAATAAAAAAAATAAATAAATTAGGGCCCTTCTTTCACCTCTCTCCGTCTCTCGAGTTGAAGAGGCCCGACATGGCTCTCCCTGCACTGTCGCAGGTAGTCGGCACTCTCTTGCACAGGTGCGTCACCTGGCTGCCCGTCCTGGAACCAAGCAGGGCGCCAGTCTTCAAGTTTCGTCTTGCCGCGTCTCTCTCCCCCGACGCGGCTCGGCTCATCCGCACTCGCCCATTCATCAGCCAAGCCCAGGATCCTTATCATACCCTGTGCATCAAAAAGGAAGGGCCACATTATTAACAAAAAAACGCGTCTCCTATCGAAGACGCGTTCATCATTCAAGTACAACACACACCGAACCCTCTTCTCCCTCTCTACTTGTTCACTACAAAACTAAAGAAATTAAAGAGGTGGAAATCAAGGAACTTACCGGGCCATGCTCGCCTCCCTCCATGTCTTCAGGCCCCTCGGGTCCCTCGAGTGCCAGAAGAGGCCCTTCCTCTTCCGTGGCCGCCTCTCAGTGCTCTTGCACGACGCTCCTTGGGCGAGGAGTTCCTCGTCCCCCTCTCCCTTCACCACGGTTTGGCTCACCGTACTCCATGGATCAAGGGTGGAAGAAGACGAAGCTAGGCGAGCAAATCTTGGAAGAAGAAGGTGTGTTTTGCGAATGGAAGAGGAAAGAAGAAGGGTGTGGAACGTGGATCTTATCTTATTTCGTTAAATTATTTATTTATATTTTTTATTTTTTATTATTTGGATTTTTGATTTATTGATTTATTAGGCGTGCCAGTCACGTGTGTGACGATTTTATTGTGCGCTCGATCTGACTTGGTCAGTCGATTGTGAAGTCCGAGTCGGGACCAGAAGTCCGTCATATCATAAAGGCTATGACGTTAATTACGCCCTTCCAAGGAAGGACAACCCCTGATTAAACGCCAAAATAGGAGGAAAGCAGCGGTGAAGATAAGGCTCAGAAGAGACGGGGTTGATTTATTTGCAGAATGCTAAATGGACTAGACAAAGCAGGGGGGTTATTAAGTACGGGACAAATCCGACGGCATATCCCCGCCATCTTGGACTATGCCAAGTGGGAATAGGAAACCACCCATGCAGCGGCAGGGTAGGATTCGTAAAAGATCGGGTATAATAGACCCGGAGTCCGAATAGGGACCGGCGCGACATGGCACGTCCCATGTGGGTGCGGTGCCGCATCTATATCCCCCTTCGAGGGACCATCGGAGAGCGTGCAAGGACATAACTCCGTGGGCCGGCGGGGCTGGGAGAGAATATCACATTTACCCGGTAGGGTATGTATGAATTTCGGCAGCATGTCCCCTCAACTTGGATTATGCCAAGAGAGAATAGGTCATCATCCACGGGATGCCGGGATGACGACCAGATAAGAAGGGCATCGGGCCCGGGGATGTTACTTGCGTCTATCTCATTGGTTAATATTCCCTTGGAACCCATCAGAACGCATATAATAACATGGCTCTTTGAGTTCGTAAGGTAGCAGTGAAATCCAGATCGGAAATGAGGGCTGTAGGGGAGGTCTTCCCCATTACTGTATCTTCTCAGGGCACATATGATGGTCTCCGAACATCCCCTAGACAGGTGTGTAAGGAGACTAAAGGATTGAAGGATGACAGTGCAGAGGAGGGCCTCGGACTAGGTTTCATTGGCCAAAGAAGGAGGGTCTCGGCGTGGGTTTCTATTGGCCAAAGGGAGAGCTCTCGGCATGGCTTTAATGGCAAAAAAAAGGGGGGAAGCTCCCGGCGTGAGGCTTCTCGGCGCGCTCTTCGCCGCGCCGGGAACCCGGCGCCGGGAGGCCACAGGCCGGGAAGGCTGTGAAGGAACAGGGGTTTAACCAGGGGGTTTGTCGGTTTGCTGAAGGGGAAGGAAGAGGGAGGCCTCTCGGCGGCGTAGCTCTCGGCGTGGAACATAGCACGCCGGGAAGGTGAAAGGGTTAAGGGTTTCAAGACTTGATTACGGTACTCTGTTCGGGAATTTTCTGAGTTTTCTGGCTCGGATCGAGACCGAATGTGGAGTGCAGGAGGGGGTTTCGTGGATAGCTCTGTTTGAAGGATGCCAAGGGAATTGGAAGGCCGAATCAGTAGGGGAAAAGATACCATCGTCTATATCCTATGAAGGGTTTCATCTGTTTGTTGCAGGCCGTCTGGGGGATCAAGAGATGACTGTCTCTGATCCCCTAGACGAGCCCAACTGCATCGAAAAATCGGCGACGGAGGAACTCTTAGCGCCGAAACTCCAGACCCTAATCATTCAAGGGTTAGAATGGAGGGTCGAGAGACTGAGGTCATCGCTTGTTAGAATCTCGCGGGATGGCATTAACCTGCAGAGCAGACATATCTTTGTACAGCCAGCAGTTCAGGGAACCAAGAGATTGATGTCTCTGGTTCCTGAACAGCACAAGGGCTCAAGAGAAAACTCGGACTATATGCGGAGGATATGCCATTGAAACAGGAGGAGAGAAGAAAGTGGAACCCAATAACCCATTAGATAGGGGTAGGGGTCCTATCTTCATCCCTCCTCGAAGAACAGATTCATTCAATCGGCTCTGAAACTCGAAGAGTCTAGGCTACTGGACTTTTCAGCCGAGAACTATGTACATGGAGAGAGACGGAGAGCAGATATCTCAATCAATCGATGCCCAAATGGGCCATGTTGATACTTCATTGCATTGTATCGAAGACTTACACAGATCGTAAAAGAGAAATGCAAAGCAGAGAGGTGGAAATCAAGACCGGAACTCTCCGGCTACATTTGATAAATCAAGAAAAGACTCGCTAGATTACATCAAAGAAAAGAAAAGAAAGTATGGGGGAGGGCGGAGCATTGACTCCTCTCCCTCCCCGGAGCAGCCCACCTGGAGCTTCTTCTTCCTCCTTTCTTCTCAGATATCTCTTCGCTTCTTCGAGTCACTTTTCTTGGGGCTCTCTTTTTCCTTTGGTTTCTGGCTATCCTCTCGATCTCCCCCCTTTTTTCTTTTTTTCATCGAAGGGAAGGGGTTTTATATCTGTCTCCCCCCCTTCTCGGCAGGCCTCATCACGGCGCGCCTCAGCTGGGGCTTCCCGGCGCGCAGGCATTCAACCTCTCGGCGCCACCTTCACACAGGCCCACTTGGGTCTTTAGCCACTTTCACAGGCCCACTTGCATCATCACCCAAAAGGGCCCTCCATTGGTGACACAGCTTCCATTGATATCATTGATATGTTTTCATCAGTCCGTAGACAGGGGTTTCATCAGTATTGCCATCTGAATGATGACAAAACCGGGTATCATTTTATCGATATCGTCACCTGAATGGTGATGAGATCGGACATCAGCCTTAGTCTGGGAAGACCTCAGCCGGGCGTATAATCTATGGAGACGATTCTTCTTCATTGCTCTGACTTTGCAAAAGCCTTTACAATCTTCATCTGCCGGTACCGGCTTCATCTTTATCTCATATCACATCTGTCAATAAGCCGACATCTGACTTACCCTGACATGTCATCTGTGGATTCTTGGATGATGCAGTAGTATAGCTCTCATTAAAGTGTGCTAGGAGGTCCCATCAGTCGAGTGACTGTTGCTTTATCAGTGTTGCCGTCTGAATGATATCGGTACCGGGCATCAGCTTGGCCGACAAAGGCTTCAGCCGGGTAAATGGTTGACGGGCTTCATCATTGGTCTTTCACTGTTGGTCTGATCCTCTTTTCAATTGTGCTTTCACCCTTGTTCATTTTCAAGGTGTCAACAAATGCCCCCCACCTGCGGGCGGCGTAAGCGCAGAATGGGCGGCACGGGGCCTGCAGGTGACGTTCATTATTCGAGGGCATCTTCCTCAATTTCTCTTCAATCCGGTTCTCAGACCTGATCATCTCGTTGCAACAATATTCTGCACACGTATTCTTCATTTCACTTTTTTCCATCTTCATATCTTCTTTATTTTCAGCATTTTGGAGCTTCTCGGCACGGGGCCAGGGGCTTCTCGGCGCACGAAGACCTCCCGGCGCGGAGCTTCTCGGCGCGCATAGCTTCCCGGCGCGCTTGGTCGAAGGGGGCTCTCGGCCTGGGGATCTCGGCGCGCCCTTTTGGCCCAAGGGGGCTCTCGGCCTGGGGGGGTTCTCGGCGCGCATTTCACCGCGCCGAGACCTTGGTCGCTCGGGCCCCTATTTAGGGCGCCGAGGCCCTTTCTCTTCTCATTCTCGCCCTTCCTTTCTCTTTCTTCAGCTTCTTCCCTGTACAGGTCTTCTTTCCATTTCTTTTCTTCGGCGTGAGCCGTTTTCATCCTCTCGGCGGTGGCCGCGAGTTCTTCCCGTCCCGGGTATGACGTTTTTTGGGGATTTAATCCCTTTTGCTTCCGGGATCACCCCCTCTTGGTTGGTGACTCCCTATTCTTTTTGGGCAGACCCCGAATAAGGGGAGATGCTGCCGAAATTTTCATAGGGTCTCATGTTACAATCTTTATAAGACTGACTTTTAATTCACATTTCTTCTTCGACTGCAGACACTGCAATGGCTTCCGGCTCTGCTGCTACATCTTCTGGAGCTGTCGGAACAAGTTCGTCAGCCCAACCAGATATATCACGGGCCACAGTAAACTGGCTGAACGTGCACAGCTTAGACTTCGGATACGACAAGATCGCTTCCGTTGATGAATCATCCAATTCTGACACCGATACGGTGTCAACATCCCGGGTATACTCCACTGCCATGGAAACATGTTTCAGACGGGGCACTGATTATCGCCCGGATTTCCCGAAGGACAAACACTTGCTGCCGTTTATCCGGACCTTCACCGTGGGTGGAATGCGGAACTACCGAATAGCTCGTACAGTTGAAGCCGCAATTCTGGTTGAGAGAGACAGCCTGAAAGATTCAGTATATCGCGGAAAGGCTATATATCTTCCCGGGGAGAAGCGTGACTGAGATGTAGTCCTTGGCATATCGGAGCTGGAGCCGGAAAAGAAAATGTTGACCCGGGCCCCGGAGTTCACACCTGCTCGGTGGGATAATGCCAGTGGCCGAGTCAATAGGGAGAAGCCCGGCTATGGTCTCTTCCTGGCGCCAGTGAAGTGGGGGTACCGCGAAGAGCCTTTTGTGCTGAATTGTTCGGCCATTCAGTTCAAGTATCATTTGGCTGCTGGCTGGTTTGGGGATACCAAGATCACTGACGCCCACCTATTTCGAGCAGGAGCCGTGGAATTTACTGAGTTTGTTCTGAAGGAATATGCCCCTCTGCTGATCAGAGCCAGGGTATATCATAGTGTTTTTGCTTCCCAATTTCGGTATCCTATATCCCGAGGGTTATGCTGTGGGATGTTCGAGGTCTTCTGCCCCTTATTCAACATATTCTATACAGCAGAGGGTGAGACATCTCTTGACCTCTGGAGTCTGTCACAGCTTTCCGGACTGCCTATTGACGGCGAGCCGTATGAAGAAGTCTGCTTGGCAGATTCTGAGAAGGATAACTCCGATGGTGAAGGCAGATATTCCATTGGCTTCTCATACCGGTACCTGATGAAGGCATATCGCTCCATTTGTCTGGCGTACAGTAGAGGGTCCTCCAAAGGTTATCATCCTCGAGAGAAGGGCAGCAAGCTGCGGATCCGGGTAGGGCAGTGGATTCAGTACTTCTTTGACGGGCCCTTGAAATATGCCGACTTCCCTTCCGTGGGTCCGACTGCTAGCAAGCAGGTAAGGGCTCCTCGTTATAAGTCGGCGCTGCCATCTTCATTGCGCCGTGTAGGCAGCGGTGGTCCCAACCCAGCAGGCGTAGACCCCATCACACATTGTGCGGCTTACTTCACATTCTGGCTGTGCACTTTCGCTCTCCCTCAAGGGGACGAGACAATCATCCGGCCAGAAGCTATATAACCGGCATGTCATATGGCCTGGGGAATGAGGCTGTCGCTCTGCCCAGTGGCCCTGTGTTTGATATACAAGTCTTTGGGGGATCTGTACAAGCATCGGACTCCCCGTTCTTTGAGGACCGTGGGTCCTTTTCATTTTTTCAACGCCTGGGTCTGCAGTTTATTTCCTGAGTTGGCTCCCAGAACTTTGCAGGCAGATACGGTATTGCCCCGAATGATTGAATTTGCCAGTGCTGAACCTGGTCCTTTCTATGATCAGCTATTCAAAATAAGGGGTCGACTGATAAAGGTGCCGGTGGATGCCCCTAGCAGTATTCATTTCTGGAGCTTGGCAGCAGGTTCAGCTCCTTTGATTGATCCTCAGAGAGAGTGCAAGCTGGAAAAGGTAGAGACATATATCCATCCTGTCTCAGGGGTTAACACTGCCCAGCCAATCCTGGAGCCGGAGCTGGTCAGATGGGCCATGGCCATCCGTCCTAGTGTCTTAGTTTTCAGAAAGGGTGGCCTGCTCCTTCTGGAACCATACTATCCATTCCGCTTTGGGCGGAACTTTGGTTATGACCAGCATATCCCCACAACGGTTGCTCAATTTCCCCTGGATAGCCGGGCTAAGCATGGGTCCACCATTGTCGGCGATGGCCGGTTGTGGTGGGATTTCTACCATCGCCAGGACGGTGCAGTTTTCAGGGTTCCCACAGTTTCCAACCGTGTTCCCCAGGTAACATCAGAATATATCAAATGGTGGAACATTCGAACCAGCTTCTACAGGGATAGTAGAGGTGCATTCTGGGACGTGGCCGAGCGTTCCTTTCTGAAACAACAGCCCGGGCCAGTGTTTGACATCCCCGAGGCCCACCTGAGAAGGCTTTATTCACAGCACCAGAGGGAGGCTGAGAACTATCTGGCCCAGCGTCGGGCTTTGAAGGAAAAGGATTCCGACCCGCCTGCTCCTGTCTTTGCTGCTATCGATGAGGACACTCTCATGCAAAACTTGAAACATTTGAGCCGTGTAGGGGACGCTCGTTTGGAGGCGCAACAATATCCATTTCCTATCGAAGAGCCGCTCCCGGCAGTAGCTTCTTGGAGGGGTCCGACAGATAGATTTCACCCATATAGGACGTTCGTGCGCCGGGAAGATAGAACCCAGACGTACTACAAGCAGACGTCTTGGTTGTTTATTTTGCTGAATTTACATGGGTTATCTACAGAAAACCCGATAGCCGGCATATTGAACAAGCCGTTGTTTATCTCTTTTCATTATGTCGACGGCTGGGGTATGGACCACCTCGACTTGTTTCGGTGTCTTGACCTTCATGGTCATAGTGACCTGGCAGCTTTAGTGGAGAAGTGCCAGGTACTTGGCGATGTATGCTGGCTTATCAAGGAGGCTGCTTCACGCTCCAAGGAGGTAGCTTATCTGTACTGGCCACTCTCTATCTTTTACGACGGCCCAGCAGGTATGATATCTTCTTTCCTGACTGCAGTGATTTCTGCTCAGTATTCACACTTTGCATCCACTGATCACATTACCTCTCTGACATCTTCAACAGACAGGCCTGATATAAAGCGACAGGGGCTTTATAGAAAAATCATTGTGCAGGCTGAGAAGCCTACTTATTTTGAAATCCCTGCAGCAGCACCGACTACTACTCCCCTGCCTCCTGGCAAGAAGAGAAAGGCTTCCGTAGTTAAGGCTGCAGTTGGGAAGGCCAGGAAGGCCAAGAAGGTTTATGCTCAGCAATCGGCTTCGGTAGCTATGGACACCGGGACCCCTCTCCCTGATATTCCCTCATTTGATGAGTTTGAATCTGAAATGGAGGCTACTCAGACATCGGTTCAGGGTAACATCAATAGCCTGCAATTGCATTCCTCATTCTCTTTCGCTGGATTTCAAAGAAGTCCTTGAATCTGACCCCTTCCTTTTACGCAGCCCAAGAGCCAGTTGTAGCACCTTCTGTGGTGGAGATCAGGTTGCCTTCTCCCACGCCGGCTAGTGAGGCGGGGGGTAAGTGTATTTTCTCATCTGTTTCATACTTGCATTATTTTCTTTGCTATATTTCTCAGAGGCTCTTTTTTACAGCAGTGGCAGGCGAGGAGCAGACTGAGGCTATGGTGACAGAAGAATTGCTTCAACCACAGGAGGGTCACAAGACTCAGTCGAAGCAGAGTACTGTTCCAGCCAGGCGTATAATTACCCGGTCTACATCCCGACATGTTCTAGAGGTGGCCCCACAGCGTGTAGCTAGTGTGGAAATATCCTCAGGCAGTTCTAAGACCGTCTCTGATGAGGAGGAAGCGACTTTCAGCGGCAGTGAGGGGGATGCTCCTGAATCAGAGGCCCCGCTTGTATTTGCAAAAGGTGCTCTGCCTTTTCAGCCTGCTAAGCTGCTGGTGCTATCTTCTGAGGAGGAGTTGCAAGAGGAGTTTGTCGGGCTCGACACCGAGATCGACATAACTCCACCATTTGTCACTCCGACTACGGAGCTTCCTTCTCTTTCACCCCACTTCGAGGGTGTGGACCCTGCTTCAAAGGTGGGTTCCTTTTCATGTTTGTTGCTTCATCTGTTTCTTTCATCTAGTGCTGAAAGTTGCTTTGCTTTGGTCTTAGGGCATTGCCACTGCTAGCTCAGACACAACCGCAGCTATCATAGACATTTCCTCTACAAACTGGGCTATTGTCCCTTTTCTGCCTTTAACTTGCATGGGAGTCCCTGAGGTCATTCGCCCTGTGCCAGTGCGGATACAGTCTTCGACGGATTTAGCATCGTTGGACTTAGGGGCCTCAGGAGAGAGTTGCATTCCTATCAGGGCTTCGAATTTTAGAGCCGAAGCCGATCCATCTAGGAGCTCCGCTTTTATACCGGCTGCAGTAATGTCAATTGCGCCCGAGTCAGCAATCCCTGCCATAGTGGCTATAGAGACTGGACTTCTGCCTTTTCCGCCTATAGCAGCTCCTTCCCTGTCACCAGAAAGAGCAGCTGAAGATGAGGCCCCTATTCAAGAGACTCATGAAGAGGCAGCTCCATCCTTCATCGATTCTCCCCCTGTGGATGTTCAAGCTATAGCTTCCGATACAGCGATAGGGGAGGAATCTTCAGCTCAGTAGGAGAGCACAGAAAAGGACTGGCCAGCCCTTACAGCAGATCTGCCGTCTTCGTCCTCTCAGCCGGACGTTGCATTGTGGGAAGATATCGATGGCGAGGTGACCTTTGAAGTCGTCCCCTCTGCCTCCTTCGGCTTCGCTTCCTCTGACAACTTTGTCTGGCAGCATCTGGACATGCTACGTCAGCTGGTAGAATTCCAGCCTGGCTTGACGTATCTGCAACTGAAGGAAATCGCCAATCGCTTCACCGCTGGCTTGCAGGCCATGGGCTGTCGTTTGGACATGTGGGTTCAGCGGGTGCTGCTTCTACTGAAATTCGTGCATCGGAGAGACTTCCTAGCACGGACTATGGTTGATAAGCTAACGACGTTGAAGCTACAGAGGTCAGAATATAAATCTGAGCTGGGGAAGCTGACGCTTATGCTTGATGAACGCCGAGCCGAGCTACAAGATGCTATTCAGTGGGAAGAAGCTGTGCGGGACCGGATGGCCATCTTGGAGACGGAGCTCTCTGGACTTCGAGCCGAACTGCAGCAATTATCCTTTATCCGGCCGAGGTCCGAAGAGGAGGTAGCCTCGCTGGAGGGACGAGTGATGTCTCTCCAGGACATGTCCACTGGGCTTCAGGAGGAGGAGGCGCGCCTTCATGAGCTGGGGGCCGCTCCTTATGTGGGTCTTCTGGCCTTTGAAGATATATTCCGGCGGCCATAAATTGTCTATCCCTTCTTTTTCTTTTTATTCTCTTTTGTGATATGGGGTCCCCTCGGGGCCCTTTATGTACTCCCTTTTTAATGGAAAGGAATCTCTTGGCTTCATGCGTCTCCATCTTATTCTGCATGTGGTTTTATCACTTTGGAAGGTGGGGTAGCGGTTTTGACAATCCCTCATGCGAATGGCTCGTACCTTGGCAGGAGAGCGTCCACCCCTTCAGAGAAAGGATGGGGAACTCGCTCCACCGCGTGACGGCATCCGAGGAGGTGCTTGAACCGAATTTTGTTGGTGGCGGCAAACGTCCTATTGGCCATGTGTGCCGTAAGGGAGACGATTTGCCGGAATGCAAATGAGGGGGTCTCATCAGAGTAGACGTATGGTCTAGGCTGGGTAGAGACTATTGCAGGTGGGACATTGAAAAGGACATGTGGTTCTCATCAGAACGGACATAAAGTGCGAACTGGTCAGATTGTATCATTGGCCGGGCGATGTACCGATCAGCCAACGGTTGACTTCATCATCGATATTGAGCTTATATCGATGCAATGGGGATTTTAGAATAGACGTAAGGTCTAAACTGGGTAGGGTTTTATCATTGATCGGGCACGGTGCCGGTCGATCAATAGCGGGTTTCATCATCGATATTGGATTTATATCGACGCAAAGGGATTTCATGAGTTTCATCAGAATAGACGTAAAGTCTAAACTGGATAGGGTATTATCATTGATCGGGCAAGGTGCCAATCGATCAACAGTTGGTTTCATCATCGATATTGGGTCTATATCGATGCAAAGGAATTTCATGAGTTTCATCAGAATAGACGTAAGGTCTAAACCGGACAGAGGATTTCATCATTGATTGGGCGAGGTGCCGGTCGATCAACGGTGGGACGTACGTGACGGTGTAGGTCTCGTCAGGACAGACATAAGGTCTATTCCAACAGGTTTTATCGCAGGTGGGGCTTGCCAAGAAATGCGTAGGCTTCATCAGGACAGACGTGAGGTCTGAGCTGGACAGGCTTCATCAGAATGGTGATGGGTTTCATTGTCGGTGGGACGTTTGAAAGAGGGTATGTAGATTTCATCAGAGTAAACGTAAGGTCTACCCCGGAAGGGTTTTATCATCGGTGGGGAATGGAGCCAACTGACCGATGGAAGGTTTCATTAGTGAAGGGGAGGTAAAGACAGCGTGCCGGTTGGCATGGAACTTCGAATTATCACATTACTGACCCAAGCGCCCTTTCGGGTTTTCACCGGAGCCAGCCCCCTCTTGCTTTTGCCCACGCGCCCTTTCGGGTTTTCACGTGGCGGGGTACCCGATTTTGCCTGCAGTGCCCTTTCGGGTTTTCACCACAGCTGGGTTTTAGCTATTTTTGCCCTTGTTCAGAATGTCCGAACAAGTCTGGCGGGGTATCTCTATTTTTAACCCCATCTCTTTTTTTATTTATTATATATATATGTATATATATATATATTGAACTGGAATTTTTAGTACGGATCAGGCGATGTGCTGCTTCATCAGTGGCTGCTCTTATCATCGGTATTGGGTATATACCGATGCAAGGATTTCATAGGCTTCATCAGGATAGACGTAAGGTCTAAACTGGATAGGTTTCACCATTGATCGGGCAGGATGCCGACCGATCAACAGCAGGTTTCATCATCGGTATTTGGTTTATACCAATGCAAAGATTTCATATGTTTCATCAGGATAGACGTAGGGTCTAAACTGGACAGATTTTATCATTGATCGGGCAGTGCGCCAATCGATCAACAGCAGGTTTCATCATCGGTATTGGGTTTATACCAATGTAAAGATTTCATATGTTTCATCAGGATAGACGTAGGGTCTAAACTGGACAGATTTTATCATTGATCGGGCAGTGCGCCAATCGATCAACAGCAGGTTTCATCATCGGTATTGGATTTATACCAATGTAAAGATTTCATGTGTTTCATCAGGATAGACGTAGGGTCTAGCCCAGACAGGTTTCATCGCTGATCGGGCAGTGTGCCAGTCGATCGGCAGCGAGTTTCATCATCGGTATTGGTTTATACCAATGCAAGGATTTCATAGGTTTCATCAGGATAGACGTAAGGTCTAAACCGGACATGTTTTATCATTGATCGGGCAGTGCGCAAATCGATCAACAGTAGGTTTCATCATCGGTATTGGGTTCATACCAATGCAAAGATTTCATATGTTTCATCAGGATAGACGTAGGGTCTAGCCCGGACAGGTTTCATCGCTGATCGGGCGGGATGCCGACCGATCAACAGCAGGTTTTATCATCGGTATTGGGTTTATACCAATGCAAAGATTTCATATGTTTCATCAGGATAGACGTAGGGTCTAGCCCGGACAGGTTTCATCGCTGATCGGGCAGGATGCCGACCGATCAACAGCAGGTTTCATCACGGCGGGACGTAAAGAGATATGCAGATCTAGTCGGAACAGACGTAAGGTCTAAACCGTACCAGTTTCTTTGCCGATCAGACAGCGAGCCCGTCAACAAAAGGTAGGTTTCATCATCGGTATTGGGTTTATACCAATGCAAAGATTTCCTATGTTTCATCAGGATAGACGTAAGGTCTAAACTGGACAGGTTTCATCGCTGATCGGGCAGTGCGCCAATCGATCAACAGCAGGTTTCATCATCGGTATTAGGTCTATACCAATGCAAAGATTTCATATGTTTCATCAGGATAGACGTAGGGTCTAGTCCGGATAGGTTTCATCGCTGATCGGGCGGGACGCCGATCGATCAACGGTGAACTTCACCATGGTGGGACTTTGGACAAGGTATGGGGGTTTTATCAGGACAGACGTAGGGTCTATACTGGGCGGGTTTGATCGTTGATCGGGCAAGGTGCCGGTCGATTGATGAGAGGTTTATGGCGGGAGGTGAGGCTTCTTTAGGATCACCACGTTACTGACTCAAGCGCCCTTTCGGGTTTTCGCCGGGGCCAGCCCCCTCTTGCTTTTGCCCACGCGCCCTTTCGGGTTTTCACGTGGCGGGGTACCCGATTTTGCCTGAAGTGCCCTTTCGGGTTTTCACCACAGCTGGGTTTTAGCCATTTTTTGCCCTTGCTCAGAAAACCTGAACAAGACCGGCGGGGTATCTCGATTTTTAACCCAATCTTTTTTATTTATTTATTTATTTTCATTCTTTTATTCTCTCTTCCCCTCTTTTTTGGGAGGGTGACAAGTCGGAATGCCATTAGATCATGATGAGGGATGGCTTGGCTAGGGCGGAGTGCCGATATACCAAGAAAGGGTGTAGCTCGGCTAGGGCGGGATGCTGCTAGACCAAGGAAAGGGTATATCTCGGCTAGGGCTGGATGCCACTAAGCCGAAGAAAGGTAGCTTGGTTAGGGCGGAGTGCCACTAATCCAAGGAAAGGGTGTATCTCGGCTAGGGTGGGATGCCGCTAAGCCAAGGAAAGGGTATATCTCGGCTAGGGCTGGATGCCACTAAGCCGAAGAAAGGTAGCTTGGTTAGGGCGGAGTGCCACTAATCCAAGGAAAGGGTGTATCTCGGCTAGGGCGGGATGCCGCTAAGCCAAGGAAAGGGTGTATCTCGGCTAGGGCTGGGTGCCGCTACGCCAAGGAAAGGGTGTATCTCGGCTAGGGCTGGATGTCGCTAGACCAAGGAAAAGGTGGCTTGGCTAGGGCGGAGTGCCACTAAGCCGAAGAAAGGTGTATCTCGGCTAGGGCTGGATGCCACTAAGCCAAGGAAAGGGTGTATTGGCCCGATTACTCGGGGAATATTGGTTGTGCAGCATGATACAACTTGAGGTGTTTACCGTTGAGTGGCGAGAACTGAATTTCCCCTCGATGGTTAACAACTACGTAGGCCCCTCCTTCGTAGACCCTTTGTATCACATAAGGACCTTCCCAATTAGCATTCAGCTTTCCTTTTGGGTTGGACGCCATGACTTCTTTTTTCTTGACCATGACGAGGTCACCTTTCTTGAATTCTCGTCCTCTTACGAGTTTATTGAATGCAGTGGCCATGCGGGCCTGATACATTTGGATATTCTTCTGAGCTTGGAGGCGCTTCCCTTCCAATTCAGTCAGTTCTTCTAACCTTCTTTCAGCATTTGTTTGTTCGCCACGGGCCAGGCCATATTGGATTGACACTCTGAGCGACGGGACTTCCAGCTCTAGTGGAACCACTGCCTCCGAGCCGTATACCAATGAGTATGGTGAGCACCCTGTAGGTGTCTTAAAGACGGTGCGGTATGCCCACAGAGCTTCATACATCTTTTCTTCCCAGTCCTTTTTATTAGAACTGACAACCTTGGCTAGCAAGGTGCACAAAGTCTTGTTAAAAGCTTCTGCCAATCCGTTTGCCTGGAGATTGTAGGGAGTGGAGGTTCTCCATTCAATCTTATACTTCTCGGCGATTCGATAGATTTTCTGATTTCTGAAATGACTTCCATTATCAGATATTATTCGGTTGGGGATCCCGAACCGGAAGATAATATTCTGCTTGATAAATCTGGCGACCAGTTCACCAGTCACTTCTCTTAATGCTACAGCTTCCGCCCATCGGGAGAAGTAATCTGTCATGGCCAATATGTACTTATGACCGGCCGAGGAAGTCGGCAGTGGCCCGACTACATCAGTTCCCCATTGTGCAAATGGCCAGCTAGGAACTGTAGGGTGCAGAGTTGTAGGTGGCCTTCTAGGCACGGTAGCATGCTCCTGACACTTCTGGCATGACTTTGCAAATTTACAACAGTCTTCAAACATGGTAGGCCAATAGTAGCCCAGCTTTTTGATTTCTATCTTCATTTTGGGGCTAGCCTGGTGGGCGCCTGCTGTCCCAGCGTGTATTTCTTTCATCGCTTGCCAAGCTTCCTCAGTGGACAGGCAGCGGAGTAGAATCTTTTTGCGTGCATCCGCCATTATTCGGAATAAAGTTCCATTTCTGAATTCATAGGAATCTTTGATTCTCAGGAGTTTCATCTTTTCCTCCCTTTTCTGTGGCAGCTGTTGGTGCAGAAACCACTGTAGCAAATGTTGTCTCCAATCAGACGCCTGTACTGCGCTGATAGTGGCAACTTCTTCCTCTTCGGGGCACCCTTCTAGCATACTGGGGACTTGCCGCCGGTTCATAACAACAATGTTCAGTGTTTCATCTGGCGGGACTGCTAGCGAGCTGGCAAGCTTTGCCAGTGCATCAGCCTAGGCATTATGTCCACGGCCCACATGTTTGAGTTCAATATGATAGAACTTTGCCATGAGGCATACAGCTTTCTGGTGATAGGGATTTAGTTCTGGCTTTCGCACTTCGAACTCCCCTTGGCCTTGCTTTATTATCAACATCGAATCCCTGAATACCTGAAGCATTTGGATACCCATGTTGAGGCTGATATTGAGTCCAATTATCAGAGCTTCATATTCGGCTTCATTATTGGTGCATGGCTTGTTTATAGAACAGGAAGTATGCACAACCTCCCCCTCTGGTGATTTCAGCACAATACCGGCTCCAGCCCGTATTCTGGTCTTTCCATCGGAATCTATCTCCGTTCTGGATGCTCCATCAAAGAACAGTTGCCACATAACTGGCTGAGCTTGACAGGCCTCGAGTGTTTCATCATCGGATAACTCAGTCCCCAACATATCATTCTCCGGCACAGGGTGCTCCGCGAAGAAATCAGCCACGGCCTATCCTTTTATTGCCCTCTGGGGTATATATGTGATATCGAATTCCATCAGAATTACGGCCCATTTGCCCAACCGGCCTTTCAGTACTGGCTGAGTCAATATGTATCTGAGTGGATCTGCTGCAGATATCAATCTGATTTCATGTGACAACATGTAGTGTCGGAGCTTTTTGACAGCAAAGACTAGTGCCAAGCAGGTCTTCTCTATGTAGCTGTAGCTTTCTTCAGTTCTCATCAGCCTCCTACTTAGGTAGTACAGGGCTTGTTCTTTGCCTTCCTCATTTATCTGTGCCAGCATTGCCCCCAGGGAACAGTATGTGGCTGCAATATACAGTATCAAGGGCCTGCACTTAATGGGTGCCCCCAGCACCGGAGGGGTCTTGAGGTATTCCTTCAGCTTCTCAAAGGCTTCCTGACAGCCATCGTCCCAGAGGAACGGCACATCTTTCATCATGAGTTTGTGAAAGGGGTGGCATCTTCCCGATAGATTTGATATAAATCGTCGGATGTAGGCCAGACGCCCTTGCAGGGATCTCAACTCGTGCAGATTCCTTGGTGGAGGGAGCTCCTGGATAGCTTTAATCTTGGATGGATCAATTTCAATACCCCTATGTCGGATAATAAATCCGAGGAATTTCCCACTGGACACGCCAAAGGCGCATTTCATAGGATTCATCTTGAGTTCATATCTGCGCAACCTCTGGAATACTATCCTTAGGTCTTGCAAATGATCTTCTCTTCTACTGGTTTTTACCACCAGATCATCAATGTAGCACTCTACCTTTTTGAAGAGCAGGTCATCAAAGATCTTTGTCATAGCTCTTTGATAAGTAGCGCCGGCGTTCTTAAGGCCAAACGACATTCTTTTGTAATGGAATATTCCCTTCGGAGTGCGGAATGCAGTGTGCACTCTATCTTCTTCAGTAATCCAGACCTGGTTGTATCCAGATGACCCATCCATGAATGACAGGGCTTTCATGACCAATAGTCGCATCGATCATCACTTCAGTGATGGGCACTGGGAAATCATCTTTCGGGCAAGCCTTATTAAGGTCCCGGAAATCAACACATATTCTAATCTGCCCATTCTTCTTCTTTACGGGCACTATATTGGCCAGCCATGTGGTGTACTGGTTTTCTTCAACAAAGCCTACATCAATCAGCTTGTCAACTTCTTTGTTAATCCGGTTTATCAATTCAGGGCGCATTCTCCTGGAAGGCTGCTTTACAGGGTTAGCCCCTAGGTTTATTGCCAATCGGTGCTGTGCCACATCAGAGCTCAGTCCCCGCATTTCATCATATGTCCATGCAAAACAGTCTCGGAATTCTCTCAAGAACTGTATATATTGTTCCCTGACATCTGGCTCCAGTAGTGCGCTGAGGAATGTCGGCCTTGGCTCATCTGCGGATCCCAAATTTATTTCTATCAGCTCATCGACGGTGGCTTGGCCTCCGTCTTCGACTTCGGGCGCCCCTTCTTGCAAATCAATGAAGCCTCCCGGGATATAATCTTCTTCAGTTTCATGCTCCTCTGTTTCACCATACTGGTCATCAACGGATGCTGGTGCATCATATAGGGCCAATATTACCGGGTTCTGTTCAGTCTGCCCCCGAGGACGAGACTGGTTCAGCAGGAAATTCAGAAGTGGACTCCTCCGTCCTTAGAGGCTCTTCTAATGTGGGCTCCCCTAAAAGGTCATCATTCTGCAGAGCCCGGAATTCTTCTAGGATGCGCCCAAACTCCAGACACTCATCCAGCTCTCTGGCCATTTGATCTTCATCCGGGGTTCCCGTATCAAATTTTGCTTCAGCCTGGAACAGATCCTCATTGGAAGATAAGTCCTCCCAGTACCAAGCTTTCTTTGTCTCATCAGATGTTTCTGTTTCTGGCAGGTTGCCTGGGGCTTCATTGTTCATTATGGATTGATAAATGATTTCTTCATCTTCCGAGGGGTATTTGTCATATCCTACCTCGGGAGGATCGTCATGCTGGTAGGAGACAGATATGACGTCTACCTCAGCCTCATAGTATTCTTGGAGGGTATAACCCAATCCTGGGTGTTGAGTGATCTTCCTCAGTTCTTTACTATCTCGAGGCGGATCCCACAGTTCCTTGAATGCCTTCTTCTGAGCAGCAGGCTGCATTGATGGCATTTGCATCTTGGAGAACATTTGTGAAACCCGTTGGGTAGTATAATCCAAGCCTGTAATCGGTACCATCCGGTTTGCAGCTTCTTCAGGGGCCATACAGTCTTGATCATCTTCTTCGACTGGCTCCCCGGTGTAGAATATAATAGGAGGCTCGCAGAAGCGAGGGATTTCCATAGTCTTCAGTGGTAGCACCGTTTGGTACTCAAGGCTGACGATGGGTTTAAATAAACCCTGCGGCACCTCCACCTGAGTGTACTTTTGCTTCATTTCTTCATCGCATTATCCGGGTGGACGCTAGGAGGGGTAACCCGAGCAAAGTCACCGGCATAAGAGATGTGAGATACATTATGCTTTTTAACATAGCCCTTTGGTGGCGGTGGAGACCAATTCCTTGCCTCTGTCGCGGGCTTTTTCTGGCTGACCACAGCCTCTTTCCTTTCGCACTTTTGCGACACCTCGGTATAGTAGGATGCATCGAGCATATGGCACTCGAACACTTCGAAAGGATGCAGATCCGCAAACACCCTCTCTTCTTTTCCTTCATGGTAGTATTTGATGCACTGATGTAGCGTGGATGGCACTATTTGATATTCATGCAGCCACGGTCTCCCCAGCAGGGCTTTATACGTGGTGTTGGAGTCGATCACATAGAATCGTACCACTGTAGTGAGGTCTCCCAATGTGAGGTTGAAATCAGCTACCCCAAGAGGTGTCTCACACTTTTGGTTGAATCCTGCAATCTTCATGTCTCTGACCTTGGTGAGCTGCAGATCAAAGTAATATTTCTGATAGATGCGGTATGGGAGAATGTTCACAGCAGCCCCGGGATCTATCAGTATCTGCTTATCGGCTGACAGTTCAGGGAACCCCTCATATACAGCGGTCTGTTATGGCCGGAATTTGGGATTAGCATATCATCCTCTGTGAATGTGACTGATGGACCAGATTCACTTCTGTCAAGAGTGCTTCATACTGTGCCGGCGACTGCAAGGCATCAATAATGGCTTGGCGAGCCTCTTCACTCAGAGAGAGGATTTCCCAGATGGAGAACCTGGTAGGGAGCTTCTTCAGCATTTTCATGATCCGGCTGCCCACCCGGACATTAGACAGTCTCATCTCCTCCACCCAACGGGGTCTTGGAGGTTCATGTGGTGCCTGTGGCCTTTGCTGCCCAGTGCCGGTTTATCCTCTTGATCGGTTTCCCGGGAGGCTTCTTCTGTAGTAACGACCCCTGTTTCTGCTAGAGGGTTACTTCCTTTATTTTCTTCATGCTGCTTCTGCTTCCTAACTGCAGTCTGCTGGCATTTATTGCTTTTCAGCTGAAGCAGTGTGAGCCAGCTGCTCATTTTCCAAACTGGACAAGAATTCCAGGAATGAAGGAGCCTCTTCTTTTTCTTGGTACAAGCTGGCAGGGGGAGGAACCTGGACACCTCGTACTCTGGCTCGGGGATCTGATAGGGTTGCTCCCCTCTAATATAATATTATGATTGGCTGGTGGCGGGCGCCCCCATCTTTTCCCAGAACGTGTTGCATGGGCTGAGGTAGAGGCCTCAGCATGGTTGGCTTCTAGCGGGGCATTTGATGCTTCATCCTCATCATTCTCCCCGGGCAAGGAAAAGAGTACCGACAGGGTGTTGCATTGTACTGTCGTGACTTTCTTTCCCCTTTTGGACTTGGGCCGTCTCTTCTTCTTCTGGGAATTTGGCTTTGCTGGCTCCTGCCCCCAGAAGGGCTCATTTTCAGCTTTTCTTGTTCTGCCTCTGGTTGCTCTTTAATTTTCAATTCTTCGAGCTGCTCCCAGAGTATACAGTCTTTTATCAGCAGGTTTTTGGCTTTTTCTGCTCATATTCATCGAGCTCATTGATATACTGCTGTAGACGCCTGGCTGCAGGACTTACTTCTTTATGTGCAGGTAGGGGAGTTTGTCTCCTCGGTTGTGAGTAGGGATCCGGATGACTGGCCCGGTCTCAGCTGTATGCCATACTGGCTTTACTGGAGGTGGCTCAGGCCTTGGGGTGACACCCCGAATAGTTGCCCCACTGGTGCTGGCTGCAAGAGTGTTTTTCCTGTTCTTTATGGGCTTCGTCTGCCATCCTCCTGATCTTTCAGTGGGGTGAGGAGGCAAGCTTCATAAGTATGCCTGGTACATTCTTCAACGGCTTCCTCAGGCAGCTGCTGATAGACTGAAATCATATTGGCGGCCATCCTCCAGGGCGGAGGCTCATGCGGATGAGGTGGCTTCACCTGGTAATCACCCAACTGTAGCTCACCCTTTTTGACCATTACTTCCATAATATCCTTGAAGACATAACAATCTTCAATTGCATGCCCCAGCGCACGGTGAAATGGACAGAACAGCGGATCATCTTTCTTTGTTGCATCCGCAGGTCTCTTCGGTTCAGGCAATGTTACCTTGTTGAACTTATATGCCCAGTTAAATAATGCTGATGTCTTATCTTTGGGAAAAGAGTAAGCCCTTCTCATTCTATCTCTCAGAGAGACCTTATCTTTTCTTTCTGTTGCACCCTCAGGCGGGGGAGCTTCGTCTGCCTCCTTTTTCCCTTTCTGTTGCTCAAAGGTTCTAAAATCGACGGCGTTAGCCTCAGTATGTGATGGCCGTCGGTCATTGGTTTTACCCTTCGAATAGTGGGAGCATTGGCGGTCGGACGCTTGGACAAGAACGTCTCGACTTCCGCCACTATGTTGTTCAGCCGGTCAAATGTCCTGACATCTGCACCGATCATCTTTTCTAGCACCTCTCTCTTGAGGCTCTGTTTACATATCTGCACTGCATCTTCCTGATGAGGAGGTCTTCGGCATCTCATGGCTAAGTTTCTCCACCTTTTGATGTAGTCCAGTGCTGTTTCATCCTGCCTTTGCTTGGTTGCATATAGCTCCGCTATTGTAATTTCTCTTTCAGTGACATGAAATCTATCGCGGAATTTTCTTTGCATATCAGGCCAATCCACCACTGATCCAGCGGGCAGGCTTGAATACCATTCAAAGGCTATCCCAGTGAGGGACGAGCCAAAGAACTTAAGCAGATAGGCTTCATCAGCTGCCAGGTCGCCCATAATTGTGGTATAGTAAGCAATGTGCTCCCTGGGAGAGCCCTGGCCGTTGAATTTCTCAAATTTCGGCGGCTTACTGACGCCTGGGGGTAGTCTTTTAGCAGCATACTGGGGAGGATACGGTACTTTGTACACGTCATAGGTACTTACACCATCACCGGTCTTTTCAGACAGCTTCATCTCCACAATTCTTTCAATCATCAGCTTGTGAGCCAGGGCTGGATCTATCTCTTCTGGGAAGAAGTGAGCTTGCTGCTGGCTGTAGGGAGTCGTCATCACAGTTGCGCGCAAGGTGGGCGCGGCGGGCTGCGTCTGAGATGTAGAGGGCTGAGCTGCTGCTTGCTGCAGAACAGGCTGGCTCGGAGCTTTGCCCTTATCAGCTGGAAGGGGATTAGTTGGGACAGCCGTGTCTGTTGAGCTGGAAGTATGCCCGACAGGCTCGGCTTGCTTGGAGATCGGTGTGGCTTCATGCCTCTCATATAGTTGTCTTCTGAGAGCACTGATCTCCTGTTGATATCTTCTAAACATCATCTGGATCATGGGATCCAGAGTCGATGGGATCTGTATATCTTCTGAAGTCCCTTCAGCATCATCAACGAAGGGATTGTCTTCTTCTTCTGTTGTCACCACATTGACTGTCATGGTGGTGATCTTGCGGGTTTCCTCATCATTCTTCATCTTATCTTTTGCAGCCTGACCTCTTCTTGTGACGGGGCCTGGTCTGGTAGCCAGCCTGAGCAGTTCATCTGGCTGAGTTGGTAGCATATTCTGCCCCCTGGCGATTCCAGCCATGTTACAGGCGAAGATTTGCATTCTTCCCTTCTGCCTGCAAACTTTTCTTTTTGCCTGGTCAGGGTATTTGAGTCGGTCGAAGACCGATACTCTTTCTTCAGCTTCTTCCCTATACAGGTCTTCTTTATCATATCCGGCCTTGCGGCCTTCTTCATAATCATTTGAATCGGAGGAGGAGACTCCGAGCATCACTTCTTGAAGGGCTTCTCCTTCTTCTTCATCCACGGTGCCCAGAGCACGGGATAATCTTTGCTGACCGAGGGCAGAGTTCCCCAGGTAATGGAAGTAGTCTTGGACCACTTGTTTCATCTCCTCTGGATCGTGCCTTCGCGGCTCTGGTCGGAGTATCAATCTTTCCTGGCTTTTCTGCTGATGAGCCAGTCTTGTCATCTGAGCATTCAAATGCTCGGCTTTGGAATATTTGAATATGTCAGCCTGTCTGGCACAGGCTCTTGGTCTTCTTGGAATGGCAACCGTGACTGGTTCGCTCATTCCCATATCGCCATCTTGGCAGCAGTTGGCAGTGTCATCATAGTTCTTCCTTTGCCATCTTTTGCCTTTGGCCCTGGGATGGGTGATAGTAAGGTCTTCATTCTTTTGATATCTTTTGCCCTTCATCACGGGGCGAGTAGTAATCAGATTTCTTCCTTCATCATTTTTTTCATCTCTCCTCCCCAGAGCTTTGGGGTAAGCAGCAACATCATCTCTTCTGTAGTTTCTTTCTTCTCTTCTGCTTCCTGCCCTGAAGCGGGCAACAGCATCCTCAGTAGCCTTCTTCTCATATCGAGCTGGGGCCCAGCTCTGAATCTTCTTTGGTCGCCAGACCTGTTTATATTTTGCTGGCTTGGGCGCCAGCGGCTTCCTTTCATCAGCTTCCCAGTTGGCCCTCCTAGCGGCCAGGACGCGGAACCTGTTGTCGGTCTGGACAGTCGGGACAATCCTGTCCGGCCGGACTTCTCTGGGGCGACCGTTGAGGTTCACCCTAACATCTCCCATCATCATTGTCTTCCCAGAATTGGAAAGACGACGCTCAGCAGCAGCATACCGGCTTCTCCGGTTATTTCTCTTTCCCCTCTGGGCAGCAGCGGGAACCGTGTCCCTCCTTTGAACTTGGTGTACATAGCAGGCGACGGCCGTCGAGGTCGTCTTCTCCGGTAAGCCAGCCTTCTTACCAGTAGTCTTCATAGGGGCACCTGCAGCGGTGCCTTGCTCGTCGTTGTTGACCTGCAGAAGGTCGGTGAAGACGAGGCCCAGACAGTTGGGCAGCCCGACAGCAGGGGGCATTGCTCCGAATGACAGGGGTACCGCCAGGTAACCCTCTCGCACATGCATATCGATCGGTTGTTGGCCGAAGCGTACAGACATAAGTCCAGTAGTCATCTTCCTGAAAATAAGGAAAGCGCACAGGATCAGAAATTTGAGGGGGGCCCACTGGGCATCCTATTTTGGCGTAGAGATGAAGGGAGACTAGGTCCCACCGGGCGTGCCAGACTGTGGAACGTGGATCTTATCTTATTTCGTTATATTATTTATTTATATTTTTTATTTTTTGGTTATTTGGATTTTTGATTTATTGATTTATTAGGCGTGCCAGTCACGTGTGTGACGATTTTATTGTGCGCTCGATCTGACTTGGTCAGTCGATTGTGAAGTCCGAGTCGGGACCAGAAGTCCGTCATACCATAAAGGCTATGACGTTAATTACGCCCTTCCAAGGAAGGACAACCCTTGATTAAACGCCAAAATAGGAGGAAAGCAGCGGTGAAGATAAGGCTCAGAAGAGACGGGGTTGATTTATTTGCAGAATGCTAAATGGACTAGACAAAGCAGGGGGGTTATTAAGTACGGGACAAATCCGACGGCATATCCCCGCCATCTTGGACTATGCCAAGTGGGAATAGGAAACCACCCATGCAGCGGCAGGGTAGGATCCGTAAAAGATCGGGTATAATAGACCCGGAGTCCGAATAGGGACCGGCGCGACATGGCACGTCCCATGTGGGTGCGGTGCCGCATCTATATCCCCCTTCGAGGGACCATCGGAGAGCGTGCAAGGACATAACTCCGTGGGCCGGCGGGGCTGGGAGAGAATATCACATTTACCCGGTAGGGTATGTATGAATTTCGGCAGCATGTCCCCTCAACTTGGATTATGCCAAGAGAGAATAGGTCATCATCCACGGGATGCCGGGATGACGACCAGATAAGAAGGGCACCGGGCCCGGGGATGTTACTTGCGTCTATCTCATTGGTTAATATTCCCTTGGAACCCATCAGAACGCATATAATAACATGGCTCTTTGAGTTCGTAAGGTAGCAGTGAAATCCGGATCGGAAATGAGGGCTGTAGGGGAGGTCTTCCCCATTACTGTATCTTCTCAGGGCACATATGATGGTCTCCGAACATCCCCTAGACAGGTGTGTAGGGAGACTAAAGGATTGAAGGATGACAGTGCAGAGGAGGGCCTCGGACTAGGTTTCATTGGCCAAAGAAGGAGGGTCTCGGCGTGGGTTTCTATTGGCCAAAGGGAGAGCTCTCGGCATGGCTTTAATGGCAAAAAAAAGGGGGGAAGCTCCCGGCGTGAGGCTTCTCGGCGCGCTCTTCGCCGCGCCGGGAACCCGGCGCCGGGAGGCCACAGGCCGGGAAGGCTGTGAAGGAACAGGGGTTTAACCGGGGGGTTTGTCGGTTTGCTGAAGGGGAAGGAAGAGGGAGGCCTCTCGGCAGCGTAGCTCTCGGCGTGGAAATTAGCACGCCGGGAAGGTGAAAGGGTTAAGGGTTTCAGGGCTTGATTACGGTACTCTGTTCGGGAATTTTCTGAGTTTTCTGGCTCGGATCGAGACCGAATGTGGAGTGCAGGAGGGGGTTTCGTGGATAGCTCTGTTTGAAGGATGCCAAGGGAATTGGAAGGCCGAATCAGTAGGGGAAAAGAGACCATCGTCTATATCCTGTGAAGGGTTTCATCTGTTTGTTGCAGGCCGTCTGGGGGATCAAGAGATGACTGTCTCTGATCCCCTAGACGAGCCCAACTGCATCGAAAAACCGGCGACGGAGGAACTCTTAGCGCCGAAACTCCAGACCCTAATCATTCAAGGGTTAGAATGGAGGGTCGAGAGACTGAGGTCATCGCTTGTTAGAATCTCGCGGGATGGCATTAACCTGCAGAGCAGACATATCTTTGTACAGCCAGCAGTTCAGGGAACCAAGAGATTGATGTCTCTGGTTCCTGAACAGCACAAGGGCTCAAGAGAAAACTCGGACTATATGCGGAGGATCTGCCATTGAGACAGGAGGGGAGAAGAAAGTGGAACCCAATAACCCATTAGATAGGGGTAGGGGTCCTATCTTCATCCCTCCTCGAAGAACAGATTCATTCAATCGGCTCTGAAACTCGAAGAGTCTAGGCTACTGGACTTTTCAGCCGAGAACTATGTACATGGAGAGAGACGGAGAGCAGATATCTCAATCAATCGATGCCCAAATGGGCCATGTTGATACTTCATTGCGTTGTATCGAAGACTTACACAGATCGTAAAAGAGAAATGCAAAGCAGAGAGGTGGAAATCAAGACCGGAACTCTCCGGCTACATTTGATAAATCGAGAAAAGACTCGCTAGATTACATCAAAGAAAAGAAAAGAAAGTATGGGGGAGGGCGGAGCATTGACTCCTCTCCCTCCCCGGAGCAGCCCACCTGGAGCTTCTTCTTCCTCCTTTCTTCTCAGATATCTCTTCGCTTCTTCGAGTCACTTTTCTTGGGGCTCTCTTTTTCCTTTGGTTTCTGGCTATCCTCTCGATCTCCCCCCTTTTTTTATCGAAGGGAAGGGGTTTTATATCTGTCTCCCCCCCTTCTCGGCAGGCCTCATCACGGCGCGCCTCAGCTGGGGCTTCCCGGCGCGCAGGCATTCAACCTCTCGGCGCCACCTTCACACAGGCCCACTTGGGTCTTTAGCCACTTTCACAGGCCCACTTGCATCATCACCCAAAAGGGCCCTCCATTGGTGACACAGCTTCCATTGATATCATTGATATGTTTTCATCAGTCCGTAGACAGGGGTTTCATCAGTATTGCCATCTGAATGATGACAAAACCGGGTATCATTTTATCGATATCGTCACCTGAATGGTGACGAGATCGGACATCAGCCTTAGTCTGGGAAGACCTCAGCCGGGCGTATAATCTGTGGAGACGATTCTTCTTCATTGCTCTGACTTTGCAAAAACCTTTACAATCTTCATCTGCCGGTACCGGATTCATCTTTATCTCATATCACATCTGTCAATAAGCCGACATCTGACTTACCCTGGCATGTCATCTGTGGATTCTTGGATGAGGCAGTAGTACAGCTCTCATTAAAGTGTGCTAGGAGGTCCCATCAGTCGAGTGGCTGCTGCTTTATCAGTGTTGCCGTCTGAATGATATCGGCACCGGGCATCAGCTTGGCCGACAAAGGCTTCAGCCGGGTAAATGGTTGACGGGCTTCATCATTGGTCTTTCACTGTTGGTCTGATCCTCTTTTCAATTGTGCTTTCACCCTTGTTCATTTTCAAGGTGTCAACAAAGGGCCGCCCCGCGTTTCTTGGTGGTTTAAATTTGAATTCAAAAGGTTAGAACGCGTCTTCGTGCCTAGACATCCCAAAAGGGGGGAGGGGAAGATGGTATGCCCTCCGCATAAGGCGTAATTCTCCGTTTTCGGGGCAAGATCCCGTAAAGCGTCTCGCAAGGAAGTAAGTGAAGGAGAAGAAGCGTGAGAAAAGGTACGTGCACAAAAGACAGTCAAGTGACAGAAAAGAAACTATTCCATATAACAAATTGTCTATCATATACATCATAAGTGAGGATGATGGGTGTACAAATCACTCTCTAACTCTCACCACCACCCTCCTGGTCATCTCTCCGATCATCCCTCTCCTCTCTCCTCTGGCGCGGATCCCTAGGGGGCCTCCGCGAACTCTGAGAGGCGGTGCTCGCCTCACCCTGTGGTGCCTAGCCGGCCTCGAACGCACGGCGCCGCTCCTCGGCCGAAGAAACTAGGAAGCTACCTACAGAGAAAGAACCAGACTGTCGAAGGTGCGCCCCGCGCTCCTTCTCTCTCTGATACAGCTCCTCGCTTTCTCGTAGCCTCCCCTCTGCCGTACCGAGGCTCACTCGGAGCTCCGTCATCTGGGCCTCCAAAGCCCTTCTTTCCACCCTCTCCTTCTCCCTCTCTTCCCTTCTTTCCACCCTCTCCCTCTCCCTCTATGCTCTCTCTCTCTCTGCCTCTCTCCTCGACACCTCAAGGGCAATCCGCAACTCTAGCACGTCGCGAGGAAGCTCCTCCGCCTCCCATCATCGTCGGTCCTCCTCTAGCTCTGCTATCCGAGCGTCGCGCTCTGCCACCCAGGCGTCGCGCTCCTCCTCTGCACGGACCGCACGAGCCAATGCATCTCGAATCTCCTCCACCTGTCAAAGCCCATATTGAAGTCAACAAAGGAAAGGGAATACGCGGAAAGGAAACCCGTGTCAGGCAAACACTCACCTGAGCCGCCTGGTCACGCTCGGCCGCCTCAGCACGGGCCACCGCGCCCGCCAACTGCTCCTAGAGAGAAGAGACCTTCGGAGGAGGGGCTCGCGAGCTGGAGGCCGCTCCACCGGCCATCCCGGCTGCCGCCGCTTGATGGGCATGCTGAAACACAGAAACAAACGACAGTAAGAGGCTAAGCACCAGAAATCCAGGTATGAAAAAAAAATAAAAAAAAATAAAAAAATAGTTATGTATTGCATAGGCTCACCAGGATGTCCAGGTCCTGACGAGTGGCTGCCAACTGCTGCCTGGCAGCTGCCAGCTGGGCCCGCATGTCGGTGATGATGGTTTCACGAGCATCCTGCATTCACGAGCATATAGATTAATGTCACATGCATTTGCACCAAAAAAGAAAAAAAATCCGCATTTCATACTTACCCATGCTAGCCGCCCTAGGTAAAGGCACCCTGCATATGTGTCTCGGTACCGTCGCAGGTAGTCGGCGTTGTCCTGCACATGGGACACCACCGGAACGCCACCCTACTGCCAGTCTTGGTACTGTGTAGGAAAGCGCGTACGCCAGTCCACGAGCTTCGCCTTGCCCCGGGTCTTCCACCCGACGTGGCTCGGCTCGTCTACCTCCACCCACTCCTGGGTAAGCCCCAGGGTCCTCATAACGAGCCTGAGCCGCAGTGGCTCGATCTCGTTCAGGCAGTGGACCCACAAGTCTCACCCGAAACGAGGTCGTCCCACTACGACCCAAGGCTGGCTAGCAGCGACCATGCCCAGGTAGGGCCTCCATACCACCTGCATCACCATACATGCATCATATCAGTCCCCACCCTAGTAAACAAAGTAGATGCACAAAAAATATCATACACATCATACCATGGCCTCAGGGTACTCGGTCAGCTCACGTCGAAGTGACGTCATCTGGTAGCTGCGCGGCGCAGCAGTCGTGACCGGCCTCCACCGCCGCGCTAGGGGTACGGCTGTCCGGTTCCATTGCCTGGCCCTCCCCATCGGGAAGTAGTAATAACTCCATACCTGCATCCATCATACATCATTAGTACAAATAATTACATGACTGTAAACTAGGAATCACTGTAAAATATATAAATGAAATGTTTACCTGGAGGAAAGGCGCAAAGCCACCGACTGTCGTCTCCTTCTCTACCCCCTGGGAAAGATCAGCAATCAAGTGGGCGAGCAGGGCTGCTCCCCACGCGTAGTGCCCCACTCGGTCTAAGTCTGCCAGGATCCCAAGGAAACGACAGTGGATGTCGTCCCCCTTCATCCCCAGTAGAAGGCGGCCCAGTAGGAAGAAGAGGAACCTCTGGAGGTCCAGGTTCGCCCGCTCTCGATCGACCGCGTCCTGGCTAAAGCTCCTTGAGTTGCTCCCTCTAGCCGCGCTAGGAACTCTGCTCCGCTCTCGCTGACGTGCTGGCGCGAGTCCACGAATCCGAGCGCCTCCATGATGTCTACCCGATCGACTATCCTGCTGTCTCTGTCAGTCGCGCTCGTCTCCAGCCCTAACAGCTCTAGGGCACTCTCTCTATAGTCGGGGTAGGTGACCCCACTGACGGCCTCCCCGTCCACCTGTAGTCCGGTGATCTGGACTACATCCTCCAACGTCGGCACCATATGTCCCCAGGGCACCAGGAACGCTCGACTCGGCGCGTGCCATCGCTCCCTCAACGCCTGGACTAGAGGTAAGTCGAGTCGGAAGGGCTCGATCCGCAAGAACGCCCCGAACCCCATGGCGGCCACTCGGGCCCTCTGGAAGTCTGGCAGCCCTCGATACGCCGCCACTACCAGGAACTAGCTGATCCGGCTCCTCATCACACCCTGCACATCACAAAAACAAAAAAATATACATCAGTAAGAAAACAGAGCCATAAACAATGAACAACACAATATATATATATATATATATATATATATATATATATATATAGTTGACGCGTCACGGAGCATTGACGTTTTCATAATTTCTGTATTATTATTATTTCTATTATTTAATTATTTTTTTAAAAAAAATAAGTAACATTGACGCGTCAAAGAGGTTTGACGCCTTCATTTTTAAGTATTATCTAATAATAATAATAATAATAATATTTATTGAGGTGTCCACTACATTGGACGCCTCAAACATTCCACATCCACCTCCGTCCAAACGCCATCTCCCGCCCTATTTTCCGCATAAAATCACAAAATAATGTAACAAGAGGGAGTTCTAGGTGACCTACAGGGTCATGCTCTTCTTCTCCCGCTCCACCAAGCCCCTCGGGGCCTTCCACGGCCAAGGGAAGCACCTCCTCCTCCACAGCGGCCCCCTCCGCGCAATCCCGGGACCTACTCGGACGACGAGCAACTCGTTTCTGCTTCTCTCCACCTTGGCTTGGGCCCCCGTGCTCCATTGGGACCGAGAATAGGTTGTTTAGGGTCGAATAGGAGAGATGAGAAGTTTGAGAGGGGGAGGAGGTTCGTTTAATTGAATGGGAAAGAGAAAAGGCCGTGTGGGCGGCCTTATAACTCCCAAATTCAAAAGTAAGACGCGTCCACAAAAAAATAATATAAAAAAATTGGAGCGTCCAGGCGCCTGGATACGTCCATATATATATATATATATATATATATATATATATACATACATACACACACACACACACACACACACACACACACACACACACACACACACACACATATATATATATATATATATATATATATATATTGGAGCATCCAAGTGCCTGGACGCGTCCACAAAAAAAATATATATATAAATATTGGAGCGTCCAGGCGTCTAGACGCGTCCACAAAAACAAAAAAAAACAAATATAAATAAATATAAAAATATTGGTGCGTCCAGGCATCTGGACGCGTCTAAAAAAATACATGTAAATAAATAATAATAATAAAAAAGAGGGGATGAAAACTAATTAAAAAATATGTAAGCATCTAACATCTTAGACACGCCAAAAAAAATAATATAAGTAAATAATGGGGAATAATAATTCAAAAAAAAACATTTAACTTCGCATTTATTTCATTAATACAACAAAGTGAGCTACATTAGGGACTTAGGCGCCTTAGGCCTTAACTTCTTCAGTTCAGTTACATAAGCCCTCCACAGCTCGCATTCTTCCTGTTGTGCCCCTTAGGCACAAGCATGTGCTATGTTGATTTGATGATAGCAATGCTGTTTTATTTTGATGATTGCAACACAGTGAGTGCATTATGATATTATGTTTTTTTTATATGATGATGGCATGTTGATTTGAATGCATATCACTCATTATGTTCTGTGCATTGGAGGTATGTACAACGGACTGCGTTAGGCAAAGTCTGTACATCACTGTAGCTGCATCGTCTCATGCAGTGTCTCATTCAAGTATGTACAGCCAGTGCATTACATTAAGTCTATACATTTGCACTGTAGATGCACGCACTCAAAGTGCAAAAGTCTATACACTGCACTGTTCATGCACAGTGTCTATGTCTCATGCATCGTCTATGCAATGTCCATACATTGCGTTTAAAGTTTGTACATCGGTCCGTCTCTGTTAGCGTCTAAGGCTTTGAGCAAAGTCTATACAGACCCCACCGTCTCATTCAGCGTCTTAGGCTTGCCAAGTCCATACATCGGACTGTTCATGCAGTGTCTTGGTGAAGTCCACACATCGCTGTGGTCTATGCATCTCACAAGTCTATACACTCTTCGGTTGGCTTCAACTGAAGTCTGTACATTGGCATCTGTTCCTACGTTGCAACTCCAAGTCTGCACATTGGAGTCTTTACCTACGATCAGCTTTGAAAGTCTGTACATTGGGAGCTTTACCGACGTTGCCTTGCCAAAGTCTACACACTGTGAATCTTCAAGCCTGTACAGACTTTGCCTTGTTTCAAGTCTGTACATCGTCCAGCTCTTTGGCAAAGTCTGTACATCTTAAAGTCTGTACATCCGTTAGGCTTGCTCATGCATTGTTCTTCTGAAGTCTGTACAGCCGTGGCTTCTGCCTCAAAGTCTGTACATTTGTTTCAAAGGCGAACTCTATACAGTGTGCATCCTTGGGTTAAAGTCCATTCATTGGAAGTCTGTACAGAGTTTCTCTTGGCTTTAAGATGAAGTCTGAACATTGCATAGTCTGTACATTGCTTCTTCAGTCTGCCTCGGCCAAGTCCATACATTGCTTGCTTAGCAGACTGTGAAGTCTATACATCGGTTGTTCAGCAGCAGACTGTTCAAGTCCATACATTGGCTGCATCATATGCATTGAAGTCTGCACATTGTTGAATGCTCTTCAAGTGTGCATATTCGTTCTAAGGTCTAGTCTATACATTGCATTGTATTGCATTCATCAGTTGTGAAGTCTGTACATCGAGTCAAAGTCTGCACATTGCATTCTCTTCAGCAAGTATGTACAGCGAGTGCCTTCATATATGAAGTATGTACATTGCACAGCACTGCATACATGATGTCTATACATTCGGCAAAGACGCATAAAGTCTATACAGTGCCTCAGGATGAGCAAGTCCATACATTGGTCGGTGGAAAGTCTGTACATTTAGAAGTCTGTACATCCACCGTCTTCCTCAGCGTCTCATGCATAAGTCTGTACAGTCAGTGCAGGTTAAGCATCGTCTCATTTTGCGTCTCAGTTTGCAAAGTCTATACATTGCTGCTGAACGCAAGTCTATACACTGCACTGGAGCATGCATCTCATGCAAGTCTGTACATCGCTTTTGACGAAGGCATTGAAGTCTATACACTGGTTGCACATTGCACAGCTGCAGGCATTTCAAAGTCTACACACTGCATGGCATGTGAAACTTCAAGCTTGCACATTGCACAACATGCGAAGTCACAAAGTGTATACATTACTGTTTGCATTGTAAAGTCCATACATCGAAGTCTATACATTGGATTTGAAATAAAGTCTATACAGTGCACTTCATTTCAAAGTTTATACAGAGTTCTTCACTTAAACTGATGACTTATCCGATACTCTGTCTGACAGGTGCTCTGATCGTGAAGCTTAAGGAGGGCACGTGATCCGAGGCTGAAGGACTGACAGAAAGCTGACACGTGGCCAAAAGTTCTGGGCGGGAAATGTGGAAGCCACACGCGTCCAGTGCTGCCCTCCTGCTGGCTGCTGTTATAAAAGGAGGTCTTCGTCCATAGATGAATGTGATCGAAGTGGACAAAGAAAAGGCAGAAGTGCAGAGACTTCGATCCAGCAGAAGAGAAGAAGAAGAGTGAAGAGAGCAGAAAAAGAAAGAAGAGAGAAGAGAAGAGAAAGAGAAGAAGAGCAGAAGATAAAGAAGAGAAAGAGAGAGATAGAGAGCTCAAATTGAGAAAGAGAGAGAGGTTGAGGTTGTCTGGCTTTTGGATCAAATCCAATCCAGAACTGCTCTTTCGAGAGCTATATTTGTGCTTCATTATTTCAGCTTTCCGTTGCTGTTTTGTCTATCCTTTGTTTTATCTTTTATCATTTCTTCAAGCTGTTAGTCAGCGGATGCAGTGGAGGTCTCCATTGGACAGGTAAAGCTGTAATCCTCAGCTGGCGAGACTTGGTCTCGGACGGGTTAAGCTGTAATCCCCAGCGGGTTCAAGCTGTGAGTCAGCGATGGCTAAGCTGTATTGCCCAGCGGAAGCAAGCTGTGATGCTCAGCTGATGGTAAGCTGTGAGGCCCAGCTGATGTATGGCAAGCTGTGATGCCCAGCTATTCAAGCTGTGAGTCAGCAGGAAGCCACACTTGGGTTGAGTGTGGGGTGGATGTAGGTCTGCTGGACCGAACCACCTAAAAACCCCTTGTGCAGTGGTTTGATGTTTCTATCTGTTTGCTTCGGCTAGATGATTGCATAGGGGCGCTCCATGTGTTTGGCTTCTGGTTGAGCAGAAGAGTTAATTAGTTTTCTTAGAGTGTTTTAATTTGTCAAGAGAGCGAAATTCTAGTTGAGCTATATCTTGTTAGCATTCTAGTTGTTAATTGGGCGAAATTTTTATAGGCTATATTCATTCACCCCCCCCCCCCCTCTGAATACTTGCACCGAACCCAACACTTGATATCAGAGCGGTCTCTGATCTATCAGATCTAACAATCTGCAGAGGATCCTGCTAGCTTCTGGTGCATTTCAGAGTGGGTCTTTTGAAATCATGTGTTGCTTCATTGACTTGTGCTTTGCTTTGCTCATTTGTTTTTGGTGTTATTTGAGTTGATTCATTGTGCTTGATTATTGTTCTTCCTAGAACTCTTATTCTGTCTAAAGCATGGAACTCACTGTTGATCCTCCGAAGTTTGAAGGTTCGGGTTTCTACAATTGGTTTAATCAGTTCAGAGAATATGTGATGCAAACTAATCCAGATCTGTGGATAGTCATTGCACACAGTTCCTATGAAGTTCCAAAGGATGAATCCTTATGGAAAACTTCAGACAGACAAAAATTCTCTGATAATCAGAAGGCCCTGGAGCTAACTCAAAGGGCTATAAACACTGACAAGTTTTCATGTGTAGTTAATTGCTGCAGTGCCTCCGAAGTGGTCGAAATGATAGCAAGCAGCAGAACCCAGGATAAGGTGAATTGTCTCATGGCAACAGAAGAAGACGAAGATTATGAGGAGGACACTTCGTCACAGGTAAACTCTGATACTAATAATTTTTCTCTGGAAAATATGATTGAATTGAATGAGCATTTATTGAATAAATAAGATAGACTGAAATCTGAAAAAAGAAAAATAAGAAAAGAAATGTTGCATGAGGTTAGAAGTCTGAAAGCTGAAAATGAAAACTTGAAATCTGACATGAATAAAGAAAAAGATGAGTTGAACAAGTTGAAATCTGAGAATGAAGATCTTAGAAACAAACTCATCAGTGAAGATAATTCTTGTAAAGCATGTGCCATTCTCGAAGACATGATTAATGATTTTGATTCTGATGACAGTTTTCAAAAGGAACAAATCAAATCTCTAAAAGAAGAAAATGTCTACTTGAAAGATCAAAATAAAAAGTTGATGGTTCTGAATACTGTTTTCTCTGAAAGATGGATGACAATTGAAAAAGAAAAATCTGTTTTGAAAGAGTATATCAATTGCAGTGACGAAGAAATTACTAGCTTTGTAATACACACTGCTGATTTGGAAAAAGAACTTTGTCTGTTAAAAGAAAAACTGGCTAGTTATGAGAAGGAGAAAGTTGATTCAGAAAATCTTATAATCTCCTTGGAAAATAAAATTACTGAGCTGAATAGTACTTCATCTAAGTTGGCCAAGGATAAAGGCAAAATGAAAATGTTTCTGGAAGATGAAGTGAGTAGTCAAAGTGAAAGGGTGGAAAGTAGCTTTTGAGTTAAGAATGGTATTAGAAACCTGCTATACACCACATTTGTGCCGAGTTCTAAAGTAGTTGGTCCCTCAAATAAATCATTGAAAGAAGCTGCTGCTCATGAAATTCAAAAATGAAATAAAGATCAGAAAACCCCCAAAACTCAAAGGAACAATCTGCATGCTAAAAACTCATCTGATAAGTGCCATGTTTTAAAGAAATCCAATGGTTCTTGTTCTTGTCATTATTGTGGTAAGCATGGACACTTTATGAGTGAGTGTTTTGTGATGAAACAAGATGACAGAAAGCATGCTAGAAAAGTTCTGTCTGATCAGAAAAAGGGTAATCTGAATGTTAAAGAATTTCATGCTAGAAATCATGATTTTAGGAGACAGAATCTAAATTGTTTTTGTTGTGGGAAGTTTGGCCACATTGCTGCTTAATGTTGGCAGAATCTGAGAAAGAGATTCAACTCTAAACCTGTTAATTTTCATGTTAACAAAAAGATGTTTGACAGGCATAACCTTGGCTCCAAAGGTAAGCACCCAAGGTGTTTCGAATGTGGGAGGCATGGCCACACAGTCAAGGACTGTTGGCATGCTCAAGGAAGTAGATTTAATTCTAAATCTGTAAAATTTCCTGCTCCTAATGCTGCTAGTAAGAAACAAAATGTTCATGTAAACAACAGAACATTTCATGCTAAGTTTCATAGGTCTCATGCTGCTGTTGATATGCATCATAGGACCAGACAATCTGTTGTTTCATGTTATTACTGTGGAAATTTTGGACATTCTATGTCTGATTGTTTTCTAATGGAATTTGATGATAATGCTGCAAAAAGAATGTTTAGAACACATGTCAAGGTAAATGCAGGACCCAAAGCTGCTTGGGTCCCTGCATGATCAAAATGATCATAGTGTTACAGGTGTGCCTTGGGTCAAAGAATAAACAGGGGCTAACAGACCAAGGCACTCAAATGGAAACCCCAAGATCCTACCTTTCAGGTCAGTTCTGAACTTTGTTTAAATTCATCATCTGAAAATGCTGATTTGTCTGTTTGATGTTTGATGATCTCTTCTTGTCTAGCTGATCAGTCTGCATTCCAGACTCAGCTACTGAGTTTTACTCTGCATATATCTGATGCTCTTCTCTTGCCAATTGCTGAACTGAATTTGAATGGTTTTAGCATATACAGTTAATGCACTATATAGATTTTATGTCAATGCATTGCATATTTGTTGTTAAATGCATAACTTGCACTGATTTTAAATGGGTCATTTAGTACACACAGTTAATGTATGCGTCTTATGTCTGCATACATCATTTGCATGACTGTCAATGAAGTTGTTCAATGCATGTAGGACTGCTTTATGTTGCATTGTCTTGCATAACCTTGGTACATCACATGGTAAGCTACTAAAAGGCAGGGAAATCTGCCTGGAGGTTCTTACTATGTGTGAGATGGTCTTTGAGACTGGGTTCTCCGCCTAGTACCATGGGTCCTGTCTTCATGTAGAGCAGTGTCCTGCATATAATTAAATTTTGAAAAATCTAAAAAGAAATGACTTGGGCACATAAAATTAAAATGATTGCACACTTGTCTCATGTTTCATTGTTGCATAGTTTGCATATAGAGCAGTGTGCTGCATAGCATAATCCTTGCATCATGGTGTCAGGGGGAGCTGAGAGTTCTGTTCAATTCATTAAATTCTTGTTACTTCTCATTGTCCCCATTCAATTGATTCATATCTTTTGACATCATATGCTATTGGACCATAATGCTTATTGCTATCTTTTCCCCATCATTTTCACTGAGCAACAGTAATTATTTCTGATTTAGTATATTGAGTTGTGATTATTGCAAGTGTTCACTTATAAGAATCACTCTTACAAATTGAAAGGAATTAAAGGTTTAACCTTTATAAATTGGAGAGTTAAGTGTCTGCACTTCAGAATTTGAGATAAAAGAAAACTTTTATAGCTCTTAATCTTTATCTCATGGCTAAAATAGAAAAGGTTTTTTGTAATGCCTAAATGTGTTGAACTGGAAATGTCTAGAACAGGTGAACAAGAGTGTGTAATGTTTTTCAAACAATCACTGTAAAAGAAATAAGGGCAGCATTAAATAAGATCACAAATGTAAAGAACTGAACATTGTGACAGAGCAATGGTTGATTGCACTGAGAAACTGTGAACTCCTCCAAAGAAGCAGGAGAACTCACATGTCATGAGGTGCTTCAGAATATCTCTGTTCATAGGGTCAAATCTATAGGGGGAGTCCTCACCAAGTAACTGAGGGTACTGGCCTCTAATCAAGGTATACCCTTAATGTCAAAAGTGAAGACTATTCCTTGTAGGTCTTGATCTGAAGTAGATCTTGTAGTTTATGCCTAGTAACTGGGGGTACCTGCCTCTTATCAAGGTGTACACCTAATGTCAACAACATAAATGCCACAGGTCTATTCACTTAGTTCAGGTTCAAAAATTGAAAAATAAAAATCAAACTGCTGTAACCCTTTGAAATCAAAAGTCAATGAGTGAAAATTATTTTTCTCAATACATATTCAAGTTGCCTTTCCTGAAATTCCATGTTTAATCACAAAAGGGTATTATTTCTGACTTATCTATTAATACCATGTGGCTTAGATTCATTGCTATAAATGGAATCTAAAACTCTTTTTCAGGGGTCGGGTGTTTTACTCTAGATTTATCACTGTTAAACCTGAATTTTTGAAAATTGTATGTTGATGATTCGTATACTTTAACTATTATTTATAATCAGGCTTATTCTCTGAACCAATGATTCAGCTGTTGTCTAGTGACCCTCCTACCTTCTCTACCTTTGAATTATCTGTTCATATTCCTTCTCAAAGGGGGAGCTATTATTTAGGGGGAGAAATAATTCAGGGGGAGTCTTACATTCAGGGGGAGAATGTTCATAAGAAAAATTTGCATGCATAATGCACTTTGCACTCTTGTTTATACTATTTTTTCTCTTTTTGATTATGTCAAAGGGGGAGAAAATTTTGTGTGTGACTCACTGTCACAGTGTGTTGCCATCATCAAAAAGGGGGAGAATGTTGTGCCCCTTAGGCACAAGCATGTGCTATGTTGATTTGATGATAGCAATGCTATTTTGTTTTGATGATTGCAACACAGTGAGTGCATTATGATATTATGTTTTTTTTATATGATGATGGCATGTTGATTTGAATGCATATCACTCATTATGTTCTGTGCATTGGAGGTATGTACAACGGACTGCGTTAGGCAAAGTCTGTACATCACTGTAGCTGTATCGTCTCATGCAGCGTCTCATTCAAGTATGTACAGCCAGTGCATTACATTAAGTCTATACATTTGCACTGTAGATGCACGCACTCAAAGTGCATAAGTCTATACACTGCACTGTTCATGCATAGTGTCTGTGTCTCATGCATCGTCTATGCAATGTCCATACATTGCGTTTAAAGTTTGTACATCGGTCCGTCTCTGTTAGCGTCTAAGGCTTTAAGCAAAGTCTATACAGACCCCACCGTCTCATTCAGCGTCTTAGGCTTGCCAAGTCCATACATCGGACTGTTCATGCAGTGTCTTGGTGAAGTCCACACATCGCTGTGGTCTATGCATCTCACAAGTCTATACACTCTTCGGTTGGCTTCAACTGAAGTCTGTACATTGGCATCTGTTCCTACGTTGCAACTCCAAGTCTGCACATTGGAGTCTTTACCTACGATCAGCTTTGAAAGTCTGTACATTGGGAACTTTACCGACGTTGCCTTGCCAAAGTCTACACACTGTGAATCTTCAAGTCTGTACAGACTTCGCCTTGTTTCAAGTCTGTACATCGTCCAGCTCTTTGGCAAAGTCTACACATCTTAAAGTCTATACATCCGTTAGGCTTGCTCATGCATTGTTCTTCTGAAGTCTGTACAGCCGTGGCTTCTGCCTCAAAGTCTGTACATTTGTTTCAAAGGCGAACTCTATACATTGTGCATCCTTGGGTTAAAGTCCATTCATTGGAAGTCTGTACAGAGTTTCTCTTGGCTTTAAGATGAAGTCTGAACATTGCATAGTCTGTACATTGCTTCTTCAGTCTGCCTCGGCCAAGTCCATACATTGCTTGCTTAGCAGACTGTGAAGTCTATACATCGGTTGTTCAGCAGCAGACTGTTCAAGTCCATACATTGGCTGCATCATATGCATTGAAGTCTGCACATTGCTAAATGCTCTTCAAGTGTGCATATTCATTCTAAGGTCTAGTCTATACATTGCATTGCATTGCATTCATCAGTTGTGAAGTCTGTACATCGAGTCAAAGTCTGCACATTGCATTCTCTTCAGCAAGTATGTACAGCGAGTGCCTTCATATATGAAGTATGTACATTGCACAGCACTGCATACATGATGTCTATACATTGGGCAGAGACGCATAAAGTCTATACAGTGCCTCAGGCTGAGCAAGTCCATACATTGGTCGGTGGAAAGTATGTACATTTAGAAGTCTGTACATCCACCGTCTTCTTCAGCGTCTCATGCATAAGTCTGTACAGTCAGTGCAGGTTAAGCATCGTCTCCTTTTGTGTCTCAGTTTGTAAAGTCTATACATTGCTGCTGAACGCAAGTCTATACACTGCACTGGAGCATGCATCTCATGCAAGTCTGTACATCACTTTTGACGAAGGCATTGAAGTCTATACACTGGTTGCACATTGCACAGCTGCAGGCATTTCAAAGTCTACACACTACATTGCATGTGAAACTTCAAGCCTGCACATTGCACAACATGCGAAGTCACAAAGTGTATACATTGCTGTTTGCATTGTAAAGTCCATACATCGAAGTCTATACATTGGATTTGAAATAAAGTCTATACAGTGCACTTCATTTCAAAGTTTATACAGAGTTCTTCACTTAAACTGATGACTTATCCAATACTCTGTCTGACAGGTGCTCTGATCGTGAAGCTTAAGGAGGGCACGTGATCCGAGGCTGAAGGACTAACAGAAAGCTGACACGTGGCCAAAAATTCTAGGCGGGAAATGTGGAAGCCACACACGCCCAGTGCTGCCCTCCTGCTGGCTGCTGTTATAAAAGGAGGTCTTCGTCCACAGATGAATGTGATCGAAGTGGAGAAAGAAAAAGCAGAAGTGCAGAGACTTCGATCCAGCAGAAGAGAAGAAGAAGAGTGAAGAGAGCAAAAGAAGAAAGAAGAGAGAGGAGAAGAGAAAGAGAAGAAGAGCATAAGATAAAGAAGAGAAAGAGAGAGATAGAGAGCTCGAATTGAGAAAGAGAGAGTGGTTGAGGTTGTCTGGCTTTTGGATCAAATCCAAGCCAGAATTGCTCCTTCGAGAGCTATATTTGTGCTTCATTATTTCAACTTTCCGTTGCTGTTTTGTCTATCTTTTGTTTTATCTTTTATCATTTCTTCAAGCTGTTAGTCAGCGGATGCAGTGGAGGTCTCCACTGGACAGGTAAAGCTGTAATCCTCAGCTGGCGAGACTTGGTCTCGGACGGGTTAAGCTGTAATCCCCAGCGGGTTCAAGCTGTGAGTCAGCGATGGCTAAGCTGTATTGCCCAGCGGAAGCAAGCTGTGATGCTCAGCTGATGGCAAGCTGTGAGGCCTAGCTGATGTATGGCAAGCTGTGATGCCCAGCTGTTCAAGCTGTGAGTCAGTAGGAAGCCACACTCGGGTTGAGTGTGGGGTGGATGTAGGTCTGCTGGACCGAACCACCTAAAAACCCCTTGTGCAGTGGTTTGATGTTTCTATCTGTTTGCTTCGGCTAGATGATTGCATAGGGGCGCTCCATGTGTTTGGCTTCTGGTTGAGCAGAAGAGTTAATTAGTTTTCTTAGAGTGTTTTAATTTGTCAAGAGAGCGAAATTCTAGTTGAGCTATATCTTGTTAGCATTCTAGTTGTTAATTGGGCGAAATTTTTATAGGCTATATTCATTCACCCCCCCTCTGAAGACTTGCACCGAACCCAACACTTCCTCTACATGCCCTAATGCCTTTCCTGGGATGCTCGTCTTCCACGACACTTTGACGGCCTTCACTTCCTTTGCATCCTCTTCCGCGCCCAACTCTCTCTTCCTCAAAGGAGCAGTGCCAGATAACGTTGGGAACAAATGGCGGGGAAGGCCGATTTGAATGCAGCACCGATGCGTTGTAAAGAATAAACTCAATCGCGCCAATAAGTTGGAGTTCAGCTTCAGGGGAAGACCTCGTAAGGAGTTCGTGCGAAAGTAGACATGCCGATGCACAAGTGAAGAAGCTTTGCGTCATAGTTCTGAAGTGAGACCTCCAGTCTTCACGTTTTCTTAGCCACGGAACGCGGTTCACTATATTACCACAAAAGCCTAACACATCGGCTATGTGGTAAAGGGGGCTTTGTTGATAGATCTTCGAGGTAGTTGGCATCCCCTCACAGTGTTCAAATTTGAAATGTAAATCAACCCAACAATTCAGAAGAAGTGCGCAACCAAAAGGAGGCTCACCCATGCAGGAAGCAGTAAGGCCACTGTAAAGGTAAGCAAAGACGATAGGTCCCACCCTTTTTCCATTCCAAATTTCGCAAATGGCGCTTAGCTGATCTTCCTCCACAATGTTGTCGGTATAAGGGAATAAGAGAGCACCCGTCAAACAGATTGTGAATCCCTTCATGATTTCTTCCAAACGATCATCCTCTGGCAATCCTCTCAGGGCATCCATGACCCATTCCGCGAGCTTTTGCAGGTTAATTCCCTTTTGAGTTTGGACGTTTCTAATGGCACCATGCGGCATGAAGCTTCCAAGGACGTCCTTGGAAGTCACCCTCTTCAGCCTCGGCATGATCTTTATCCTGCCATCCCTTTTGAATCTTTTCAACCCAAGCAGGAGTTCCACCTCCTCAAGAAGGATGGTCGCCTTGAAAGCGGGGAAAATGAAAGTGTGAGTCTGAGGATGCCAGATCTCTACCAGCACACCCATAGCTGCCCAGTCCATGCGAATCTTTTCGTAATGCTTGGCGTGAACTAGAAGCCCCTGAAGATGCCACCTCGTGATTATGGCCCTCATGTCGATGGAGATGTTGGAAGTTAGCTTCGAAAGCCACGGCAGTTTGGAGAATTTCCTCGGGCCTGGGAAGAGGGGGTACGGCTGGAAAAGAAGCAGAAAAACAAAGGAGGAAAGAGGTGAAAGAGAGGTCGTACATGAAATTTGAAATGAATCAACTCACCATACGCGACTGGATCATCTCACTTAAATGTCCTTCGAGGTCGGAGAGCCGCCTGAATTCGCTGCTAGGCCTGCTCCTCTTCATAGGGCTGGAAGACTCGCCTTCCATCTTAAAAAATCCAAGATTCTTCTCCTCCTCCTCTTAAGTTTCAAGGCTCTCAATTCACTCCTTGGTGCATTTGGCTGAACTAGGCAAGGGGGAGTACTTATAGGAAGGGAGGGGTGTAAAAGCTAAAACACGTCACATCGATGATGAGTTGTTGTCGTTGACTTTAGCAAAAGGTATTGTATCTTGATCTCCCTTATACTGTGCTGCAACTCTGCTGCTTTTAATAATGTTGATCAGTGCATGTTTCACTAATGGACACCACTGTCCCATCATGTGCCACCATTCGGTGACTAGTCCCACCATGTCATGTATTGTATTATATGATATTTACGCTATTAGAACATGTCATAGACCTTGCGACCTGAACGAATCTGGAATTTGAGTTCCCCTTCAACAAAAACAGTGATAATTTTAGAGGAAATTGAGTTGTACGGATATGCCGTTAAGTTGTGAAAGCATGGGGACAATGGTTCTATTAAGTGAGTTGGTGCGTGGATAAATGGGACCCTGCTCAGTATCAGCTCACCGGATCGGTATCCAGACCCATTCTTAGCAACTTGACAATATTATCCTTGGCTATTTTCTATTTTAGTTTGTTTTAAGTTTTCCTTTAAACCCAGCATGCATTCATGTAGGACTTTGATTCCATTGCGGAAGATCATTCAAAGTAATTCGATTATGAAAGCCGCTATGCTTAAGTTCTTATAATATGAGATATTCCATTCCGAATGAAATACTGAGTTTCCTTGAGATAGCCCTGGGCTGTTCTTCCAAAAGAGACCCTTGTTTGGACTGATCCTCAAATATTCCTTTACTTTTACTCCATTTGACCCACCTTGGCCGCAGCACTTCCACATTAGCTGGTAACCGCTCCCCAAAGGTGAAACCTGCAGGTTTACGACCCAAGTACTTCCACACAGAGAAGTTGGTCCCTTTTTCTATTTGTGCCTGAGCGCACATCCTCCCCTTCCTAAATTGATTTTCGTCCAAGCAATTGTTGAATTCGGAAGACCTTCTTCAAGATCACCTCATTGAAACTCTGAAAACATTCCAAACCATAGTGTTGAAAGCGTGTCTCATCACACCTTGGCATCTACTTTTAAGTCCGCTCCCACTTCATTTCATTTCACTTCTATGCCGCTCCATTACGTGCCACTCCCATGCAAAACAGACACCAAGGCGGGGCAGCTGTAGATACGTCATTTTTGACATTACAGTGAGTAAATCTCATATTACAATATGATACCCCAAGGTGGCCTTCACATTTTTAATTACTTTGGTGATTTCCTATTTTTTTATATTTTTTTGAATTTTTCCGTGAAAAGTTTTAAACGTGTCAAGGACCCTAGACGCCTCACTTTGATGTGTCTAGGACCCTAGACGCCTTCTTCAGAAGGCTCGTGCATCGCGTACGCGACACCGCTCCGGCCGTTTAGTTTGACGTTTCGAATAAATCCAATCCTAAAGACGTCTTGCTGACCAGACGCGCCCTTCGAGAGTCACGGATGCGCGCCGAAGCCACGCGCTTTCTCCACTATCGACGGCGATTCGGTGGGCGAAGATAGGCGCGTCCGGGGTCCCGACCGCCTCAAGCTTGAGGCGTCAAAGAGGTTGGATGCCTCAATGAAGTAAAATTATAAAAATTTAATAGAGGCGTCCAGTGTGACGACCCGGATCCTGGATACCAGATATACCCGGTAGGACTACCGAATACACCTGATACCACTTGGAACCCACGAGGCCTCCCAAGAGCGGTAAAGCTCCGAAGGGAAAAAGGATTGTCGTGTAGTACATTGAACTGACAGATATAACAGCAAGCAATTAAATTTCATTAGATCGGTTTGCTAAAGTAGCAGAAATAAAATTAATTTTTATTATTAACAGATTTTACACAATTATATACCCAGAGTCAAGTACAAAGGAAAGACAGCAAGTCTACCAAGTACAGTCGACAGAAAAGAAAGACGTACCGGGAAGTCGGGGGAAGCCCGACGGAGGTACCAGCTGGCAGCTACGACTCGAACTCCAGGATCCACGGTAGCAGAACGAACACGTCACCCCACCTGAAAAGCAAGGGTGAGCCTCGTGTCACTGGCTCAGTAGGGGTCACACGGATCCCCACTGAAAAACACGCAGTAACACGGATCAACAGAAACGACAGGAACAGCCGTAGGAAACCACACTAGAAAGCTGTAGAAGAAAGGGAAGCAAGGGTAGGGAACAGGTAAGGACGAGGGGAATAACCCGAACAGGCAACCAGGCCTATAAAGGGAAAGAGGAGTAGGGAGCAGCAAGGAAAAGGGAAAAAGAGGAAAGCCGAACTAACCTCGGCCCCCAACTACTCCTAGCAACAGCGTGCAAAAGAAAGTCTAGAAAAGACTTAGACAGACGCAGACGACACGACCGGAGCGTCGTGCACAGGACAACACACAGACCTCGAGTCTAGCCACTGGAAGGCTAACTCGGGCATGTCACAACACAGAAAAAGCACGGGAGTCGCGCGCCACGCGCCGGAGAACCCCCGCACCAGGAGAATGGCCAGATGCGTCCGCAACGTCTTACACTACACCACAACACATACCACAAGTGTCTCGACTACCAACCGATCGCGGCTACGCGAGCTCGGCCGAGTCGCAGACCCACGCGGAACACACACCACAAGTGTCTCGACTACCAACCGATCGCGTCTACGCGAGCTCGGCCGAGTCGCAGACCCACGCGGAACCACAGTAACAAGTACTAGTCAGGGTCATGCCCGTCGGCGTCAGTCCTCTGCCCCTGACCACGTGTGCACACACTGGCTCCTGCCTAGAGCTAGGCCTCTAGCTAGTTTTCTCCCCCCGTAGGACGCTACGGTGCAGCCGGGAGCCGACGGAGACTAGCTTACAAACCGTACACTCGGAAAGTGCCCCGCTCCACGAGCTGTCACAACGAGTCTGTGACGAAAGGCAACAGCACGAGAAGATCACGAAATACGGAGCTGAAGTACAGACAGTCAGACATGCACTGTCACCCGTACCTCAAACACCGAAGGCAGCACAAGAAACTGCCGACAGACTCGGAAACATAGTCTTAACCTTCATAGGAACATCAACCGACATCCACGGGGAAAGCGGCCAGACCACGGGAACGACAGACACCACCGAGTCTTAGCCTTCATAGGAACATCAACCGACGTCCACGGGGAAAGCGGCCAGACCATGGGAACAACAGGCATCACCCTAACTTAGATAGACACACACACAGACACGCCACAAATCTACCTCTAAACAGCCCCTAACATCACCTAAAACGGACTAACAACACAGCCGCACACCGAAAAGCCCAACAGCCATCACGGCCACAACAGGACCGAACGCACCACCATAGACGCGTTACACGAACCAGATGCCAAACGAAGGTAGCGGTCACCGGAGGACCGTGACCACGCAGTCACGGTCGCCTGAAGACCACGACTAGACTAACGTGGTCTGTCGCAAGATCGCGACTCTTGCCGACTCTCTCGGCCGGGTAAACGCGGTTCTCCTAGGACCGTGACCAAATGAACGCGGTTACTAGTGGACCGCGATCAGTTCAGAAAACTGAGAACGGCGGGAAAATCAAGGGGAAGGCCGAATCGGCCCGTTCCACGCCCCATTCACGCCGAAACGCAGGGGAAACAAAGGCAAACCATGAAAAATAACATCTGGAGGCTAAAAAGCCCACATGCATGCATTAAAACAAGAGATCGGGGCGATTTAGACAAATCGACCCTAAACGAGTCACCGAGGTTCCCGGACTCCTACCGGCCTCGAATGACGACCAATCGACACGAAACTAGCATGAATGGGATCCAGACATCCCAGCGGTCATTTTGATACTAACTAGACCAAGAACGGTTGCCGTTTTCCGGCGAACCCTGAAAACCCCAAAAACTACGGTTTTCACTAAACCGGCCCGATCTCCCCTGATCGAGCACCAAACTACGCACGGAAGCAGGGAAAATGCGCAGAACGAAGTGGCGGTCCATCTCCCTACCTCCACCGAAGAAACTGTGTCCCGAAGGGACTAAACCACGCCGAAAACCGCGCCACGAACCGAACCGCCGGCTTTGAATCCACCGTTTGGGATCGCGCCCAAACCGCACCGATCCCTGCTCCACCACGCGCCTCTGCAGCTCCCCGGCGTCGCCACCTCACCCACGGTCGCCTCCTTCTGCAGCCGGAGCCGAGAGGGTGAGAGAACGAGAGAGAGAACCAGGGCATTACATCCAGGGTCTTGGACGCCTCAACATGGAGGCGTCCAGGGTCCTGGACGCCTCAATAAATTTTCCTCTATAAATAGAGGACCCCCTCCCTCGAAGGGAGAGAGCTTCAGATCCGACAGAGGAAAGAGAGACTCTGCCGGATCCCTTTCCTAACCCGTGGGCTTTTGCAGGAGGAGGTTCTGTCGGATTCCCGGGTGCCCGCGCTCGCGAGAAGAAGGCTAACTCCGCCCATCATGCTTCCACGTCATCCCTACGCTGCCGAAGCTCCACCGGATCCGGCCATCGGCATCTTCAATAAGCCATTCTCTTCCACTCTCTTTTGTCATTTCTGTTGCATGAATCATCCCGTCATCTGTCATCTCGCTTCATAAGAGAGATCCGTTTTTATGTACGTTTGCATGATCTTCCATTCATCATAGCATTTTCCTCCTACTCGTGTCCGAGAGGGGTTTAAAAACAACACCAACCATGTGTGTGTCTCGCCACGATTTCACCATTTTTCATCACAAGGGACTAATACTACACTGCCATTTTTTTGATTCATTTGTTATCTGTCTGTTTCCTCTTTTGCAAGGTTAACCAAGGAAGGCCCTCTCCATCGGCCGGCCGAAGGGAGAGGAAGAAGCAACCCGCCATTTCCCGCTTTTGAGGTAAACGCGATCACTCTTCTTATTTTGGGGTCTCCGGCCCCTGGCGATCACATCATATCCTCGAGGCCGCGGCGAGTCACTTCCCGCTATGGCCGTTTAAATTTCTATCATTTATATCCTGTGTTATTCTCATATCTCTGATATTCTCGAGGCCGCGGCGAGTCACTTTCCGCAATGGCCGTTTAAATTCCTACCATTTATATCATGTGATATTTTTATATCTTCTATATCTTTGAGGCCGCGGCGAGTCACTTCCCGCTATGGCTGTTTAAATTTCTGTCATTTATATCCTGTGTTATTCTCATATCTTTGATATTCTCGAGGCCGCGGCGGGTCACTTCCCGCAATGGCCATTTAAATTTCTGTCATTTATATCATGTGATATTATCATATCTTCTATATCTTCGAGGCCACGGCGAGTCACTTCCCGCTATGGCCGTTTAAATTTCTGTCATTTACATCCTGTGTTATTCTCATATCTTCTGATATTCTCGAGGCCGCGGCGAGTCACTTCCCGCTATGGCCGTTTAAAATTCGGTCACTTAAATTATACACCATTCCCATCCCCCGAGGTCGCGAAGAGTCATTTTCCGCTACGGCCGTTTAATCCCCACATCTTATTACACTGTATCTATTCTGCACACCCCGCCGGAGTAATCTCCCGTGGTGGTCTCTCTGCTTCTCTCTCCTTCTTTCTATGTCGCAGCAAAACGAACCCGCACGCTCCGCTCGCCGCCGCATACCGCGTGACGTCGCTCACATGGTCCTCCAAAGGCATTGTCCTATCTCAACAAAGTATGTTCTGGACTTACTAAAGGATTTTGGGATGCTTGGATGTCGGTGGGCCAATACACCCTTTGATCAGAGCCATGGGTTGCAATCAGAAGGAGGAGAACCAGTGAATAAGGAGTAGTTCCAATGACTTGTGGGACGCTTGATCTATTTGTCTCAAACGCGTTCAGACATTGCTTATGTAGTTAGTGTGGTTAGCCAATACATATATGATCCTCGAACCATGCACCAAGAGGCAGTCAACCGCATCCTGTGGTACTTGAAGAGTTGTCCAAGAAATTGTCTATTTTTTAAATGCAACAACCACTCGAGGATTAAAGCCTTTACAGATGCCGATTAGACAGGCTCTCCAGATGATGGAAGATCCACTTCTAGATATTGTATCTTTGTTGGTGGTAATTAATATGGTGACCTGGCGAAGTAGAAAGCAGAATGTTGCGACCAGATCCAATGTAGAAGTAGCATATAGAGCAATGGCTCGTGGAGTATGTGAGGAGCTTTGGTTGAGGAGGTTGCTAACTGAGTTAGGACTCATGCAGACCCATCCAATGATGTTGTACTATGATAATAAAGCCGCTATCAATATAACTAATAATCCAGTCCAACATGACCGTACCAAACACATAGAGGTTGATCGACACTTCATCGAGGAGAAGTTGGACAAAGGGGATTATTTGCATACCTTTGTCAAGTCATAAGATCAGCTTGCAGATATTCTTACAAAAGGCCTCAGTGGCAAAGTGTTTCATGGGATTATTGATGGTATTCTTCAAAGGATGCCACGCAATCAGACCCAGGATAAGAACTACATGCGTATCAGCCGCTATGCAGTTGATACTCTGTTGTAGCCCATTTGTATTTATCTTTCTGTTGTTGCTCCAATAATTACGGGATCCATTGTACTTGATCAAATCCCTTCCTCTGTAACTGATTTACCTCCAGATTATATAAACACAAGTGCCTATCATCATGAAGCATGTTGTTGCGCCATTCTCTTTTCCTCTAGCTTGAGTTCTTCACATGGTATCAGAGCCACTCATGTCTCACGATGACTCCATGAATCCCACTGCTCTCATCCCTGGCATTTCTGGCACAGTTACTCCCACCACAGCCAGCGCTCAGAGGGGAACCACTCCCCTTCCTTCCTCAAATGTCATGACCTTCCTTCCCTTCAAGCTTACCACATACAATTATTTGCTGTGGAGAGTGCAATTCCTTCCTCTCCTACGAAGCCATGGCCTGCTCGACCTGGTGGAGGGGACGGTCAGTCCTCTTCCTATGTTTCTGTCATCTTCTTCAGCAGATGCACCACAGAAACTCAATCCTGACTACGCTCATTAGGTTCAGCGAGATCAGCTTCTCTTGTCTTGGCTAATTGCATCAATTTCAGAATCCTTGGTGCCTCTTATTGTCCATCTAGACACATCACGTGCTGTGTGGGAGGCACTTGGTCGATCTTTTGCCTCTACATCAAGGGCACGCATCCTTCAACTGAAGGCACAGTTGCATGGTCTACGTCGGGGATCCTCTTCTGTCACCGACTACATACAACAAGTCAAGACTATTGCTGACACGCTCATGGCTATCGGGCATTCAGTATCTTCCTCCGACTTATATTTCATGTTCTCAATGGTTTGGGACCACAATTTGACTCATTTATACTGGCAGTGACAACCCGACTGGAATCTTTCTTGTTGGAAGAACTTCATGGAATGCTTCTGGCGCATGAAAGTCGGCTTCAACATCGACAATGTCTTGATGAGTTTTCCCAACCAGCTGCTCACACCGCGAGTCGCACCACTTCTCCTTGTAATTAGCCTGCCAATTGAGATAATACTTGGTCACCACGGCAGTATATCTTATTAATCGGCTTCCTACTCCGCTTCTGCAGAACAAATCTCCACTTGAAGCTCTTTTCGGGATTGTTCCAGATTATCGGTTTTTACGGGTGTTTGGTTGCGCATGCTACCCATGGATCCGCCCATACAACAACTGTAAATTTGATTTCTGACCTGATCTCTGCATTTTCTTGGGCTACAGTGGCAGCCATCATGGCTATCGGTGCCTTCACCTTCCAACGGGGCAAATCTACACTGCACGACATGTTGTTTTTGATGAGTCACGCTTCCCCTTCAAGGAGATCACTTCACTGCCTTCGGAACAAAAGGCAGCAAGGTTACCTGCAGCCGGTCTATATCTTCCTAGTGCCGGCATCCTTGGGCCACGACCATCCATTGGCTCTTCGATGCCTTTGTCACAGGTGGCCCTTCAGCCACGGCGTCCCCAGCTTGTTACTCAGTAGCCACTGCCATCTGGGTGCTCTTCCTCTACTGAGCGGAGTCCACAGCCGACCACCATGCCGCCGTCGCGCTCTGAGTGTTCCTCCTCTTGATGGGGACATCAAGGCATGAAGATTATTCTTTACTTTGAACATTTATTTTTATGGTTTGTTTGAGTCTTTGTAGGCCATTCTAAGGCCATTTGGACTTATATGGGTCATATGTGTGTTTAGGGAGCTTATTAGTGGGGGTAATGGGCCAAATTGGTCACGTAAGGCCCAAGAGGGGTATTTGGCTGACCACCCTTGGCTGGGCCTAGCCCATGGCCGCCATCCCTCTCTCTCCTAGTCCAATGAGGGTTGGAAAAAAGGGGGCGCCCCCTTATCTACTCTTGGGCAAGGACTCTATAGCTCTTATCTAGCCAATTTGGACTCCTCCTCCCTATCTTTTAGGAACAGAATTATCTCTTTTCTTTTTTATTTAGGAATTAGGGCTTTCCCCTCCCCATATATATACTCTTTGTATTCTTTTGGGAAAATGAATGAAGAAAATTTGTGAAATTTCAAAGAGAAGGTTGCGCCCTCCCTCTCCCTCTCTCCTTTGTGGGTGCGACTCCCACATCCTCTCTTCTCTTCTTCTTGGGTGCGACGCCCAAGCCCTCTCCCCTGGAGCTTCTACTGAATGTGCTGCTGGGAGGCGACCTCCTCGACGTCCAACAGAGCCCGGAGTTCCCCGTTGTGGTCATGTTGCAGCGTGGAAACTTCTTGGTATCTTGCTGTCCCGGGTGCTCCATGTGTGTCTGCCTGTAGGACAGAAACGTGGATTCTAGGTTGGTTCGCCCCCTTCCCCATCTCAGTTCGCCCTGAAATTTTGTCTGTGTCTTTCTCCAGCTCTCTACTTCTCCCAGATCAAATTTCACGTCTAAACTCCACCTGTGGCCAAAATTCCCTTCAGAGCCTATTTTCCCGCGCATACTGCACCTGTGCCAGTCTATAGGGATAGAACCTATCCACAGTAGCCATCTCGCCCCCTTAAACCTTCTCCAAACGCCCTGAAAATTGGTACATGTCTTCCCCATATCATAACCCATCCCCTATAAAATTTTCACGCCTTTCTGAGCCCGTTTGCCCCGCCTCATCCCGTCCACCATCTCTGATACCCAGTCTGTCTGCACAATCCTATAGATCTGAGTCTCGCCGTGCATCGCTCCCCATGCCTAAAACCTCCACTACGTGCGACCCCTCCGCTCACCCTCCATCCTCCCACGTTCATCCCCCATCCTCCAGAGAAAACTCAGCCCTAAAACCCACCTGGAAGCCCCGTTGTCACATCGCTCTCTCTCTGTCTGTCCTGCTGCCTGCAGACAGGCCAGACCGCACAGAGGTTCACGTTCATCGTCGCCCTGACTACCACGGTCGCCTTCTGTGCCCCCCCTTCCACTGGCGTCTCTGGGACATCCCCACCTACATCCCCGCCAAGTTTCATGTTCAGAGGATGACCAGAAGGCCACGTTTCAGGCCTCCTTGCCTGCTGGTCACTTGTGCCTGTGCAGACCGGCATGTAGTCTGCCCACCCGTTCGTGACTACACCAGAGGTACTAGCCAGCGCCGTCGGCTTCCATCTTCTTCTAGGAGGATCATCATCTACTACAGCACACCGTCAGGGACGTTTGCTGCTTCCTCGGCGTCCGTGATGCGCCGTCCTCGCTGCTAGACACGGACCGGTCCGAGTTGTAGTCCAATCCATACGGGTTCGCAGCACGTCATCCATTCGCGGCCCGTCACCCCACTTCACACGTCTCCGGATTCGCTGTGTAGCCTTTTACCTCCCTGCGAGGAGTGGGCAGTGTTTGGATTGTACTTGTTTAGCTTTTGTATCGGGGATCGTGTGATTTGGTTGGGAGTCTTCCCCATGCCCTGAGCGTGGAGATACGGCTCTTTCTCCCTACTTGGCACTTGCTTTACTAGTATTCATTCTTTTTTGCCGCTGCTTGTGAGATGTAGGACGCCTAGCCAGTTTCTCTTAGTCACCGCCACGTGTGTGTGTGTGAGTTAGCCATCACGCAGCTCCATCCGAGCTCGTAACTGGGTCGACTACCCTTGACTAGGCGAGTTCTCTCAACCAGCCGGATCCTCACGTTTCCTTCGCTAGGGACAATCGTGAGCTTGCTGTTCTTATTTGTTGTGTGTCCGTCCGTGAGAGCTTCATGTTTGCCGAGCCGTCGGTGGCTCCGTTGTGCGTTGTTGCTGGCTATAGTGGTCTTAAGTCCGCATTGTCTTAGGAGTCACGCGCTGTAATGTCCTAGATTTTTCGGATATTTTTCAGATCATTTTCGTGGGTCCCGGAGTGTGTTTTATGTTTTACACATATTTTTCCCTGATATGCCTTCGGAACCTTGTGCAGGGTGAACCGTTGCATTCTTTGACTCTGGGATGTGACCAACGCATTGTGCTCTTCCCGAGGATCGCGGAGGTAATTTTTCATAATTTTCTAAATTTTTGAAATTTTGGGGTTTTCTATATATATTAAACCTCCTTTTTCTCTCTCCCCATCTCTCATTTTCTCACCCTCTCCCTCTCTCTTCACTCACGCTTTCTTCTCTCCCTCTCTTCTCCGGCGGCCGACGGAGGTGGACAGGGGCGAGGAGCGGGAGCGGATGGGATGAGGATCGAGGCGGTGGAGGTGCGGCGAAGCTAGGCCGCGAGTTCGGGGCGCCGTGAGGGTTTAACGGCGTTTTCTTCGTGGATCGACGTCCACGGCGTGTCAAATCTTCGATGGAGGTAGGGAGATGGATCCCCAGCTCACGTATTTCCTTTCCTACGATTTTGGTAGGCCGTGGTGAGCCGAGCGGGTTTATTTGAGCGTTTTGGGAGAAAAGTATGATTTTGGGGTGTGAGCCCGATCTAGTGTTTTGATCGCATTTTTGGGATTTAAACGGGTCCTCTCGGTGCTAGAGAGGTTGGGGACTAGTTTCCCCTTATTTTCCCATTCACATGGGTGTGAACAGGGCATGGAATGGGGTTTCCCGCCATTTTCGCCGTTTTTGGGCTCGAGACGACCTAGCGGTCGTTCCAGTGACCGCTAGGGTGCTAGCGGTCATGTGGAGACCGCTAGGGGTCCCTTATGTCGGTTTCTGCCTTGCGGTCTTGCGATGGACTGCCAGAGTGCCTTAGCGGTCTTGGTGAAGACCGCTAGGCTCTGCTTTGCAGTCCGAGGGTGACCGTTTATCCGTGTTTTGGTCAGTTGAGATCGGTGGGGTAGCGGCCTCGCGACTGACCGCTAGGCTACGCCTAGCGGTCAGGTGGACGACCGCCACCCTCTTGGCGGTCCCGGGGTGACCGCTTGAGGTTTCTGTGTTTTGGGTTCCTTGCGGTCTCGCGATAGACCGCCAGGCCAGCCCTTGCGGTCCAGGGGTAGACCGCTAGGCACTGTGATGGTCTAGGGAGGACCGCCACTTCATTTTCCGTGTTAGATGTGTTTTGTTGCGTTGTGTTGACCCCGGTCAACCCGGTTGTGACCCAGTGGCCGACCATCGGTCTCGTGGATGTTCCAGACATCCCGTGGGTTTTATGTCCGTGTTTCTGGGTGTCCGGAGGTATCGCGTTATCTCGATTAGCATGCCCGTATATTTGGTGGGTCCGGATGACCTCACGTGTTCCGGGCTTTTGTGTCCTCGCTAGAACGAGTCACTGTGTATCGACATGTGTGCGGTGGGTTATTCCCACATGTCATTGGCTTTCCAGTAAGTGTTTTCGAGTGGGCCGTGGGTTTGGCCCTTGGACTGTGAGTCCAGTCACCCAGTCTGGGGCTGGAGGTTTCCTACTTTTCCCTTGGATAGGGGATCGACTTGGTGGCTTGTGATTTGCCTCGGTATTCGTGCTACCGTGGTTTCTGACCTAGGCATAGGGCAGATTGACGGCGTGGAGCTACCCATGTATGACGGTCTTGACCCCGAGTCTTGTGACTTAATGACCGTTGGATTTAGTAGGTCTAGTGGGCTGTCCCGAGTCTGGTGGCGTCGTACCACTTATTACTCCGTGTTGCTCCCGATGGGTGCGTGAGTGGCTTTCCGTGTTCACGTTTAGTGACCTTACACTGGTCGTAGCCTTCTTACGGCACGCGTGTACTGACCCACCCGGGAGTGGTGGAGCGACTTACCCGAGAGAGACGATTTTTAGGCTGGTTACCGTAGGGCCCCTCGCCTTTGTAGCCTGAGTCTGGTTGGGGGGAAAATCAGCTAGAGGACCCGACCTAGAGCAGATGATCTGTGTGTGCACACTTAGTTGGGGGCTGTTGGACCCGCGCTGACGAGCGCGACCCCAGCTAGTCCTTGTTCGTGGTACTGGTTACTATGTGTCTCTGTCTCCACCTGGGGCGTCTCAGCGAGACACCTGAGACTGTGGACTAAGTCGTCAGTGGACGCATCCGGCCTTGCTTCTGGTGGGCAGTGCTCCCGTCACTTGACGTGAGTTTTCTCATGAGTTGAGTTTCCATTCACGTCTGTGAGGCGTGGTTGTGCTTGCAGTTCCCGGGTGTTTTCCCGATGCCGCAGTCTAGGGGTTCCGGTGAGCGTCACCGAGGGCTTTCCCCCTAGACATCGTTGAGTTCTCGACGACGTGGTCATTTTCCCAGTAGCATGACTAGGGTGGTCCGTAGTCTGGTGGTCCCCTGACTGTGAGATCGGGGTGTTGGTTTCTGCTACAGTAGGAGTAGCTGTAGTGCCGACTTTTGACCGGCCACCGGTTTGCTATTCCTGCTATAGTTGTAGCTGCTTTCCTTTCCGCTACCGCCGTTGTTTCGGTTGGGATTCCGCGGGACCCCTAATGAGCCAGTGATAGGAGACTGTTCAGGTGCGGCGGTTCTTCCTCGAGGTTCGAGAGCACTGTGCGGAGGTTCTTAGTTGCCAGCTTGCCGGGCCGAGTATTCACTTGGCGTTGGGTACGTTCTTCTTCCTTATATTATACTTTCTGTTAGACTGGACTCTGTTGTAGTTGTTATTTAATTCTGTTAATTGTTGAATTGTCCTCCTTTATTTCCTATTTCTTTGTACCTCCACACTCCTTTTTAGCCATTCCGAGCCCTGGCTCGTGGGCGGCGGGCCAGGATTCGAATGGTATCGGGTTCCTTTCTCGGTATCCGGATCTTGGGTCACTACATTTGGTATCAGAGCATGGTTGTGGACGTACATGGGAATTTGAGATATTGCAGTGATCAGAGTCCATAAGGTCCAATACAGCCGGCAGCTGGCATAGGGTTTTGTGCTTGTTTTCCGTGTGGTTTCTCGCGTAAGAGCTTGAGTGCGTGGCATTGGCGCTGTGATGGTGGTTGCTGTCATTGGAGTGCCGGTGTGGGGCCCGAGGGATGTGATAAGAGAGATTGCTTCCCGATGGGTTGTGGCCCCAGTGATGCTGTGTCGGGCAGAGGTTGTCGGCAGGTGTGTTGCTGCGGTACGGTGTTCGAGGAATCTGCAACGAGGTCTGGTGGCTGGCGTGGATTACTCGTGATTATGTGGCCGTAACCGTGCTCTGACGGAGCTGTTATAGAGTCTGGTCACTCCAGCTTGAGGTTTATCCAGCCCTTGAGGTGTTAAGGTCGTGGTTTGAGGTGTCGGAGCGGGTGCTCTGGTTGAGAATTGTGCTCTAATGAGCGGAGGATTTTCTGTTGAGCTATTGATTTGTCGAGCCCGATGTTCTTGTCATGCTCTGTGGCATCAGGAATGACGTGTCGGTCCCGGTTATTTTTGCGTATTTCGAGATAGGATTGGGTAGAGATGTCCCAGTAAGTTCTTGCTCATGCGCTTCTGCGTGTGAATGGGTGGTGTTCACCCTGGATTTGGCTCGAGATGAGAAGGTTCTGCGGTGAGTTTCAGGACTCGAGGATGAGTGTCGACGGTTGTCGATTATGGCTCGTGTTGCGGCTCTTGGCATGGCGTGTTACAGTTCGAGGAATTGTAGTGGTGGTGCATCGAGAGATGTTGTGATCATGGTCCGACGGAACACTTGGCGAGTGTTGTCGGAGGAGCTAACCTGATGGAGGTGATGATTTTCTTGGTGCTGGAAGGTGTGATTCCCAGCATGTGCAAGGTTTGAGGTCAAGTCAAGCGTGGAGTTTTTCTTCCTTTGGTCGAAAGTGTATTGAGTTTTTCCTTTGGTTGGAGGAGATTGTGTTTGGCTAAGGTTCGTCGTCTTGCATTGTGTGTTCGGATTGGTTGGCCTTTTGTGTGCCATGAAGTCCGTGTGAGACACGTCCCGTGCGTTGGCAAGATGGTTGCCAGTGAGAAGCGTTACCCTTCCCTGATGTGTGAGGGTGTTGGCACTGTTCCAGAAGGACGAGCGCCAGTTGGGCGGTGTTCTTTAGAATTTGCGACTGGTGTTGTGATTTCCAATGTGTTGAGAATCGGAGCCTATGGAGTTGCAGAGGATTTTCGGAATGGAGGATCCTGAGTTGTCGTCGTGGTTGGCTGTGCATGTGGATCAGAGTGCGCGGAACGTAGTGTTTGTTGCTACGGGCGGATTTCTTGAGGATGTGTAGAATGGCAGAGGATTGGTTCCTCGGTATGCGTTGTCTCTGGCTGTGTGAGACGTGTTGTTGCCGTGCCGTTGCTCGAGATATTGTGGTCGTGGCACTAGCGGGGTGGAGAATTGGGGAAATGTAGTGTTGGCAGGTGCGTTGCATGAGTACCCTGTTCGACTGTTCGTGTGTCGGGAGTTGTGTTCGCGGATGAGGTCATGTTCAGGAGAAGTGATCTCTGAGAGATTATGGGTCCCAGTGGTACCTGCGGGTGGCTGGTCAAGTTGACCGAGTGGTCGACCATGGTAAGATGTGTATTGTCTGGGGACCCGTGTTCATTGGTCATGGCATTGTCGACCAGGTTGCTGTGGTGGCATGTGGCACTTGGCTGTCGTGGAATTGTGTGCCGTGAATTGCTCAGGTGGTGTCCTGTGGCTCTGTGGTAAGGGCGGAATTGGGATTGGCAGGTGCCCACTTGGATTAATTGAGATGAGATAGGATTTGATGAGATAGGACGGTGATCGGTGTTTGTGTGTGGAGGTCCTTGATGGGACGTTGGCGTTCACTACAAGAAAATAGACCTTTATGGGCATTTCTAAACTACCCTAAAAATAGGAGATAAATGCCCTAATAACTTTTAGGGGCATTTTAATTAGTATTTGGGGCAATTTAAAATGTGCCTCTATTGCCACGGTCCCTAAAAGTTTTTGGGGCACTTTTTGAAAAATGCCCCTAATGTTATCATTAGAGGCACTAATAATTGCCCCTAAATATTTTAATAGGAGCATTTTTGTTGGCCAAATGCCTCTGATGAACATATTTTAGGGGCAATTCCTCCTTCAAACTGTCCCAAATAACCTATTTTAAGAATAGTCATGTAAAAATCATCCTGTACTAATCACTTAGAATAATGTGTTTAAAAGGCATTTTCGTCCCCAAACTGTCCCAAACGACCAATGTAAGAGCATGAGTTTCTAAATATTGTACCAACATAACCATCCTAAAATATAAAAATTACAGTCAACATTCTTAACATACAATTAGTACATGGATCATAATCTTCGTGATTCATTGACATACATAAACACCCACCATTATACACCACACATTCATATATAAACTGTCCACCTTTTTACAGAAGCATAAATAGGACATGCTAGTCATTGATAATAATAATCTCTTAATAGAGTCATATAATAAAAACAAATCATGAAAATATCGCAATTACACAAGACATATAGCATCCATGACTTATAAATACAACTCCGACTGTGGAACCTCAATTTTTCACTCTGCAACTAAAATATAGAAACTCAACTCTTCAAAATAGATAAAATAATTTCCCCTTTGTGCTCTTTAGGTACAAACATTTTCTTGCTAGTGGACGAGTAGTAAGGGAAGCCAATTGATTGGATGGTTTGGATGCCACTGAAGAGCAAGCTTCTTGTAAGCACGTTTAATTTCGGCGATGGAGACAATACTTGAGATGCCCAATATCTTGTACAAATCCTTGCACTTAATTTCTATACTTTTTCAACCCTCATCAATGTTTCTCAAGCACTCATGTCCTACAAATTTAAATATATCAAGAATTTATGAGGTTGCCATCCATAGTTGCTAATCTGAAAGTCAAAAGAATAAAAGAGAATACAATGTTTTACTTTTTACAACCAAAAATAATGTTTCCTATCAAAAACATCTTGCATTCATTGCCACTCTGAAATGAAATGTGCCATGTATATTCTTAACCCTGGCTTTATAAAAGGATGATCACTTCACAAGACTATCATGTATGTCGCAAACACCCAAGTAATGAGTCACTGGCATGAGCTGAAATTCTAACCAGCCCCTCCCACTTTCTAGAATCCAAAAGAACCAATAAACCCAGAGCAAGAGCAATAATACACTTCCATCCTAGGTATTGCATTCAGATGCCATTTGTTTGGTTGGCAACAAGAAAGCACATCCATGTGATAACTTCAATTAGCCATAGAAAAGGAATTTCCAATGGAGGAGTTTTCTTTCCCGATTCCACAGGGTAAATTTAAATAGAATGAAATTGTCATTTGTCAAGGTAAAGAACAATTCTTTGCTGATTGCACCATAGCTTTGACATAGTAAAATATTATCTCTAATATGCAATGTGAAAGAAGAAAACTAGAAGGGTAGATGCAGCACCTCCTGATACCACCTGGAGCCATATCCACCATAGCTTCTTCAAAAGTAGGTATAACCTGAACATTCAAATTTGGATGCAAGACTTTAATAGATTAACCTGAACATTCAAATTTAGTGACTCACCTGTTGTGACCCAACCTTAAATTTAAAGAAGTCCTTGTCATCTCCCTGCACAATAAGGTAAAGAAAATATGGAGATCTCACACATCAAATTTATGCATAGGCTAAGTCAATGACACAAACATGGGAGTGGACTCCTGGCAAAAGATTTTGAACTTTTGTGTGACCATCAAAAGCAAATAGTTCTACAAGCCAGAAGTCAGAAGAAGTACTAAAAATGTCCCTTTTCTGGATCATACCCTTATCTCGCTTTGGCTTGTCATGTTTTAAAGCATGAGCTGATGATTCTCTAGTGGAAGCCAGCAGATTATGAGTACTCACTGGAAGGTTTTTTGTCCAGAAAGCTTCCAAACAAGCAGGACTTGCAGTGTTTGATCCCTTCTGTTTGGCAGTCTGGTTCTTGCGAAGACACGTACATGGAATCTAGTATGATGCTGACAACGATAGCCTTGTCTGGGGCCCTCAATAAGATTGAGGAGCTGCAACGGGAGCTCTGTCAGCTGGTCATTAAATTCATACCTCCAATTTTACCCACTCAGTCACCTAGATCAGTGTTCAGGACATTTTTGCATTTTTATAATGAAGGTAAGAGGTGCAGAACATAAAATGGCATCATTTGGAGCATCAAACAATTCTGTTTTAGTTTCTTTGTACATGGTGATTCTTCATTTCCTATCTGAAGGGTCTACTTTGGAAGGCATCTGTGAGTGGATGAATGGATCCAGAACAAAATCTGGAGGTTTTCTTCATAGAGGTGGAAAATGAAGCCTTCCTACTGGGCTTCTCTTCAAAATTGATCCCCATCGGACTGGCATTCCGAGGCTTGGAGGATCATTTTTTCATATAATGAAGTCTCATCCTGTTAATCATGAAGAAACAGAAGAAGTCACATGGGATGAAGGCTGTTTTGATTCTGAAGATACAAAAGTGACACATTCCACTAAGCAAAAACCATGTTGTTGTTCCAGCTTTGATGTTGATTTTTTGAAAATACCGAAGGATTCAGTTAGGTCTACATCCAAAGGCCCTAGGGCCAGCTGTAGTCCTATTCCTGAGAGGTCAGCTCATGTTGCTGTAGAGTGTAGTGCAGGAACCTTGAACGATGACATTGTGAATAAACCAACTAGCAGTGATCAGTCAGAACCTGCTTTTGGATGTCATCTTATGCAACACCTAGAGACTGTTTCAAGTTTAAGCCATTTATCTTCAGCTATATTAAGAGAGGAGGAGCTGCTACATGTCTTGCTTTTATAATATCATCTTGGTGTTTCTTCAAATTTTAAGCAGGATTTTTACTGCAAGTCGCATCTGATTCGGGTCAAATCCATGCAAGCTAGATAGTTCTCAATTGATTTTTCCTATTCTTTTTCTAAATTCCCATCTAGGTTGGTTCAAAGACTAAAATTGAACCAGCTGCTGCTGTTCTCAATCTAAATCTGCCAATCTAGATTGGGATTAGCCGATCCTATATTCCATGCTGGAACGAGATAGAACTTTGATTCATTGAACTTGGAAACTAGGTACTACACTACTTTGAAGGTTGAATAAATTTGACAACAGAGAAACTCAACATCAATAAGATGAAAAGGGCATAAATGTTTCAAACATCTGAAGGAGAAGTGTTCTAAATGAGTGCCACAAATGAATCTCCTTTATTCTTTGGTTCATGCTGCCACTAATGCAAGACTAGAAAGCAATGATCCTCCTAGGCTCAAGGTGGTAGAGACCATGTACTTCATGGCCATTCCCAATTAATTGTACTTATGTGCCCTGGGCTCAACCTACACAAAATATCCTAGGTAGAAAGCACTAGACAAATCATAGTGATACAAAATACTGCAATAGTGAAGAAAAGAGAAGAATCAGTGGAACAAGAAATAAATAATAATTCAAAAGCACACAATTTTGAAGGGTAACTTCACATGTGAAATTCCAGTGCACCTTCTTCATTAGTCCGGAATCTCTATATTTATCTAAGCATTGGACAATAGTATGACATTTGATTTATCACTAACATTTTTTATTTTCAAGAGTACAAGGGTAAACTCCCCTAGCATATATTCCCCAGGTGATCGGCTCTGGCCCTACCCAAAGGACCCAGGCTATCACAGGGCCAGTCACATAGGGTTGATCGTGCCAAAATTTTGATTATAGATTACAGATTTGGTTAAATCACTATAATCTAAGTATACTTTGTTTAATTAGTAGATTCACTATGGTCAGACTAGGAGGTTAGTTATGATCATAGAATTTCAAGACTGTAGGATGCACCTTGATTAACCCATGAAGATATCAGATGGTGGGCACTGAAGCTGGGTGGATTTAAACAATGTGACTTTTTATAAGCATTGAAGAAAAGTGAGAGTTACAGAAAAAGAATGGTATAGAGATGCTAAAGAAATGGCAGCAGCTTTGGATGGCACCATTGAGGGGGCTCTTTCATAATGATAGCAAGATGTGCACAGCCACTAGTGACAATTCTATTGGCATTCTTCTGAGAGAATGCTATTAATTTAAAAAAAACCATAAATTATATGAGGTATGGTATTGAACACTTTCTAAGAGGAAGGTATACACAATGCAGAGTTTGTTATCCTCTGTAACATTGGTGAAAATTATCCAAATAGTTAATTTGACAATACCATACCCTCTGTTTGAATGGACAGTTGGCGCATCCAGAAATAACAGGAGACAGTGTTGGGGGAAGTGGGTGGGTGAAAGCAGTAGACAAAAACATGGTCAATAACCAACAGAAAATTTTAAGGCAATATCATCATAGAATTTATCATCAGCAACAAGGTTTCCCCAGGAAAAAGAAAGGATGAGAAGATGACCTCAAGGTAAGTCGAGAGAGAGAGAGAGAGAGAGAGAGAGAGAGAGAGAACTACGCATGATATTTTGGTCTAGAAAATGAAACAGTTTAAGTTCAATATGCAACTGATCTGTCCACTAAATAAAATCTACGTCCACAAAACCCAAGTTCCATAGGACTTGTCAAAACTTATAAGCCTCTGAGATAGCATATATATATATACATATATGTGTAGGAAATTGTTAGAGTCTGCTGCCGCATTTTGGTTTACTAGAAGTGGGTTGTAATAGCACCATTGGAAGTACGACTAGTGTCTTTTCTGGAAGGGCAGATGGTGTAGTGATTCAAGTTGGAAGCCTATTTCCCCATCCTCTTTGCTGTTGTAGATGACCCATCTCTGGTTTTCTGCAACACACTATCTCTGGTGCCACTTCCACTAACACAGCTCAAACATTGCACTACTATATAGGATATCAAGTCATAAGGAGGTAGATGCAAGTCAAGAATACATACTCAATGGAGAAATCAACAGCGCAATCCCTCAATGTCACTTTCTTCAAGCAACTGTGGATAGTATATGCCGCCTTTTCCTATGGTCTCGGAGAACGACATTAAATTTTTGAATAATGTTCCCGGTTCAGTTAGTCCTCCAGAAGAATACATAATCGCTTCTCTTGTACTGATCGAATGGACTAAAGCCTCAAAAGGGTCCAATTTTCTGTGCATCTTAAAACTAATGAGTAACAAATGTATATAGCTCTATTCCAATTCATGCAACTCCATTCAATTTTCATGCACAAGCATGTACACACACTATTTCAACAAAAAGGACAATAGAAAATAAACGAGGATTGTATTGTGTGAGATGTATACAAAAAAAACACAGTCCTGGCAAGTAGCCATCATCCGATTCAAGTAACCATCATCCGATTAACATACCGTCCACTATGACAATTTCACCATTAGCTAAAAATTGATACCCAAATGCAAGCGCTCAATAGTAACTAACATCACCAAATGAAAGTTAGACAAAACGTAGCATCTTTCCATACTTAGATGACAATCAAACTATAGAAGAAACGAGCAGCAATAACACTAACACTGATTGGGAAGAGACACCCATTTATTGATTCAATCAAAAGTTTCACCACTAAAACAGAGCAGGCTGTAGGTTACTAGACACTCGATGCTGGCCAAAAGTTGAAGATATCATAAAGCTATGTCATAAACAAAGCAACCAATTCACCACATAATCAAAAGGCAACAGCACCCAAGTTTTGGCATGGTGCGGCAATATAATAAACGTTGGACATTGATGTAAACTTAGTCTCTCATAATAATGTGGCATAATCTAGGTCCTAGAGCTGCCGCAGGAAAAGACAACAAATAACTCATGGATGAGATCTTCAGCGGAGATAATCCCATACTTTCCTAAGGCCTGTAACAATAGCAATAACATATAAGTTGAAAAGCTACGAACAATTTTCATGGATACATATACACTAAGTGCCAGTTTCAGACATCAAACCTGTTCAACAACTGAGTCATCAGTGAATGCAATCCTCTGCTTGTTCAATTTATAGGCAGTGAATGTGCATGAAGTTGATATTTGGTTTCTGAAAAGGGAAATCATTCATCAAAAGTTAGATTCAAGTTAGCAAAATTTAAATAAAATATTCACATGCATGTTCCGCAACCTTGTGCTATATAGTATTCCAGCAGGTTCAAATAGCGGTTTAACCTCATCAAGGAATATCTTCGGTGCACTTGATGGAGAAACAACTGGCTAGAACGGCTGCAGACAGGTACATAAAATAAATCAACATTATAACCAACATCAAATACTCATTATCTATTACATCTAAAGCTCACTTACACTGTGACCACTAGAAGGAAGAAATGCTCCAGCTTTGAAAATAAGGCCTATAAGGGGATTGTTGGTAGGAGGTGGTGCACATGCTCCATTAGCAGGGGTGAATGAATGATAACAACATACAAATTGCTTTACAAACAAAGTAAAAGAATGGTATTTCTAGGTCCCAACTTCACCAAACAAAAGAATGGTAACAACATACAAATTGATTTACACAAAGTAACATCAAACATATAAAAAAGGAAATGGCCGGTAGAAATTAGGTAGCTTAAAATCACTAATATATAGCAAATGAATGAAATCACAAAGAAAGTAAATTTTGGTTCATGTATAATCACATAGAAAAACAAGGGTCTAATCACATATTTCTATTAACAAACTCTATTAACAATAGTATAATCATCTTTGAGTTCTTTTCCTTTCAACATGCAAAGAAAATGACAAATAAAAAGTACTAACTCAAATTACAAGAGTTTAACTTCATTCCTGAAATTAAAGTAGAAATGTAAAAGAGATGAAAGTCATTACATGTGTCCTTAGCCAGGCTATTATTTTGCCGGTGGCATCTCCAATTGTTCTGACATCATTGTATGGTCGAATAAGTGGGGCTGATGGTTGTATAGGTATTTCAATAGATACTTTACAAAAAAAATCTCCTAGTTCAACTCCTCCAACTTTCTTTTCTGAATCTCTACTAACAACGATCTCAGAAGCTACCACAATATCAACTTCAGTCCAACTCTTTAAAAAGACATCTTTAATATTCTATAAAAAATCTATGTTAATAAAATGAAATAATAGATTCCAAATATAAAAATTCAAACATTAGAAATATAATAAAGCAATGATCTAAACTATTGTTAACTTACAATCTGATTACATGCTTGAGGACCCTTTCCTCTACTTATTGCCAAAGAGGGTATCTAAAATTACAATTAAATAATATTAATAAACATTTGTCTAAGAATTCTTATTTCAAATAATTGAGAATGTTGGCAACTATAATACAAGTAAACAATCTTCTATAGATAGATATTTTACCTCTTCATTTTGTTCTGTGTTGCCTGCTTGAGAAAATGAATGCTCATGTGGGGATCGAATATCATTCATATTCGTGGTGACATTTGAATCCTATTAAATCAACAAAAAAGAAGTGAGCTATGTTCATATTAATATATTACATTCAAACATATATTTTCAAATTGCATGCATATTAGTCATTGAAAAATTCAAAGCACCTAGCATGTCATTGATATTGATGTTACTTGTACTCTATCCACCATTTTGTAGTACTCCCATCAAACAACGGCCAATGGATTGTACTGTAGTTTGCAATAATTTCATCTCTTCTCGCATTTTCTGTACTTCCTCTGTATTAGTAGAAACTCTCTCTCTAGTTGTAACACGATTGATTTTATCACCAAACACCTTTGATGGTGTAGGGCCCATCCCAATTGTCCTAACCTAACTACGTCCATCCACTCCCATGACTTGAGAAAATACATCATTCCTTGATACTTTCTCCATTATTTGGGATCCTTCAGGTTGTTCAGAGTATAATTCTTGGATACGTGACTTATAAGATTAAAGAAAATAAATGAGTATTTAAAATAATAAATTAATTGCAATGCAAACTTAAATAAATCACAACCAATGAAATATTTAAAAATATACTTACAATTATTTCAGCAGATGCCTCGTCCGCAGGATTCCCATTCTTATGTGTATGAGTTATCATAAATATATGAGCTCTAGGAGGATCTTCACCATTTAGCATCTTCTTTTTCTAATAAAAAAAATCAATAGTAAAATAGATCATCACTAAACCAATTACTAAATGGTATGCATTTGGTAGCCACTAATCATATTCACATTGGCATCATTTATTGGCTTAATTCATCACATGATTTTGGTTCACAAAAAAATGTTATAAATATTTACAAGTATAAAGTGCATACCTCTAGCTCTCTTACCCTAGCAAAACTTATGGTACTTGAGGTGTGCGAAATTTTTTGTTGTGCACGGTTTGCCATATTCTTCATACTGATGGCCCGATTCGGAAAAAGTGAATAAATTAGCAATAACTCTTATAGTTATTAAGAATATTGTAGTAGATACATGTCCTTTCTCTGAATTCCAAAGATCAAGAGCTTCCTTTAATTTATCTAAATCAATCCTACTATCTTGACAAGCTCTCACTCTATCCTCATCATTCTCAAAGGGATTATAATAGTTTGACTTAATTGTTGCCTTCCAAGCTCTTCTTTTCTTTGCAATTGACTTTAAAATGCAATCCTTACAATCACCATCAAAGTCAAAGCGGCTCTGCATGACAATGTTTCTTTCCATGTGAACTGAAAAAATAAGAAAATTGAAAATATCAATTAGTTCTTCTTACCTTAACATCCTCCCAGATATCATCCTTAATTGTCTTGTCCACATGTCTCCAATCTGTGCCATTTAATAAACTATGTTGCCTTATAAGTGTGCCTAGAAAGTTTGACAATTTAGAGGTATGCTCATTTATCGGTTGCCCATACTCATTGGTCTTGATAGGAATTTTGTCACGTTCACTCAAGGTCCAAATATCCTTACAATGTGTTGGACCACGTGTCCGGCGATCACTTCTGACACCTAATAAAGATATGAAAAGAAAGACAATTTAGCATGCCAATAATATAAATTTCAACAACATTAAATATTTATGAGATTAGAGCCATTATTTATACAACTTTCTTTTTCCACGGTAGAGGAGTCCTCTCCAATATGTGAGTAGCCTGACTCAATAGCATGTCTTCCAGGGTTTAATGGATCTTCCCGTACCATTGGCCTCACAGGTATATCTTGCCCTCCTTGTTGAGGATGAATGTCATCTCTTGAGAGGTCAGTGGGAAGAATTTCTATTGGAAGTTGGAGGTAAGCCTTAGATCTTGTGACCCTTGTTGAATCTGAGGATGTATGCTTGTTGCGCTTCATATTATCTTAGCCTACCAATCATGACAAGCAGTATAGACTAAATGCAAATAAAGAATGCGTTATCTATGACAATATAAATAAGAACAGAAAGATAAAATGAAAGAATGCGTTATCTATGACAATATAAATAAGAACAGAAAGATAAAATGAAGGCAAACATAGAAATTGAAATTTTAATGACCTATACAACAATACTAATGAAAACATCATACAAATAGTTATAGTATCTATTAGTCATCCTCTTCATGAATTACATATTCAGCATCATCGCCTATTACTTGCTTTTGTACATTTGTTAATAACATGTCAACTATTTCCCCATCCATATCTGCCCTAACCAAACTAAGGTCATCAAAGTCATTAGATTCATTAGGTACTAAAGTCAAGTCTGCATCTGCTTCTTGTACATCGAATCTGAAGCTTTCTTGCATATTGTTGTCAAGGCCATCTTCTATTGACATAGTTTCCATATCAAAGAAGTCACGAGGATCTATTCTCCTCACAAAATGTCAATCTACATCAAGAGGGTCTTCTATGTAGAACACTTGCTGAACTTGATTAACAAAAATAAATGGCTCATCTAACAATTGTTGACCCCATAGTAAAGCCTTCTTAAGTTCACAAGAGTGTGGCCAAATTCATCTTTTTTCACTCCTCTTTCTGGATTTAAAGCATCAACCCAATCACACTTGAATAATACAACCCTTCCAACTTGATTATAGTTGAGTTCTATTATATTCTCCAGCACACCATAATATATTATATCTCCCACAATAGGGTTTCTATCTGAGACACTTGAAAAGCTTGATGTCTTTGTAGTTAAAATAACCCCATAATTTTGAGCTTTCTTATACATCTCACGACTTTTCGTATGGAATCTGAAACCATTTATTATGTATCCATCGCATCTCCTAGCAATATCACTTGGACCACGAGCCAAACATGCAATTAACTCGGTGACATTTTGATTATTTGAACTCCGTAACTTCTGTACCTATTACAACAAAAGAAAAAAAATATAATCATTACTCTCTCAATGACATTGTTTACAATAAATTATTTAACGGCACTCCAAATGTCACTTAAATGGTCTTTAAACCATGTAGAGAACTTTTTATTGTGAATGCGCTCTAACTCTTTCGGACGTATATGTCGTTGTTGACATTTTATGATGTTTTTATGCTCCCTGCATAGCAAATGTATTAAGTAGGACTTAGACAAATATATGATGTAGGAATAAATGGAATAATAAAAACTTACACAAGATATGTTGTAACTTCTTCACAATTAAATAGCACATATCTATATGCTTGTTTTAGATCCATTTTATCTAGAACAATAGCTTCACACGTCCCCAATGGACGACCTTCTTGTTTAAAGAAAGATGAACTTTCAAGCACATTTGTCTCAGGTGTGGCATCATCATTACGGATTGGCCTATTAAACATGGTCTCCCCACTACTTAGATATCTTGAACAAAAGGTTAAACATTCTTCCACAATATAACCTTCAGCAATTGAACCTTCAGGATGACTTCTGGTACGAACATATGACTTTAATTTGGAGATATACCTATAAAAAAGCACATAAAATGATTATAATAGTATATGTAATTAATAGAATGCATGTGTAACTATATATTCAACTAACCTTTCTATAGGATACATCCATCGATAATGCACAGGCCCACCAATACTTGCCTCTCTTGCTAGATGAATGGTTAAATGCACCATAATATCAAAAAAAGATGGATTAAAAATCCTCTCCAACTGACAAAGTGTGAGAGTAATTCTTCTTTCTAGCCTTGAAGATCATGCACGTTAAGAATTTTTAAGCATAGTTCTCTAAAGAACTTACTTAGTTCAACTAAGATTGAGCTCACATTTCTTGGTAAAGTCCTTGAGCTTATCAGAGGAAGAATATGCTGCATGACAACATGAAACTCATGACTTTTGAATCCAGATATCTTGCATTGCTTTACACGCACACATCTTGAGATGTTCGCTGCATAATCATCTGGGAATTTTATTCTTTTTAAGAATCTGTAAAAAAGTCTTTTTTCTTGATCTTTCAATGTGAAACATGCAACAGGCTTTATAGTTTTATGGCCATCTGATACAAAGTGAAGAGCATGCTTTATGTTCAGAGCCTGCAAATCTAGACGAGCATTTGAGTTATTCTTCGAGCCATCGTTATCATTAAATATAGTATTGAGCAAACTTTCGCAAATATTCTTTTCAATATGCATCACGTCGAGATTGTGACGTAATAAATTATGCTCCCAATATGGCAAATCAAAAAAGATACTTCATTTTTTCCAATTATAAAATGGATCCACATCTTTACCATGCTTCTTTTTTCTTTTTGATTTATTCTGACAAGTCTTCCCAAATGTAAAAGTGAATCCTTGCAAGTGTGCCAAACAATCAGAACCAGATAAAGGTTTAGGAGCACTTCTATACTCCTGTTTACCATCAAATGATCTATACTCAGATCTAAATCGATGATCATGATCTAAAAATCTGCGGTGACCCATATAACAGAACTTTCAACCATAAGTCAAGAAATGAGACCATGTGTCCGTATTGCAATGAGGGCATGTGTATTTCCCCTTGGTACTCCAACCAGATAAGTTTGCATATGCAGAAAAATCATTAATTGTCCACAATAATGCAGCACACATTTTAAATATCTCTTTTCTCGATGCGTCATATGTTTCAACCTCAACTTCCCACAACTCCTTCAACTCCTCTATCAAAGGTTGAAGGTATATGTCAATATCATTACCAGGAGCCAAAGGGCCAGGAATAAGCAAAGACATGATAAAATAAGGTTGTTTCATACACATCCATGGCGGTAGATTATAAGGCATTAGAATAACTGGCCATGTACTATGAGAGATACTCATCGTCCTAAATGGATTAAAACCATCAGCTGATAAACCAAGTCTCACATTCCTACTATCTGAAGAAAAATCAGGATTAAGATAGTCAAAAGTCTTCCAAGCAGGAGAATCAGCAGGATGTCTCATCATGCCATCTCATAGAAGGAGATGTTTTTGATGACATGAATAGTCTTTGAAGCCTTGGTATTAAGGGAAAATGACGTAATATTTTGGCTGGAATCTTTGATTGGTTCTTCGATGATTCCACCTCATTTTCACCATTTGTTTCAACTTATATCCATCTTGAAGCACCACAAGTGCTGCATGATTCATCATTAGCCTTTGTCTTCCAATACAGTTGACAATCATTAGGACAAGCATGGATATTCTTGTAATCAAGTCCTAAGTCCTTAATAATCTTGTTGATCTCATATAGAGAATTTGGCAATGTTTCACCATCAGGCAACACTTCTTTCAACAATTCTAACATCATAGTGAATGAACTATCACTCCATCCATTGAGACATTTGATCTGATAGAACCTAACAAGAAATGATAGATTGGTAAATCTTTTACATCCTAGGTATAATTCTTGCTCAGCATCTTTGATCAATTTATAAAACTTTTCAACTTCAGCATCTATTCTTTGTGGAGAATTTGATACTCCAAATGTAGACAAACTCAGATTTGCGAAGACAAAAGTGTCATTAAGCATTTCATGCATTTCAGTATCAGGATTTGAATTACCGGAGTCATTGAATGCAATATTTTCTGAAGCATCATGTGAACCTTCCCCATGAAAAATCCAATGAGTGTAGTTTACATTGAAACCATGATAAATTATATGCTCGAAGACCTCTTACCTGATCATCCTAAAGCAATTATTACAATTCACGCAAGAACACATGATCTTCCCATCACTAGAGGTTTTTTGAAATGTAAAATCTAAAAATTGAAATGCTCCATCCACATATCTCTTGCTCACCCAACAACATTGAATCAAATATATAAGTCAATTGTTACGTATTTTTTTCATCACGGAAAAGAATAACCATAATACCGTATTATGTATATATACCTTGGTTCTTGAATCCAACTCTTATCTAACATTTTTCCAACAAATTTGACAATCAAAGAGTGTGAAGAAATAAATTTGATCACTACGAAAAAGGTAACGAAAAAGTTAGTGTAGTGATGGTTAAGTATATAATATACATTTTAAATTATCAACAAAAAAACGTATGAATCTAGGAGATTCTTTAACAAGTTTTGGTTTAACTACATACCTTGCTTAGGACAGAATGATAAATGTGATTGTAAATTGTACGAAAACAAATCAATCACAAGGCACAGATGTGATTAGGGCGAGCAAGTACTGCATAAATGAAAACCAAATGAAAATGCGACTATGTTAAGCAAGTTCATAAAGTTAGACAAATTTTATTCTCTACACCATGCTTAAAGAATAAGAAAAATAAAAGAAACTATTTAAAGAGAACATGAAAGTAATTTTTGTCATAAAGTGTGCAATGTTTAATTGCTCTCATAACGTGTCATGAGCCTATTGAGCATCCACCTGAAAACTATGTAAATGACTTTTTTTAAAAATGAAAGTTAATGGTTTCATTTTTCTTCTTTTACATGTAATCCTAAAGACAGTATATCCATGATGCATTGACAGTATGAAATATGTAAAACATGTAGCCCCCTATCTGCTTTTGTCTAATAGAGCCTTAGCCTGCTATTAAGTGTGAAAGACTTATTCCATTTAGAATTTGTGTACCTAGTTTATTTGTCAAAGTTATTAAGTTGTCAGGGGAGGATGAACGTGCTATTTAATTACTCGTATGCATTATTTTGACAGTAACCGCATGATGTTAAGAGGGAGTGTCCCTAGTATCATGGTCAGCTAATATGTGATGTGTGATGGTGAATGCCTTCATAGCTTGTGCATTAAAATGGTGATATAAGTTGATTTCAAAGCCCATCAAGTTGTCAAGCATCCTTTTCTTGAGGAGCACGATGGACACTAAAGCTTTTGATGTACACTTTGGAGATTTGCAAGATTTCTAAAGTTGTAGGTGCAGGATAGCTGCATGAGAACATTATGCTACAAATTACACACTTATAGTACATTGTTGGCACTAATATGTGATGTGTGATGGTGAATGCCTTCATAGCTTGTGCATTAAAATGGTGATATAAGTTGATTTCAAAGCCCATCAAGTTGTCAAGCATCCTTTTCTTGAGGAGCACGATGGACACTAAAGCTTTTGATGTACACTTTGGAGATTTGCAAGATTTCTAAAGTTGTAGGTGCAGGATAGCTGCATGAGAACATTATGCTACAAATTGCACACTTATAGTACATTGTTGGCACTAAGAAAGAAGAAACTGTTACGGAACGCCGTTAGAAGAGCAAATGTGAGAATGAGTGTGTAGGCTGCATATATGTTTGATTTATGTTTTGGTTTGTTGACATACCAGCAGGCAATATGCAACCAAGTTTTACCGTGTAACTGCATTAATTGTTATATTGTTAATCTACTTCATGCCTATTTTCTGTTTCAACTTTCATAATGTTTATTGCATATATTCTTAGGTGATGTATCAAGGTGCTCTTCAGATAACCTTGTCTTTGAGGATGATTTAGAGAAGGGATGTAATGCCCTTCTTGCCCGGGCATCCCGAAAGACACAGTGAGCAGAGAAAAAGTCATAGAACAATTTAATTGTTTAGGAAGACTACTCACTAGCAGTAAATTAGCAGAATTATATGGCATATGAAGTGTAGAGGAGAGGGTCAAGTGATATGAGAGTCTGAGTCTCATGGAACCTTTTTACAGCAATAGTTGAGCGGGTACCATTAGCAATAGCGAGTTTGCCTTGATCCGAAGGCAGTGAATATGAATGAAAAAAAGTGGATCTACCGGCCATGTGTTCAATAGCACCAGAGTCGATCACCCAAGAATTTCTAGGAGATCGAGCGATAGCACTCAAAGCGGCGTCATGTATACTTCACTGCAATGAAGAGGAGGGTGTGTGGGAAGTGCCCTGAAGCTGTGCAAGAAGATGCTGAAGAGTGACAAAGCATAGCATCAAGATGCTGCTAGAGCAATACTCAATATAAGCATCAAACAATTATGAAGTATGAACAACTTGAAATTGGATATGTCGCCAACCTCTGATAAAACTAAAAAGATTGGTTCCATACAGCACAAGAGTGGAAACAGTACAAATAAGAAACAATTTCTAGCAGCCAAGGTCTGTTTATGACTTCCGTGTGATAAAAATCAAGGCAGAAGGAAAAGCAAAGATTGTTGATCACTGAACAAGCGTTTTCATAAATTCTTTAAATCAACACTTCGCATATTTATCCATATCATGTGGCTTAGTAATCACAATACTTGCTGCAGGAAAAGGTTCAATGTCCAAACCATCCTTGGGGTAAAATGGTGAAGGATGTGTTCCAGATGCCCTGTCCATCCTGGGGTTACCTTTGCCAGCCAGGATTTATCATTGGATCCAAAAAAAACATATTTGGAGGGTCTCAATTGTGATAAAAGAAAAGACTCCTATATCATATACATAAAAGAAAGCAAAGCAATCATAAAAGAGTATGAAAAATAAGCAAATATATGTAGTGAATGAACATGTCAAAAAGTAAACAATGCAAGCAGAAAGAATGATTTGGTGGGTTGATGCACAAAAAATGCTTTGGAGGGGCATGAAAGGAAATAACAACCATTTTTTTTGGTAGGGAGAGAGACCATGTGGCCATATTGTATGAGCTTCTCTTAATATGATTGAGTAAGTCATGGAAACATACAAAGAAGTCACCAACTTTTCACAATATTTCTTATTTTGCTATCTCATATTCAATGTAGGCCCCATGTTGACAAGTTTGATTTTGTGGTTTACACACCTTAATTAGGCATCTAATCTGCTAGAGGTATGCATATTGTTATGTTTCACTGTCACCTTTTTCAACTCCATCCCTCCAGAAGACCAAGAGAAAACCCACCCACCCGGGATCAAGCCCAAATCACTGGTCACCCGATCCGCAGGCAGGCCAAATGTCTCTTGGATAGCAAGCTCCCCTCAGCCCCGCGAAGCGTGCAAGGTCAGAACCCACGTGAATCCCAAGGTGGTACCAGCCCTGCATTTGTGCCCACTGATGGGATTTGGTATAGATGGTAATGAGCCACTTTCAAATCCATGTTAGCGTACAAATGTTAGAGTTCATAAAATGAAAAAGTGAGTCAGGAGATCTGCATTTTGATTTGAAAGATCCAGTAATTCCTTTCACCCCGAATAGCCTAGATATCAGCACAAAGCACCAAATGGCAAATAAAAGAAATTGCACACACGTGAATGGCATGCACCTTGCCTGCACCCCACCCAGCAGGCATATGTGCATGCGCCTGGTAAAAGGATATCCTCCAATGCCTCAACTCCTTCTATAAGGGATGTTAGCATCAAGGTGATGTCATCGCAAAAGGTAATAAACTTATATCAGTCATGACTAAAATCAAAGTTACATTTTTTTATCAAAAAGCAATACCAGCCACATGCAGGTGTGAATTGTCCCATGTCAACAGATGACACCTCAGACAAGTCAAAAGTTATCTCAAAATGATGTCTGTAAATCATTTCTTTTATTTGATTCCACACGCCAGCCAATACTCTTGCTCTTGCTTTTATCATTCAAACCATCCTTATTAGTGCTAAAATGATCCATTCAGCATGTAGGGAAAAAAAGCAAGCACACAGAGATTGTCATGTAATCACAAGTAAGAATACTGTAAGCATTTACACTGTACAATACAGCTAAGAAAACAGGCAGTCTACCAGAATACTTATCATAATATAGCATTAATAAGTAAAAGAACCTACCAAATCCCTCTGCATCTTTGCTGATGAACCTCATTAAGTGCTCAGTGGTAGCCAAGTTTGCATCACTAAAGTAAAACTCTACTGTAGACACGCCATTCCTGACATCTCCTGAGAAAATCTCATATTACTATACGACGCCCCGCATTGGCTTTCGCAGTTTGAATCGCTCGAGTGTTTCCTATTCTTGAGTCTTCTTCCGCCTTTTCGGCATCCAGAAATCATCTCGTTGCGGCATTCGGACGGCATCAACACCAATCGGACGCACCGGAGGGTTCCGAAACCAGGAAGAGTGTCTACCGGGCGGCTGCCAACGCCTTTTCAGGGGACCTGGGGGGGGTCTTCATGGAGGTGTCGAGGCACCTGGACGCCTCCATGACTTTAATATATATAAAAATACAAAAAACACATAAAATTAATAATAATTATTGGAGGCGTCCAGGCCCCTGGACGCCTCCATAAAAACAAAATATAAAAATGCCAACTTTGGCATAAAAACAAAACAAAAATAAAAAATGTATTTTTTTGGAGGCGTCCAGGGTCCTGGACGCCTCCATCACCTTGCTCACGGGGCCCCGCCCACCGATCGTCGGTTGGTCGTGTGTGAAAAAGTCTAAAATGTGGAGACGTCCAGACAGCTGGACGCGCCCATTTTCGAATCACGAGGCGCCGCTCACAAAATCACGCGTTGTGCCAAACCGCGTGCGGCTTTCGGTGGAGTTCGGTGGACCTTATTGAGGCGTCCGGGACCCTGGACGCCTCCACGAAAATATTCGAAAAAAATGAATAAAAATAGAATAAAATATATATTTTTGCCCTGATAGAGGTGTCCAGGGTTCTGGACGCCTCCACCCTCCGGAGCCCTATAAATAGAGCCCCCCCCCCTCAATTCTGAAGGAGCTTCTAAGAGATCCGATAGGCTGCCGGAGCCCAGAGGCTACCGGAGTCATTTCTAACCCGTGGGGTCTTTTGTAGGTGGAGGTTCTGCCGGCTTCTCGGGTGCCCACGCTCGCGAGAGGAAGGTCGTCTTCATCCACCGCGCTTCCACGTCATCCCAACGCTGCCGGAGCTCCGCCGGATTTCACCATCGGCACATCCAATAAGTCAATCCTTTCCTTTTCTTCGTAGTTCTTTTACATTCATCATCTCGCATCCTCTATCCCCCTTCATAAGGGCGCCTCTTCTTATATACTTCTTGCATCCATCATCTCATTTTCCTCCTACTCGAGTCCGAGAGGGGTTTAAAAGATAACACCAACCAGGTGTGTGTCTTGTCATCATTTCGTTATTTTTATCGCAAGGATTTGAATACTACACCTTCATCTTTCTAATCCACTCGTTACTTGTTTGTCGTTGTTTTGCAAGGGTACCCAAGGAAAGCCCTCTCCGTCGACCGGCCGAAGGGGGAGGAAGAAGCAACACGTCATCTCCCGCTCTTGAGGTAGGCGCGATCACTTTCTTTATTTTGCGGTCTTTTGGCCCCTGGCGATCACATCATGTTCTCGAGGCCGCGGCGAGTCACTTTCTCAATGGCCGTTTAAATTCCCGTTCTTATATTCTCTTTATATTCTGTTATATTCTTATATGCTCATACTCTCGAGGCCGCAGCGAGTCACTTCCCCAATGGCCGTTTAAATTCTCGTTCTTATATTCTCTTTATATTCTGTTATATTCTTATCTGCTCATATTCTCGAGACCGCGGCGAGTCACTTCCCCATGGCCGTTTAAATTCCCGTCCTTATATTCTCTTTATATTCTGTTATATTCTTATCTGCTCATATTCTCGAGGCCGCGGCGAGTCACTTCCCCAATGGCCGTTTAAATTCCCGTTCTTTATATTCTCCTTATATTCTGTTATATTCTTATCTGCTCATATTCTCGAGGCCACGACGAGTCACTTCCCCAATGGCCGTTTCAATTCTTGCTATTTGATTTCTGCACCATTCCCGTCCCCCCGAGGCCACGGCGAGTTACTTCCCGCTATGGCCGTTTAACCCCCATATCTTGCTATATTATATTTGTCCCGCTCGCCCCGCCGGAGCAATCTCCCGTGGTGGCCCCTTCTCTTTTCTCTTATTTCTGTGTTACAGCAAACAAGAGGAGCCCGCGCGCTCCGCGTCTTCTTTGCTCCTCGAACCGCGTGACGTCGCTCACAGATTGGCGATCACGGTGGGACATCTACTGCTTCCTTTTGGCTACCCTTGCAAGTTCGGCACCGTCCGTGCCTCTCCACCTTGGCGCCCTCGCGCGCCCCCGTTGTGCTCACGGCAGCACTGTCAGTTGTGATTGGTTGGGTGTTTATTATATGTTTGTTATTTCTGTTGTTCTCTTACTCTATATCTCTGTCAGCATTCCATTGCATACATCCATCCCTCTTTTATATCCTTTTTCATTTTTTCTAAGGATCACCCTTTCCCGGTGAAGGAAGGACTCTCCGTTTGAGAATTCCTCTCAACGGACTAGAATCTCCTCCACTAGGACCTCTGTAAGTCCCCGACATCGAAGAATCTCCTCTTCGTTCACTGGGCTGGTTGTACCATTGAATTTTCCCGGAGTTAGTCATCCCATTCGTGGTGAGACGAGAGACCCTAGCTGACACGGCGATGAAACAAAAATAAACTAGGGTCCCTATTTTGTGTGAACTTCGGATCTCGCTAAAAACACAAAAAAATCATCAAAATCAAAACACAAAAAAAGGCGTAAAGGCATCCACTTGTTTGATAATCTCTGCTACCTGCTTGCTAGTGTATGTTTTTGCGTTCTGGGAAAACTGTGAGCATGGCTCACGAGTCTTTTGAGGAGAACCACCCTAGTCGTGGTTTGTCAGCCGACCCGCGAGTCTATGCTATGGACTCGGGTCCTTCTCATGAGCCCTCGCATGAGGTGCAGGTTATTGCCGGGGACACATCCCCACCACAGGATATCTCTTCCTTACTGGGCATCCTCGCCAACACGGAGCTTACCTCTGAACAGCTCCGGGCCTTCCAGGCCATTCTGAAGGGGAAATCTGTTTCCCCCACGCCCCAGGAATCAACTCCGGCCATCGCACCTCTCCAAGAGTCCGTGCAGGCCATTCCATCTCCTTCATTAGCGCAAGCCATCCAGTCTCCCTCGCTTCAAGGACAAGCGAGCCAACAACCACCCTCATTCCAGTTCCCGTCACAATCTCAAACTCCCGTTGTTCCCCACATACCGCTTCAGCCGAGGCCGACTGTCAGCGGTCCGGCAGCTCCCTCTCATTCGGGGTTCCCCCCTCAAGTCTCCGGGAGACAGTTTCTCCCCCAGTGGCAAGTACCACCTTCACCTCCAGAGGAGCTCGCCCAATCGCTCCTCAATAGGTTCAATCGCATGGACGAGCAGTTTCAAAATCTGAGAAGAATGGTGGACGTGAAAGCCACCCCGGAGATTGCTTTGCCAATCCTTCCCGTCATTCATCTTCCTCCCTCCGAAATGCCCACGTACCGCAGATACAATGGCACCGGTAACCCCTTCATTCACCTCAAGGATTTCATGTATGAGTCCTCCTATTGGCAAAACGATCAGAGGTCCCTGCCATACCTCTTTCGGAGATCATTGGATGGTCCCGCGCTAGAGTGGTTCTATTCTTTGGAGCCCCGCGAGGCCGAGAATTTTGAAATAGTCCAGAGAAGGTTCCTGCAGAAATATAGGGATATGGTCGGTCCCTCACTCTCCATTATCGACCTAGTGGCCGAAAAGATGAAGCCCGACGAGGATTTTGTCCGCTATGCTGATAGATGGAGGTCTCTGGCGGAAAGAATAAGGGATACCCTCTCCGAGCCCGAACAAGTGAAGATGATTGTGTCTAATGCAACCCCACAGTTCAGACACGTCCTGGCCATGAATAAACTCACTACAATGGAGGAACTCTATGAAAGGGCCCGGTACATCCAAACCCAATTAAAAGACTCCCCCATTATGAACATGTTTGAGTCGCCGAAGCCCAAAGTGGTCAGAAAGACAGGCGCTGGTGTCCCGGGCGGAGCCACAGAAGGAGTCGTGACAAATGAGCAAGTGGGTGCGGTCAACAATGCCAACTATGCAGTCAACCCAAGGCCTCCACAAATGCCCCGACTTCCCCTCTAACCAGGTCCTTTCCCTCTTCGTCCTCCACCCCAAAATAATCCACCCCAGGATAATATGCCTCCATTACTTCAACCCCAGCAACAACAACCACAACCTCAGCAACAACAACCACCACTTCAGTACAACCAAGTTCCACCCCCGGGGAATTATGGTCCCCAACAGCAACAAAGGAGGCCGGTCGGTCCCAAGAGAGCCTACTATCCACCGTTGCCAGAAACTCTGGCGGATATTTTCAACGCCCTCATGGCCTCAAACATACTTGTGCTACCCAGGGAAAGGCCCGTGTGGCCCCCAAATGTTGATACCTCCAAATACTGCGTCTACCAGGCAGCCAGGACACACAGTAGATTACTGCTTCCATTTCAAAGATTACATCCACGATATGAATGATGAACATCAAATAGATTGGGATGAAATGAGACGATACGTCGCCGCACTCAAGGCTAGGAGACCTCCTCATAGGCCACAGCAGCAGTTACAACAGCAGCAGTTACAACAGCAGCAACCACAACAATAACAGCAGCCTCAGTAGGCCCCACAACAACAGCCCAACATGGGCATAATCCAGAATCCATTACCGGAGCACCAACAGCCCAATCATCAGGTTAACCCCATCTCATCCTTCCCGGAAGTCGGGAGAGAGCAGGTGTGGCACTCGGAAAGTACCTCCATTCTTTCTACCGCCAATCCTATCATCACGTAACACCCTTGCCTTGCCCGGGTAGCACCTCTCTCTCATCAACCCGCGTCAGTATCGCCTTCACCATTTCCACTACCATTACGCCCCCTCATCCGCACCCCGATCTCCTATCAACCGACACTCTCCACTACGCCTTCACACCCTCTCATCTTCTCTCACTCCCCCACTTTACCATCCACCTCTACCACATTTACCCCTACGCCTTCTAAACCCCTTATCATCCGTCAACCATACATAACCCCGTCTTTCTCCACCATATCACCACTAATACCTTCAAAATCACTCATTACCCATCACCCACCTCAAAATCATTACCCGCTTCAAGCCCTACCCACTTCTACTTCGTCTCCACCTCCACCTTCCAGATCCCTTATCCTTCATAATCCGTGTGATATCCCCTCTACCTCCACCATGCCTCCACCTAACAAACCCCTCATCAGAATCACTGCTCCTGTCATCACCCCTACTTCATCAACCATTCCTCCACCACTCCCCCTCAAATCCCTGTTAAAACCCACTGCTACCCCCACAGAGGTACAAAAGCCGCAGGCAATGGTGCTCCGGAGTGGAAGGATTTTCCACAGGGTTTTCCCCCACAACAGTCAGAATCCTGAGCAATCTCAGCCAGAGAAGGATGATGGAGAACAACCAGAAAGAGCTATCCCTGGAACACAGTATGATCTATTGAAACACTTGGACAAGACGCCTGCTTGGATCTCCATCCTGGAGCTACTTCAAAGATCCACATCCTACCAGGCGGCCTTGATGGAATATCTTCAAAAAGTCATGGTTAATGAGGACCTCCCCGTGGAGAAGATTTCGACCGTCCTGACCCCAACAGACACACAACCGGCCATCATGTTCCACAACTACGAGCTCGCTCCCAAGGAAGCTCGGAAATATGCATTGTGCATTTCAATAAAAATTAATGGGGTATCCATAAACCCGTGTCTTGTGGACACGGGTGCGTCCATAAATGTGATTTCCATGGACACCCTTCAGTTGTGTGGGGTCGACGAGGAACAAATAAGACCGTCCTCGATCACAGTCACGGCCTATGACAATAGCAAAAGACCGCCGCAGGGGATGATTATTCTGAAGGCAGAACTAGGCCCTATGTCAGTTCTCACGGAATTCCATGTTCTCGACATGGACCCCACATTCAAGGCTATACTGGGTCGCCCTTACATCAAAGCCATGGACGTTGTGCCTTCCACCAACCATCAGCGCCTGAAGTTTCCTTACAATGGGAGGATTATTAAAGTGGTCAATACACCTGTCCTTCACACAGTGGATGCTATCAACACCTCTCTGCCCTCTGTTTGGCCATCTCATCGGCCCATATTGTCATTGCTGGACGTGCGTGATCTATCTCACGTTCCACTAGCACCAAAGGAGTCGGTTAGGGCAACCGCAACATCATATCTCCCTTTTCACTCCAAAGGTGGGGAGATTGTGAGGAACATCGGCTACCAACAGGGTAAAGGTCTGGGCGCACAGTTACAGGGTAGGCTCAAACCGCCAAAGGAAATTAGGCCGAACCGCAGGTTTGGCCTAGGCTTCAAAGGACCGTTCAAGGCGGATTGGAAGCCCCTCACATGGACTCTATCAAACCACTTCAACAGAGGGCCCATTGTTCAGATGGGAGATTACCCACGAGAAGCATATGGGGGATCACATGCTGTATATTTGATTGAAAAATGTCCGAGGATCACCAAAAGAGGCAAGATCAAAGATCCGGAATGCGAGTGGAACAAATGGTTCGACATACGGGACATTTCTGTTGCACTGGAAAGGATGTTCTCGTCTCCATAGCTTGAAGGACCACCATTGATCTCCGGAATACCAGAGAATATTACCACTCTTGCCAAGGTTCCAAACTATCCTCGTCCTCGCCAGAAGGACCCTGTCATCGACGGATCTTCATCCATCCTCAACATTTGCCGTCGACGGCTCATTAGCCGCCATCTTCTCCATCCACTCGTCTCAGCCTTTGCTGATATTTTCTTCCTGGGCCAGACAGTTATCTGATGATCTTCCCAGGTCCCCTTCTTTGCTTACATACCTACACGGGCTTCTCAACCCGCGCCAGGTCTTCAACCATGATCTGCTCTATGAGTCTCACAATCCTCTAGCCATAACCACTTTTCTCTCTCCTCCAATCTCTTTTCACTGTTTTGTCATTAAAACTAAAAATGAAAAAAAAACGTCAATTTTCAAACTCCTCAACAACACATCTTCGTTGAGGAAACCTCTTACATCTCCCACGGGTGCGTCCCGCCCTGCGGACCACCCGTCCAAGGTCCGATGAGCGACCTTTTCTACCCCTCCTCTGAGGGGTCTTCTCCTGTACATTCTACACCATCCTCTTCGTCTTCCTCTTCTTCTGTAAATATTGTCAGTCGATCTAGGAATGATAGGTCAAGGGTGGTACCTAGGAAGAAATCCAAGGGTAGGCAGATCCCTCGTCGATTCCTTCTGAATTTAGCCGCCAGATGTCAGGCCCTTCTTGCCATCCCCCAGTTGTTAGAAAATCCCATCCGGCTATCGAAAATAGAATGTGAGGGCGACTGTGCATTTGATGAAGGGTATGGAGTCTACGAGATCACGGATGAAGAATGCCCAACTGACGATGAGGGTGAAGAATATGAGGATGCGGCGGGCGCATACGCTAGTGGAATAAAGAGATTCGATGAGCCGTCAACCGCCGTAGAAGAATCCACCAAAGAAGTCAACTTGGGAACTGAGGAAGACCCTAGGATCATCCTCATAAGTGACAACCTACCACCCTCTGAAGAAGAGGCATTAATTGAGGTTCTCAAGGAATATAAGGACACGTTTGCATGGAGCTACGAGGATATGCCGGGTCTGGATCCAACCCTGGTCGAACACCGTTTAACCTTAAAACCAGGGTCCGTCTCGGTAAAACAAAGGTTAAGGCGTTTCCACCCTCAAATGACTTTGAAAATGAAAGAAGAGGTTGATAAGCTCCATAAAGCCAGGTTCATTAGAGTCGCTCTTTATCCTCAATGGGTGGCGAACATTGTCCCGGTCATGAAAAAAGATGGGAAAGTCAGGATTTGTATCGACTTCCGGGACCTTAACCGCGCGTGTCCAAAAGATGATTTTCCCTTACCTCACATTGATGTGTTGATTGATAACACGGCAGGCTACGAAACCCTCTCATTCATGGATGGATTTTCAGGATACAATCAAATTCGTTTGGCAGAAGAGGATCAGGAAAAGACGTCATTCACTACCCCTTGGGGAACATATTGTTACGTGGTCATGCCATTCGGATTAAAGAATGCTGGAGCTACTTACCAAAGAGCGATGATGGCCATATTTCATGACATGATGCACATATATCTGGAAGTGTATGTGGATGACTTATTGGTGAAATCAAGGACCAAGATGGAACATCCAGAAGTTTTGGCTAAGGTCCTGCAGAGGTCAAGGGAGTTCCAATTGAAAATGAACCCGAAAAAGTGTGTGTTTGGTGTGTCGTCGGGTAAATTGCTGGGGTTTATTGTGAGTAAAAGAGGGATCGAGATAGATCCCGACAAAGCTAAGGCCATCAGGGATATGTCGCCTCCCAAGAATTAGAGGGAAGTCTGAGGTTTAATCAGGAGGTTGCAGTTTATTCGTCGATTTGTGTCCCAACATTCACAAAGGTGTAGACCTCTCTACGAGTTGACCAAGCCAGGAGTAGAATTCCACTGGAATTCTAAATGTCAGAAAGCTTTTGAAGGGTTGAAGGAATATCTGGCTAGTCCACCCGTTCTCATTCCACCCAAACCAGAAAAACCTCTGATTCTTTACGTCTCAGTCTTGGATGACTCCGTGGGAGCAGTCCTCGCACAAGCTGATGAAGAAGGCAAGGAACGGGCAACCTATTACTTGTCCAAAATTCTCAATCCCTGTGAGCAGAAGTACACCGTCATGGAGAAAACATGTGCTGCCCTCGTTTGGGTAGTGCAGAAATTGAAGCACTACTTCTTGGCTCATGAGGTCCACTTGATTGCTCGAATGAATCCTATCAAATTCCTTCTGGAGAAATCCGTCCTTACGGATAGGCTAGCACGCTGGCAAAGTTTTCTCTCTCAGTTCGACATCACCTACATCCACCAAAAGATGATTAAAGGCTATGCCATAGCCGAGCATCTCGCTCACCATCCTCTTTCCAAGTTCGATCCCGTCCAATCAGAGTTTCCAGATGAGGAACTAATGTCCGCCAACCAATCAGATGAGCCAATGTGGACGCTATATTTTGATGGAGCTCTGAATTCTCAAGGGAGAGGAATCGGCGTCGCCCTCCTGTCGCCTGAAGGCCTCACATTCCCATTGGCATACCAGCTCAAATTTTCAGTTACCAACAATATAGCCGAATATGAAGCTCTTCTAGCTGGCCTAGAACTCGCTCATTCTTTTCGTATCACTGAGTTGCGAGTCGTAGGTGATAGAAACTCATCCTTCGCCAGGTGCTCACTAAATATCGCACTCGTGATCCCAAACTCAAGCCATACCAAGAACTCACTGCTGCCTTTGCCAAACTGTTCACCAAACTGATCTTTGTTCATGTCCCTCGTCATCATAATATTCTCGCCGATGCCCTCGCCTCGTTGGCATCATCCATAAGGTTCCCTCTAGGAAGATGGTTTGAGTCCATTTCCATCTACAAACTTCACGCCCCTGCAATCGATGATGCTTCCGACATAAATATCAAAGACAGGATAGCAAGGAAGATCCTGCAGGAAGATATCCTTGAGAAGAGGGAAATCATGTTGGCAGAGGCCGAAGAAGAACTGGCTGATGAAGAGAAACCATGGTTCTATGAAATCGTCAAATACTGCCAAGATTAGTCTTATCCTGAAGGGGCCACCACAGAGGACAAGAAAGCCATAAGAAGGGTGGCTCAGAAATACACATTGGTCGGAGTTCTACTATATAGGAGGAGATTTACTGGTATTCTGTTAAGATGTCTTGGTGACGATGAGGTTTGGAAATGCGTAGAGGAGACGCACTCGGGTGTGTACGGTGGCCATGTGAATAGTCAGATGCTCGCCAAAAAGATCATTCGGTAAGACTTTTACTGGCCCACTATGGAAGAGGATTGTGATGTCTATGTCCGTAGGTGTGTCAAGTGTCAACTTCACGCCGATAAAATCCATTCACCATCTTCCTCACTTCATCCAATATCCTCCCCGTGGCCTTTCTCCATGTGGGCATTCGACATCATTGGTCCCCTAGGTGATCCCAATTCCCTCACCAAGCAGAAATCTTTCATCCTTACTGCGACGGAATACTTCACCAAATGGGCCGAAGCCGAAGCTTACGCGGAAATCAAGGCGTCAACAGTCTGCAAGTTCATCATGAAGAACATCCTTGCCAGATTCGGCGTCCCAAGCACAATCGTCACCGACAATGGGCCACAGTTCATTTCTCATGACCTATACGACCTCTGCAAAAGGTACGCAATTGTATTGCATCATTCATCGCCTTATTACCCACAAGGTAACGGCCAACCGGAGGCCACCAATAAAATATTGCTCAAAATCATCAAAAAAACCTGCAAGTCTAGTAAGTTTTCAGACTGGCCAGAAAAACTTATCGAAGCCCTATGGGCCTATCGCACTTCAATCCGTACCCCCACCGGGCAGACTCCATTTGCCCTTACTTATGGTATGGAAGCGGTAGTCCCGTACGAGACTCTGATCCCTTCTCTCAGGGTACAATTGGACGAGGAATTTCTCCTCGACGATCGTCGTAATTCACTCCTCGCCCAGTTGGAACTCTTGGATGAGAAGCGGCTGGCCGCTGCCGAACACGCGCGTGTGTATCAAAATAGACTCGCTCGCTTTTACCAAAAGAAAGTCGTTGAGAGAAAATTCAAAGTCGGTGAGATGGTCGTAAAAAGAATTTTTGTCAAACCTGGAGGTCCGCGTTCTAAGCTCCAACCCAATTGGGAAGGACCATATGTAATTCAAGCCGTGTACCCTGGCAACGCCTACAAGCTAATCAACGCCGAAGGGACCGAGTTATCCCACCCTTGGAATGGGCTTTATCTTAAGAAATACTACCCTTAGCACAAAACAAAAAAATGATGAAAAGATAGAAAACATCAAAAACAAAGAAATATTGAAAACCACTAAAAATATGGAAAATTCAAAATGCCAATGCCTGGTGGTCACCATGTAGTCAAGTCACTGCATCTAACCTTCATGTTAGGATAGGGCCCATTAAGGCTTGGTAGGCACCGGGTCTTGGTTTGTCAGAACCGTGGAGATCCCTGTCTGGCCACGTCGGCCTATGCTCGCTCGAAGGAAGCTAACATGTGCTCACTTATGTATTTTATTCAAAGAAGTCGGTAGCATCACCTACGGTGGGGCCCCACCCAGAAGATCTCCGGAAGCTGTAATCTTTATTCCTTTCTCTTCGACCAAATGAGACAGTCGGCGCCCTTAAAACGCTGAGCGTGAGAAACCAAAACTCAAACCCCAAGGGAAAGAGTAGGACCCATTTCCTCGAGCATCGATCAGAGCACGAGAAGAGGGCAGTGTCCCCGCAGGCATACGAAAGGGAGCCCACAAACGTCAAACGACTATATCTCCCTCACAAAAAGAAATACAAAATAAAAATCAAGAGCCTGGTTGTGACCGTGCCCGATGCGATAAATGGAACCCCTCAAAGCAAAAGTTCGAATCCACAAAAGGGGGGCTATGGAATGTAAATGCTCGAGATTTGGTCCGAAGTTGTCCCAAAGGAAAGAGTTAATGGGCCCTTATTCGCTCGCCGGGTTAACGGTTTTGCCGATCCTCTCAGGAGGTTTATCCCCCCGCTCTTCCTTCTTCCTTTGAAGATGAAAGCTAGATGGAGTTTCTAAAGGGCAAAACCCGCCAAGGTCTGCGACCTTATTTTAATATACACATATGGTTGCCTACTTTGAAAAGTAAAAGCTATCGCTACGAAGGAGTCTCTGTGTTTCTGGCTGGTCAAGACCCATGTTTACCGCCTTGATGTCTTCTTTCTTAACCTTGGGCTTAGGCCAATGCAAGCGCGTCACCTATGGGTGCGACGGCGTCTGATTCCGGGTCAGCGTCGCGCGGTTGGTCGTTAGGGTTCCAGGGTGTTCCATCATATACCATCTAGAGTTGTGAGGAAACAGACTCGGGTCGGGCAAATCAGTTACCTCGAACATCTTTTGGGTGAATCCCTGTGGTCGGAAGCGACTGGGAGCCTAAGCATGGCATGACGGTATTGTCATCAGGGTAAGTCTTAGCCGGCGGGATCATCATTCGAGGGGTCTAGAGGCCCAAATCAACATAGATGTGCACTTAGGATACCTGGGAGGTTAGTAAGAAACCCCTGTTCTCACGTAGGTTAGGTGCCATTTGGGTGCTTGCTAGGCGTTAGCAACAAAAAAATTTTATAATAAAAGCAACAAAAAAAATGGAAAAGAGAAAATGTACGTATTTGCAAATAAAAAAAATCTTTTTATGATAAAACAAGAAAAATGTCAAATATAAAAAAGAAAACAAATCAATTCTGCATGATTGCATTTGCGTGCAGCATCTCACTTTTAATACAGCTTGCATTCGTGTGCTTGCCCGTCGCATTTATCATCACAGCATCTTTCTCTCGCCTTCCTTAAATAAAGGCTTGGCCCCTTGACCAGTTATCAAGGACAGTCAATGTGACCATTTGCTTATTGAGCAAGGGGCCAAGTCAGAATAGAGATTCTGATTTGTTTGTTTCAGTGATGTGTGCAGAGATTCGAGGCGACAAAAGTAAAGGTGAAAACCAAACAGACCAAGCCTTGTATTTTATTCCTTTCCAAAACATAAAAATTACATCAAGTTCCGCCCTCTCTCTCTGCATCACTCGTCCCACTACTCTCCAGGCAAAACGCTCTCAAGGGTGCTACCCAACTACGAAAAGCGGTACTCCTACCGCTCTGTATTCCCCTTCCTATTCCCACACACCGGCGTTGATCCACGGAAACAGTAGAGAAGCTACCAACACGAAAGCCACGCTCTCGTGCTCTTCGGTAGCGCTCCTCACCATCTCTCAGCCACTGTTCAGCAAGACCAAGGCTGGTTCGGAGTTCGAATAGTTGGGCCTCCATGGCCCTTCGTTCCTCCCTTTCAGTCAATCTGTTGGCTCTTTCTCTCTATGCGTCTCTTTCTCTCTCTGCACGTTCTCTCTCACGGTCTTCCCTCTCCAACTGGAGAGTGATCCTCAGTTCCACGGCATCCCTAGAGGAGTCATCATCGGGATGACGGCGTAGTTTCCTCTCCAGTTCTGCTATCCTAGCCTCCCTCTGCGCAGCTTGGGCAAGCGCTTCTTCCGTCTCCTTTTCCTGCCGAGTGTACCATCTCAGATACGCGATAAGGCGTAAACAAAGAGAACTCAACACTGAAACTTTTACCTGTATACAGAGCATCCCTTCTGCCTCCGCAGCACGCTGCGTGGCGTGAGCAAGTTGCTCATGAAGCAAGTCAAGTTCTGAGGTAGGAATCCACAAGCTGGAAGAGGCACCACCTACTGCCATCATTGGGGAAGCCGCGCCAATCTGGGCATGCTACGACCGCGTGAGTTAGCAGCCAACACCTGGAATCTAGGGTTTCAATTAGGAACGTGCAATGTACACCTACCAAGGCGCTCGTAGCTCCGCGGGCATCGCCCAACCGTTGCTCTATCTCTGCCAAGCGAGTTCGTAAAGTCGCTATCATCGTATCACGGATATCCTGCAGCCATACGAGTCAGCATTTCCACCAGAAAACCAAAAAAGGGAGAAAGAAGAAAAGAGAAAAAGGGGAGACCTACCTCCGCAAGTCCCCGGGGTTCGAACCGCTCTGCGTATCTTGTCTTGTATAGACGCAAGTAATCCTCGCTATCCCATGCCTACGATTCCATGATTATGCCACCCCGTTGCCAGTCTTCGTACTGTTCGGGGAATCGCACACGCCAGTCAATGCAGGTCACCAGTCCTCGCGTCTCTCTCCCAACGCGAGGTGGCGCAGCTGAATCCACCCATTCTTGAGCCAGTCCCAAAGTCCTCATAACCAATCATAGCCGAAGCGGCTCGATTTCATTCAGGCAGTGCATCCACAATTCCCGTCCGAACCGGGCACGACTTGCTAGAACCTACGGCTGGTCGGCATCGACCATGTCTGAGTAGGGTCTCCAGTTTACCATCGCTGCAGGGAACTCCTGTAGCTCCCGCCTTAGCACCACCAGTTGGTAGGTTAGGGGTGCCGCACTCATGATGGGTTGCCACCGTCTGGCTAGCGGCACCATCGCAGGTAGCCAATGCCGCGGTCTCCCCATGGGGAGGTAATAATAGCTCCACAACTGCTTTGGCACATGTCGTCAATATCTTACAAAAACAAAAACAAAAAATATAAAACAAGCAAAACCAAAAATACCTGGATGAATGGTGTGAAACCACTGATAGCCATCTCACGATCCGCTTCTTGGAACAGGCTTGCAAACAAGTGTGCCAGCATGGCAGCTCCCTAGACATAATATCCTACTCTTTCAAGGTCTGATAGCAACTCCAGGAAGCGACATTGGATACCGTCCCCTTTCGAGCTCAGTACCAATCTCCCCAAAAGGAAGAGGAGAAATCTCCTCAAATCTATGTTGCATCTTTCCCAGTTGCCGAAATCTGTGTAGTACACGGCACGGCATCCTATTTCTATCCTTTCCATGAACTCTTCAGAGGATTCATCATCCCGCCGACGAGTGTCGGTGAGCCCTAATGCATCCATGAGGGACGCCCTAACTACCGACCTGTTTTTCCGACCATCTAGGTCCAAACCCAGTAGCTTCCGAGCACCTTCTCGGTAATCCGCATAAGTGACCCCGGTCACTGCCTCGCCCTCCACCTTCAGGCTTGTGATCCGGACCACATCCTCCAAGCTGGGCACCATGTGCCCCCAGGGCATCAGGAATGCCCGACTCACTGGGTCCCATCTCTCACACAAGGCTTGGATCAGCACCAGGTCGGGCTCGAGCGGCTCGATCCGAAGAAAGGTGCCAAATCCCATCACGTCTAGCCTGGCCTTCTGAAAATCCGGGAGACCCCTGTATGCGGCCACTGCTAACTCCCATGAAATGTGTGATTTCATCACACTCTGTGCGTGCATAAGAAATGGAGAAGGGTGTTGTCAAGAGGAAGGAAGAAAGAATGAGAAAAGGGCAGGAAAGCTCAGCTTACGAGTTGTGATTGGGCCCTTTCGCTGAAGTGCCCTTCGAGGTCCGAAAGCCTCCTGGAACTACTACCACTGGACCTGCTTCTCTTCGAGGAGTGGGAAGATTCACCCTCCATCCAACTCTCGGAATTTTGAACTCCTCCTCTCCCGTGAGAACTTGTGCTCCTCGAGTTAGCTCTCGATATACCTGGGAGGATAAAAGGGACAAGAATTTATAGAAATGGAAGGAGTGCGGGTCAAGATTGCCTCCATCACCTTTTAATGATAGCCCTCGCGATGAGGCACCTGCCATGCGGTCCCGTGTGTCACTTCACCGCTCGCACAGGGTGATTGATTGGACGAAGAATATGACGACTAGCCCCCTATGTTGTCTACGGATACCCTATCATGTTTTGGAGGACGTCCGCAAAATTTGACACAACATCCGAGAAAAGGGACTAGGGCCGTCATTATTGACTTCGACGGTAGATTCCCGTGGAAAATGGTCACAACAAGACGCGATTCTCCGCTTGGGGTGGAGTCTCGGCAGACCCATCACATGGGAAGAGTGCAAAGGAGAAGAAGTGTAGGGAAGAAGGAACGCACAAGAGAACAAACAAGCAGCAGAAAATTAAATCACTCCATTCATAATGCTACATAAGCTGTCATAAACACTACAATCATAGAGAGGAGGCGGGTCCACTAGCTCGCCAACTCTTTCCATTATCTTCATGCTCGTCCCTCTAGGCGTCCCTCTCCTCTCCCCTGAGGTGAGGGTCCCTCAGAAGCCTCCTGGATCCCCGTGCAGTAGCACCCGCCTCGCCTCGTGGCGCCGGCTCCACAGCAATGACTCGCTGCTCCTCCCCTGGCGTGGCGAAGAAGCCACTAGCGGCAAAGCGACCAGACTGGCGCAGTCGCTCCCCGAACTCTCGCGCTCTCTCGTAGCGCGTCTCCATCCCTCCTAGCCTCTGCACGACGGCCTGAAGGCGCAGCTGGAGCTCCCTCACTTGGGCCTCCAAGGCCCTCCTCTCGGCCTGATCTCGCTGTCGCTCGGACCTTCTGTCGGCTTTCTCTCTCTCTGCCTCTCTCCTCATCATCTGCAGAAGAACCCTTAACTCCAGGATGTCTGGAGAAGGTCTCTCCTCACCGCGATGTCGCAGCTCTGCTACAGTCGCCACCCAGGCATCACGCTCCTCTTCCGCCCGGGCAGCCCGAGCCACCGCACAGGCAAGTTGCTCCCGGAGGGAGGCAATCTCAAGAAAAGGGGCCGAGGAACTGGAAGATGCGCCGCCAGCCACTCCCACCATCGCTGTCTGCTGGGCACGCTGGAACGAACAAACAACAGCAATCAGCTAAGCTCCACATTTAAAAATAGAAAATGCAGCACTTAGCTTACCAGGAGCGACAGTTCCTGTTGAGTGGCGGCCAGCTGCCGCCTGACCCCGGCTAATTGGGCACGAGAGCCGTTGACATCGCGCGTATCCCCGGCTCGGGGAAGACCCACGTAACTCTCTCTCTGTTACCGCAGGAAGTCGGCACTATCCTGCACCAGTACGCCCCCTTACTGTCCAGGGAGACGTATGCGCCAGTCTTCAAGCTTCGCCTTGTCGCGACTCTCCTTCCTGACGCGGCTCAGCTCGTCTGCACTCCCCCACTCATCGGACAGGCCCAGGGTCCTCGCCATGTCCTGCACCAAGAAAGAAGGGCCTCACATCATAACAAAGAACGCGTCCCATGTCTAGGACGCGTCCATCATTTAAGTGCAACACTCGCCGAACCCTTTCCCCCCTCGCACGCCTCGCTTCAAAACTCAAAATAGATCAAAGAAGGGGAAACCGAAGCACTCACCGAGTCGTGTTCACTTCCTTCCGCGCCATTGGGCCCCTCGGGTCCCTCGGGGGCCCGAAGCGGCCCTTCCACCTCCATGGATGCCGTTCCGTGCTCTGGCGCGTCCCTCCTTGGGCGAGGGGTCCCGCGTCCCTCTCCACCTTCGCCGTGGTCCAAACCGCCGAACTCCATCGATCGAGGGGAAGAAGACAAAGACGGGCGAGCGAGTTTCGGCGGAAGGCGAGCTCGTTTGCGGGTAAGGCACGGAAGAAGAAAGGCCACCCGTCGCTTTAAATTTGAATTCGAGGATTAAGACGCGTCCTCGCGCCCGGACGCGCCCAAAAAAGGGGGAGAAAGGAAATAGAATCCCCCCGTGCAAAGCGCAGTTCCCCGTTGTTCAGGGCAAAGTCTCGTAAGGCATGCCTCGAAACAACTCGGTGCAGTATAAAAGTGAGAGAGGAAAGGTACACACAACACAAGAAAACCATTTTCATTTCATATAATAGTCAAAAGTACATCATGCAGCAAGGAGGGTGGAGTGTACAAGCAACTCTCTAACTCTCGCCATCACCCTCCTGGTCATCTCTCTCCTCCCTCCTCTGAAGGGAAACCCTAGGGGGCCTCTGCGACCTCTGTGAACCCTGAGAAGCCGTGCTCGCCTCGCCCTGCAGTGGCGCGCCAGCCTCCAAGGTGCGGCGATGCTCCTTGGCCGAAGAAACTAGAAAGCTACCCACGGAAAAGGAACCAGACTGACGAAGTCGCGCCCCGCGCTCCTTCGCCCTCTGATACCGCTCCTCACTCTCCCGAAGTCTCCCCTCCGCCGTGCCAAGACTCAGTCGGATCTCCGACACCAGGGCCACCAGAGCCCTCCTCTCGTCCCAATCTCGATGTCGCTCTACCCTCCTGTACTCCCTCTCTTTCTCTATGATCTCCCTATCCCTCTCCCTCTCTCTCTCTAGGATCTCCCTATCCCTCTCCCTCTCTCTCTCTAGGATCTCCATATCCCTCTCCCTCTCCTCTCTCTCTCTCATCGCCTCTCTCCTCGACAGCTCGAGGGCGATCCGCAGATCCACCACGTCGCGAGGAAGCTCCTCAGCCTCCCGTCGCCGCTCCTCCTCTAGCTCCGCAATCCGGGCGTCACGCTCTGCCGCCCAGGCATCGCGCTCCTGCTCGGCACGAACAGCACGGGCCAGGGCCTCCCGAATCTCGGCCACCTGTCGAAGCACGCATGCACCGTAAGAGAGCAGTGATAGAAGGAAAGCAGCTAGAAGGAGAGTCGGGGTCAGGTAGACACTCACTCGAGCCTCGCGGTCACGCTCGGCCTCCTCAGCCCGAGCCACCACATACGCCAGCTGCTCCTAAAGGGCAGAGATCTCCGGGGGAGGGCCCCACGAACTGGAACCCACTCCACCAGCCGTCCCGGCTGCTGCCGCCTGGTGGGCCCGCTGAAACACGGGGCAAACGACAGTCAGAGGCTAAGCATCGGAATCCAGGTCACAAAAAATGCATTGCATAGACTCACCAGGATCTCCAACTCCTGTCGGATGGCCACTAACTGCCGCCTGGTGTCCGCCAGCTGGGCCCGCAGGTCGGCGATCATGTCGTCACGAGCATCCTGCATTGCATATAAGTTAGTATCACATACATATACGTATAAAAGAGTGAAGCATTTTCATTTCACACTTACCCCTGTCATACCACCGAGGGAGAGGCGGTCCCCGTACGTAGCTCGATACCGTCTCATGTAGTCTGTGATGTCCTGTACATGGGACACCACTGGGACCCCGCCCTGCTGCCAGTCCTGGTACTGTGCTGGGAAGCGCGTGCGCCAGTCCACGATCTTCGCCTTCCCCTTGGTCTTCCGCCCGATGCGGACCGGCTCATCTACATCGACCCACTCTTGGACCAGCCCCAACGTCCTCATAACCAGCCTCAGCCGAAGCGGCTCGATCTCATTCAGGCAATGGACCCACACGTCCCGCCCGAAACGAGGAAGACCCGCTACAACCCAGGGCTGGCCAGCATCGGCCATACCCAGTTAGGGCCTCCACACCACCTACATCACCATACATATAGCATACTAGTTGCCATTAGGTCGCATGCATAAAAAATACAAAGAAATCATACGCATCATACCATAGCCTCGGGGTACTCGCTCAACTCCCGACGAAGTGACGCCAGCTGGTAGCTGTGTGGTGCCGCTACCACGACCGGCCTCCACTGTCGCGCTAGAGGAACGGCTCTCCTGTTCCCCTGCCTGGCCCTCCCCATCGGGAAGTAGTAATAACTCCACACCTGCATCCATCATACATCATTAGCACGAGTAATTACATATTTAACTACGGTAAAATGCATAAATAAATTGTGTACCTGGAGAAAAGGTGCGAAGCCGCTGACTGTCGTCTCCCTCTCTGAAGTCTGGGAGAGATCAGCAATCAAATGGGCAAGCAGAGCCGCTCCCCACGCGTAGTGCCCCACTCTGTCAAGGTCCGCCAGGATCCCGAGGAAGCGGCAGTGGATGCCGTCACCCTTCGTCCCCAGCAGAAGGCGGCCCAGGAAGAAGAAAAGAAACCTCCGGAGGTCTAGATCCACCAGCTCCCGCTCGCTCGGGTCCTGGGTGAAAGCTGCACGGGCATCTCCCTCCAGTCGTGCCAGAAACTCCGCTCCAGTCTCGCTAACCCGCTGGCGCGGGTCGACGAATCCGAGCGCCTCCATAATCTCCACTCGGCCGACTACCCTGCTGTCTCTGTCGTCACGCTCGTCTCTAACCACAGCAGGTCCAGGGCACTCTCTCGATAGTCGGGGTAGGTGACCCCGCTGACTGCCTCTCCGTCAACTCGTAGCCCGGTGATCCGAGCTACGTCCTCTAGTGTCGGCACCATGTGCCCCCAGGGCATCAGAAACGCCTGGCTCGGCGCGTGCCACCGCTCCCTCAACGCCTGAATGAGAGCAAGGTCAAGCCGGAAGGGCTCGATCCTGAGGAAGGCTCCAAAGCCCATGGCGTCCACACGCGCCCTCTGGAAGTCTGGCAGCCCACGGTACGCTGCCACCACTAGAGACCAGCTGATCCGGCCCTTCATCACGCCCTGCACACCACAAAACCAACAGGGCAACACATCAGAATCATGGATAATAATAAACAATAACACTGTACATAATATTTATTATATATATATTTTTAGAGGCGTCCAACTTTCTGGACGCCCCCCTTCCTATTTTTATTTCTTTCTTTTTAATCAAAAATCAAAACAAAAATAAATAAATAATATATATTATCGTGGAGGCGTCCACCGCCCTGGACGCCTCCTTACCTTCTTTTATTTTATTTTATTTACGTAATAGCCCAAAAAAAGAACAAATAATAAAAATAAAAATAAAAATTTTTGGAGGCGTCCAGGACCCTGGACGCCTCCTTCCCTCACTCCCCGGCCTTCTCCACACAGCCTCTCGTCCGTCCGTTTAGCCCAGTGAACCAATAGAATGGAAGTCTAAGGGGCTTACCGGATCGTGCTCGTCCTCTCCCGTGTCACCAGCGCCCGCAGGGCCCTCCACGGCCAAAAGAGGAGCCTCCTCCTCCACGGCAATCTCCTCCGCCACGGCAGCCTCCTCGGCGTCATCTCTCAGCCTCCTCGGACGACGAGCCCGTCGTTTCCGCTTCTCCCCACCCTGGCTCGGGCCTCCTTGCTCCATTGGAATTGGGAATGGGTCGTTTAGAGTGAACGAGTCGTCAGAATGAACAGTAGAAGTGAAAGGGGGGTGAGGCCCCCCCTTATATAAGAAAATCCCTTTTTTTGGGGCGTCCAGGCGCCGGGACGCCCCCACTTTTTTCTTTCCTTTTCAAAAATTCAAAAAATTTAGGGGCATCCAGGCGCCTGGACGCCCCCAAACAAAAATCCAAAAAAATAATAAAAAAGAAATTATAGGGGCGTCCAAACCCCTGGACGCCCCCAAAATAAAAAATAAAAAAAATAAAAAAATTGGAGGCGTCTAGGCCCCTAGACGCCCCCATTAAAAATAATTTTTTTTAATATATATATTTACATATGATCATATTATGAATAAATAGGTACATAAAAAGAAAGAAAACACAAAAACAGAAAAACGGAAAAATAAAAATCATAACAAAGGGAACGTGGTCCAAAACATCCAAATTTCAGATTTTATTCCATCAGAAAGCAGGACGAGTTACATCAGGGGCTTAGGCGCCTTAGGCCTTAACTTTCCCAGTTCAGTTACATAAGCCCTCCACAACTCGCATTCTTCCCCCGCATGCGCTAAGGCCTTTCCCGCAACACTTGTCTTCCAGGGTGCTTTGACGGCCTTCGCTTCCTTCGCATCCGCTTCAGTGCCCAACTCTCTCTTCTTCAAAGGAACGATGCCAGTCGGTGGTGGGAACGAATGACGTGGAATGCCGATCTGGAGGCAGCACCGATGCGCGTTGTAAAGGATAAACTCGGTCGCACCAATCAGTTGGAGATCAACTTCACAAGAAGATCTCATGAGGAGCTCAAGCAGGAGTAAACATGCCGGTGCGCAAGAGAAGAAGCTTTGTGTCACGGTTCGAAAGTGAGACCGCCAGTCTTCACGTCTCTTTAGCCACGGAACACGGTTCGCCACGGTGCCACCGAAGCCTAACACGTCGGCTATATGATAAAGGGGGCTTTGTTGGAAGAGCTTCGAAGCGGTTGGCATTCCCTCACGGTGATCAAACTTGAAATGCAAATCCAGCCAGCAATTCAGGACAAGTGCGCAACCAAAAGGAGGCTTACCCATGCTCGAGGCAGTAAGGCCACTATACAGGTAGGCAAGGACAGCGGGTCCCACCCTCTTTCCACGCCAGATCCCGCAGATAGCACTCAGTTGGTCTTCCTCCACCATGTTGTCGGTATAAGGAAACAAGAGAGCACCCGCCAGACAAATGGTGAACCCTTTCATGATTCCCTCCAAATAGTCATCATCTGGTAACCCTCTCAGGGCCTCCATGACCCATTCCGCGAGCTTTTGCAAATCAATTCCCTTTTGAGTACGAACCTTTCGGGCTGCGTCGGGCGGCATGAAGCTTCCAAGGACGCTTTTGGAAGTCCCCTGTGTCAGCATCCGCATAGCCTTCACCTTTCCGTCACTCTTGAATTTCTTCAATCCGAGCAGAAGTTCCACCTCCTCGAGGAGGATGGTCGCCTCGAAGGTCGAGAAGATAAAAGTATGGGTCTGGGGATGCCAGATCTCCACTAGTGCGCCCATAGCCACCCAGTCCATACGAATCTTCTCGTAGTGTTTGGCGTGAATAAGGAGCCCCTGCAGATGTCACTTCGAGAGTATGGTCCTCATGCCGATGGATATGTTGGAAGTTAACTTTGAAAGCCATGGCAATTTGGAAAACTTCCTCGGGCCCGGGAAGAGTGGATATGGCTAAAAAAGGAAAGGAAAGAAGGAGGAAGGGAGCAAGTGAGAAGAAGGTTCAAGAGGAGAAAAGTTGAAATGAATCAGCTTACTATATGCGACATGATCATCCCGCTGAGATGACCCTCGAGGTCGGAGAGTCGCCCAATCTCGCGGCCAGGCCTGCTCCTCTTCATAACACGGGAAGACTCTCCTTCCATCCTGAGATCTCTAGATTCTCCTCTCCTTCCTCTCCTGAGCTTCAAAAACCCACCTTGGTGTATTTGAATGAACTAGCCTAAGGGGAGTTCTTATAGGAAGGGAAGATCACTACATGACAGAACATGTCACATCAGCGGTCAATGTCAGGATTTTGGCAAGATCTCCTTTCCATTGTGGTGTGATTCTGTTACGATTCTGTTACTTTCTGATGTTATTAATCCATGCTGGCCTGTGCAGGTTTTACTAACGGACGTCTTTGTCCTATCTCTTGTCCCACCTTTCAATGGTTGGTCCCACCATGTCATGCATCGTAGTATATGATACCTACGCTACTAGAACATGTCAAGGATCTCGTGGCCCGAACGAATCTGGGATTTGAGTTCCCCTTCAACAAAAACAGTGATGATCCCGGAAGAATTTGGGTTGTACGGATAGGCCGTTAACTTGTGATAGCATGGGGACGACGGTTCCATTCAGTGAGTTGGTGCACGGATAAACGGGCCCCAGCCCAGTGTCGGCTCACCGGATCGGTATCCTGACCCGTTCTTAACAAGTTGACGATATTATCCTTGGCTATTTTCTATTTTAGTTTGTTTTAAATTTTTCTTTAAGCCCAGTATGCATTCATATAGGACTTTGATTTATTGCGGAAGATCATTCAAGTGATTCGATTGCGAAAGCCGCTGTGCTTCAATTCTTACAAATATGAGATATTCCACTCCGAATGAAATACTGAGTTTCCTTGAAACGGCCCTACGCTGCTCTTCCAAAGGAGACCCTTGTATGGACAGACCCTCAGATATTCCTTTACTTTTTATCTTGCTTGACCCACCTTGGCCGCAGCACTTCCACGTTGGCTGGTAGCCGCTCCCCAAAGGTGAAACCTGCAGGTTTATGACCCAGGTACTTCCACACCGAGAAGTTGGTCTCTTTTTATTTTGTGCCTGAGCGCACATCTCACCCTCCCTTATTTGATCTCCGTCCAAGCAAATCGTCAAAATTTGAAAGACCTCCTTCAAGGTCGTCTCATTGAAACTTCAGGAAAGATTCCAAACAGTAACGTCAAAAGTGTGTCTCATCACACCTTGGCATCAACTTAACAGTCCGTTCCCACTCCATTTCACTCCACTTCGATACCATTACATTACGTGTCACTCCCTTGCAAAGCAGACGCCAAGGCGGGGCAGCTATAGACACGCCATTCCTGACATCTCCTGAGAAAATCTCATATTACTATACGACGCCCCGCATTGGCTTTCGCAGTTTGAATCGCTCGAGTGTTTCCTATTCTTGAGTCTTCTTTCGCCTTTTCGGCATCCGAAAATCATCTCGTTGCGGCATTCGGACGGCATCAACCCCAATCGGACGCACCGGAGGGTTCCGAAACCAGGAAGAGTGTCTGCCGGGCGGCTGCCAACACCTTTTCAGGGGACCCGGGGGGGTCTTCATGGAGGCGTCCAGGCTCCTGGACGCCTCCATGACTTTAATATATATAAAAATACAAAAAACACATAAAAAATAATAATAATTATTGGAGGCGTCCAGGCCCCTGGACGCCTCCATAAAAACAAAATATAAAAATGCCAGCTTTGGCATAAAAACAAAACAAAAATAAAAAATGTATTTTTTTGGAGGCGTCCAGGACCCTGGACGCCTCCATCACCTTTCTCACGGGGCCCCGCCCACCGATCGTCGGTTTGTCGTGTGTAAAAAAGTCTAAAATGTGGAGACGTCCAGACAGCTGGACGTGCCCATTTTCGAATCATGAGGCGCCGCTCACAAAATCACGCGTTGTGCCAAACCACGTGCGGCTTTCGGTGGAGTTCGGTGGACCTTATTGAGGCGTCTGGGACCCTGGACGCCTCCACAAAAATATTCAAAAAAATGAATAAAAATAGAATAAAATATATTTTTTTGCCCTGATAGAGGTGTCCAGGGTCATGGACGCCTCCACCCTCCGGAGCCCTATAAATAGAGGCCCCCCCCCCTCAGTTCTGAAGGAGCTTCTAAGAGATCCGATAGGCTGCCGGAGCCCAGAGGCTACCGGAGTCATTTCTAACCCGTGGGGTCTTTTGTAGGTGGAGGTTCCGCCGGCTTCTCGGGTGCCCACGCTCGCGAGAGGAAGGTCGTCCTTATCCACCGCGCTTCCACGTCGTCCCTACGCTGCCAGAGCTCCGCCGGATTTCACCATCGGCACATCCAATAAGCCAATCCTTTCCTTTTCTTCGTAGTTCTTTTACATTCATCATCTCGCATCCTCTATCCCCCTTCATAAGGGCGCCCCTTCTTATATACTTCTTGCATCCATCATCTCATTTTCCTCCTACTCGAGTCCGAGAGGGGTTTAAAAGATAACACCAACCAGGTGTGTGTCTTGCCATCATTTCGTTATTTTTATCGCAAGGATTTGAATACTACACCTTCATCTTTCTAATCCACTCGTTACTTGTTTGTCGTTATTTTGCAAGGGTACCCAAGGAAAGCCCTCTCCGTCGGCCGGCCGAAGGGGGAGGAAGAAGCAACCCGCCATCTCCCGCTCAAGAGGTAGACGCGATCACTTTCTTTATTTTGGGGTCTTTTGGCCCCTGGCGATCACATCATGTTCTCGAGGCCGCGGCGAGTCACTTCCCCAATGGCCGTTTAAATTCCCGTTCTTATATTCTGTAATATCTCGGACCTTTCGGATCCTTTCTTCGTGGGTTCCGGATCTGGTTTTCGGAGTGTCCGGCTCCGTTGTGTCCGAGATTTCGTTTCGGACATCTTTCGTGTTCGGATCGGCGCGATCCGGGGTTGTTTCGGAGGCCCGGAGGCGTTCCGCGGCTTTTCCGTGTGTGTTTTCTGATTTCCGGTGTGTGTTTCGGCTTTTACTTCGAAAGCTCGATGCGGGTGAACCAGGTCGTTCACCTGGGCACGAGTGGTACCGTTGCGATCGGTGCATTCCGAGGATCGCGGGGGTGTAATTTTCTATTTTTCAGAATTTTTTGGATTTTCTGGATTTCCTATAAATACCCCCCTATTTTCTCTCTCTCCCCCACCTTCTTCTTCTTCTTCTTCTTCTTCTTCCTCCTTCCTCCTCCACCGTAACCCTCTCCCTCTCTTCCTCCCGGTTGACCGCGGCGGACCTCTCTCCGGCTGCAGACGGCGGCGGGGCGACGGCGCGGTGACGTGGGCGGCGGCGAGGCGATCGTGGGGGCGTGCGGTGCTCGCGGGAAGCTTGAAGGACGAGGGTTTTCTAAGGTTTTCTAAGGCGTTCTTCGCGATTCACGAACGATCCGGCGGAGCATTCGCTCCATTGAGGTAGGGTGACGTTCCTTAGCCTCTTGCCGTCCATTCCCGTGGTTTGTAGGCCGCGGGGAGGCCGAGAGGGGCTTGATTGAGTGGGTTTGGGGTTTTCCATGATTTGGGGAGAGCTCGCCCGATCTATGGTTTTAGCCCGCGATTTCGCGTTTGGATGGCTTAGATGCATGCTAGGGGTCCCCAGGGGTCTTCCCCTTTGTTTTCCCCCTCTCCGGTGGAGGCACGGGGGCGTGGTCGAAGTTTTTTGGGGTTTTCCCGCCGTAGCGTGCTCGGGAGTGTGTAACGGTCGGTCACTCCAGTGACCGTCACATGCTTGTGACGCCCCTAGAGGGGTGCGTTACATTCCTGAGTAGTGTTTTTGGGGGTCGGGGGCTGTAACGGCCTCACGATAGACCGCCATTTGCCTATGACGCGCTTGGGTAGGGCCGTCAGGGGCTTTCGACCGTTGGTTTGTGACCGTTGTGGGTTATGCCATGTAACGCACCGGGCTAGGCGCGTTACGTGTGTGTAGCGCGCTGGGGCAAGCGCGTTACTTCCTGTTTTCACCCCAAGTGTGAGGGCCATGTAACGCGCTGGGCCAAGCACGTTACATGCGTGTGACGCGCCGGGGCTGGGCCGTTACATCCCTTTTGGCTTTGGGAGCGTGGGGGTGTGTAACGCATGGGGCCAAGCACGTTACATTCTTGTAACGCGCCTGGACCAGGCCGTTACATCCCTTTCCACTCTGACCGTGTGACGGTCTGTTTTGAACCGTTAGGCGCATGTAACGGTCTCGCCTAGACCGTTACTTGCTTGTGACGGCCCTAGGGTGGACCGTCACATGCCTGGTTGCCCCATGAGGGTGGCAACCCCGTTTTTACTCCGACTGTGGCCACCGTGCGACAGGGCTGGTGCGTGGGGTGATTCCCACACGTTGTCGGATTCGGACGTTATTTTCCATTGACTCGAGAGTCTACTCCTTTGTGACCCTCCACTAGTCGTAGCCTATCAGTACGCGTGTGCTGATCGCACCAGGGAGTGGTGTACGGGCTTACCCTGAGGACGGTTTTAGACTGGTTACCGTCGGGCCCCTCGTCACATCAGAGTCCAGTGCCAGGGGAAAAACGGTCAGAGGGCCAGACCTAGGACGCGTGGTCTGTGTGTTCACACGTGGTTGGGGACAGTGGACGCACGTCGACGGGCGTGACCCCAGCTAGTCACTTGTTTGTGGTTACTTGTACGGTGTTCGCGCCTCTGGTAGGAGCTACCACGCTAGGCGGTTCACCTGCGGCGCGGCGTAAGACATCAGGGGACGCTACCGGCTGTGCTTCTAGTGGGTGGTACTCCTGTCGAGTACGGAGTGGCAGTCTGTCAGTCGTGTGTTTCCGACCTTCGGGTTTTATCGGGTTGGCCGTTGAGCTTCGGTCTTCTTACCGTGGTACGGGTGTCGGTTTACGTGCCATGGGCCCTTTGTTCTGTAGAGTACAGGGCTTTCTTTTCTGAGGTACTCTCCTATCGCTAGTGTAGTGGTTTCTCATTTTACGAGGTAGGGTTCGAGTGATCCCTACTGAGTCTTGTTCCGAGACTCATTCCCTGCGTGTTTTCACCGTGTTTCAGGTGAGACGCCGCCCCGGGGGAGCGCGTCTGGGGTGCAGCGTGGTGCGGGTGCCCAGAGGTAGTGCCAGAGGTCAAAGCCGGGGTATGCCCCGTGTAGCTGTACTTTTCTTCCTTGCCACTGTACTAGTCGTGGACTATTGTTATTGTTGTTAATTTCTATCGTGGACCATGTAAAATGTTAATTTATTTCTTGCTTAATATTATAACTGTTTAATTTTTGTAATTATTTGTGATACTTGTGTAGTCTCCACACCATCCTTTTAACCCTTCCGAGTCTTCGGGCTCGTGGGTGGCGGTGCGAGTCTCAGGTTATCGGGCCTTCCCGGTAATCGGATTCTCGGGTCGTTACAGCTGGTATCAGAGCGCGGTTGTGGAATTACACGGGAATCATAGGTAATTGTAGTGGTCCACTAGTCCACAGCAATGATGTACAGGTGACGCTGGCATTGGGCACCGCAGGTTTATTTTGACCTTGCCGTTTTCGTGTCTTCTGTCTTGTGCTTTAGGAGCGAGTATGGCGTCGAGGCGGAGCTCTCGCTCTCAGCAGGGGCAGTCGGCTGGAGGTCAGGAGATCCAGGAGGGGGTCCAGAGGGACCAGGAGGAGCATAGTAGAGCGCCACCGGGGGCTACCAAGGCCGCGGATACTGCGAGAGTTCCGGGGGCCGAGGATTTCTTCCGTGCCATGTACCAGCTTATGTCTCAGCAGTTCGACGGAGAGGCTGGTGAGGGCTCGTCAGTCAGGGGTGGGCCAGGCCGAGCAGTGAGGGACTTCATGCAGTTCCATCCACCTTACTTTAGCGGCCAGGCAGACCCTGATGCGGCTCGTGATTGGCTCGATGAGATGGAACGGGTGTTCAGTTCTGCGAAGAGTGTTGCCGAGGACAGAGTGGTGTTGGCGTACAACCAGTTGCAGGGTACGGCTCGGAGGTGGTGGTCTTCCGAGTGGAAGACGTCTTTTCAGCTTCGTCCACTTGAGCAGATCGAGTGGGATGATTTCGTCAGTGCTTTCGAGCGTACGTACTGTTCAGATTATGTTGCTACGCAGCGGATGCGGGAGTTTCTGGAGCTGGTGCAGGGTGACATGTCCGTATTGCAGTACAGGGCCCGATTTGTCGAGCTGGGTCGGTATGCACCTCACATCATGGATCATGAGAGGGTGAGGACCGCGCAGTTTGTGCAGGGCTTGAGGCTGGAGCTGAGGCACTATTTGATTGCGAACGGGGCCACTGATCTAGAGACAGCGTCTCGTGTTGCGGCTTCGTTAGAGATGGATATGCAGAGGATCCGAGGACCGATCAGCCAGGGGCAGTCCTTGTCAGGTCGCAGCCAGCAGTCGGCTACCCAGCAGCAAGGTTCTTTCCAGCATGCACCGGATGGTTCAGGAGTACCGGCATCGGCAGCTTCGGTGACAGGACCTGCGTCCTTTGGCACGAAGGTCAAGAAGTTCTTCGCGAAGAATTTCTGAAAGAAGAAGTCCAAGGATCAGGGGCAAGCTTCATCGGGCAGTGTACAGCAGCCGATTCCTTTGCAGCGTCAGGGATCAGTGGGTAGATCGCGAGGACCTTGTCCACGGTGTGGTGGGACCCACCCAGGCAGGCAGTGCACGGCGCCGATCATCTATTTTCGATGTGACCAAGCAGGGCATATGGCGCGCGACTGTCCTCAGAGGCCGCCGCAGCAGCAGTTTCCTCAGCAGCAACAGGTTCCGCAGCAGCAGAGGCAGCAGCAGCAGTAGCAGGGACAGTATCCGCCGCTACCCAGGTCAGCTAGTGTGGGAGGCAGGCAGAGGGCTCGGGGCCAGATCACGCACATGACCAGGGCAGAGGCAGTGGCGTCGCAGCTCGTGGAAGGTACCGTTCCGATTTTGGGTTGTGCGGCTCGGGTTTTATTTGATTCTGGCGCGTCTCATTCGTTTATTTCGGAGGATTTCGCGTCGAGCGTCGAGGAACCGGTGACCCAGTTGTCCTGTGATTTGGCAGTGGAGTTGCCTTCGGGTGATTTTATGATCACTCCGTATTGCTTCGATCAGGTTCCGGTTTGGATCGATGGGCGGAGTATGCCAGGCAGGTTGTATGCGTTGCAGCTTCGGGATTATGATGTGATTCTAGGCATGGATTGGCTCGAGACCCATGGAGCGGTGGTGGATTGTGGAATGAAGAGGGTCTACTTCCAGCATCCGAGCAAGAGGACCTTCTATTTCCAAGGTATCTGTTCCGCCTCTTCTCGATTCCTTATCTCTGCTATTCGAGCCCGTTGATTGCTTGATTCAGGTTGTCAGGGTTTTCTCGCGTCCGTGGTTGTGTCTGACCGGATGGAGCCGGATGTCGAGGACATTGCGGTGGTGTGCGAGTTTCCCGACGTTTTTCCCGAGGAGTTGCCTGGATTACCTCCCCAACGGGAGATCGATTTCGTGATCGAGGTTGTGCCTGGTGCGGGACCTTTGGCGAAGGCTCCCTACCGTATGGCCCCCGCTGAGTTGAGGGAGTTGAGGGCGCAGTTGCAGGAACTGTTGGCCAAGGGGTATATTCGTCCTAGTTTTTCCCCTTGGGGTGCGCCCGTGTTGTTTGTGAAGAAGAAGGACGGTAGTCTGCGCTTGTGCATTGACTATCGGCAGCAGAATGAAGTGACCATTAAGAACAAGTATTCGTTGCCGCGGATTGATGATTTGTTCGACCAGCTACAGTCTGCGCGAGTGTTCTCGCGGATTGATTTGCGGTCCGGTTACTATCAGCTGAGAATTCGCGAGTCCGATGTGGAGAAGACTGCATTCAGTACGAGGTACGGGTATTATGAGTTTTTGGTGATGTCGTTCGGGCTCACTAATACCCCTGCAGCCTTCATGGACTTGATGCAGAGGGTGTTTCATCCGTATTTGGACCAGTTTGTGGTCATCTTCGTGGATGACATCCTTGTTTATTCGCGGTCTGCCGAGGAGCACGCGTACTATTTGGGTGTGGTGCTGCAGGCGTTACGAGATCACCAGTTGTATGCGAAGCTCAGCAAGTGCTAGTTTTGGCTCAGCGAGGTGCACTTTCTGGGGCACGTGATTTCTGGTGATGGCATTTTCGTGGACCCCGCCAAGGTCGAGGCAGTGATGCAGTGGCCGAGGCCGAGGTCGGTGACGGAGATCCGGAGTTTCTTAGGGCTTGCGGGTTATTATCGTCGATTTATCTAGGATTTTTCTCGCATTGCGGCCCCGATGACTAGGCTCACGCGGAAGGATGTGCCTTTCGTTTGGTCCGAGGAGTGTGAGCAGAGTTTCAGGGAACTGAAGAGATTGCTCACCTCGGCTCCGGTGTTAGTTTTACCTTCTGGATCGGGAGGTTTCGTGGTGTGTACAGATGCTTCCGGCGTTGGGTTGGGTGCTGTGTTGATGCAGCATGGTAGAGTGGTGGCTTATGCATCTCGACAGCTAAAGCCCCACGAGGAGAACTACCCTACCCATGACCTTGAGTTGGCGGTGGTGATCTTCGCGCTGAAGATCTGGAGGCATTATCTGTACGGCGAGAAGTTCGAGGTGTTTACTGACCATCAGAGTTTGAGGTATGTGTTCTCGCAGAGAGATCTGAACCTCAGGCAAAGGCGTTGGATGGAGTTCATGAAGGATTATGACTTCACCCTCTCTTATCAGCCGGGCAGGATGAATGTCGTTGCTGATGCCTTGAGTCGGAAGGTTGCGATCAGTACCTTGATGTTGAGGAAGTGGAGGCTCTGGGAACAAGTGCCTGAGGTATCTTTCAGGCTCAAGATTCCCCAGGAGCCAGGGTTGGCAGTGTTTGCGAGTCTGACTGTCACTCCTGCTATCCGTCGTCAGGTGACAGAGGCTCAGCATGCAGACCCTGAGTTGCCCCGGATTCTAGCTATGGCTGATGTGGAGCTGGGTGAGGATAGCGCTGCTAGGTTTCGCGGCAGGCTGTACGTCCTAGCGGAGGAGCAGGTTCGTCGTGCGGTGTTACGCGAGGCTCATGGGAGCAGGTACACTGTGCACCCGGGTGCGACGAAGATGTATCGGAACTTGCGGAGGCAGTTCTGGTGGCCTGGCATGAAGAGAGATGTCGCAGAGTTTGTGGCCAGGTGTCTGATCTGTCAGCAGGTGAAGGCGAAGCATCAGCGACCAGGAGGTACTCTCCAGCCCTTGGATGTTCCTGCTTGGAAGTGGGACCATGTGACCACGGATTTCGTGGTGGGATTGCCGAGGATCCCGAGTGGGCAGGACAGTATTTGGTTGCTGGTGGATCGACTGACGAAGGTGACGTGGTTGTTACTGGTCAAGGTCAGCTGGAGCGTGTCTAAGTTGGCTCGTCTTTATGTGGAGCGGATCGTGCCGTTGCATGGGGTTCCCATTTCGATCGTGTCGGATCGGGATCCGCGCTTCACTTCTGGATTCTGGAGGGGTTTCCAGCGAGCTCTTGGCACGGAGTTGGCATTTAGCTCGGCGTATCATCCTCAGTCAGATGGTCAGTCTGAGAGGACCATTCAGACCTTGGAGGACATGCTGAGATCCTGCTGCCTGGAGTGGCAGGGGAGTTGGATTCATCACCTACCATTGGTGGAGTTTGCCTATAACAACAGCTATCATTCGAGCATCGGCATGGCTCCCTATGAGGCATTGTATGGGCATCCTTGTCAGACTCCACTTGATTGGTTTGAGGTGGGCGAGCGTGTTTTGACGGGACCGGAATTAGTGCAGCAATGTGTGGATGTTGTGCACCTGGTTCGTCAGAACATGTTGGCGGCCCAGAGTCGGCAGAAGAGCTATGCTGACCGTAGGAGGCAGCCTCTCGAGTTCGCCGTGGGCGATCATCTGTTCTTGAGAGTTTCTCCGATGAAGGGGGTGATGCGTTTTGGACGGCGTGGGAAGCTGAGTCCCCGCTATATTGGTCCTTTCACGATTGTGGAGCGCATCGGTGAGGTTGCTTACCAGTTGCAGTTACCTCCCGAGTTGGCGTCGGTGCATGACGTGTTCCACGTCTCGATGTTGCTGAAGTATTTGCCCGATGACTCTCATGTGCTCGAGTTTTCTGTTTGGCCTGAGGTGACTCCAGATCTTTCTCTCCCAGAGTTTCCGATCCGCGTGGAGGATAGGCGAGAGCAGCGCCTGCGGAACAAGGTTATTCCCTTGGTAAAGGTCGTGTGGCAACGACACTTTGGTGGTGAGGCTTCGTGGGAACGTGAGGACGAGATGCGTCAGCAGTTTTCGTATCTGTTTGAGTGAGTCTTCCTCTTCTTTCCCCTTTGGTTGTTCTCAATTTCGAGGACGAAATTCCTTAAGGGGGGGGGGGGGCTGTAATATCCCGGACCTTTCGGATCCTTTCTTCGTGGGTCCCGGATCTAGTTTTCGGAGTGTCCGGCTCCGTTGTGTCCGAGATTTCGTTTCGGACATCTTTCGTGTTCGTATCGGCGCGATCCGGGGTTGTTTCGGAGGCCCGGAGGCGTTCCGCGGCTTTTCCGTGTGTGTTTTCCGATTTCCGGTGTGTGTTTCGACTTTTACTTCGGAAGCTCGCTGCGGGTGAACTAGGCCGTTCACCTGGGCACGAGTGGTACCGTTGCGATCGGTGCGTTCCGAGGATCGCGGGGGTGTAATTTTCTATTTTCAAAATTTTCCGGATTTTCTGGATTTCCTATAAATACCCCCCGATTTTCTCTCTCTCCCCCACCTTCTTCTTCTTCTTCTTCTTCCTCCTTCCTCCTCCACCGTAACCCTCTCCCTCTCCCTCTCTTTCTCCCGGTTGACCGCGGCGGACCCCTCTCCGACTGCAGACGGCGACGGGGCGACGGCGCGGTGACGTGGGCGGCGGCGAGGCGATCGTGGGGGCGTGCGGTGCTCGCGGGAAGCTTGAAGGACGAGGGTTTTCTAAGGTTTTCTAAGGCGTTCTTCGCGATTCACGAACGATCCGGCGGAACATTCACTCCATTGAGGTAGGGTGACGTTCCTTAGCCTCTTGTCGTCCATTCCCGTGGTTTGTAGGCCGCGGGGAGGCCGAGAGGGGCTTGATTGAGCGGGTTTGGGGTTTTCCATGATTTGAGGAGAGCTCGCCCGATCTATGGTTTTAGCCCGTGATTTCGCATTTGGATGGCTTAGATGCATGCTAGGGGTCCCCAGGAGTCTTCCCCTTTGTTTTCCCCCTCTCCGGTGGAGGCACGGGGGCGTGGTCGAAGTTTTTTGGGGTTTTCCCACCGTAGCGTGCTCGGGAGTGTGTAACGGTCACTCCAGTGACTGTCACATGCTTGTGACGCCCCTAGAGGGGTGCATTACGTTCCTGAGTAGTGTTTTTGGGGGTCGGGGGCTGTAACGGCCTCACGATAGACCGCCATTTGCCTATGACGCGCTTGGGTAGGGCCGTCAGGGGCTTTCGACCGTTGGTTTGTGACCGTTGGGGGTCATGCCATGTAACGCACCGGGCTAGGCGCGTTACGTGTGTGTAGCGCGCTGGGGCAAGCGCGTTACTTCCTGTTTTCACCCCAAGTGTGAGGGCCATGTAACGCGCTGGGCCAAGCACGTTACATGCGTGTGACGCGCCGGGGCTGGGCCGTTACATCTCTTTTGGCTTTGGGAGCGTGGGGGTGTGTAACGCATGGGGCCAAGCGCGTTACATTCTTGTAATGCGCCAGGACCAGGCCGTTACATCCCTTTCCACTCTGACTGTGTGACGGTCTGTTTTGAACCGTTAGGCGCATGTAACGGTCTCGCCTAGACCGTTACTTGCTTGTGACGGCCCTAGGGTGGACCGTCACATGCCTGGTTGCCCCATGAGGGTGGCAACCCCGTTTTTACTTCGACTGTGGCCACCGTGCGACGGGGCTGGTGCGTGGGGTGATTCCCACACGTTGTCGGATTCGGACGTTGTTTTCTGTTGACTCGAGAGTCTACTCCTTTGTGACCCTCCACTAGTCGTAGCCTATCAGTACGCGTGTGCTGATCGCACCAGGGAGTGGTATACGGGCTTACCCTGAGGACAGTTTTAGACTGGTTACCGTCGGGTCCCTCGTCACATCAGAGTCCAGTGCCAGGGGAAAAACGGTCAGAGGGCCAGACCTAGGACGCGTGGTCTGTGTGTGCACACGTGGTTGGGGACAGTGGACGCACGTCGAAGGGCGTGACCCCAGCTAGTCACTTGTTTATGGTTACTTGTACGGTGTTCACGCCTCTAGTAGGAGCTACCACGCCAGGCGGTTCACCTGCGGCGCGGCGTAAGACGTCAGGGGACGCTACGGGCTGTGCTTCTAGTGGGTGGTACTCCTGTCGAGTACGGAGTGGCAGTCTGTCAGTCGTGTGTTTCCGACCTTCGAGTTTTGTCGGGTTGGCCGTTGAGCTTCGGTCTTCTTACCGTGGCACGGGTGTCGGTTTGCGTGCCATGGGCCCTTTGTTCTGTAGAGTACAGGGCTTTCTTTTCCGAGGTACTCTCCTATCGCTAGTGTAGTGGTTTCTCGTTTTACGAGGTAAGGTTCGAGTGATCCCTACTGAGTCTTGTTCCGAGACTCATTCCCTGCGTGTTTTCACCGTGTTTCAGGTGAGACGCCGCCCCGGGGGAGCGCGTCTGGGGTGCAGCGTGGTGCGGGTGCCCAGAGGTAGTGCCAGAGGTCAGAGCCAGGTTATGCCCCGTGTAGCTGTACTTTTCTTCCTTGCCACTGTACTAGTCGTGGACTATTGTTATTGTTGTTAATTTCTATCGTGGACCATGTAAAATGTTAATTTATTTCCTGCTTAATATTATAACTATTTAATTTCTGCAATTATTTGTGATACTTGTGTAGTCTCCACACCATCCTTTTAACCCTTCCGAGTCTTCGGGCTCGTGGGTGGCGGTGCGAGTCTCGGGTTATCGGGCCTTCCCGGTAATCGGATTCTCGGGTCGTTACATATTCTCTTTATATTCTGTTATACTCTTATCTGCTCATATTCTCGAGGCCGCGGCGAGTCACTTCCCCAATGGCCGTTTAAATTCCCGTCCTTATATTCTCTTTATATTCTATTATATTCTTATCTACTCATATTCTCGAGGCCGCGGCGAGTCACTTCCCCAATGGCCGTTTAAATTCCCGTTCTTATATTCTCTTTATATTCTGTTATATTCTTATCTGCTCATATTCTCGAGGCCGCGGCGAGTCACTTCGTCAATGGCCGTTTAAATTCCCGTCCTTATATTCTCTTTATATTCTGTTATATTCTTATCTGCTCATATTCTCGAGGCCGCAGCGAGTCACTTCCCCAATGGCCGTTTAAATTCCCGTTCTTATATTCTCTTTATATTTTGCTATATTCTTATCTATTCATATTCTCGAGGCCGCGGCGAGTCACTTCCCCAATGGCCGTTTAAATTTCCGTTCTTTATATTCTCCTTATATTCTGTTATATTCTTATCTGCTCATATTCTCGAGGCCGCGGCGAGTCACTTCCCCAATGGCCGTTTCAATTCTTGCTATTTGATTTCTGCACCATTCCCGTCCCCCCGTGGCCGCGGCGAGTTATTTCCCGCTATGGCCGTTTAACCCCCATATCTTGCTATATTACATTTGTCCCGCTCGCCCCGCCGGAGTAATCTCCCGTGGTGGCCCCTTCTCTTTTCTCTTATTTCTGTGTTGCAGCAAACAAGAGGAGCCCGCGCGCTCCGCGTCTTCTTCGCTCCTCGAACCGCGTGACGTCGCTCACATCTACTTGCCACTTCAAGACAGAGAAATTTAGTTTTGACTGTAAGAGCTATTCATATGTTGTTAGCAGAGGGATAAAATTTAGCTTTCCATTTAAGTTCTGATCATTCTGATACAGAAACAGATGCCTTTCAAACGTTGGCATTAGTCAGCATTCAATAATTTCTTCAAAAGGTAACCAAGTGACAACTAGAATATTGGAAGGACAGGATATCTCGCCAAAGAAGGGAATAACCGCATGATCTCTGCTCCTCTCAAGGGGTTGGATATTCCATCCCAGTGTTGAATTACAAGGGCTAAGAAATCAACCATTTCTCTTGCATAGTTACAGTGAATTTTTTCTTCCCGGACAACAGAGAAACATGAGAAATGAATCTAAACCAATAGGAAAGAAAGGGTAATGCTTGAATGCAAACATTGTCTGCATAGAATCTACTTCCCCGGAAGGTGATCAAAAGATATATTAGTTTTTCCCATTTATCTTTTGCATCCGCGGCTGGGTGGAGGAGAAGATGGACGAAGAGTCCACAGCGGAAGGGTGCTAGGGAGGTGAGAGGAGGCAGAGTGGAAAGGAGAATACCTTGTGGCATAGCAACAGAGCAACCTTGTGGAATAGCAGCAGAGCAAGAGCGCGACGGCGGTGGTCGGGGAGCGTCGCCCGGCGCTGGTTGCGGCTAGGCCCTGCAAAGTTGAGCAACTATACGTAGGGGACCTGCTGGCGGCTCATGCGGATACTGAGGAATGGTGAGGGGGGAACTATATGTAGCGGACTGGCCAGCGACTCCTGCGGCTACTGAGGAATGGTGAGGGGGAAGAAGTGGGCGGGGGAGAAGGGGGGCAGGGAGGCGATGAGGCAGACGGGGATGTACACCGGAGGCCGTGAGTAGGCAGAGAGGTTGAAGGAGAAGATGATGAAGAGTTCTGCGGTGCGCGGGAGGGGCCCAGGGTGGTGAGAGGAGAGGTGGAGTGGTGGAGGGGAAGGTGGATTGAGGAGGGAATACATCCGTGACCGAGAGAGACGGAGGGGAGTTACGATCGCGCCGGAGTCGAATGTGGCGCGGGCAGGCGAAATGATTTGGGGGCATTTTTAGTGGATTAGTCATTCTGTATAATCATTTTGAGGCAATTTTAAAATGCCTCTACATAGAGATTTATGTAAAGAATAGAATCAAAATATTTTAGAGATAATATTAAAAATAAAATGCCTCTATTTATGATAATTTAGAGATAATTTTAATAAATGCTTGTAAATGAATTGCCCTTATATCTATAATTTTTTGTAGTGGTTGGAATGGTGATCCCTGGTCTGCGACCGGCAAGGGAGGATTCCCCATAAGTCTGAGTCGAGTGACGTGAGGACCAAGGAGATACCTTGTCATGTGGTTTCGCCGTGCTCCCCGGAGAGGGTAGAGTTGGCATGATGATAGGTCTGGATGCGGTGTTGGTCTGTGCGTGAGTCAGTGGATGGCCTGTCATGAGTTGGATCGTGCCTGTTGGGCCAGCGAAGTTTCTCGTTGACGAGCGTCTGGTGACCAGTGTTTGGTCTTTCACAGACAGAGGATGCTGGTGGTTATGGTTCGAGAACGGTGAGAGTTGTGTGCAAGCGAGGCCTTTGGTGGCCGTTTCCATGATGTGCTTTTTCGAATGGGATCTAAGCTTTGTCGAAGTTTGAGTTCTGATAAAGTTGGTCCCGTGCTGTTATTGGCGTTCAGTTTTCCAGGTGGGAGATAGTCCTTGGCGTGGAGTCGACGAGTCGTGGCGGTCAGCTGGTAGAGAAGCTGATATTTTGTTGGTCCACCGAGCGTGGTTGGATCGGTGGCTGTTTTTCGTGACGAGGACTGTGTCTCCTCGGTGAGCGAGATTGTGGCAGCGGTGCCGTGGTTGATTTTTGTGTTGTCTGAGGTGGTGCCAGCCTTGTGCTTTTGTGTTATGCCTGCTCTAATGACCAATGTGTGTGCGGTGTGTGGAGAGAGGCGTGTTGCTCATGATTATGGTCTGGCCGTGTCCCTCGGGATCGTGGTTTTAGCGAGTATCGAGGTTTGGTTGGGGCTCTGACGGCGTTGTCAGTTGGTCCTTGGCGTTCTCCCCTTGTGGCTTGGTGCTTGTCTTGAATTTCGAGGACAAAATTTCTTTAAGGGGGGAGGGCTGTAATGCCCTAGATTTTTCGGATATTTTTTGGATCATTTTCGTGGGTCCCGGAGTGTGTTTTGTGCTTTACACGTGTTTTTCCCTGATATGCCTTCGGAATCTTGTGCATGGTGAACCATTGCAATCTCCGACTCCGGGATGTGACCAGCGCATTGTGCTCTTCCCGAGGATCGCGGAGGTAATTTTTCATAATTTTTTAAATTTTTTGAATTTTTGGGTTTTCTATATATATTAAACCTCCTTTCTCTCTTCCCATCTCTCATTTTCTCACCCTCTCCCCCTCTCTTCACTCACGCTCTCTTCACTCCCTCTATTCTCCGGCGGCCAACGAAGGTGGACAGGGGCGAGGTGGAGGCGACGCGGGCGAGGAGCGGGCGCGGACGGGATGAGGATCGAGGCGGTGGAGGCACGGCGAAGCCCGGCCGCGAGTTTGGGGCGCCGTGAGGGTTTAACGGTGTTTTCTTCGTGGATCGGCGTCCACGGCGTGTCAAATCTTTGGTGGAAGTAGGGAGATGGATCCCCAGCTCACGTACTTCCTTTCCTACGATTTTGGTAGGCCGTGGTGAGCCGAGCAGTTTATTTGAGCGTTTTGGGGAAAAGCATGATTTTGGGGGGTGAACCCGATCTAGTGTTTTGATCGCATTTTTTGGGTTTAAATGGATCCTCTCGGTGCTAGAGAGGTTGGGGACTAGTTTCCGCTTGTTTTCCCCTTCACATGGGTGTGAACGGGGCGTGGAATGGGGTTTCCCGCCGTTTTCATCGTTTTCGGGCTCGGGACGACCTAGCGGTCGTTCCAGTGACCGCTAGGGTGCTAGCGGTCATGTGGAGACCACTAAAGGGTCCCTTATGTCAGTTTGTGCCTTGCGGTCTCGCGATGGACCGACAGGGTGCCTTAGCGGTCCTGGTGAAGACCGCTAGGCTCTGCTTTACGGTCCAAGGGTGACCATTTATCCGTGTTTTTGTTAGTTGAGATCGGTGGGGTAGCGGCCTCGCGACTGGCCGCTAGGCTACGCCTAGCTGTCAGGTGGACGACCGCCACCAACTTGGCGGTCCCGGGGTGACCGCTTGAGGTTTCCGTGTTTTGGGTTCTTTGCGGTCTCGTGATAGACCGCCAAGCCACCCCTTGCGGTCCAGGGGTAGACCGCTAGGCACTGTGATGGTCTAGGGAGGACCGCCACTTCGTTTTCCATGTTAGATGTGTTTTGTTCCGTTGTGTTGACCCCGGTCGACCCGGTTGTGACCCAGTGGCCGACCATCAGTCTCGTGGATGTTCCGGACAGCCCGTGGGTTTTGTGTCCATATTTCTGGGTGTCCAGAGGTATCGTGTTATCTCGATTAGCGTGCCCGTAGCTTTGGTGGGTCCGGATGACCCCACGTGTTCCGGGCTTTTGTGTCCTCGCTAGAACGAGTCGTTGTGCAGTGGGTTATTCCCGCACGTCATTGGCTTCCCGGTAAGTATTTTCGAGTGGGCCGTGGGTTTGGCCCTTGGACTGTGAGTCCAGTCACCCAGTCTGGGGCTGGAGATTTCCTGCTTTTTCGATGGATAGGGGATCGACTTGGTGGCTTGTGAGCTACCTCGATATTCATGCTATCACGGTTTCTGACCTAGGCATAGGGCAGATTGATGACGTGGAGCTGCCCCTGTACGACGGTCTTGACCCCGAGTCTTGTGACTCAAAGACCGTTGGATTTAGTAGGTCTAGTGGGCTATCCCGAGTCTGGTGCCGTCGTACCACTTGTTACTCCGTATTGCTCACGATGGGTGCATGAGTGGCTTTCCGTGTTCACGTTTAGTGACCTCCCACTGGTCGTAGCCTTCTTACGGCACGCGTGTGCTGACCCACCCGGGAGTGGTGGAGCGGCTTACCTGAGAGAGACGATTTTTAGGCTGGTTACCGTAGGGCCCCTCGCCTTTGCAGCCTGAGTCCCGCTGGGGGGAAAACCAGCTAGAGGACCCAACCTAGAGCGGATGGTTTGTGTGTGCAAACTTAGTTGGGGGCTGTTGGACCCACGCTGATGAGCGCGACCCCATCTAGTCCTTATTCGTGGTACTGGTTACTGTGTGTCTATGTCTCCGCCTGGGACGTCGCAGCGAGACACCTGAGGCTGTGGACTAAGTCATCAGTGGACGCATCCGGCCTTACTTCTGGTGGGCAGTGCTCCCGTCACTTGATGTGAGTTTTCTCGTGAGTCGAGTTTCCGTTCATGTCTGCGAGGCGTGGTTGTGCGTGCAGTTCCCGGGTGTTTTCCCGATGCCGCAATCTAGGTGTTCCGGTGAGCATCATCGAGAGCTTTCCCCCTAGACAGCGTTGAGTTCTCGACGGCGTGGTCGTTTTCCCAGTAGCGTGACTAGGGTGGTCCGTAGTCTAGTGGTCCCCCGACTATGAGATCGGGGTGTTGGTTTCTATTCCAGTAGGAGTAGCTGTAGTGCCGACTTTTGACCGGCCATCGGTTTGTTGTTCCTGCTGTAGTTGTAGCTGCTTTCCTTTCCGCTACTGCCGTTGTTTTGGTTGGGGTTCCGCGGGACCCCTAATGAGCCAGTGACAGGAGACTCACCCCTGCTTTTCAGGTGCGGCGGTTCTTCCTTGAGGTTTGAGGGCGCTGCGGAAGTTCTTAGTTGCCAGCTTGCTGGGCCGAGTGTTCACTTGACGTTGGGTACGTTCTTCTGCCTTAGACTGTACTTTCTATTAGACTAGACTCTATTGTAGTTGTTATTTAATTCTATTAGTTATTGACTTGTCCTGCTTCATTTCTTATTTCTTTGTACCTCCACACTCCTTTTTAGACCTTTCGAGCCCCGGCTCGTGGGCGGCGGGCCAGGATTCGAATGGTATCGAGTTCCTTTCTCGGTATCCGGATCTTGGGTCGCTACACGTTCGTCCTGCATCACCTCTGCTATGCCACCTGCTCCTCCAGGAGGTGACTTGCCTGTGCATGACATATCCCCTGCCGTGCCTGCCCATGCTGCAAATGGCGACCTGTTTGGCTCTCTTCTGGGTCCTTCCACTTCTACCTCCACCGAGGAGCCTCCGATGGGCCCAGCCATGGTGGGCTCAACCCCTGCATCCTCTGAGGTGTCCTCCATACTACCATTGGAATCTCCTGTGCCTGCCAGCTCCAGCAACTCTATGCGCACAGTCTCCTCTCTATATCAAGCTACTACACCGGCACCGTCACGGCACCACCCCATGACCACTCGTGCCCAAGATGGTACACTTAAGCCCCAGGTTCTGCATAGTGCTGTTCATTCTCCTGTAGACTCACCTGTTGAACCCACCTGTTTCTCCCAAGCATCTCGTCATCCTGAATGGAGGGATGCCATGGCTACTGAGTTTAACGCTCTTTTACGTACGATGACGTGGACGCTTGTCCCTCGCCCTGCCAATGCCAACGTGATTGGATGTAAATGGGTCTTCAAAGTCAAACATAGAGCGGACGGATCAGTGGAACGACACAAAGCTCGACTAATGGCAAAGGGATACCGATAACTTCCCGATACGACTTCCATGAGACATTCAACCCGGTCATCAGGATTACTATAGTACGCATTGTTTTAGCTCTTACGTTGTCTTTTGGCTGGGGCATACGCCAGTTGGACATCTCCAATGCTTTATTACATGGCTACCTTGCTGAGACTATTTTCATGGAACAACCTCATGGCTTTTCACATCCACAATTTCTTGGGCATGTTTGCAAATTACATCGATCAATTTATGGTCTTCAACAGGCGCCCTAGGCCTGGTTCTCCCGGTCGAGCAACCATCTTCAGGATTTGGGTTTTGTCGAGTCAAAAACAGATACTTCTCTATTTTATCATATCTCCTCCATTCACAAGATCCATGTTCTTGTATACGTGGACGACACCTTAGCAGTGAGTTGGCTGTTTGGGTCCTTGGTGCAGCAAGATTTTTTCTTGGGATTGACCTTGCCCCTCACCCTGAAGGTGTGCTCTTAACTCAATCTCACTATATTTTAGATGTGCTTCGACGTGCCAACATGGCCTCCTACAAACCTATCTCCACTCCGGTTGCAAGCACTTTGTCTACTGTAGTGCCTTCATTGCTCGATGATCCCTCAGAATGTCGGAGCATTGTAGGTGCCCTGCAGTATGTCACACTTACCCATCCAGACATTGCCTTCTCAATCAATAAAGTCTCTCAACATATGCATGCCCCCACGGGTGGTCATTGGGCGGCCGTGAAGCGTATCTTGAGATACCTCCAGCACACTATCTCACATGGGCTTCTCTTCTACCGACGGTCACCGCTGTCTCTTCAGGCCTTCCACTACAAGAAAAGGCGGTATTAGCGACGAAAATTTCAGACGGATTAATTTTCATCGCAAATCTGTCTATAAATTCAGACGAAAATTTATCTTCGTAAATTCCATCTGTATTTCGGACAGAATAATTTCTGTCTGAATATACGTCTTAATTTGCGATGGATATTTAGACGACCATTTTTACGTCTGAAATTTGCGACGGATATTCAGACGAAAATATTTACGTCTGAAATTTGCGACGGAAATAAGTTCCGTCTGAATTTCCGTCGCAAAAATTCACCTCCCGCCCCCGTCGATCCTCCCATCCTCCCACCCTTTCCACCCCCCACTCTCCCTCTTACTCTATCTTTCTCCTCTCCTTGCCGTCGGAGCCGCAGCCGTACTCCCTCCCTCTCGTCGTCGCCGCCGTCCTCGCCATCGCCGCCGACCTCCCTCCCTCTCGTCGCCGCCGCCGCCAGCCGCCAGCCTCCTCCCTCGCGCCGATAAGCCATCTCCCTATCCTTCTCCCTCTCCGACCCGCCCTCTCTCCCTCTCCCTCTCCCGCCATCGTCGTCGTCGCCGTTGTCCCCTGCTCGCCGCAGCCATCGTCGTCGCCGCAACTGGCCCGCCCTCTCTCCCTCTCCCGTTGGCCCCCATCTCCCTCTCCCTCTCCCGCGGCCCCCCTCTCCCGCCCTCTCGATCCCTCACTCCCTCTCCCTCTCCCGCTACCTCACTCCCTCTTTGTAAAACACACGCCGCTGGCAGAGGGGGCACCGGCCAGGGGTGGTAGACCCCCTCCCTCTCCCTCGCCCATTGTCCCTCCCCCTCTCCCGGTCCTGTCCCTCTCCCTCTCTAGGGTGGCCGCCCACCCCCTCCCCCGCCCTCTCTTCCCTAGTCCGTGGCCCCCCTCTCCCTCTCCCGTTGCCCCCCCCCCCCTCACAGACACACGCACACACGCACACACCCGGTGCCCCCACGTAGATAAATTAATTAATTTTTATTTTATTTAATATATTTTTGTCTTCATCATAGGATAATCAGTCGAGGGGAAGGGAACGAAAGAATCAGAGAATTTTTTGCAAATAAGCAGTAAGTAAAAAATTATTTTATTTTTATATGTTGTTTCATTTTATTTTAATTTATGTAATCTTACTTATATTTATTGTTATGGTGTCTTGTTTAATATTAGATGTTGTCGGATTTACGCTAGGTAGCTAAAAAGAAAATAATAATTAGCGGACTGAATTAAAAAAAACTATCAATCTGAAAATAAAATTGAATGGGCATGAGGACTAAATGAAGGGCCTGTTGTGACCGAGCATTCAAAGTGCAATGGTCAAAAAAAATGTCCAAATATGTATGGAATGGATGAAATTGCCGCAGACAAAATGAGCAGAACAAAAAGGAGGCATAGAATGAGTATGAAATCTCTTGACTAAAAAAAAAAGGGGAACTGAAGTTCAGTTTGGGATACAAAGAAAAGACGATGGCTTATTTAAGTTTTCATAGCTTGCCAAAAAAAACAAGAAGGACTGAATTCTGAAGCACAAAATTTAATCTCCTGGGTGAAAATTGAAAGCCTTGCACGATAGCCATAAAACAACGACCAATTCAATTCAGGAATATATTGAGGCAGTGACAGAAAGATAAGGCAAAGGGCCTGGGATCCAATGTCCTTCTCTAGTTCAGAACATAAAATCCATATAGAGCCTAGATTGGGGCTATTCATGGGCAGGCCATCAAGTGGGAGCCTCAATTTACGTGAGTTGATGCATATCAAGTCTTAATAACAAGCATAGTTTCTGAACCGCTAAAAAAAAAGAGGAAAGAAAAGCCAGGATGGACAGAACATATAACAGCGGCATAGAACCCAATGCCCCAGATCAGATCTGAAGTTCAGTTAATGCATGTCGGCACTCCTGAAATCAAAATAAGCAGAAGTAATGAATGATGAGTAAAAAAAAATGTTGAATTCCAAATCAAAAATGAACTTCTTGCACAATGGTCTTGTGTTTGCACACATTATTCCCCCCTAAGTATTTGATACTCTAAAATGATCATGCCAAATTCAGAAACCCAACCTCCTGCTTGGGTTGACCTTGTGCAATCCTTTCCACTCTAGATGGATCTGTATGTATGCATACCTATACAATTTGCATAAATAAACTCCCCCTACATTGTGCATGCTTGAACCCCTTGCCGTTCCTACTCCACCGGCATTTGCACATATGCATATAGTGTGCATGACTGAACTTCAGAAGGATTGGATAATTAGCATGACTCTTGGGCTGCTAGAATTTCGATCGACCGACCTCCTCAATTCGGCCGACCGATTCCCCCTTCCCAAAAAAAAAAGAACAACAGAACAGAACAGAGAGAGTATAAATGAGCAATGTAGCCAGCTCTTCATACCAGCAAGCATTCCCTACTTGAGCTCTCTCACAAGCATGCATTGTGTATCAAAAAATAAAATAAGGGAAGAATGCTGAACAGATTGAACAAAGAAGGAGGAATGAGTAGAAATGCTACCGGGCTGTTGTGCTGCCTAAAGGCAGGTCGACCTGCTCTGAGTAGAGCAGGTCGACACACCTTCCTACCATCTAGCAAGTACATCCCCAAGCAACAGCCCATTAAGTGAAATGAGAAGAGACATGTGTATTGAATGAAAGAGATGTTTAGTCAAAAGCCAAAAAAAAATGAATGAAAAGCCAAAGGATCAAAGGTAAAAAGAAAGTGGAAATTTGAAACCATCAAAAGACCCTGCCCGGCCTTGTTTTCAGCCTGCTTGCATCAAAACCCCTGTCCTCTAGTCCTTCACTCTAGCAGCCATCTCTGCCATTTCCCTGCTTGGGCATCTTCACAAACATGCATTCCATATCCAAAAAATTTTATAAAGGAAAGAGAACAAGACAGATCAAGCAAACAAGAATAAAAGGGGGAGGGGGCAAGCGGAACAAATGTGAAACAAGCTCAAGATCCTTCGAGATCTGCTATGGTGGGACCATAAAAATAAAACAAAAAAAGAAGCCATCATCGCGAGGCATCCACATGCCCTCGCACTAAACAAACGAATCAATCAGATAAATAGATGAACAACATTATTTTTGAAAATTTAGTGCATCCACAGTAACAGTCAACTTATAGTAAAAGGTAAATACCCCAAAATTTATGTCGCTCCATATCACTATGGTGTCTTGATGTCCCTTGTTCAAGCTCCCCACTTATCCCTGCAGTCCAAGCACCCCTCCCACCCAAGAAAAAGAAAATATATAATTATTTTTTTTAGCCAAATATTTTTTGCAATCACTTTTTTAAAATATTTCCCATCCGAATATTGAAAACTGAGCTGAAAAATATTTGAATGTTCCAAAGTTTCAAATAGTCATTGAGTAACTAGGCGCGTGAAGTAGAAAGATATGCTTGGGTTGAACATATCAGTACACACAGCCAATATTTACAAAGTCTGGCGAAGTTGAATGGAATTCATATTTTCTTCGGTTCATTGGGTGACAGACATGTTTATCATTTTTTAAACTTCAGTTATATTTTCGTGTTGCGTTCATTGGCTGTTAGGATCCGCGATGACAAAAAGGGGGGAGCCGCGGTCCCAGATAGAGCTGGCCGCAGGGGCCCTAGACGTGCAGTGTGGAGCACCGCCCCCTCCGGTAGATGCGGTCCCCGGTGCACCGAGAGCAGTAGATATTTTCAATTTGTCCACCCAATTTCTGGCATTGACTTAGGGAGCGCTACTAGTTGCCCTGTATTGGGCAAGGTTTAGAGATTTGAGACGTTATGCACTGCCGGCCATGGCGGATCTGCCATTTTTGACTCAATAGTTCGTTGCTGGACTGACGCCAGAGATTCATCGGACCCTCATGGCGTCCGGGGTCATCGACATGGAGGTAGCATTCCGGACGGCGGCGATTTTGGAGGTAGAGCTGCTGCACACCCAGGAGCATGGTCGGGCGTTGCAATTCTAGCAGGGTCTTAACCAGATGGTTCAGGAGGAGCCAGTCGCATCCTCTTCCCCTATCTGTGGCCCTCGTCGACGGAACAGGAGGAGGCGTCGGCAGGCGGCTCGGCGTGGTGTTGGGCATAGGCGTTAACGACAGGATAACATGTTAAGGCAGGCCTCGGAGGAGTCTGTGCAACAGCCAGCCGCGAGGCGACCACGGCATGGCTGAGGCGGGTGACTGTATTTTTGCCCAGGCAGAGGCACTCTTGTATAGAAGTTACGGCTTCAATTTTCGTCTAGCTTCTGCCAGTCGGGGTATGCCCCAAGACTTTGTACTTTTATTTTTGTTTAATTGTACCTTTGGGACTTGTATATATCTTGACAGAAAATTATAAAAAAATATGTAAATCATGAGATTGATTAATTCAATAGGTTGTGAACATAGCCTCTTTTCCTAGCAGCCGCACATAAAATCCAAATCGACAAATTCAGGCTCAAGGATGGGCTGTAAATTTGTCCAAATTAAAAAATTACATCTTGTTATTAATATTTTTTGCATTTGTTTAGAAAAGCCAAGAAATCTGATTGGATCATTCAGATAATGCCTTGTTCTATCTTTAAGAGCATTGGTAAATAATAGCATACTTTGACAGTTATTTCTAGAATATAGAGTTCCATTTGTAACAGTCGACTTATAGTAAAAGGTAAATGCCTCAAAATTTATACTTGTGATTTCAAACATTGTGGATTTTAATTGCATATAAATGTATTTTTAAATCTGATTTTAACAGAAATTTGATGTTGATCTGACTCAAAAATGTGGATTATTTAGCTTTCATGTTCTTCATTTGAATATTTTTGTAAATTGTATGTTATTTAATGCGGTGTATGCATGAGATGTTATTTAATTTTATGTTATATAAATATATGGGGTACATTCCATGTGAGCTGAGGTGCGTGGGTGCGACCTAACATTACACGCACTTCAGGAGAGCGTGTTAAACTCGTGTCAATAAACCTTCCCGTTCATGACTTTGGGATTGATGTGTATGTTCTTATTTTTTTACGAGAATATTTATATCTACCTCAAAGCCTTGAATTGTCCCGTTTGGACAGTCTGTGAATGTTTGATTGCACTTAGGCAGTCATTAACTATATGTGTTTGTATGGTTTGTTGAGAATTTTGGTTACGTCTCCTCACTCTTCTCTGATATACATTTATTGATTTTGAGTGTTTTCTTAACCACTTACTTGTAAGTGTTTAAGAAAACTTCAAAATCAATAAATATTTTTGGTATATCAGAGAAGTGTGGGGAGATGCTGTCGAAATTTTTAGCAAATCGTGCAACACATATAGTAAGTGATTGTGCGATCAAACCTTCATGGATGGGTTAAAAAGTGATAATATAAATAATAGTCCTCTTCCAACTGCAAATGGTCTATGACGAACGATGTGAGAAAGGGTCGGGTTTATTTTGAGGAGTAATGATTTCAAAGTTATTTGTGTATTAATATTACTTGGGTGCCGGCAAAATGTTGACAGATCGTTCATGGATGTATCATAGAATAGTTGACCGGGTGATTTCGGATGACTTTAAGCATGGAGTTGAGAGTTTCATTCAATTTGTATTAGGAAATCCAAATGTAACAATAGACCGCGATGGTCACATTTGATGTCCTTGTTCAAGTTGTATAAATTTGAGGTGACGTTCACCATGGGATGTGCAACATCATTTGTACAACAAAGGGTTCGTGGATGGTTATACGAATTGGACGTGTCATGGTGAGGAATTCTGGACGTATGAGCCCGACAATATTATAGGCACAAGTGGGTACGTGGATATGGTTGTAGATGCTACTGATCCTAGTTTTAATGTTCATGAGGAACATGCATACATGGAAGAAGCGCCGAATAAGACAGCCGAAAGATTTTATGAACTACTTAGGGATGCTGATGAGCCGCTGTGGGATGGTTGTGAAAAGCACACTCGGTTGTTTGCAGTGTCACAGTTGTTGAACTTGAAATCTGAATTTTACATCAATGAGACTTATTTTGACCGTCTCCTCCTCTTGATCAAGAGTATGTTGCCTCGAGATGAGAAGTTGCCATAAACTTTTTACCGTGCAAAAAAATGGTCAATGAGCTAGGGCTTGGATATGTGAAAATAGATGCATGCCCGAATCACTGTATCTTATATTACAAAGATGATGCAGATAAGATATCATGTTTTATTTGTCACCATGACAGATTCAAACCTAAGAGAGAGGACAATTCAAAGCAAAAAGATATATCTTACAAGGCATTACGATACTTCCCTCTTATGCCTAGACTGCAGCGGATGTATATGTCCTCAAAGACGGCTCGACATATGACATGGCACACCGAAAGAGTACCCTGTGCCGCTGATATAATCAGTCATCCTGCCGATGGTGAAGTTTGGACTCACTTCAGTCGTACTCATCTTGCTTTCTCAAAGGAGCCACGTAATATTAGGTTGGGTTTATGCACATATGGTTTTAATCCATTTCATGGTTCAGTGGCATCTTATTCTTGTTGGCCAGTGTTCATGACACCGTACAACCTTCTGCCGGACATGTGTATGAAGCGAGAAAATATATTTTTATCCTTAATAATTCCTGGTCCAAAAAATCCCAGAAAAAATTTGGACATATATCTCAGGCCGTTGATTGATGAGCTCAAATTTTTATGGACTGATGGAGTTGTTACTTATGATGCATGTAGGAAGCAAAATTTTATTATGAAGGCTGCATTGATGTGGACAATAAGTGACTTCCCTGCATATGGAATGCTATCTGGTTGGAGCACACATGGGAGATTAGCATGTTCTTACTATATGGAAGATACCAAATCATTTGTATTGAAACATGATGGGAAAGCATGCTGGTTTGATTGCCATCGGCGGTTGCTACCAAGTGACCATCCTTTCGAAGGCAAAAAGACTCGTTTAAAAAAAATACTGTTGAAATGGATGAAGCAGACTTACAACGGGTGTCAGGTCGACATATGGCGACACGGGTGTAAAATTTACCAGATGTAGAACAATTGTCTGGTAGCACACGTCAACTCTCTAGCTTTGGAAAGGATCACAACTGGAACAAGAAAAGTATTTTTTGGGAATTGCCTGATTGGTCAACTCTTCTTGTACGACACAATCTGGATGTCATGCATACCAAGAAGAATTTTTTTGATAATGTGTTCAATACGATCATGAATGTTAAAGGCAAAACAAAGGACAATGTCAAAGCACTTATGGGCTTAAAGATTCTATGTAAACATCCAGAACTGGAACGACAGAACGTAAATGAAAAAACTGTACAGCCTAAAGTAACTTACGTGCTTAATGATACAGAGATCAAGGAAGTATGCCAGTTGTTGAAACAGTTGAGATTCCTAGATAGATATGCATCCAACATAGCCCGTTGTGTGAATGTTAATGAGGGGAAAATATATGGTCTGAAAAGTCACGACTGTCATGTGTTCATGGAGAGGCTAGTGCCCATTGCATTTTATGATTTGTTGCCAAAGCCTATATGGGGAGCACTGACCGAGCTGAGTCAATTTTTCAGAATTTTATGTGCATCAGAACTCAGACTTCAAGATGTACAAACTATCGAAGAAAATGTGGTCACAACCGTTTGCAAGCTAGAGAAGATATTTCCTCCGGCATTCTTTGATTCGATGGAGCACCTGGTCGTCCATTTGCCATACGAGGCTATTATCGGAGGGCCAGTACAATTTCGATGGATGTATCCATTTGAGAGGTATGTACGAATTTTTGTTAAGTTACATGTCATCCATGGTCGGTACATGTCATTGCCATCTAACTTGCTGTTGTAGGTGCATGCATGAATTAAAAATGAAAGTTCGCAATAAGGCGAAGGTGGAGGGTTCGATTGCTGAGGCATATATTCTTGAAGAAATTTTGAACTTCTATTCCTTGTACTTTGAGCTAGAGATTCTAACTCGTCGTACTCGACCTCCACATAATGATGATGGGGGAGTTGATGATTCGTCTGATCGGCTCTCTATATTTAAGCATCATGGACGTGCGTTCGGACGTTGCTCGACGCGCACGCTTGAAGATAGAGAGTTGTATGCCGCTGAGATATATATTCTTCTGAATTGTATCGAGATTGAACCTTATGTTGAGTAAGTTCTTAACTCACATCTCTACGTCCTAGATATTTTGACATTTTTATGCTAATTCTGAATCAAATTGCCTGCAATATAAATACACTACTATATTAAATGTACTGCAGAACGCGAGAAGTTTTTTACCAAATGGCTGAGATATCGAGTTAGTGTCGATCTATACCAAAATATATATTTGTATTTACTTATGTTGAGGTAATTGTTATTATTTTAACTACTCTAATTTACATATGGTTGAACAAGATCTCATTATTGATCAAAGAGTGCAAGAGATAAGTTATGGCCCCTCGAATGTTACACGTGCCTATCCAGGATATATTGTGAATGGATACAGATTTCATATGAGGGATTATGGATGAAGTACGTCTACGATGAACATCGGTGTATCTGTTAAGAAAAGTGTATACAATGAAGTGAAATTGGACTACTATGGTATTCTTGAGGAAGTCTTAGAACTTCAGTATTTGGGATGAGAAAATCATGTATACCTATTTAAGTGTCATTGGTTTGATCCTAATTCTGTTCGACATGACACAACATATGGGATTGTCGATGTCAAACATAGGTCTAAACTTAATACTTATGAACCATTCATTTTAGCCGCACAAGCCCAGCAAGTGTATTATTCAAGCTATCCATCATCCAAGAATAAAGATTGGTGGGCAATTTGCAGGGTTAAAGTAGAACTCTTTCCCACTTATGAGTTAAATATGAGTGAAAATGTCTCAGAGGTTACCAGTGCTGAATATTTTCAATCAGACGAAGTTGGCATTGTCAGTTTCACGCATATTAATCTGGACGAATATGATGAGCCACTGTCATTACGTAAGGGAGATGAAGTGGAAGAAGTCGATTCGACGGAGCTAAATGTTGATGTTAGAGGGGAGGAGGAATCGGATGAAGAGGAAGAGTTCAAATCTGATGAGACTACTATGGATGATGAAGTTGATGATGAGTTAGATATATCATCAGCATGAAGGAGGCACGTTTTGATAATTTAGTAAGATAATCGAATATTTTTTGCATAATTTTTAATAACAGTTGTCTAGCCTTATATAATTATGGATTAATATGTATTGATTGTTTTGTTAATAATAAAGAAATGGTCCGAGGAGGTCGTATTGGGAGTGGGAGGAGACAGGACAGTGACAGGGGCTCTACTCCCTCCTCTTTGGCGTCTTCTTCGGGCACAGGTATATCTATTAAAATAGTTAGCTATATAAATATTTTAATTATTTACTAGCTTAAAATAATTTTTTTATAGGTCCAAGTGTCGACTCACGACCACTTGTACAGACGTCACCCCCACCACCTCCTGCTATAGGTATGTATATTTTAATTTTTAGTAAAATATTCATTTTACTTATGAAAATTAATTCTTACAGGTCCCAGTGTTTTCCCAATTATGTATATTTTAATTTTTAGCAAAATATCTGTTTTACTTATGAAAATTAATTCTTACAGGCCTCAGTGCCCTTTCACCACTTGTACAGATACCACCTCCCACTGCAGGTATGTATATTTTAATTTAGTGTAAAATATTCGTTTTACTTATGAAAATTAATTCTTACAGTCTCGGTGCTTTCCCAAATTTGTATATTTTAATTTTCATCAAAATATCTGTTTTACTTATGATAATTAATTCTTACAGTTCACAGTCCCCTCCCACCACGACCACATGTGCCACCCCCACCACCTCCCACTGCAGGTATGTATATTTTAATTTTCAGCAAAATATCTATTTTACTTATGAAAATTAATTCATACAAGTTCCAGTGCTTTCCCAATTATGTATATTTTAATTTTTAGCAAAATATCCGTTTTACTTATGAAAATTAATTGTTATAGGTCCCAGTGCCCTCCCACCACTTGTACAGACGTCACCCCCACCACCTCCCGTTGCAGGAATGTATATTTTAATTTTCAGTAAAATATCTATTTTACTTATAAAAATTAATTCATATAGGTCCCAATGCTTTCCCAATTATGTATATTTTAATTTTCAGAAAAATATCTGTTTTACTTATGAAAATTAATTGTTACGTACAGGTCCCAGTGCCCTCCCACCACTTGTACAGACGCCACCCCCACCACCTTCCGCTGCAGGTATGTATATTTTAATTTTCAACAAAATATTCGTTTTACTTATGAAAATTAATTCTTACAGGGCATACCCCCACCACTCAGCCACTTGACGATGCCGGCGAGGCACGGCCCATGATGGACGTCGCCTGTGCTGGATCTCCGGGTAAATTTATAAGTTTATTACATTCATTATTTAGCCTTCAACTGTCCAATGTGAATATTTTGACATTTACAATTGCAATTATAAATTTGAACCTTCCGATGTTGTCCGTCATTCTATGGATCTAGTAATGGCACATGTGCCCGGGCCAGTATTGTCTTTCAAAGAATTTTTGATAGGCCTCCACGATTCATTGTTCGACATGTTCTCAGTAAGTAATTACGTCATTTAATTCAAGTATTTTCCAAACTCAATTCACAATAGTATACTAACTGTGAAACTTATTTTATTTACAACGAAGTTATCGATTCACGAGTGGACAGTCCCCGACGCGCTGCCGTTCTGCCTGGGAGTCTCATGTATAGACAAATTACAGAAAGAAAGTGCATGCGGCTCATAAAATGGCTAAAAAAAGGCTGGTGGGAGTGAAGACCGACAGCTGTGGAAGGAGCACTGCCCTCTATGGATGAGGAAGGAGGATTGGGACATAGCATGTGACAAATTTGCCTCACCCGAGTGGATAGAAAAGTCCCGAAAAGTCAAAGCAAACAGGGCGTCACAACCGGGTGCAAATTTGCATACGGGTGGGTCCGTCTCATTCGCGGCTCATAAACAAAAATTGGTAAGTAATGTTTCAATTTAATTAATTACATTTTATTAATATATATGACATTTTTACTATGAATTGTATAACATGTTGTGGAGTTTAATCGAGCTCCGTCGTTCCTCGAGATGTTCGACATAACACACAAAAAGAAGGGGACAGATCAATTTGTGAGTGAGAGAGCTCAGTCAGTAACGGTAAGTTTAGCTACATGTGCAACTTCTACCGTTCATTTAAATCGGATTGATTCATATGAAATTGATTAGTTATTTTATTGAATTTGTAGGAAACATATAGCAGAGTTGTGACAGAGAAGTACGGGGGAGACACGCAGTAGCCGGAGTTCGATCTTGTGGAATGGGTGGCAGCAGCTGGCGTACCAAAGAAAGGCCGGCTATATGGTTTTGGGGAGAGCCTGGACTCTAGCGCGGTGATATCATCGTGTGCGAGTTCCGGCTCTACCCAAACCAGTAGCAGTGCCTTCAGTATACCTCCACCTGGCCACAATACTTCTGCCAGCGACATCAGAGACATCGTCCGATCGGAGATCTCTGATTTGCAGCGGCAGATGTAGCGGCAGATCCGAGAGGAGATGTCTAGCCAGCAGGCAACCATGTTGCATGCAATCATTGGCCTCCTCTCCCAGGTGGGAATTCTCCCTCCTAGATCCACCACCATAGCACAGGCCCATCAGGTGAGTGTTTATTATGTTTTTATTTTAGAAGAATTACTCAATTATAAAGATAATTAATTCAAACACTAAGTTAGTTTTCAAAAGTAACTTAATTTAGAAGAATTTAGAAAAGTCGGGGTTCGAAGGTCCAAAATGTAAAATACTGACCTGATCGACGTGCCTATCGTTCCAACACGACCTAGGAGGTAGACGTGAGTTGTGAGAGCTGACGGGTTCTAAATCGGATATCCGATGTGAGCCCGACTCTCAAATAACTAAGTTAGTTTTCAAAACTAACTTAGTTTAGAAGAATTCAGATAATTAGGGGTTCGGGAGTCCAAAATGTAAAATACTGGCCTGATCGGCGTGCCGATCGTTCCAACAGGACTTGGGAGGTAGACGTGACTTGTAAGACCTGACGAAATCCAAATCGGATATCCAGTTTGAACCCGATGCTCAAATAACTAAGTTAGTTTTCAAAATAACTTAATTTAAAAGAATTTAAAAAATTCGGGGTTCGGGAGTCCAAAATGTAAAATACTGGCCTGATCGGTGTGCCGATCGTTCCAACACGACCTAGGAGGTAGACGTGAGTTGTGAGAGCTGACGGATTCTAAATCAGATATCCGATGTGAGCCCGACTCCCAAATAACTAAGTTAGTTTTCAAAACTAACTTAGTTTAGAAGAATTCAGATAAATAGGGGTTCGGGGGTCCAAAATGTAAAACACTGGCCTGATCGGCGTGCCGATCGTTCCAACAGGACTTGGGAGGTAGACGTGACTTGTGAGAGCTGACGGAATCCAAATCGGATATCCGGTTTGAACCCGACGCTCAAATAACTAAGTTAGTTTTCAAAAGTAACTTATTTTAGAAGAATTTAGAAAATTTGGGGTTCAGAGGTCCAAAATATAAAATACTGGCCTGATCGACATGCCGATTGTTCCAATACGACTTAGGAGGTAGACGTGAGTTGTGAGAGCTGACGGATTCCAAATCGGATATCCGATGTGAGCCCAACTCAAAAATAACTAAGTTAGTTTTCAAAACTAACTTAGCTTAGAAGAATTCAGATAATTAGGGGTTCGGGGGTTCAAAATATAAAATACTGACCTGATCGGCATGCCGATTGTTCCAACAGGACTTGGGAGGTAAACGTGACTTGTGAGAGCTGACGGAATCCAAATCAGATATCCGGTTTGAAACCGACGCTCAAATAACTAAGTTAGTTTTCAAAAGTAACTTAATTTAGAAGAATTTAAAAAATTCAGGGTTCGGGAGTCCAAAATGTAAACTACTGGCCTAATCGACGTGCCGATCGTTCCAACACGACCTAGGAGGTAGACGTGAGTTGTAAGAGCTGACGGATTCCAAATCGGATATCCGATGTGAGCCCGACTCTCAAATAACTAAGTTAGTTTTCAAAACTAACTTAGTTTAGAAGAATTCAGATAATTAGGGGTTCGGGGGTCCAAAATGTAAACTACTGACTTGATCGGCGTGTCGATCGTTCCAACAGGACTTGAGAGGTAGACGTGACTTGTGAGAGGTGACGGAATCCAAATCGGATATCCGATTTGAACCCGACGCTCAAATAACTAAGTTAGTTTTCAAAAGTAACTTAATTTAGAAGACTTTAGAAAATTCAGGATTCGGGGGTCCAAAATGTAAAATACTGGCCTGATCGACGTGCCGATCATTCCAACACGACCTAGGAGGTAGACGTGAGTTGTGAGAGTTGACATATTCCAAATTAGATATCCGATGTGAGCGCGACTCTCAAATAACTAAGTTAGTTTTCAAAACTAACTTAGTTTAAAAGAATTCAGATAATTAGGGGTTCGGGGGTCCAAAATATAAACTACTAGCTTGATCGACGTGCCGATCGTTCCAACAGGACTTGGGAGGTAGACGTGACTTGTGAGAGGTGACGGAATCCAAATTTGATATCCGGTTTGAACCCGACGCTCAAATAACTAAGTTAGTTTTTAAAAGTAACTTAATTTAAAAGAATTCATAATATTCAGGGTTCGGGGGTCCAAAATGTAAAATACTAGCCTAATCGGTGTGCCGATCGTTCCAACACGACCTAGGAGGTAGACGTGAGTTGTGAGAGATGACGGATTCCAAATCGGATATCTGATGTGAGCCCGACTCTCAAATAACTAAGTTAGTTTTCAAAACTAACTTAGTTTGGAAGAATTCAGATAATTAGGGGTTCGGGGGTCCAAAATGTAAAATACTGGCCTGATCGGCATGCCGATCGTTCCAACAGGACTTGGGAGGTAGACGTGACTTATAAGAGCTGACGAAATCTAAATCAGATATCCGGTTTGAACCCTATGCTCAAATAACTAAGTTAGTTTTCAAAATAACTTAATTTAGAAGAATTCAGAAAATTCGAGGTTCGGGGGTCCAAAATGTAAAATACTAGCCTGATCGGTGTGCCGATCGTTCCAACACGACCTGGGAGGTAGACGTGAGTTGTGAGAGCTAACGGATTCCAAATCGGTATTCTGGTTTGAGCCCGACGCTAAAATAACTCAATTCAAAATTAAATGTGTTTTCAAAAGTAACTTAGTTTATAGAAGAATTCAGAAAATTCAGGATTCGGAGGTCCAAAATGTAAAATATTGCCATGATCGGCCTGCCGATCATTGCAACACGACCTGAGAGATAAAAGTGACTTGTGAGAACTGGCGGAATCCAAATCTGATACCCAATTTGGGCCCGGCGCTCAAAAGTGCATTTTGTAAATGCACTTAGTTTAAAATCAAAGAAGTCGGGTCCGAGGGTCTAAAATCTGAAATACTAACTTGATCGGCGTGCCGATTATTCTAACACGACCTGGGAGATAAAAGTGACTTGTAAGAACTGGCGAAATCTAAATTGGATACTCGGTTTGGGCCCAGCGCTCAAAAGTGTATTTTGTAAATGCACTTAGTTTAAAATTAAAGACAAAGGGTTCGGGAGTCTAAAATCTGAAATACCGGTCTGATCGGCGTGCCGATCATTCCAACACGACCTGGGAGATGAAAGTGACTTGTGAGAACTGACGGAATCCAAATTGGATATCTGATTTGGGCCCGATGCTCAAAAGTGTATTATCTAAATGTAATTAATTTAAAAGACATATAACTAGGGGTTGGGGGATCTAAAATCTGAATACATGTCTGATCGACATGTCGATCATTCCAACACGACCTGGGAGGTAAAAGTGACTTGTGAGAACTGGCGGAATCCAAATCGGATACTCAGTTTAGGCCCAGCGCTCAAAAGTGTATTCTCTAAATGTAATTAATTTAAAAGACATATAACTAGGGGTTGAGGGGTCTAAAATATGAAATACCTATATGATCGACATGCCGATCGTTCCAACACGACCTGTGAGGTAAAAGTGATCTGTGAGAACTGGCGGAGTCCAAATCGGATACTCGATTTTGGCCCGGCGCTCAAAAGTGTATTTTGTAAATGCACTTAGTTAAAAATTAAAGAAGTTAGGTTTGGGGATCTAAAATCTGAAATACCGATCTGATCGGCGTGCCGATCGTTCCAACACGACCTGGGAGATAAAAGTGACTTGTCAGAACTGACGGATTTCAATTCGGATACCTGGTTTGAGCTCGGCGCTCAGAATTGCATTCTATAAATGTAATTAATTTAAAATACAGATGAGAGCTAGGTTAGTTGGGGTCTATAAAATCTATGCAGTTATCGATTTGATATTATGTTTTATTTGAATTTATGCAATCTAAAAAAATATTTAATTTATCTTCGCACTAAATTTTTTATCTATGAATGAATGTTATTATTTTTTAATATAGGAGGATCCTTCTGCGAGCGGCGACAGAGGAGATGAGCAGGGCAGGGAGGATGAGGATATGGACGATCTGGTGGATGATATTTGTTGAGTTTCTTATGTGTTTTATTTTCTGTACGTTAGCTTGATTGTGATATTTGATGTATTTTTAATTAAACAGGTTTTTAGTAAATTTTTTAATTTTTAAAAAAATTAATAAAAGTTTTTCGGACGAATTTTGAGACGGATCCGTCTGAAATTTGTGACGGAAATAGAGACGAGCCTCGTCCAGTTTGAAACTCATGTTTTTTATATAAAATTTTTAAAAAGTTTCAGACTGATGTTATGACGGATCCGTCTGAAATTTGCAACGGAAATAGAGACGAGCCTCGCCTCGTCTGAAACTCATGTTTAATTTTAAAAAAGTTTCAGACGGATGTTGGGACGCTATTTCAGACGGAATATTTGCGACAGAATTAGAGACGGATACTTTTCCGTCTTAAATTTCAGACGGAGTTTTGGACGGAATTGTATTTGTCTGAAATTTGTGACTAGGAATATAAGACGGCCATATTCCATCCCAAATCCGTCTGTAAGCCGTCGCAAACTCCGCCTTTTATTGTAGTGTTCGCCGATGTTGATTGGGCTGGGTGTCCTCATGATCGCCGCTCTACCGGCGGTTACGCCATCTTCCTTGGTCGCAATCTGATTTCGTGGAGCTCAAAGAAACAGTCGACCGTTGCTTGGTCCAGTACGGAAGCTGAATACAAAAGTATTGCCAATACCACTGCTGAATGTATTTGGATCGAGTCTCTTCTCAATGAAATGGGCATTTGTCTTGCTGCTTCTACTGTTCTTTGGTGTGATAATCTCGGTGCCACATATCTTGTGGCTAATCCGGTTTTTCATGCACGCACGGAGCACATCGAGATTGACTACCATTTTGTTCGAGAGCGTGTTGGCCACAATCTTCTTGATGTTCGCTACATCTCCACCAAAGATCAACTGGCAGACATGTTCACCAAAGGGCTATCTCACCAACGCTTCCGGCTGTTGTGTTCCAAGCTCAACATCACTCCCCCTGAGTTGAGCTTGCGGAGGCGTATTGAACCATCTTCAGGGAATGCCACGCATTCACACCCAGTATAAGAATTGCATGCGTATCAGCCGCTATGCAGTTGAACAGATGTATACTCAGTCCTACTCTGTTGTAGCCCATTTGTATTTATCTTTCTGTTGTTGCTCCAGCAATTACGGGATCCATTGTACTTGATCAAATCCCTTCCTCTTTAACCGATTTACCTCCAGATTATATAAACACAAGTGTCGGTCATCATGAGGCAGGTTGTTGCGCCATTCTCTTTTCCTCTAGCTTGAGTTCTTCACAGACGAGATGGGCATGTATAATATATGTGCTCAATCTTGAGGGGGAGTGTTGGAAAGAGCTATAGGGATCTCCAAATATTGTGGAGATCTTCCTATAATTCGGGATTTCTCTAATTGTTGAGATCTTTCCAATAGTTGGGGATAGATCCATCCCCAATTATAATTAGAAGATCTCCACAATTAGAGATACGCACAGCTCTTTCCAACAAACCAGATGGCTAACATTAAAATTCTTGGAATCATGAACCCCAATTCCTGATCCCTTCGAGTGTTGTTTTATGGTGTGCGCAGATTAATTGGTGACTATATATGCTACTCCCCTTCAGAAACCAACCCAAGCGGCTGCTCCTTTCATGGAGGAACAAGTGAACATTGGAAAATTAAACAATCCCCCTTTGTCTGCTTAATTGTAGTGAACAACAGTCTTTGAAAACTCTCCCATACACACACACACACGTACAACAGACTAAAGAATTCCTCATTACCACATTAATAAAAGATCCCTTTATCATAAATGGATGGTTGAATGGATCTGGAGATCTAGTCGAATTCGAACCATATATCTGTGGCCTTGTGAAGCATTGACCGTTGTGATACCCACGGTAACTTTCGGTGTCACTCGTCAAAATCTCACTAAATGGCGTGGATCTGGAGAGAGATCATATAACAGCTGCCATTTACCATGTATCTCCAGATTTAAATTATTCGGATATGCAAGCTGGGTTATAAAAGGCAGTACGTACACCTCGTTGTAAAATGTACTTAAAAGAGTGAGTTCAGAAGCCATGGCCGGGGTTCACAGTTTTATACATGCCATCCTTGTCATCCTGTTTCAGCTGGTTCAGTTTGCTCATGGTCAGTGTGATGCATCCTTGCCACCTTTCTATATATATATATATATATATACACACACACACACACACACACACACACACATATATATATATCACAAGTTGATTAATGGATTATTCAACGTTAGGTTTTGCGTTTCTAGTTTTCTGCAGGGTGTAAAATTTTAGTTTGAAGGATGAGGAATTTGAATCCAATAATGTGACCCACTTCTCCTGTTTGCCGATCTTTGTCATGCGGGTATCTTTAGAAATCCTATTGCTGGAGATGTTGTTGATGCCTGAACGTACGTTCAATAAATCTTGGTTTTGGAATTATATTTCTACGGCAGGAAAAAAAAATGGAGGCCATCGATCTTCTAAGCGAAGTATAAAAGCTAGAATTAGCAATTTTGCTGCATGAATCACATTAAAGATGAGAAGTTGATCCTCGATCAATTGTGCATTAAAGATTTCTGATGGTAAAAAAGGGGCCTGCTTGTGTGTTTCAGCAAACTTCACTTGGTTCTATTTAGGATCGATATATATATATATATATATATATATATATATAGCTAGTGAGGCAAATCTTAATTAACCCACGACCACTTTGGAGTTTATGTTTGAAACTTGAGTGAAGGCTGTGATGCATGCAGGGATTCCCGGCGCGGCGGTGCTGCCGTACGATTATTCAGCCAGTGTTGAGGCAAGTTCTATGATTTTATATATCTTACTGCATGCCTCCCGGCCAGTAATTAAAGTATTAGGCGAGGCCGCTTAATTATTAGACCCACTGTAAATTGAGTGGTAAAATCCTTGCATGATGATCTAGGTTTAACAATTGCCATACGAAGAAGGCCATCCTCACAGATCACAGAGATGGTTAGAGGCAAAAGAGGCCATTTTCACATGCACCAGCATGCATGCATGCCTTAGCTATAGATTCAAGTAGTACTGGTCTTCAACCTCTATCTTTTAACGTACGTGTGTCAATCTTGATCATGTTGCAGTGTTTGGAGGTGCCCGCAAGAGCTCAGTACGGTGGGGGATTAATACTCAACCCCGAGTTTGACGATGGCTTAAAAGGGTGGACGACATTTGGAGGTGCGGAGATAGAAGAGAGGAGATCCGTCAATGGAGGAAACAAGTATGCTGCCACCGTCCGAAGGAGCCATGCACACCAAAGCATCTCCCACGAGCTTTACTTGGAGAAAGGGAAGCTCTACACTTTATCAGGTTAAGTGTTCTCAACTTAAAGAGTTCTTCCACACCATGCATGCACGCACGAAATTAAGATGGTTTCATGCATGCATGGTAATACAGTAGCATAATTCCTCCGTTTTGATCGATCGAGTTTGAGTACACCAAAACTAGCTTCTTTATCAAATATTGCTTGTGTTCTTTTCACAGTGTGGTTGCAGGTGAACGAGGGAAACGCATCAATCACGGCTGCGTTCAAGACTGCTTCGAATTATACTACTCATGCCGGCACCGTGCTGGCCAAATCTGGCTGCTGGTCGATGCTTAAGGGAGGGATCACAGTGGATTCGTCTGGCCCGGCTAAACTCTACTTCGAGGTACGTATGTTTTCCTTTTGTACGTACGTAGTTGTGTTTAGGGCATCTAGATAAATTAAGTCTGCATACTTAATTATGCGTCTAGATTAATTGATGAGCAATTACTTTCTTTTTTCTCTCGTTTTGCTGTGTAAGTGTCGTAAATTCGCACCTGTATACGCATAAACTTATTTGTTTTAGTTGTGTTCAGGGGCATTTAGATAAAGCTAGCCAGCATTATGTGTGTAGATTTATGAGCCAACTTTAATTCTCTTAATTTTTATCTTATGTTCTTTGAGCGTCGCTGACATGATACGTCCAAATTTATTTGCCTTAATTGTGTTCAGGAGCATTTAGAAAAGTCTGAATTATGTGTCTAGACTTATCAATTTTCTTCTCTCTCTCTCTCTCTCTCTCTTATTTGCTTTGAGTGTCATTCACATCTTTGAATCAATATCCAGTGCCCGCAAGACAATTATTGCAGACTTGATCCTGATTATGAACAATTTCTGTTTTTTTCCTTTTGGATTTAGTTTTCTTTATACTTTGGTGAAGTGGAAATAGAGAGGAGGATTCCACTGTGGAAATTAGAAACATAAGCGATTTACCGATCTGTGGTGTACCGTAGGTGATCATATGCACTTCGATGTCATTAAAATAAACAAGCATGCGGAATATAGAGTCCTTCTAAATCATCATAATTATTAATCAAATGCATGGTGAATCTTTTTGCAGTGTCTCTCAAATAAAAATAAAATTATGATAGCAGTTTGCCATGCCGCCTCTGGGAAAAAAAGAGAGAAGAAATAAAAATGAAGAAATAAAAAAAGAAGAGAGAGGAAGGACCAGGTGCATTGCGCCAGGTCGTCTTCCTCCCCCAGCCGTCTCTCCCTCTCATCTCCCACACTCTCTCTCCCTACACTGCATAAGATACCCAGAGGAATTGCACGGCAACCCCTCCTCTTTGCCAGCCGTCAGCGCCTGTGAGGATGACCGGAGGGCCCTCCCGCACACCATGCCTGGAGATACCTGCAAAAGAGGTCGACGGGGCCTGGAGCTCCCTCTCCCCCTCTCTCTGCTGCGCAACGAAGCCACCGGGGATTCAAAGAGAGGGGCGATCCCTCCTTTTCGATGTCTCTCTTGTTAGTGCCTGAAGGACCGACAGGGGTTTCTCACTTGAGTGCAATGCCTGAGGGCACCAGCTACTAGCCCTCTCCCACGCTCTCTCCTTCGCACAAGATGCCTTGAGTGAGGGACGTTGAGCTCCTCCTCCCTCTTCCTCTTCCTGCTCGTTGGCCTGCACAAGATGCCCGGAGGAGTGAGACGTCTGCCTTCTCTCCCTCTTCCTAGATCTACCCCGACCGCCTCACCGATGCCCGGAGGGGCGACGGGCCCTGCCACACTCCATCTCTCTCTCCCTTGTCCAGTTTGCTCGCCGATGATGATGCCTTATTGGAGGCCGTCTTCGTCTCTCTCTCCTTGCTATGAGGAAAAGCCTGGAGCTCCCTCTTCCTACTCCTTCCACCGCCACGCCAATGCCCGGAGAAGAGAAACGGTAGCACCCGGTTCGAAGTGCAGCCATGCATGGGGAAATGCATGTAGGGCCTTTCCCTCCTCTGTCTATATATGTTGCACGAAGAAAAAACAAAAAGAAAGGAAAGACGTTAGGAGGGAAGAGAAAGAGCCCAGGAGAGTTTTTCCCTCGTCCCTATACGTGACCCATGCTCGAGGAAGTTTTCATTATAGGGTGTTTGGGAGCACTTTTTTCTTTAAGACTATTTCTTCTAAAAAATTATGATAAGGTGATTTTTAATCTAACTTTTAAAATTGATGAAAATCACACTGGACTGTTTGTCAAAAATATCACAATTTTTAAATTTTAGATAAGCCTGTTTGGAAGCAGGCCGCATGGGGGAGCCGGCACCGGGAAGGGGGAGGGGAACAGGAGAGAGGGGGGGAGGAGCCGGCGCCGGGGAAGGGGGGGCCGCAGGGGGCCTGCGCGGGGGGGGGGGGGGGGGGGGACCGGAGAGAGGGGGGGGGCACCGCACGGGGGGAAGAACCGGAGAGAGGGGGGGGAACCGGCGCCGGGGAAGGGGGGCCGCAGGGGGGCCTGCGCACGGGGGGGGGGGGGGGGAACCGGAGAGAGGGGGGGAGCCGGCGCCGGGGAAGGGGGGGCCGCAGGGGGCCTGCGCGGGGGGGGGGGGGGGAACCGGAGAGGGGGGGGGCTGCGCACGGGGGGGGGAACCGGAGAGAGGGGGGGGAGCCGGCGTCGGGGAAGGGGGGGAGCTGCTGAGGGAGGGGAGGGGGACGCCGTCGGGGGGAGGGGAGGGGGCCGCAGGGGGCGCCAGGGAGGGAGGGGGCCGCCGTCGGGAGGAGGGGAGGGGGCCGCAGGGGGGGGAGCCGGTGCCGGAGGGGGGAGGGGGCTGCTACGCAGGGGGGAGCCGGTGCCGGAGGGGGGAGGGGGCTGCGCAGGGGGGGGAAGCCCGAGGGAAGGAGAGACGCGGGGGAGGGGAGAGATCGCGAGTGGGAGAGAATTTTTTAAAAAAAAAATTGGTCCGATGTTTTTTTTTTGAGGAAGATTTACACGGGAGTAAAGTATCTCCCTAAAAGTTAGGAGAGGCATACCAAACAGTGTTATAAGTCCTCTTCCTCTCTTTTTTAAAATTGAGAGAAAAAAGAGGTAAAAAAGAGCAACCAAACACCCTATTAATTCTCTCACATGAAAAAGGCAAAAAAATGGGAAGAGGATGCCCAAGGGGATTTGATGGCCCTCCATGCCATTTTCCCCCCCCCCATTCCCGAGGGAAATCAAAAGAAAAAAGGGGCAGATGGGTTTCTAAAGGGGGGCCTTGCCCCTGTCAAAGCTCGAGGGAGATTTAAAGGGCACTCCTTCCCCTTTGCCAAACCCCTATAAATAGCCACCCTTGCCCAAAGGAAGGAGGCACTTAGGGAGAGCCATTGGAAGTTTAGCTTGCAACCCTTTCCCTTGTAACAAATTGGAGAATTGGGGAAAGTCATGTGAGCTAAGTTTTCAAACTTTCCCCTTGTAGCAAGCTTGGAGCCTAGGAGGAGCCGCCGCCCAAGGACTCAAAGACTCGGCCCGAGAGAGGCAAGTGCGGAGCAAGAATTTGTTTGTTTGGTTAAAGAAAGTATTTGCAAGCATGCCCCTTCTACGAAGGATATGCCCAAAGAAATTGTAAAAAAAGGGTCAAAAATGCGAAGTAATGACGGAGCATAAATAGCAAAGAAATTGTAAAAAAAGGGTCAAAATGCGAAGTAATGACGGAGCATAAATAGCGTCTTCTCCTGGTCATATGATTTGATGCTATCCAAAAAACAATCGCTAAAATGTAGCTTTCTCGATGGCCGCTTCCTGAATGCGACTTGGAAGCAGACAACCACATTATGAGTAACTGTGTGATGGACACAGTTTGGATTGGGGTGCACCCCTCTGGCGTCCCAGAGGAGTTGTCCAAACGTCCTCACCTTCGTGCGAAGTCATCTGCTCCGCTCGTCTCTGGCTCATCCTTCGCCTGCAACCTTAGAAAATTACATAAATATCCCCGATGATGTAAATATTGCAAGTATACCCTAATAGTGAGAAATTGCAAATGTATCTCTTGTTGGTGAAAAATTATGGAAAAACCCAAGAAGATATAGAAATTATAGAAATGCCCCTATTTACGAGAAATTTGTAGACAAGTCCATGAGAGGGATCTACCAAGGACCACGGCATGAGAGAAGCATCCGCTAAAGATCAAGCATCTAAGGAAAGGCATCCACTGAGGATTCGGGATGTAAATGGATCGGGTTCGACTCGGGTAGGTCAATACCATATCCTATCCATGAAAATTTTATAAATACCGTACTCGGATAATACCCTATTATTTTGGCGGGTATGGATATGGGTATATCCGTCACGGGTATTGATATATCCGCGGATATCCGTATCCGTCCATAAAACATGAGTCTACATCAACCTCCAAGAGAATGTGAGATTCATGAGACTTAGTAAAATAGAAATTCGGTCAATTCTTTCCTTTCTAAAGTAATTTTTATGTTTTATAAAAACATCTTTACAATTTAGCAAGAAATTCAAACTCATAAACTCAACAAGACGAGCAACGGGTTAAGGTCATATCAAAATCATAGGCCTAACATGCACGATAAGTTATTAAAAGCGGGTTCGGATCGGGTATGGATTCGGGTGCATTAAATCCATACCCTATCTGAATATGAAACATGTATTTTAAACATATCCGAACCCGAATCCATATCCATTTATTCGGGTATTACCCGACCCATCACGGGTCGGGTGATGCGGGTAATCAGATTTGTGAGTATTTTTAACATCCCTACTGAGGATCGAGCATGAAGAGTACTCGTGCATGGCCCTCTTGTATCCTGGATTGTCAAGACATGACGGGAATCCCCGGGATCTTCCAAAAATTACAAACAACACCTAGCCCATCTAAAGATTGTATGAAAACCCCGAACTTTGTAGAAATCGGACAAAGCTCCGGTTCTACCCTGAAATTCCCAAAATGCCCTCGTCCAGGGTCACACCTCCTGTATGACTCAATGGAGCAGTACCATACCACTTTTTTGAAGCGGTGTTTGCTCTCCTAAACTCTACTTAAGGCTAGCCATGGGATATTGACCTCTCGGAACCCTGATATTCTGAAAAATTATGGGAATATTTCTACTAATAAGTAAAATTATAAATAAACCCAAAAAAGTCAAAGAAATGGAAGATATTTCCATTGAAGTCCAAAAATTGCAAAGAAATCCTCAAAGGTCAAGAAATGACTGATAAATGTAGGGGAAGCAAGAAACTACATTGGGAAGTCAACAAATGACACAAATATCTAGAAATATCAAAAAGATTACAAATATACTCAGGGAAGTCAACAAATGACATAAATGTCTGAAAGTGTCACGAAAGGGCAAAAATATCCAGAGTTCTTCTAAAACATCAAGAATACCCCAATGTTTGTGAAAACTACAAGAATATCATGATGAAGAAAAATTATAAATATACCCCTATCTTGTGCAGGAATGTCCTTTATGGACATCAAATCAACTTAAGGGTTTGATCATAGTTAAAAGAGTGATCATAGCCAAGAAACCACTCAGATGACTTGATAATGATCATGTTGAGATCTATCAGACCTATCGTGAGGAAATTAGTCAAATATCGATCTAAAGCCAATCCAATGGTCGAATTATGATCCAAAGTGAATTCAATAATTAGATCGAGATAGGGAACCAATCCAACAGTCAGATCTAGTGAGTCAAAGTAAATTCAACAGTTAGATATCAACCAGGAACAAATTTGATGGTTAGATGGGGACCGGAAGTAGATCCGATGGACCGATACCGATCAACTTGGTGATCCAACGGTCCGATAGTAATAAAATTAAAATTGTACTCTCCGATACTGATAGAATCAAATTCAAAGGTCCAGAGGTAGATCGAAGCAAATCCAAAGGTCGAGTCATGACCGAATGTAAACTTGATGACCCAATTATAAGATCGGAACTAAGAATAAAGGTCTCGAAAGAACAATTCTAATCTAAATTACACATATTCTAAAAATGAAATATCTTCAAACTTTCTTGCAACAACATATACCCGTAATGGGCGATCATCAATATCACTAATATCACAACGGATAGAGACTAAAGATTTCTTTGACAGTTAATCAAGAATATTCAGATTTTATATCGATGTAAATAAACATCGACTGTGATCGATGGAAAAATGTCTCGTACTCGAATTCAAATCATCTGATAAAATCAAATTTACAGAATTGATAATGTGCATGCTATTTAAACAGTTAACAGATCTACACTCCTGTTCAACACACTTCCACACTGAAGTAGTGTCAAATCCTTACACTTATGAGAAACATCAGCAGCGTATGCTAAATTCTTCCTTGACAGTCACTCGGAATCAACAAGAATCCATGATCAGACTAGCTAGGAGAGTCTAACTATATCTTATATCTTTTAGCATTCCAAAGATGAACACCTTGCCTGACACAGTAATTCAGTATTTTTCATGGCTAATTAAGGAGTTAGGATCAAGGAAAAGGAAGCATGCATTGGAGAGACAAATACAAAAAAAAATAAGCACTCTGCATGCAATTCACATTCTAAAAGCTTATGATCATATCTTGATCATCCATACATATATATGCTCTCTTTGCTTACAGTAAAACCTCCCAAAAGTTAACTTTGTAACAATGTTTCTACTTTTCTGCAGACAAAAAACACAACCTTGGAAATCTGGGTAGACAGTGTTTCCATACAGCCATTCACCGAAGAGCAATGGAGAGCTCACCGAGAAGAAAGCATCGAGAATGTAAGTCGGCATACACAAAATGGGTGAATTTCATATAACACCCTCTTTAAGTGCAAAATATCTTAGTCTCGTCAAATATCATATACCGTCATTATTAATTGAAATTTTCAAAAATACCGTTAAACGACAAAAATGCCTCTAGTGTTCATATCAACCCAAGTCTCTCCACATACAGTGGAGGCATTTCTGTCATTTAATTAGTGGCAGTTTTGAAAGTGTCAATTGATAACTAACGATAGTATATATGATATTTACGACTAGTTAAGGATGGTAAGTTTGATGTTTTTTTGTGGGAGGAGGGTATATATAAAATTAACCGATAAAAAATAAATAAAAAAATCACCGAGTTCTAGCCACAAGAGCCCTTCTCAAATGGACGCAGGTGCGCAAGAGAAGAGTGGCCTTCACCGTGCGAGACGCCGCCCAGGGGAACCCGAGGCCCGGCGCAACAGTCACCATCAAGCAAGCACGGAGTGGTTTCCCATTCGGATGCGCCATCTCCGGTGACATCCTCACCAACGGAGCCTACCAGGGCTGGTTCGCCTCCAAGGGGTTCACGGTGACCACCTTCGAGAACGAGATGAAGTGGTACAGCACCGAGCGGAGCCAAGGCCAGGAGAACTACTCCACCCCCGACGCAATGCTGGCGTTCGCCAGGCAGCACGGCATCGCCGTGAGGGGGCACAACGTCCTCTGGGACGACCCCAAGTACCAGCCCCAGTGGATCTCGTCGCTCAGCTTCCCTCAGCTCCAGGCCGCCGTTTGGAGGCGCGTCAACTCTATCGTGTCCAGGTACCGGGGGCAGCTCATCGCCTGGGACGTCGTCAACGAGAACATGCACAACGGGTTCTTCGAGAGCAAGCTGGGGTCTGGAGCCTCGGCGGAGTTCTACCAGAGGGCGCAGCAGCTCGACCCCGGCACGGCCCTGTTCTTAAACGAGTACAACACCATAGAAGAGCCTTCCGACCCGGCGGCGACGCCAAACAAGTACCTGCAGAAGGTGAGGGAGATGGGGAACGTTAGGAATCTGGCCATCGGCGTGCAGGGGCACTTCAACACGTCCAACATCCCTTACATGCGAGCTTCTCTGGACATTCTCGCCGGGGCCAGGTTGCCCATATGGCTGACGGAGGTGGACGTTGGTGCGGGGCCAAACCAGGTGACCCATCCTATACCTCTCTCCCATGAATCCAAGATCAGTTTTTTTTTTTTAAAGAACCTACTTTTTGTTGGGACGAAGACGATTATCCATGCTTACGCCGCAAAAATGTGATCTTTTTGTTCTCAGGCGGGTGTCCTCGAACAGGTGCTGAGGGAGGCCCATGCCCACCCCGCCGTCCGAGGGATCGTCATGTGGGCGGCGTGGCACCCGCAGGGGTGCAACCGCATGTGCTTGACCGACGGCTTGTTCAAGAACCTCCCCACTGGGGACGCCGTGGACCGGCTGATGGCAGAGTGGAGGACGCACCGGGTGGAGGGCACTACCGACGGCCGCGGTGTCTTCGAGACGCGGCTGTTCCACGGGGATTACGAGGTGACGGTGAGCCACCCCGCCATGAACGCGTCCTCCACGCAGAGCTTGCAGGTGGCGCCGGGATCTTCGCCTGAGGAGCCGCTTCAGATCGAACTCATTCCATAAGAACAAAGAGAGAGAGAGAGAAAAAAAGAAAAACACAAAACTTACCTTTTTGAATGCCCATGGCGATCGAACTTCATTTTTGTGGGCGATTATTAGTGGCTGGAATGTTCCGCCGCCCCTGTAGATCTTCTCTTTTTGGACCCAGCTCGCAATAAAAAATTCCATTTTCTTGTTCTTCTGGAAGGAAGATTACTGCTCTGCTCCTGCGCTGCAATTCTCACCAGTTTGTTTTTGAAACAGTACAATGAGATAAAAAGATCAGCATGCAAACCATCAAAATAACTGCTCTGCAATTCTTTCAAACAGGTTGCAACATGTTTTTTTTTGTAGTGGACTGCAACATGGGTTAAAATTAAACTTAAAAGGCTTCAAATAAGAGACTCAGATATTATGAAATGGCATATCTTAACTTGAATAGATATTATGAAATGCCATATCTTATTTTCAACTAAAATTAAATTTAATTAAGACAATTAAACCTGGGAATATTTTTGCACTTATATATGTTTATGTGATACAATTACTTCTCAAATATATTTATGTGGTACAAATATTTTAACTAATATAGATATAAGAATAATATTTTTACAATCACTATGCATGTAATAGAGTTGTTTTCATAATTTTCCCTTTGCTTTAATTCAGTGAATAAAGATGTGATCAAAAAAAAAGAATTCTCATCGAAACCCACAAAATCATGAAATAGCTCTTAACCTAACTCGGTCTCATTTCAAGTTAAACCTCGACAACTTCAAAAGCTCTCTCACTTGTCTATCCTCGCACTTCTAACCCTCTCCTTCCTCTTCAATCATCACCTTCTACTTTCCTCCTATACCATTTGCAATATTGATAATCTAAGTTCTAACAGGGGCTTTGATAACCTAATAAACTTGGTTTAGTTAAGTTGTTCGGCCTTTATTACAGAAATCTATGTGATAACGCGGTTAGATTTGTTCCGGTTCGAACAGGGTTAATGAGCTTATTCGGGTGAATAACTAGTTAGAGTGTGCTTCACTGGAATGGCTCATCCGACCCACTTAAAATCAATTGGCTAATGACTAGTCAAATGAACGCGTTTCGCGCGTGTGTTTACTTTGATTTTTTTGTTAAAATTATAATATCATTTTAATTTTTTTTACAGCAAATACATCAAAACATGCATAAACAATGACACAACAGACTGATTGATTGCACCTTTTGTCCTCGTAGTCTAGAGCATATCTCAATTTGTTTATTTTGATTTTTTTGTTAAAAATATAATATCATTTTATTTTATTTTACAGCAGATACATCAAAAACATGCATAAACAATGACACAACAGACTGGTTGATTGCACCTTTTGTCCTCGTAGTCTAGAGCATATCTCAATTTGTTTGTCTTAATTAGCAAATAGGAATGTTTGTTATTATAATTTACTCAAAAGTGTATAAGAAAATTGCAAAGGCATGTTCAAGAAAAACCAACTCTATTATAAAGAAAACAGGTAGCCGAGTGAGAAATAATTTCAATGTAGATTTTATTTCTTCAAAAGATGGAATCATTGCATTCATTCCAAATACACCAGTCAACCAGGTAACCAAAGTCCTCTAGTTCCTCTACAGCCTCAAACCTCAAACTACGCTTCACGTCCTATTGACTAATGGTAAGTTCCAAACCTCGTGTAAATGAGATCCGTCAAGGGATGTGGTTAGAACATGAAGTCAAGATAATAGATCAGCTCATGGTCAACAATGTGATCAACGTTATCCTAGGAGGACGAGTACTCTTCTCACATACAGTAGGACCAATCGAAATAGAAGCCGTGGAAGATCTACAATGAGGAGGAATTGTATTCTTCATGCATACCAACTTTTGCAAATAATACATGAGATAAAAACCTTTTGTCACTATAGATATATATGTGTATACTATAGATTTGGAACTGAAGCCAAAAATTAGCCACTATAAGGTGGACATGATCTAAGCTTTCAATGTTAATGTTAGTAGGAAATTAAGGCCCAAATGAGGGAGAGAGCACTCCATTTCCATGTCAGTTTTGAAAAAGTTTGGCTGGGAGCTAAGAGGAGACTGACCTGGGTAATGAGATCCTTTACAGCAGAAAATGCAACTCATTTGAGTGGAAACTGGCGGTCCAGTTCAAGATGCATAAGAAATCAATGATCAGAACAAACATATTAATGAATAATATTATTACAAAATATAACTAATAATACTTAAGTTTTTATATTTTGTTCTTCTGAGTCTAGTGAAAGACTCCCGATAGGATTCTGTGAGGAAAAAACAAAGAAACAAACAACCATAATCTTCTAGTACACATTCCTGCCACTAATTTTTTGAAATCTCAACTTCCATACAAAACCAAACTCAATAAAACGTAAGAACTGGACTCAGATTCACCGAGTTGACCACTGTTCCAACCTGATTATTAAAAACTGACAAAGTTCAAAGCAGAAAAGAAAGGTTCTAATTTTAATATTAAGCTGGTAGTTATTTTCCTGACAGATGTATGTGTTTGTGTGCAGAGAGAGAAGGAGGGAGGAGTGATATTAGCCACATACTATGCCACAGAACATAAAATATTTATGTGAAATCAGCTGCTAAGTCTCATCTAAAACTCACTGACTCACTTCCCAAACAATCACTGACTCACTATGAATATTACCGAATCCGCAAGTATATGTTGGACATACATATTTCAGAATCACAAGTGTACGTAGAAGCGTTCCCAAAAGGACAGGGGAGGACATCCATTTGCGATGCTTAATATTGACGACATGATTAGCCGCCATTGTAATTGGCAGCTGGGCAGGCAGGAAATTAACAAGAATTCTCACCAGATAGCTGTTGTAGAACGGTGCAGAAGTCTTCAATGTGTTGGAGCAGATGAACCAGCTCAGCATCAGCATCAGTGTGTCTTAATAAAGTTTTGAGGGTGCCCAAAATGAGAGAATTTCGTCGAAGCAAACATTTCAAAGCAGGTTTGTTGTTGGCTCACCACACTCAACAATTCACTCACTTCAAAAAGGTGCAAGAGTTAAAAAACAAACAGGCATTCAATCAATGATTAGCATGAACAGTGGATCTCTGGTGAGAATATAATGCCCAACTCCCTTTTGGAACTACAGAATTGGAAACACTGGAAGCATGTACATGAACAGAAAATGCATGATATATTAGCTAGAACTCCATGCCTTGTTTGAAACTGTGAGAATCGAAGGGTATGTACAAAAGACTGGGGGGTATATACTGAAGAAAGGGATACTGAAGGTGTAGCGTTCCCAACGGTCAAGGGCATAGAGCCCAAAGGTGACATTGTAGAGGTAGAGCTTGAGGCTGAACCAATTCATTCTTCTCCTTCTGATGACATAAGATCTGGTGAAGAAGATGTAAAACAGGAGAGGAAATGAAGGCTGAAGGGATGTGAAGGATGGATGTCAGGAAACCAGGAGGTCTCCAAGGCATCTCATGCCCTGATGATTCAAAGGGTAGAATATATATATATATATATATATATATATATATATATATATAGGACAGCTCAAGTTCTTGATGACATCTATGTGTGTGTGTGTGGGTGTATATATATATATATATATATTAAAGGAACGCGCTTCGCGCGTGGATTTGCATACTAATATCTAAACTTTGGTGACATACTAATCGTTATCAAAATTTATTGGCCACCATAAAACATAATTAGAATATTCGAAATACTCAATTTGATCTGATCTTACATTTGTCCTTCTATCTTAAGAAACCATATAACATGGAATGCATTATATTTTACTTATCGGATGAAATTAATAATTTACAATAGCCTATGAATGGCAAGTGATGAGATCACATGGAGAACCAATAAACCAATAAACAAACTGTTTAAGAGAACTAAAATGATTAATGACAGTCTAAATATATATTGTGCTCACAATTGAAATGGATGTGTATGAATAGCTGTAATCGTACTCCCTTTTTCAGAGTTTCTTTTCAAATCTGAAGTTTTTTTCTTTCATTTCTCCTTCTTGAAGGTCTATTCACGTTGACGTAACAGACTTCGTTAACCAGCTCTGCACCTACGTTTCTCAATTTTCTATATCATGGCAAGATTAATAGGTAAATTAAAAGATAACACCGTTTGTCCAATCTGTCAGAATATTATTATGGGTTTCCAGCCTACACTCCCATGTATCAAGTATTCATCTGCATAAGCATTTTCATTAGTTGCCATTTATGTTCAAGATTTTTTTTTCAGCCAAGAGAGAAGATGTGAGTGAATATATTGAATCCTATTTCAATTCTAGATGTACTATCTCTTAATGAGATGTAATAGTAAAAGATTTTTTTTGAAAGTGGAGATAAAATAGTAAAAAGATGGTGTACTATCCCATCAATTGCTTTGTTTATCTACTGTATACTTTGCTTCTCAGGCACCTTCATAGTGGAGTGATGGTTTCTCCTACAGTATAAAGTGGGAGACCCGCCACCTGCACTGGCAAGAAATTTAAAGGACCAGAACAATAAGGTGCTTTTGGTTTATGAAGAAGGACTAAGGGCCTCTTTGTTTCGAAGAATACTGCCGAACAGGGTAGGAGCGCGCCGGTCACGCCCTCTTGTTCGCCGGTCACGCCTTTTCTCAGTTTGGTATAACATGGTATAACAGGTTGGAATAAGGTGAAATATATATTGTTTAATGTAAAAATGGCGGCTTGTCTGGGTTACGTATTCTACATAAATGGTGGAATATGGTGGAATAATAACCGGCGGCTTCTCCGAGTTTGCTATCAAAGAAGGCCTAAGGGAACAGTGGATTGTGAAAGACAAGTTAGATGTTTGTTATATTCTTCCTCTTATACTTCTTGAGGTGGATGATGGGTACTCTTTCTTTGTCTTTGGACATGCTTCCTTAAAGCCCAATAAGCAGTAAGAAACTAATTCAGTACAAAAGCATTGGACCACAACAATCTCAACTCATCTCAAATGTCAACAACACGAGACTAAACTATATATTCAGATATAAACTTATTCTTGATGGCAAAGGATAAACAAAAATTCTCCCTGCAAAATGAGTAGCAAGTGGAAAAAAGAAAATCCTTGCTGAAATAGTTAAGGTCTGTGCCCTGTGGTTCAGGTTAGCTTTAGCCGACTGAAAAAAGCATAATGAGGAGAAAAACAAAGATCATCATTGTCAAACAAAAAGTAATATTGTTTGTTGGAAAACTTTAGCGATTTGGCTATCTGAAACCTGGAAGTACTTGACTCTTTTGGTGGGGTCAACATTGCTTCAGTTCCCCCCATTTTTAAATACCAGGAGGGATTGTCCTCATGTTAATATTCTACCGTCTGTTTTGAGTGGGCTTCTGATTTTGGGTGGATGAAGCTTGCCCCTCCCTCCCTTCTAAAATGGCTCTCTTGAAGTTGATCCAGGAATCACTTTGCAGGTACTTCCTGGTGGATGTTCAAATTCGATTAGAGGAACTGCTTTTTGATAGTTTATGAGAAATCGTGGCCGACAGCATATCTAGCTAATTTTAGTCTCTCTCTCTCATGTGTTAGAAGATGACATCAGATAAATCTAGCCTTCTAGACAAGGAGATTTGCTCAATTTTGAAAAGTCTTTTAACTATCAAAATGAGTTCGTGAATTTTTTGCATATCCTAAAAGTAAAGAAATCTAAACATTCTATAGTGTGTTTCGTTTGGTCTCTAAAAGTTAGAGGCATGCCGAAGTATTTACACATGCAAACTAATGAAATATGTAAGCATTCTCTATCTGCACCAGCAAATTGGCTACTTAGCCAAATACTCCCTAGAGAAATTCCAAATGAGATCTCAGATATCCAAACTCAAGTAGACTAAGCAGTTTAGTTGACTCAAATAGACCAAAGATCTTAGATTGTCATAACTTGATTTTTGTGAATCACCCAAATTAAAACAAAAAATACATAAAATAAATATTCGTTAACAATTTTATTCACTATCAGAAGATTAGAGATGGCCATCCAGGCATTTCAGGAACAAAGCCATGATTTTGATTAAACTCACTCATTTCAGTAATTAAAAGAATCCAAGGCATACCCAGATTGAGATTATAGATGGATCTAGTTTACTATTGTCCACACACCAATTCTTATGGGCCACACTTCTTTCATCTAGGATTACAATCATCACAGCTTCTTAAATAGTTGCCCCCAATGTTTAAGACTGCCAAAGGATCCACTCATGCATGCCAAAAAAATGAAGAAGAAGAAGAAGAAGAGGGAAAAAGAAAAAAGTAAAAAAAGGAATCCTGAGTAAGAATAATGATGCAAGATGATCATAAGCATGGGGCAATACGTAAGTGTCCAAGATGATCAGAAAGGAAAAGACTATTTGAATTTTTGACAGGATATCATTGTTTGGCAACTGGAAACGGTCAATGAACTCAAAAGGGAATTAAATCTGTAAGCTATGCCCATTAGTGAGTACAAACACAAAAGGAGAAATTGGAAAGATGATCAGAAAATACAGCAGGTGAAGAGACAGATTTGACCATATTTTATGTGTTCAACCTTAAGGCCCCCAGAAAGAAGAACGCCAGAAGAGGGAAAGCAAAGAAAACATGTGACCTCAACTGCGACAAGATGTGAGAGATTTCAAGTTATTTCTAGTGTTAATGCCAAGAAACGGAAATAATAAATTCACACTACTTTAAAGCTGGAAACATAAGAAAAAATATGTCAGGACAAAAAGAACTAAGGAAAAGCTGATAATTGGAAAGCTGATACTTTAACTTACATATGCCACGCTGGTTAGAATGCATTCATTCAACCTTGCATGACAGTTCATGTTATATATGTTAGGCTATGATATCTATATTACAAGTACTAACTTGGTACCTTGGTGAGTGCAAATGTTAGAAGCAGAGAGAAGAACAGATAACATTGCCAAAGATGTTTGCATATTAAAGTAAAGAGCATCTATGGAACAACGCATGAATACCAAAACATGACAAACCCAAATATACAAGGCATGTGGATTCATACGCACATGGGCATACACATGATCCATATACGGAATCAGACGATGGCACGAAATACAGACACATGATCCATATTCGTTTCAAACATGCATATATTTGCTAAAAGGGGTTTATATGCAAAGACAATTTTATATAAAATTTCTATTGCCCTAGCTTGAAGATGCATCGATATTCCATGGTTCTCACAAGACAATAATACAGATAATATATAAAAAGAAAAAATAAAAGGAAAATAAAAAAGTAACTTGCCTTCCACAAGAAAAATTTCTGCTACCGTAGCCAACGTGACTTCTGCTACTTTAAAATTGATCCCTCTGGCAGCGTAATTTCTGCCACCGAAAAAATACTCCCTTTCATCTCTATGTTTTTAACAAAAAGAAAATACAAGAAAATTTTAAAAAGTGACTTACCTTCCACCAGTGTTAAAAGATAAAAGACAAGGAGGAGGATGGAGTCGAAGGAGCCTTATATAGGAATGGAAAACCTCAATATCGAGTCCGAGAGGAAGAATGAATGTTGAATCATGGTCGGAGTCCATAGTGGAGTGGAAAACCTCAATGTGGAGTCCGAGAGGAAGAAGGAACGTTCAATCATGGTCGGAGTACATGGTAGAAAAGGAAACAGAGTAGGGGGGGAAAAGGTGCAAAATTTGGGAAGATGAAATAGGGGTTGGAGAGATAAATCGACCTGATATTTTGGGGAAGGAAAGGGAACCGTAGAGTCCAATAGGATTCGAATCGTGAATCCAGAAGCCGTTGAGGGAGACCACGTCGGACTCGACCCGGAAGGAGGTGATGGTGCCGGCTACGTCAGGGAACTGCTCGGCAATGAGGGCCCTGGCGCCGCGGTACTCGAAGAGAAAGAGCATGAGGGTGTACCAGACGATGCTCTAGAGCACCACGATCTCCAACATGAGGTTTCACGGAGAAGGGGGATGCCCATGACGAGAATCTGAGGAAGACAAATATACAAATGGCATTCTTAGAAGGAAATTTTTTACCGGTTCATTGTTTACTTTTTTCGGTTCAAATCAGAGGAAGAGCTACCTGACTCTAGCGTCACCGACAATTCCGATCGCCATCTCCGCGGAGAGCCCCGCGAGGCCACAGGCAAGCCCAGACGAGAGATGAGCATACCCATCAAACAAGTAGTACGACTTCGCCTTGGGGTTTATCCCCGTGCTGATAATGACGGCTATGACCAAACCGTAGATCCCGAGCACTCCCGCCATGATGACGGGCACGATGGACTTCATCGCAAGCTCCGGCCGCATCACCCCCATCGAGGCGACCGCGACCCCGCTCTTCGCCGTCCTGTAAGCCGCCCCCATGCCTGCAGGAGCGCAAAACAGCCCCCCGTCAGAACCCAAAATGGAAAAGAAGCCATGCACCGAACTTATCAGAGATCCCCGGGGTGAGAGAATTGGAATTCACAGGAGAAGACGAGGGCCGCGGCGGCGCCGAGGAAGCCGAAGAACGGAGCTGTCTCGTCATCGCTGAAGGAGGACATCTTGCCGGTGACTCTGGATCTGGGGGAAACCCTAGCTTCTCGGCTTCCTGCCGCTCCCTGGATCTCCCGTAAACACAGAGCAGGAGGTGAACCTGAGGAAGACGGAGGAAGATTGATAAAATGTGAACCGACCGAAAAATGAGAAAATTGGCTGAAAACTAAACCGTCCGTCCGAACCATAAAAGTAAACCGGCGGAACGATACCTCTGAACCGGCGGAAAAAAACCGGTCATTTCGTTTAGAGTATATGGTATAGATTATCAAAGCGAAAAAGGCTTATTCTTAGAATATCATACCCAACCTTACCCTAACACCGACTGCATTTGGAAACTCGATGGATTATGGATTACGGGAATTTTAGTTATTGAAATCCCCACCCCCTCACAGTCTATTTCAAAAGTGCACATGTCACGTCATATTTTCAAATGGGGGATCGTGGGATTTACGTCGCGTTTGAAAACACGTTTGAGTAAGGATTTCGAGAGATTCCGATTATTATAATCTTTGACACCTCTTAAAATATTTCCAAATGGCCAAGTAGCCCTTTACTTATGCCGATTCTAGCGGCAGGAGAGAGATAGACCCAATGTCTATCTCAACCCAAAATCCCCAAAAGTAATAGGGAGGGAGTTCTTCGTAGATTTTCAAGGGACTTCTGTTTCTAGGTTTCCATTTTAACCCTCCAATTCTATTTTTTTACGCCATGTGCGACCAAAAAGCAGCACAACTCCCAAGTCTCCCCTCCCCTTTCCTCCATTTCCATGCCAGTCTCTATGTAGGACAACCTTCCCGACCCCATCTCTGACGGAGAGCTCCTCCACAGCAAGAGCTCTTCTCACTGGCCGCTTGGGTCTCCTTTTCGCCTTTTCTGCATGTGACTCTGTGTTCGAAAAATATCTTTTTTTATAAATTTATTATTTTAAATTATAATAAAATAAATAATTAATTATCTCAATCATATTAAGTAAAATTACAAGTTTAATCTAATCCAGGTCTCCATGAACTTAGATCATAATTAATTAAATATCTGAGATAGACTTAGATAAATTGAATATCACCTAAGTAAATAATAAAAATAGAATTAGACCATACATCGTCTAATCAAACTTTAGATAGACAATATTCTATCTAATGAATAAAATGACAAAAAATAAAGTTAAACGATCTTCCGTCTAAATTGTTAAGATAGACGAAAGGTTAGACGATATATTGTCTAACACACAAAAAGATAGACGGAAGAATAGACGATACATCATCTAAGTCCTTGGGACAGACGAAGAGTTAGCCTATACTTCGTCTAAATAAGAAAATGACAAAAGGCTCAGAATAGATGATACATCATCTAATTAAGATTGAAACATGAGATAGACGAAACTTCGTCCAATAAGAAAATGGAAAAACTACAAATAGACGACACATCATCTACTTGAAGAAGCATTAGACGATACTTCACTTAACTCATGATAAATGATGAGTCAGACGATGTTCTGTCTAAGTGGTAAAGGATAAAAGTTCAGACGATACATAGTCTAATTGAAGATATGATAGAGGATACTCCATCGAGGTCCCGATAGACGATGAGTTAGATGATATTTTGTCTAAGAGGAAATGATAAAAAATTATAATAGACGGAGCTTCGTCTAAAAAGGTTACAGATAGGCGAAGCACTAGACGATATATTGTCTAGGTGAATTACGACAAAAATCAAGAATAGATGGTACTTTGTTCAATATGAAAAGTGATTAGAATGTTTAGACGAATGTGTAGAAGATGTTTCGTCTACTCTCATTAAACAAGATAAAATTCATTATCTTAATTTTATAAAGCAGTACACGTGCAACAATTTTGACTTGTTGACCATCCTAAAAGATAAGATATATGGTAAGACGCCTACATAACATTTAAACTCTACCGTGTCAAGCACGTAAATTTTCTACATTATTCAACGCATTCTATTTTGTCACGGATGCTAACATAGTCTAAGATATGATGTTGAATAGTCAAAACAACCTTGAGACCGCATTAAATGTGTAGTATCTGCAAAGATACTTTTTCGATTTCAAGACATATAAAATACATCACACAATACTAAAAGATATATTTTTATGTGTGCAAAAGTAGCATTACTATTTCATATTTTCTATAATGACATTTGAAATGTGAATTTACCTATCTTATCTCACGTTCCTACACGGGAAGAGCACTTTTAGCATTGTTTTAGATTTACAGATGGCAGCAAACAGCTACATATTGCATAAAAGAAGAAAGTGTACAGATTAACATATCTCCGACAGTAACAAAAGATCTGATTCACCTGTTATCTCGTATATAGAAGTGTAGTAGCCAATATGATCTATCGAATATTGTGATTGGGATCTAACTGTTGAATGGTTGATGAATCTAACGGATATAATGAAATCTGAAAGTTATAAATAGCCCGACTTGAAGAACAAGGCACACAATGAGAATATGAGTAGTGAAATATAAGAAAATATTCAAGCATCTTTCTGCATTCAAAGTGATCCCAGAGTTCTGCTTCCCGCGCACTTAGGTGTAGGGAGAACTTCATCGTGTTAAAAGTTCCATCCACGAAGTCCTTCGTCCTAATAAACATTAAAAAGGAGGATATCATTATGTAACGACATTCTACTATTTTCCTCTGTTTGTCTATGTATTCATTTCTTCTGTACTTCATAAATCTATCTACTCGATAATAAGAAAGCATTTGTTACGCTGAGATAACCAACACTGTGTGTGCTAGGTTAGTCTACTAATACCGTGTAAATCAGCTAGGTGACTACCTCCCGGAAAGCAAGCAGGTGCGTAACCACCTGAAAAACTAAGCAGTTGGATTGTGGTTCCTAAAAAATCACTGGGGATAGGATCCGCTAAGTCATGTGAAGATCAGTCCGAGAGTTGGCCCTGGAAAACAACAAGTGTAACCTTTAGTGAAAGGTCAGTGAATACTTTGGAAAAGTTGCAAGGGGACTCAATGTAGGGAAGCCGAGAAAGGTAAATTTGGTGTTTTATGTGGTTTGCTTGCGTTTTCGTATTTATTTTCTACTTTGTTACTAAAATTATTTTTATGTGCTATTATTTTTATCGACACACTTATTCACCCCCCTCTAGGGTGTGTTCGGCTATTAATACTCTGCTTCCCGCTATCCTTCCTCTCCTTTCCCTCCTCCTCCCTCGTTATCGCCTCCCCTTACCTCCTCTACCTCTTGGTCAATCTCGTTGACCCCAAGCACCCCTCCAATTCTCTCGTTTTCTATGACCCCCTCACCTGGTCCTTCAGTCTACTCCTCCAGCTCAGCTTGGCACGGTCTCGACACGGCACTGTGTTGGCGGTGCCTCATAGTTTAAATAATTTTTAGATTAATGATGAATTTTTCATGAAAATATCTCTATTAAAATCATCATTTTTGTGTGTAATCTCTATGAAAACTCATATCCATAATTATTTGGGTCCTCTTGAAAAAATAACATTTTTTGGCATATCCATATGATCATTATTATGAAGTGCATAAATTAATTTGATATTTTATTTGCACTTAATATAAGAAATGATATTATTTGTAATTCTTTCTTCTTGCAAGGGGTATTGTTGGAAATAATGTTGTATCACAATAATGCCCTGGACGAGGCACCCAAGCCTCCTTCTAAGACTTATCTAGCTGCTAAATACCATAGTGTTGGTTTCCATGAAAGAAGGAAAGAAATAAAAAAAAGAAAGAAGGAATGACTACTACTAGAATGAAAAGGGAAAGAAATAAATGAAAAGAATTCAATTTTTCCTCCAAATAAATTGAGAAGGTTGGGTTTATTTAAAGACCACATGGGGGTGCTCTCTCTCTCTCTCTCTCCTTGGCTAAGATTGCAGGGTTTTCTCCTCTCTCTCTCTCCGACTTATTCTCCTTCTTCCTGCTCTCCACACCCCACCCCTCTCACTCACGCCTCCTCTCTTCTCCATCCCATTCTCCATTTCTACTTCCTCTTCTTGTTTATTTCGTTTTCTTGTTCTTAATTCGTTGTTTCTATTGTTTTCTTCCCCACAACCTTTCTTGTTTGTCCTTGTTTGTTTTCTTAATGTTAATTTGTAGGATGAAGATTTCTTCTTGCTAGGTGGTGAAGGCAGTTTCCTCGAAGAGTTCAAAACTAAAGGAAGGAGAGAAAGTCAACGTCAGGAAGAGTTCTAAGCGGAGTCCTAATCGTCTTTCCAAAGTTGTCATATCAAGACATTAATATCTAGATCTTGTTCTTTTTTTAGTTCCCTTGTAATGGACAAGCCGTCGTCGAGTTGTTTTCTATTAGCACTTGTTATTCAATTATTCTATTTGATTTATTTTATATTCACACTTGTGGTTGAGTTATTTTTTATTTCTAGTTGTCTTTCTACATGTAAATCAAGATTCTCAGACTAAAGTTCCGTAGTCTTTTCGTAGATTCCACCCAAACTCGCAGTTATTCTATCTTTTTTAGAGTCTTGCTGTAATTTGGAATTGAAATTGGTAGTCCCCATGCTTAACGACACATGCGCGATCCTACCAGTGCCCACCGACTACGTCCTTCTCCTCGCCAAGCTCGTCACGCTCTTGATAGCCTCGGGTCGCCGCAGTGGCTCACGCTCTCCGTGAACCTATTGTCGAAGCCTCACAACCTTGTGCTAGTCTCCGATGTCGTCTACACTATGTGACGTGGGGTCGTTGGATTTGAGGATAGGGAAGCACCAACTGCAGGCAAGGCGAGGTCTTCATCAAGCAAAGAGATCGTCGAGGTTTCGCAGTGTTCAACCCTAACCCAACCAAATGCTATTAGGATTCTGCCAAAAATATTGTCCTTGTCTGGTACGATACCTACAAAGGGATTCTAAAAGAAATATCAATACTACAATTGTTTCCAAATAGTGTCTTAGAGAGATGTAGGGAGAAAAAGAGGCCCATTCTAAAATCCCAAAAATTACTCTCTAGGGATTTTAAAAAAATTATATTCCCTCCAAATTATTTCCGGACACAACCTAAGTCTAAAGTTGGCACTGTGCTGAAACTATGCTTATCAAAATAAGGGCATTAGGCAATTGAAGATCTTGCAAAATGAAATGCGAAGTCCTGTCGTGATGGCAAGACTTGAGCATGTAAGTCTAGTTAATTGAAATCATGTATGTTGGAGATTATGGACTTGAAGAGCTAAGATCTTGTACCGTATAGCAGACCGTTGGATTCGGGGAAATGGAACTACCGACGAGGTTACTCCAAGCCACCTCAAGAGAGAAATCTGCCAAGGAAGATCAAACATCAGGGGAGGCCTGTGATTGAGATATCAGGGAAAACCCTCTGATACTTAAGTCAGAGTGGGCAGGAGTAATGAGTAGTAAGAAAATAAGAAAATTGAGAATACGGGATTGCTCTTCACTAGTTGAGGGGATGGGTTCAACACATATCTCCTTTAGGGGGAGATATCTGGGATTAAATAGTCGCAAACTCCCTCTTCGATTCCACAGTGATCACGGAGAGGTCGTTGAGTGGGAGCGATACGTCTTTAGGTATGTACTTGTTTAGAAGCCTCACCCTTGCCATAACTCGGGAGTCGAGGGGAAGTGGAGAGGGAGAAATTTGCGGCCCATTATCCTTATGGCCTGAAAGTCCCTTGAGATGCGCTCGTCCCGGTAGGTGACAGCTCAACCCAACATGTCAGGCCCACTTACGAAAAGTCCGAGTGTTAAGGGCCCAAGGAGCACCATTCAGCCTCGGCTCAGACGACTGCGCAGAGGACTCCCCTCAAGCTCGGGAGGAACCCTAACACGTCACCAACCTGAGTAACCGGAAAGCTGGTAAGCGAACCTGCTTAGAAGGGCACTAAAGGTCGACCCGTGCATAGTAGTCTCGGCCATCTAAAGCAGATAACCCTTACCCAGAGGTGGATAGACCTACGTCAGGAGATTCCTCTTAGCTCAGGGAAAGCCAATCCAGGCCGAGCACTTATCTGATAGAACCAAAGGTGAAACTCCCGCAAACGCATGAGCGGAGAAGGTGTAGAGATTAAGAGAAGGGTAAGAGTCCTCTTCGGGGACTGACCATGTGCCGTAACTCAAAATTATTCATTTTCTCAACGTTTGTAAGAAGTGGAGAGGGAGAAATTTGCGGCCCATTATCCTTATGGCCTGAAAGTCCCTTAAGACGCGCTCGGCCCAGTAGGTGACAGCCCAACCCAGCATGTCAGGCCCATTTACGAAAAGTCCGAGTGTTAAGGGCCCAAGGAGCGCCATCCAGTCTCGGCTCAGACGACTACGCGGGGGACACCCCTCAAGCTCGGGAGAAACCTTAACACGTCACCAACCTGAGTAACCAGAAAGCTGCCGAGCAAACCTGGTTAGAAGGGCACTAAAGGTCGACCCGTGCATAGTAGTCTCGGCCATCTGAAGCAGATAACCCTTACTCAGAGGTGGATAGACCTAAGTCAGGAGATTCCTCTTAGCTCAGGGAAAGTCAATCCAGGCCGAGATAGAACCAAAGGTGAAACTCCCGCAAACGCATGAGCGAAGAAGGTGGAAAGATCAAGAGAAGAGTAAGAGTCATCTTCGGGGATTGACCATGTGCCGTAACTCAAAAATATTCATTTTCTCAACGTTTGTAAGAAGGGCAAGGGTACAAGTTTATGAGAGTTTTTCAAATAGGAATAATGCGTTCATTTGGGCAAAGGAAAGACGTTATAATCTTACATTTGATCATTCGTTTAGAAGCACAAGTATCTGATGTCCCATTTAGACGGTGTACCAATATTGATATGATGTCAGTCTAGTTGCCGATACTTTTGGAGTTTAAAATATTAATATGTAATATGTAAGGGTAGGGAAGGAGAGGAGAAATGATTTCGAGTTTTCAAAGTTTAAATTGTAATAATTTTTACCTGTGTTTAAGTCTGTAATATAGTTTTTATAATAATAGTTTTTATAAATTCATAAATATTAAAATTGGCATAATAATATCTTTATATTATTTTTCTGTAATCGCTGCATAGTAATATACTTGAGATTTTTTAATTTATTTCTTATTTTAGAGTTGGCTCTTGTATTGTGTCACAAGGAGGGTTATATCTTTCCTTTGGCCCATGTCCTATCGACATTTTTATGTCTTAGTTTTATTAATAAAATTAGTTTTGGGAGGTGCCGTTTTCCATACCTGACTTTTACAAAAAAATAATTAAATAATAATCATCGGCAGTAATGTGAAAACTAATACTAATACACATATTTAACATGTCAACCAAACACCACGGAATATAGCGTTATAAACACATAGTTATCACATAAAAATATAATATATATAACAAAAATGATGAAGTATCAGACTCGGTCAATTTAGAGTATAACGAGATTAAGCTGAACTGGTTGACTGATCCCATCATTAAAATTATTGTTTGAATTAGAGAAATAGTTATTTTACTAATAAGCTACTCAAACTATTTTTCTAAATTATAAAAAATAAAAATAAAAACAAAGATTTTAAACGGAAATGCAACTGGTCAAGGCCATTAATTACCAACAAAGAGCGAGAGAGGGACGCTAACAACTGGAACTATGCGACCCGATAATTTACATCCTTTAATCCCCCGCCTCTACACAACCCGATAACGGGTGGCCTTTTGCAGCTTTGCTGCTTCGTTCCCTCCTCTCGCTGCGTCGCCGGAGCCAGCGAAGCCGAGAGCGCCTACACCAGCAGCGGCCACCTACAACCCCGCCGCAGTCGTCGTCCCCGGGGAGGAGGAAGGAGGAAGCCGCCGAGATGGGGAAGAAGCAGCACAGCAAGGACCGCATGTTCATCACCAAGACGGAGTGGGCCACCGAGTGGGGCGGCGCTAAGTCCAGAGAAGCCTCTACCCCCTTCAAGCGCCTCCCTTTCTACTGCTGCTCGTAACCCCCTCGCCCCTCCCCCTCACCTTTCAAACCCTAGGACTCCCAGTTCTCATCACGGTGTTTTTGCCATCTTGTTAACTTTGGGTTTTGATGTTTTCCTGCCCTTTGAAGGCTCACGTTCACGCCGTTCGAGGACCCCGTCTGCACGGCCGACGGCAGCGTGTTCGATGTGATGTGAGTGATCTCTGAAGTTAGCGCTGCGATTGGGGTGTCTTTAGGTTTTGGGCTTGTTGTTATCTGTTGAATTGTGGTCGAAATGGGTCTTTTTTTGGTTGCAGGAATATAATCGCCTATATCAGGAAGTATGGGAATCATCCGGTCACAGGAGCACCTCTCAAGCAGCAGGATCTCATTCCCCTCACATTTCACAAAAATCCGGAAGGTAAGATGCATTTTCTAGTCACTTCGACCGGTTTGTTGTTGAATAGTATGTTTTGCTGATCTGTCGAGACCTGCTGCATGAACCATGCAGAGTTATCTGTACAGTCATGATCCTTCCGCATGGATTGATTTGATTATGCCTCGGTTCTATCCCCACCGCTTCTTGAAGGCAGTTTAGGTACCACAAAATGTTTTTGATTTTACGAGATGTTATTCTAGTTTTTAGATACATAGAAAATGCTTGCACCCTGGTTCCTTTGTTGTCCGCTAGAAGTGCATCACCGAGTGGTGCCTAAGTGTCGACCAGTTCACATATGTTCGGGTGTGGCTGAATTTTAATGAGGTATGTGGTTATTTACATGTTGATTAATTTGGTGAGGAGATATATAAAAGAAATTGGATATATATGAACGTACTTGTACTACCTGCTACAGGAGGGATAGCACTGTTTCTTCTGGCATTCTACCACCCTAGACAGAAATGTGTCATCTAGACTCTAGAATATGGATGTAGAAAATGTGCTAATGATGGCACAATAGCATAATTTATTCAAAAAAATTAGGATGCAAAAGGAGACCCCTATCCAAGATATGGAAATAGAAAAACGACCGCAGGACTGAGGGAGGAGGGGATGCTCATCTCTCTTCAGAAATACCAATGAAAAGAAAGCAAAAGAACCATCACATCGACCAAAATCCTAGATGGATGTCGGCACTTTGGTGCAGATGTGGGAAGGAAATGATAAGTTTTTGGCAAAGTTAACTGGATGGGATGTAATGGATGAAATTCCAATCTTTGACCCATTTGGTATTTATTTTAAAATCAAATATATAAGGCATGAGACTGTACACTATTTCCGTATCCAAAAATGTTTTGCAGTTATAGTTTTTTTCCCCTTTAGAAGTAGATGCTCTATCTTGTTTAGCATTCTTTTTATTTACTAAATAACTTACTAGGTTTGGGTCAAAAGATGAAGTTAATCTATCTACTTGTAGTTAGTTGTATTTCGTCAATAAGATCTGGTGGATTTGATGTCTTTTTCATACTACTATTACATCCCTTTTCCTCTTTCCCTTTTGAATGCCTAGTATTCTGACAGCTCACAGTTGGCTGTTTAGGCTTGCAAGGGCCATCTCTGCCTTGAATATCTATTTTTGCTAGTGCTCTGTATGTTCTTGTGTCTGGTCTTTTAGGGTTTTAGATTTCAACATCTGATGGTTATCATGATTAATGATTTATATTTTCCTCTTTGTTTCAATGAACTGTGGCCATTCGTCGCTGTGAGACACGGAAAAAATCTAAAATCGACTTTTATCGTGGATAAAAGGTAGATTTTCGTTCTTTTTGAAAAGAAACACTCCTCTGCATAGAGAGGGTTCCGTGGGTGCGCGTTGTATCAGACGATATAGGTTCGAGTGCTGGACCTCTCCCCGCCGACCGGAGTCGGCGTTGATTTACATCGGCTTAATGTCCGAACACCCTTGATTAAATGACAACATGAAGGCTTAAAGTTCTTTCTCGAGGCTCCAACCAATAGAGTAGGTTTGCTTAAAACAGGACGGGGGAGCTGACGGGGACCCTGACTGAGCACGCTGAAGTGGGCCACTGGGGTTTAAGTGGCCGTCTTAGACCTATGGGTATTTTAGTAAATAACCAGACCAGAGGGATTTAGGAGTTTCTGGGCTAGGGTAGACATAAAGCCGGGTTACTGACTTTCTAAGGCTCTGAGGCCCTTTTCAGAATGTTTGGGAGGCCATTAGATCACTTCTTAGGTCGCAGGGGTATTTCGGTAACTTTACCAAACCCTAGGCCTAGGTTTAAGATGACCCTCGAGCGCTGGACTGAGCCAACAACACTCCCAGACCAAGCCGACAACGAGAGGTTCTAGAGAAGACACTCATGGGTTCAATTGCTTGGAAGTAGGGGGAGGTATGCACGCTCTTAGAGAGTCGGGGTTTATATGCAATATTGCATTAACGAAATGTGCCGAGCATAATAAGGTGCTCTTATAATTTTGCATGAGTACAGAGGGTGTCGACGAATTATCGACAGTACATACATCCGCATCATGGCGGGAAGTAGGGGCATACCCCTAATTACAAAAGTCGCAAGGTAAAACTGCAATTTACAAGACTTGGGCCTTTCAAGACCTTGAGGAGGACATTTTTACAATTTGTCATCGTAATGACATGATGACATAATGACATAATTGCATAAGTCCATCACTCTGTTGTACAACGCATTACGAACACGGCCCGTTGACGGGCATAATTGTAAATATACCCTGTAGGGGCATATACACAAGGCCTTGGGACTTACCCCACTCGGACCGAAAACAACGAACCACTTGAACTTGAGGTCTAGGCAAGTCCACCTTTCCTCCTCTTTCTTTCCCCCCGTGTTTGTGTCCTCAATGGGACCCATAGGGTCTATTTATAGAAAGTAGGGAACCGGCCCGGGGGAAGTGGGACCCGGGCGGGTCAAGGCGACCCCGGGCGGGTTCCTTTCCCTCAAAAAATCAAATTTTTTGGAAAACGGTCAGTTAATAGACTAAACCGGATGCGCAGCACCCCGGACGGACCCGCCCGGGGGCGCGCGGCCCCGGGCGGACCTGCCCGGGGGCGCGCGGTCCCGGGCGGACCCGTCCGGGGTGGGCAGACCCCGGGCAGGTCTGCCAGCCCGCGCGCAGCCACGGGGAGACCCGCCCGGGGGCCTTATACCCCGGGCGGGTTCCCCCCTCCCCGGGCAGTCCCCTTCGCTTCTTTTAAAATTCTCCGTACGGCTCCGACAGCGACGTTTTCGTACTTGACTCCACGTGGGAGAGGAAAAGCCTTCTCCATGCCTTGTTCGTTGTCTTCCGCGCCTCGCTCGTCCGTCGGGGAAGGAGTTTTCGATCTTACGAGACGTGATACACGCCGTCGAGGTACCAAAACAATGTGCATAGCACGTCTTCACACCCTTAGGGCTTTGGGTTGATTGATTAAAACCCGGAACCACATGACTATAATAGTCTCCGTGGGTTTATCGCGGGTTCTCCTCGCTTCCGCGGGATAGAACGGGTTGGACTGAGCCAACACCGTAAGCATGGGCTTTTGACGCACACATGCGTACATATATAAACGTATATATACATTTATTTTCTGGTTACAACAAGTGCCCCCCACGGGACATCCGAGATAGCCGGAGGCAGGGGCGGATGGCCCGTGCACTTACATAAATGTTGTAACACGTCCGCTGAGGGACTTGGGCTTGGAGCATAGCTCCTGCATCGAGATATTTTTTCAGCATGATCTCTAATGCATTTTTTTTTTTGAAACTCCACAGACATGGCTCGTCCAAGCAGGTGTCGTGCTGCCGCACGGGGGTCGAGGGCGGCTGGCCATAATGAGCATTACGTGCAACGGACTGACAAGTCCATGCCACCTTTGCCTCCTCGCCGCGTCGTCTCTGACAGTTCCGACGCACTTGATCAAGGCACATCCTGGATCGCTGAAGGCCCAACGGAGGATATCCCTGTCGGCGAGGGCTTAGTCGAGGATTCTCGGATCGGCTACCGAGGCGGACTTTATGCATACGACCGTTCTGGGGGATACTCATCCCACTACCCGGTGGACCGGCATCTGATTGCCTTCGTGCAGAGCTACATTCCACCGGGGCTTGATGGTGACGACCCTTCTCTCCCAGAGCAGCGGCGACGACTGGAAGGGGCTATTTTAGCTGGCAGGGACAGCATGAGAGGTACCTGCACATATTCATATGCCAGCTTTCCCGGGGGATTTACGCGGCAGCCCCAGTTTCCCGACAGTAAATGGCTCGGATTCTACCAGGACCTGGATGCTGCTGTGGTCAGGTCGACACCTTCTTCCCCTGCAGTGTGGCACCTGGCGGGGCATCATAAGGCCGTCGATGTAGTGATTGACGGGCTATATCTGGCCCCCTCCGAAAGTCGTTTTGCCCATGACGGCTATGACCATCTTTGCATGTTGGAAGGAATCCTTTCACTGAGGGTTCCTAGCTGGTACGGGAGTTGGTCCGTCGTCCCCTCCCATTGTTTCCACAGAGGTGCAGGTGAGTGGCTCCGGGGGATATTGACTGTGCACGGTGACACTCTGGATAGAGCGGGGATTCGTCACGCGGTTACTGCAGCTTTGTATTCATACCCTTGTCACGCAGGATTGCTCCAGGCTGTGGTGGAGAGGTGGAATAGGCGCTGGAACACACTGGTCACCGCTGAGGGAGAGACTTCTCTGGATTTGTGGTCTTTTCATCGGATTTCGGGCCTGCCGATCAGCGGACAGGCTTACGAGGAGCTATGCCTCGATGACGCCCACCTTTACAGTTCAGATGGGGCGGGCCACTATCTTTTACCTTACTGCCTCCGTTATCTGATGAAGACTTGGAGAGATTTGGCCCTGGTGGGCAAGGAGAAGACTGCCAGGACACCCAGGGTTACACTTAACGCCTGGATTATGTACTTCTACAGCGGGCCGTACTGTTTCTACGAGGAATTCCCTTCGTTCGGCGCCACTTGGGACCAATGTAAAGAGGTCCTCATAAAGTTTGCATCCAACCCTCGGCACTTGCCAGCTCCAGCACAAGGTTGGAATTCGAGGAAGCTACCTACACTGACGTACTTGGCTGCATATTTAGCTTATTGGCTGTCTACCTTTGTCTTCCCACATGGGGAAGAGGAGCTGCTCCGGGTCGAGGTGATCTATCCTGCGTGCCTGCTTGCATGCGGACGTCGGCTGGCCCTTGCCCCTGCTGCCTTGGCGAACATCTACCACTGCTTGGGTGCCTTGAGTTCGCATGCCAGCCCGCGAGATAAGAAGCTTTTGCTGCCCACTCATTATTTGAGTGCTTGGGCAGGACTACTTCTTCCAGAGCTGTCCCAGCGGTCCTCCATTCCGAATATAAAGGCTCCGCTTATCTTTGCTTTTGCTGGTCACCAGGATCAGGACATCGTGACACAGCTTGCAGGTGCCCGGCGAGCACTTTCCTTCCTTCATACGAGGAGGGGAGAGAGCTTGGAGTTTGACCACAGCTCCCGTTCTTATCGCCCGTATCTGGAGGGACATGGAGACTCAGTGGTCTGCAAAGTGTCCTCAAAGGGCATTGTTTCCTCACATGCCTTTGGGGAGTGGGTCGTGTGTATACGACCTAGCGTGCTGGTTTACCGGCGCTCTTACACAGTGGTTCTGGAGCCGTACTACCCGCACAGATTTGCCCGCAACTTTGGCTATGACCAGGCGGTTCCACCCAATGTTGATTTACCTCCGACATCGAGGCAATACAAGCAGAAGGACGTGCATTTGGTTGCCGCATGCTGGCAGGACTTTCTTTACCGCAGCGTGAGGGAGCATATCCCTCTTCCGGCCCAGGCCCGGGTGGGACATTTTGACATTCACTATGCCCGCTGGTGGTTTAAAGCCAGCAACATCTTCAGAGAGCGGGCAGACACTATCAGGGCAGCAGAGGAGAAGCGCCTGAAGAGGGAGGACCTGCCTCCTCTTTTCCTTGATCCCGGCTTCGTCCGAGCTCATTTTTCCAGCTTGGCTGCAGTGGTCCGAGACATCGAGAGCCGATGGCGGGAGCAGGGGCATTCATTGCCCATTGACAGGAGTCAGTATACGGGGGCGTTGCGGCCCCTGAGGTCGACGTCTGAGGAGGCCTCTACTTTGAGTTCGCGCCGCAAAGGCGCTCCTGGTTCTACTCCGGGCTATTCCTGGTGGGGAGACTTGAGGGCCTCTTGTGGTCTGACCCACGACTCCCAGCTGTCGGAGTCCATCCCGGAGGGAGCACTGGTGGGCACGGCCTTCGCTTTCTGGAAGGCCCATGTGATCAATGCCGTGGGCTGTGCAGGCTTGCTAGCCCATATTCCGGCTTTGGAGGTGGCTTCTACACCTCAGGCACTGAAGGGCGCCGTGGAGCAGGCCGCTAGAGCTCTCCGGATTGACCCGAATCAGCTGATTACCCGCCCTAGTCTTGATGCAGGGGCGGTAGGTATGAACCTTCTGATTCTCCATCTGCATTTATTATCATTATAATAAGATATAAATGTTCTGGAGCTGTCAACTGCTGATTGCCATATTTTCATTGTAGGAATTGCTGAGGTTGCCGACGCTCCACCTTCAGAGGATGTTCTCCCCGCTCACCCTCCCGTGGATAATAGTCCGGCGGCGAAACGGCGGCATAGTGGGGGCTTAGGAGCTGAGATTCAGCCTTCATCACGCCTTCGGGTGGATACCACCCCTGCCAGGGACGGAGCTCCTTTGAGTGAGTTGGAAACTATGAACCCCTTTATGTGTAGTTTTGTAATTGTGCCTCTGTTTTACTGAAAGAGTGTCTTGTGTGTAGCTCCCCCAGAGATGAGACTACTAGGGCAGTTTTCGCCAGGGCCTGCGAATAAGACTCCACCAATTATACCAGATGCAGATGTCCCAGAGGACCTGACATTGGAGCTGGAGGACTTGGACCACCCCTTAGGGGATTGTCCTTCTGCTGGTATGGCTGGCCAGACTGGAGAGAGCAGACCTTCTCCCATTCCAGGTGAATTTGAAATTCATAGTTCCTCCTTGTTTACTCATTGAATCAAGTGAGGTGTTATTTATTTATTTTTTTAACTGACTCTGTTTTCTCTTTTACACAGAGCCTCAGAGGGAGCATTATGCTCCCAGAGAGAAAGAAGGGACTGACACATCTTCGGATTCCAGCACCTCTTTGAGTAATAGCAGCTCCAGCACTGGTTCTGAGACAGAGACATCTCCTTCCCTTTCGTCCTTGAGCTCCTCTGAGGGAGGCGACCTGGGCATTGTTTCTGGTATACCAAGAAACTCAATTGACCCTCTTTGGAGTTGACAATTACTTTTGTCACTGCAACCTCTGACAGTCTTTCTGTGCAGCCACTGAGTTAGCCAACTCCACAGCCGAGCTGGCCAAGTTGATCTCCTCCTCTGGGGCTGGCCCTGAGCTTCCGGCCTATGATGTTGACCCAGAAGTTTCTATTGGGGCCCCAAGCGTCCCAGTCTCAGCCGCCGGGGTTTATCATGTTGGGGTTCCTGATTTCGCCCCAAGCCTGCTATCTTCCACTGGTGGACGGGCCGAGGACACAGGCAGAGACATTACTGGTGTGTCTTCGGTCTGCCTCGTATTTGCCTTTTGTTTGGTTAAACTCAGTCATAGAGCTAACCACACTTTTGCCTAAATAGCAGCTGGCACTTCTGTGGTTGCATCCACTCCCCTGCTTGCTCCGGAGACGGTTCCCTTACAAGAGAGTTCGCCGGCCACGGTCTAGGAGGGTGATCAGACAGTGAGACCGGATGACGCGACACCTCTATTGTCAGGTATAATCAGCATTGAAGCTTCAGCCTCCCTGTGTATTTTCATGTTGGTGTCTTATTGATGACCTTTCTGCCCCTTATGCCACACAGATACAGGTGATGCTGCACTGACTTCCTCAGTGGGGGAGGAGAGCCTTGAGGCGGCTTCTGAGGACTCAGTTGTGCCTTCGCAGGAGGCAGGGTCGTCCATGCCTGTGACCGGCGATCCGCCTCTGGGGGCAGGGAGTATGCTGACCTCTAATGATCATGCTACACCAGAGGTCGTCTCAGACACGGCCCCGGAGGTTTCCTCAGGTTAGCTATTTGCTTGGCCTTCCTGAGGGGCCATTCATTGTTCCTCTTTTTTTTTTTTGGAGGCTAATGCATTGTTCCCTCTTAACTGTCTTTTCAGGTGCTGGGGAGGATACCTCATCTTTGCCAGCAGGTTTCCCAGCTTTGGGCATAGACTGGCCAGAAGGACCTCAGCTTCTGGTGGCTCCCCAAGGCAGTGCTTTAGAAGCGGGGCTGATTGAAAACCTCGAACTCCTCTTACACACGACCCCGCTTCCCTCAGTTGAGGTCATGAGGGAGCATTTAGCTAACTCCACCCGAGGATATCACGCATTTGGATTTTCCCGAGATACGTGGATGCCTCGGCTAGAGCATGCATGGGCTGAGTTTACCCGCCGCCACGCTACTGAGGCGAGACGGCTACAGCTACAGGCTCTGATTCAGCAGGCAGAGGAGACAGCATCTGAGCTTCGCAGCAGGCAAGAACACCTATCCATGCAAGCGACGGCAGCTCAGGAGCAGTCTCGGGTGGCTTCTTCGCACGTGGACGGGCTGGAGCAGGAGTTGGAGGCTCTGCAGCGACGGCTCCGAGAGGCCCGGGATGCTCAAGACCTCCTGAGAGTGAAGGAAGAGGAGTTCCAGCACGAGCTCGGAGGAGTCAGGGAGGCGTTGACACAGCAGGAGACTCTCCTTGCGGGCCTGCGGACTGATCTCGGGCTTTAATGGCTTCTTGTTCCTCTCTTTTTTTTTGTGTGGGGCTGCATTCAGACCCCAGCCATGTACATCTTCCCCGAGGGCTTGTCTCGGGCTCCATTATTGACATTAGCAAATGAAAGACAGAGCTTTAGCGTAGCTGATTTTGCTCCCCTCCTTCTGTATGTATGTCTTCACCTCTCTTTTTTTTTATTTTTTTTATTTTTTTTTTACTTTACCGGTCCTACCGCCCTTTCGGGTTTTCGCCAGGACCAGCCCCCTTTAGCTTTTTCCAGTGCGCCCTTGCGGGTTTTCACACTGAGGGGTACCCATTTTTGCCTAGGGCGCCCTTTCGGGTTTTCACCATAGCTGGGTTAAAGCCTTTTTACCCTTGATTGTTCCCTCTAACAGAAACAATCAAGTCCGCTGGGGCCTCAATATTTTTAACCCCATTTTTTTTTTTTTTGACCCTATAACGCCCAGGGGGCGAGGAGAAAGTGGCATTCCCGTAGGGACGTATATGCCACACAAGTGGGACAAATGTGTAGATTTGACAGCCCAGGTGGGACGAATGAGTCAAATCTACGAGCCGAAAGGTGAAATGGGTTGGTAGCCCGAGAGGGCATACTGAGGCCAAACCCGGTGAGACAAAGAAGAGTCAAAAGACGGCATCGGTTGGCAGCTCGTGAGAGCATACTGAGGCCATGCCCGATGGGACAAAAAGGAGTCAAAAGAGTCGGTTGGCAGCTCGAGAGAGCATACTGAGGCCATGTCCGATGGGACAAAAGGGAGTCAAAAGGCGACATCGGTTGGCAGCTCGAGAGAGCATACTGAGGCCATGCCCGATGGGACAAAAGGGAGTCAAAAGACGACATCGGTTGGCAGCTCGAGAGAGCATACTGAGGCCATGTCCGATGGGACAAAAGGGAGTCAAAAGACGACATCGGTTGGCAGCTCGAGAGAGCATACTGAGGCCATGCCCGATGGGACAAAAAGGAGTCAAAAGGCGACATCGGTTGGCAGCTCGAGAGAGCATACTGAGGCCATGCCCGATGGGACAAAAGGGAGTCAAAAGACGACATCGGTTGGCAGCTCGAAAGAGCATACTGAGGCCATGTCCGATGGGACAAAATATGACAACCTCAAAATGTTGGTAGGACTAGGTGTCATAGAATGACATGTAAGGTCTAGCCATGACATCAATATGATGTTTTGGTGGAGATGGGGTGGAGTCATTGACTTAGAGCCACCCATAGAATAGACAGAGAGAGGAAAAATTTTTCTTTCACATTACCAACCTCACCGCCCTTTCGGGTTTTCGCCGAGGTTGGCCCCCTTTAGCTTTTTCCGGTGCGCCCTTTCGGGTTTTCACACCGAGGGGTTGCCCATTTTTGCCCGAGGCGCCCTTTCGGGTTTTCACCTCGACCGGGTCTGTGGCCTTTTTACCCTCAGCCAACCGTTGAAGGCTGACTGAGTCCGCCGGGGTATCAGTATTTTTTAACCCCTTTTTTTTTTTTTTTTTTTGAACCTTCACTGACGAGAGGTACTGTCCTGTAAGGACTGCTGTGGAAACTCTTGCGGTGGCGCATGGTAGAGCTTCATGTGCTTGCCATTGAGAGGAGGGAACGGGCTGTTGCCTTTGTGGTCCACCACCGTGTAAGCCCCGCCTTCGAAAACCTTCTGGATGATGTAAGGCCCCCGCCAATTGGGTTGGAGTTTCCCGCTTGGCTTGCCGGCAATGACTTCTTTTTCTTTAAGCATGACCAAGTCGCCTTTCTTGAATGCCCGGTGCTTGACTAACTTGTCGTAAGCGCGCGCCATGCGAGCTTGGTAGATCTGCAAATGCTGATAAGCTTGAAGTCTTTTGCCTTCTAAAGAGGATAATTCCTCCAGTCTCCTTTCGACTTCAGACTGCTCCTGGCCGGGTAGGCCTGCCTGAACTGCCACTCGATATGAAGCCAGCTCAATCTCTACAGGGGTGATTGCCTCAGCCCCGTACACCAGTGAAAATGGGGAACACCCCGTAGGGGTTTTATAAACAGTCCGATAGGCCCAGAGGGCTTCGTGGACCTTTTCGCTCCAATCCCTTTTTCGGCCATTTATAATCTTTGCCATCAACTTGCAAAGTGTTTTGTTGAAAGTCTCCGCTAAACCATTAGCCTGAGGGTTATAAACCGAGGAGGTTCTCCAATCAATATGGAATTTAGCCGCCAGTGTATACACTGTCTTGTTTCTGAAGGGCGTCCCATTGTCTGAAATAATTCGGCTAGGGACTCCGAATCTGTATATAATATGATATCTTACGAAGCGAGCCACTGCCTCACCTGTAACCTCTCGCAGAGGAATAGCCTCAGCCCAGCGAGAAAAATAATCTGTGGCTGCTAGAATAAATTTATGCCCTTGAGAGGATGGAGGGGATGGTCCCACTATATCCATGCCCCATTCTGCAAACGGCCATGTAGGAGCCGTTGGGTGTAAAGAGCTTGGAGGCCTCCGAGGGATTGGCCCAAAAGCTTGGCACTGGTGACAGGTGCGAGCGTATTGGTTACAGTCCTCGTACATAGTAGGCCAATAGAAGCCCTTAAGTTTGATATTCATCTTCATCTTCGTCCCGGCCTGGTGAGCCCCGCACAACCCAGAGTGGACCTCCCGCATGACGGTCCTGGCTTCCTTAAGTGAGAGACATCGCAAGAGCACCGGGTGGTCCTTTTCCTGGGCGAGCCTGAAGAGAATACCATCAAGCAACCGATATGACGCAGCCCTTCTAAGCAACTGCACCCTTCGAGCTCGTTCCGGAGGAAACTGCCCGTTCTTGATTTGTATAATTGGCTCGCGCCAATCTTCTTCCTCTGGATCATTTCCCTCTTCGAGGTGGTGAACCTCATAAATGGTGAGGCCCGATTCTTCATCAAGCATGCTGGGCATGAGCCTTCTGTGCCTGACTGTAATATTCAATTCACCGTCAGGTGGAAGCTTCAACGCGGCTGCTAACTTTGCCAACGCATCTGCCTGAGAATTACTACTCCTCGGCACATGGCTTATCTCAAAGAGATAGAACTTTTCTTTAAGCCTCATAACGGCCTCAAAGTAAGGGATCAACTCCTTTTTCCGCACATCATAATCACCGAGGACTTGACGGACAATGAGCTGAGAATCCCCGTACACTCTAATACATTTGAGCTCCATTTCCAGCGCTAGCTGTAGCCCAATGATTAATGCTTCATATTCCGCCTCATTATTAGTCAATGACTTCATGAGAGCGCAGGAATGATGAAGTATACCCCCTTGAGGGGATACGAAGACTATGCCGGCGCCGGTTACAGAGCTTACGAGGCCGCCTGTCTTCTTAACGGTCCTAGATGCACCGTCAAAATACAACTCCCAACATGGTGTGCCGAGAGACAACACCTCTTGTTCAGGATGGAGTGAGACATCTGCACCCTCTTCAGCATCAGGTGGTTGCATCAGCTCCTCCTCGTCTGGTAGGTCGAAGTTGAGGAACGACTCCGCCGGCACAGGGTGTGCAGCAAGAAAATCAGCCATCCCTTGTCCCTTGATCGCCTTGCGTGGGACGAATGTAATGTCGAACTCCATCAAGATAAGAGCCCATTTCCCTAACCTTCCAGAGAGGACAGGTTGACTGAGTAGGTACTTGAGCGGGTCCCATTTAGAGATGAGCTCCACTCGGTGCGCTAACAGATAGTGCCGTAACTTTTTGACAGCGAACACCAAAGCAAGGCACATTTTCTCCATAGGTGAGTATCGACACTCGGGGCCGATCAGCTTCCTGCTGAGATAATATAGTGGCTGCTCTTTACCCTCCTCATTAATTTGGGCCAGGAGAGCCCCAAGGGAAGCCTCCATGGCTGCGATGTAAAGAATGAGAGGCTTTCCTCTGACAGGTGCCCCTAAGACTGGTGGAGTCAAGAGATACTCCTTGAGTTGTTCGAAAGCCTTTTGACAGCTCTCGTCCCAGATAAAGGGTGCTCCTTTTTTCATCAATTTGCCGAAGGGCATGCACCTTCCTGAGAGGTTAGAGATGAATCGCCTGATATAAGCGAGCCTTCCCTGCAGAGATCTGAGCTCCGTTATGTTCCTGGGTGGAGGGAGCTCATTGATAGCCCTGATTTTGTCAGGATCTATCTCTATCCCTCGGTATCTGACGATAAAACCGAGGAACTTGCCGCTGGAGACTCCAAAGGCGCATTTCATCGGATTCATCTTGAGCTGATATTGTCGAAGCCGCTCGAAGACCCGACGTAGGTCGGCTAAGTGATTAGCTCGCCTTTTGGACTTAACGACCAGGTCGTCGACATAACATTCGACAACATTGTGCAGCATCTCATTAAAGATTTTGGTCATTGCCCTTTGATATGTGGCACCGGCGTTTTTCAAGCCAAATGGCATTCTCTTGTAGCTGAAGATGCCTTTTGGGGTTCTGAAAGCCGTATGATCCTTGTCTTTGACAGCCATACGGATTTGGTTGTAACCAGATGACCCGTCCATAAAAGACAGGGCCTCATGACCAGTAGTCATATCCACCATCGTCTCGATGCTCGGGACTGGGAAGTCGTCCTTTGGACAGGCTTTATTCAGATCCCGAAAGTCGATGCAGACCCGGACTTGGCCGTTCTTCTTTTTGACGGGGACTATATTGGCGAGCCACACAGGGTACCTGTATGGCTCTATAAAGTCCACGTCTAACATTTTGTCGACCTCCGCATTCACCTTCACCTCCAGTTCATGGCGCATGCGTCTCTGGGCTTGCTTAACTGGCTTGGCTGTCGGGAGTATCGCCAGTTCATGTTCTGTCACGGATGGATCAAGGCCCGGCATCTCTTTGTACGTCCAGGCAAAGCAGTCTCTGAATTCATTCAAGAGTTGCTGGTATGCCTGTCGTTCTTCCCCACTAAGGAGGGCACTTACAAAGGTGGGCTTATGTTCGCCATGAGTGCCAAGGTTGACCTCGACCAACTCATCAACAGTTGCTTGACCACCGTCTTCGAGCTCAGGTGGAGCTGGTTGGAGGTCAACGAAGTCTTCAGCTTCATCAGGGCTGATCTCGCAGATCTCAAACTCCTCTGGTATCACCAAGTCGCCAGTAGAGGTTGAGGAGATTTCTCCTGTCTGCGAATCCTCGCCGGACACTGACGGAGAGACGCCATGGCTTCTGTAGACTCCTGATAGAGTTCTTCAGCCGCAGGCTCCTTTCGGGCCTCCTCACGAGAGGATGATAAGAGCCCTATGGCATTAATAGCATAATGGACCCGGAATTCTGGCTCCTGCTCATAGCCCAATCCTCGGGTGTCTTTGTGAGAAAATGGAGGTTGCCCCCTGACATGTGGAGGATTCCAGAGATTAGAAAAATATGTTTTCTGCGCAGAAGTTTGCTGCTGTGGAATCCCCTGCTTCATACACATGTGCTTGAGTCGGGCAGGCATATGAGCCATGGCTTGGATAGGCTCTGACACCTTGTCAGCTGGCGATGCCCACCCGAAGTCGTCCTCCGGCGGACTTGGCGGTATTTGGTCCCCTCTGTAGAAGACAATTGGCTGAACCAGGTGACGGTCTTTCCTTCGACCTTTGCGTATGTAAGAAACTACAAAGGTCTTCAATTCTTCCACCCCGTGCTCTTCCGTAACAAAGGGAAGTTGAATGCAATTTGGGGGCAGAGGTACACTGCAGTTGATAGCTTGACTGATGAGGTTGGCCTCAAAGTCAATCTTGCCTCTTTCTGCTTGCATAGGCTTCGACGCAGGCTTGAGACTCAACTGGTGGAGCTTTAACACCTCACGATTGACCGTGAAGAGTTGGCTTCCTTCTGGTTCAGGTTCGACCTTCTGCTTCCCCTTGTCTTGGACTTTATCGGGGATTGAAATAGTGGGTTCCCCGAAGTATAGGGAGGCATCCGCCAGGTGGCATTCATTGGGGTGAAAGGGAGCCTGGTCTGCAAAGACTGTATACTGCTTTCCCCCTTTTGAATATTTAAGGCATTGGTGCAATGTTGATGGGACGACCCAATTTTCATGCAACCAGGGTCTTCCCAACAACATCTTGTAGGATGTGTCAGAGTTGATGATGTAAAATATCGCCTTGGTGGTGAAGTCGCCCAGCACAAGCTTCACCTCGACGCGTCCAAGGGCCTCCTCGGAGCCCTGATTAAACCCCGAAATCTTGACAGCATTGACCTTTTGCAAGTAAGGTGCCAAATAAAGAGATTTGAACGTCTTTAATGGCATGATATTTACTGCGGCCCCTGCATCGACCAAGATTCGATTCACCTCATGGCCGTTGATTGTCCCTTTCATATATAAGGGACGATTGTGGCAAGGGGAAGCCAGTAGCATATCCTTGTCTGTGAAAACAATATTGGCTGCCAGAGCCTCATATGCTTGGGCTTGCAACTCTGCCACATGAGCCTCATACGCCTCGGGGTCTTGGAGCACCTTTACCAGAGCTTCTCGAAGATCCTTGCTCCAGGCGATAGCTTCCCATACAGTAATGCTAGTTGGGAACCGGCTCATATGTTGAATGATTTTACAGTCCGCCCTAGCGCGGATCTTGTCAAATGGGGGAATAAGTTCCTCCAGAGTCTTCGGAGCTCCATGGGGCTTCTCCTTTTTAGCCGGGCGTTGATCTTCATCTTGCATCTCCGCCGCTTCTTGAAAGAGTGGTGCCAAAGACACATCTGAGGCCGACTGGGATTCGGCTGGCTCGGCATGACCCGAGGGACCTTCTCCCGAGGCACTGTTCGAAGGACCCGCCTGCTCAGGAGCCGGCGTTGACGGAGAGTCATCCGTGGGAGCTTCTTCTCTCTCTGAGGAGGGAATTACAAAAGGGACGCCGCCCGTCCCTCGATTCTCCGGGGTTGTATCAACATTCTCCGAGGATGTAGGGATGAAGGGAACACCCCGTACTCGTGGCACAGGAATAGGGCCCGATTTTTCTCCTCTGAACATTATCACCCGGTCGGGGGTCAAAGGACTTTCTCGCCCTCGACCGCGACCTCGACCACGTGCCCGCCGACTCCTCCCTGATCGGCGTTGATATGTAGCCATGGGTGCACAGCCTTCTCCGCCAGGAGCATTTATGTTGTCCGGGGGTGGAATGGCCACCATGTTGCATGACAACTCCCGCATCGCCTGCTCAAGGGCCTCAATAGTAAGCTCTTCGTCCTTACAAAACAGCAAGAGCTCTTCCGGAGTTGGAATCCTCTCACCGTCTTCAAGACGATGCAGAGTCTCCCGTAGCCAGTTGAGGAGCCGGGTCTTATACCCAAACTTTTCCCAGGGGATGTATTTGTCCAACGTGACCATCCCAGTGGGGCAAGGTGGCTCGTATTCCTCCAGTTGGTCAATAAGCTTTTGCAACCGTTGCACTGGAGTGAGTCGTTTGGAGGCCTCCATGGCGACTACCTGCTCAGCCTGCTTTTTAAGCCTCCTTTTTAGATTCTTTCTCCGGTTCTTTTCTTGCTTCTTAAGGCGAGCGACCTCTTCGAAAGAAGGAGGAGATGACTTTGCGGAACGAGGTTGCTTAACGCCACCACTCTGACTCCCGCGTTGCACTGGCCGTCTGGCACTTTGGCTTTCGCGGCTCTTCCTTGGGCCCACGCGGGTCCACTCCTCTGCCTTAGGGGAGGGTTGGAAAGTGGCCTTGATCGCCTGAGCAACTATTTCTGGCGGCAACTCCTGGAACTCCATCTGGCCGAAGTGGAGCCCCAAAGATTTTTGCAGAATCGCTGACTCTTTCTTTGCCGCAGGTTGAGGATTTGTTAACTTAGCTCCAGGCTGAGTCTTAGGCTCAACCTCTAGAACTTTGCGCTTGCCCTTATCATTGCTCTGCGGGCAGCTAGTGGCAACCTTCTCAAGGCGACCGGACTGCAAGGGGGCTTTGGCCGGCCCTTTGACGGGCTGCGCCGGTTGAGGCTTCTCCAGGCTTTGTAGCTTGGCTGATCCAGCCGGAGCCTCACCCTGAGGATTCAGGACCTTGGCCTTTCCTTTATCAACTGGCCGAGGACATTCTCTTATGACAACACCTGGCTGGCTCGGTTTGAGTTGAGCCCCAGGGCTTCGTCGTACAGCGCAGTCTCCCGGGCTCTGAGCCTTAGGCTTCTCACGAGCAGTCTTGTCCTTAGCGAGCAACGGGAACTCCTCATTTTGTCGAGGCTCGCTTGGGCGGGCCAACCGGGCAAAAGCCTCGTTCTCTCGCCGAACCTGCTGAAGAGTCTCCTTGGCGGCTTCTGCGAGGCGTAGCCTTGTCATAGAATTCCCCTGGGTATCCACAACCCCTTTCTGAATGAGAGCTTCAATGAAGTCTTGAACATCTTCACAGTGCTGAGTAGGGTGGGACACCCTCGCATGATACTTGCAATAGCGAGGATGACTCTTGGCCGTCTCGTTGTAATAAGACGGATGGTCATATGCCAACACCCACCCATCCTCTAGAAGCTTGTCAAATATCTTTTCAGTGTCTTCCTTGGGGAAAGAATACTGATGGGAAGGTCGCTGTCTTGGGTACCAGAGTGTGGCCTCGGTTCCCGGTTGTCGGGAAACATTCACTTCAGCAAAAGGGTCAGGCAGGTTGAATGCCAACTGCGTATGGATGACATTAACTGAGAACGTCATCGCCCCACGCGCATGTGGCTGTGGAGGGCGCACTAAGGAATCACCCATATCAACTATCCCTCGCCTGATGAAATCTTCCGCAAGGTCCTTGAAAGGTTGACAGTTGAAAATAATATGACCCGACGCCTCATGATAAGGGCAATAATCTTGATAGAACCGGGCTTCAGGTCGTTGGTGATTAGTTGCCACTGACGGGGTTACCAGCTCAGCACGGCAACACGCGAAGAAAATCTGTAGAGTTTGTTCGCGGTGAAAAGAAAATGGCTTTGCAGGTTCCGCCTCTTCTGACGAGCTTGATGAGTCCTCGGACAGCCAACCATTTGACCCTGACCTCTGTGAGACAGGTGGAAGTGGGTTTGCCTCTGCTCCATGAAGGTTTGTGAGCTGTTCACTCTGGGCTTGGGGAAGAGCAGCGAGCTGATCATCCAAATAATGGAGAAACTGCAGCAACTCTCGCTGTTCTTGTCTCAGCTGGTGGATTTCCCGGCGGACTTTCCAGAGGAGCCTTCTTACAGCAAGGTGTTCCGCTCCTGGCCAGCACGACGACTCGGGAATGGCTTGAGGTTGTTGGTTTGAAGACCCAGCCTCGGCGGCGTGCAATGCTGAAACCGGTGCCGCCATATAAACCACATTGGCCGATCGAGTGGATCGACTCCAGTGGTGCGGCTGTGGAGGCTCAACCGCATGGCCTAACATGTTTATGAGACCTTTCTGGATAAGATCTTCGGCTATGTCTTTGAAAACATAGCAGTCTGTAATAGTATGTCCCAACCTCCGGTGATACACACAGTAGTTGGGATCATCCGTCTTGCCTACTTCTGCCGGCCTCCGCGGCTCTGGCAAGGAAAACAGCTCCTCCTGCATACACAAATCAAAGAGCATTTTTGTGTGCTCTTTCCTGAAGGAGTACGGCTTCTTCATATTCTCCGCCAAGGCTTCAGCGGCCTTCTTGACCTCCGACTTTTTGCCATTACCCTTCCCCTTAGCGCCTCCTTTCTCGCCATTTGTCGGGGAGAAATCCACTGCATTGATTTCTTTTCCCCCAACTGGGCGGTCCTTGGGGGCTTTGCCCTTGGCCGAGGAGTGTGTCGGATGGTCTGCGAAGAACATTTCGATCTCCGCGACCACCGAGTTGAGCTGATCAAAGCCCCGGATACTGGAACCCAAGAGCTTTTCACTAACTTCGGCCGCCAGGCCTCGGCGACATATGGTAATAGCATCCTCCGGCGTGGGAGGGTTATCACAGTGCATGCTAACATCCCTCCACCTCTTGATGAAGTCGATGGCCGTCTCACCTCTTCTTTGTTTTAAAGCGCAAAGTTCCGCTAAGGAAACCTTACGCTCCGCGGTTTGGAACCGGTCCACAAACTTCTTCTGCATATCTGCCCAATCGGGCACCGAGTTGGGCTTCAAACGGGAGTACCATTGAAAAGCAGAACCCGTCAAAGAAGTGGCGAAATACCGCAAGAGGTAGGACTCGTCCAAAGCCAGTTCGCCCATGGCGGTTACATAGTAAGCCAGGTGCTCATGGGGCGAACCCTGCCCATTGAACTTTTGCAGCTTCGGGGCCTTGGGGCAGTCCGGAGGGAGCTTCTTGAATTGGTGATGGAGAGGGTAGGGCACACTGTACAGATCGACTGTGGCCACTCCTTCACCATGCTGAGCGAACTTTGCTTCTACAATCCGCTCAATCATCTGCCGCTGAGCTGTCAAACTTTCGGCAGGAGTAGCAGAGAACCTCATATTAGGCTCCTGCTGAGGTACCTCCACTTCCAGGGCCACAGGAGATCTGGCCGCCATAGCCGACACATTAATAGTGGCCGGAGCTGGAGATGTTTGCTGCTCAACGCTTGCCGGTGCTGCAGCAGGTTGGGCAGGAGGCTCCTTATCGCGCAGGAGTGCTTGCAACAGACCTTTCAACTCCTGGTTTTCGCGCCGGAGTTCTTCCAGGGTGAGAGCTTGCATCCCCTCCGTTGTACCTTCCTCGCGAGGGAAAAGGCCCTCCCCGACAGCGCCATGATCATTATCCTGGCGCTCCTCCTGTCGTGCAGGGTCAGGCTGTGAAGTTCCTGCTAGAGGAACTGAGTCTAGCTGAGCCACGACCCGAGAGACGTGCTTCGACCTCCTCATAGCTTGTAATGGCTGGGTGAGGTCTTCCTGAGCCGCTTCCGTGTGCTTGTCCGTGGAGGAGGTGTAGCAGGTGAACACCCTGACAGTGTCATCTGCGACACGAGTTACCCGCCTCCTCCTCGGCGGATGCCGCACCGGGGGAGATATGTCCCCTAGCCGGTCGAAGACAGATGCTCGAGGGGCCGGACACTGTCGAGCATTGCCCCCTCTTGAATTGTCTGAGGTAGCCCAGGGGGAAGTCGGACGTACCGGCTTTGGCGGGGCGCGGCACTGCCCCCGCTGCCGGCGAGCGCCTGGCTTGTGAGAGGAGGAGGGCTTAGTCGACTTAGGAATAGAGGGGCCCTGCCCTGAGTGCGGCCCAGACTGGCGTGTACCTTTCTCAGCCCGAGCGCGTTTAATTGCCTGGGCCTCCTCCTTGGTGACCCATATCTCCTTTAGGTGGAGCTGATGCTCCTCAATTGGGTTGCCCCCAGACTTGACTCTGGGGGCCGCCACTTTGGGCCGGAGCGTGGTGACATTCTTTGCCTTCGCTCCCTCCTCTCGGATCTTCCGAAGGAGTTCGAACCGGTTGGAAGTTGGAATAGTGGGGACGTGTCGGTCCCGAGGTACAATCGGCTCGCCTCCATCGAGCCTGATACGGACGTCGCCGACGAGAATAGTCTTGCCGGAACGCGAAGTAGTGGCCCCAGGCCGAAGTTGTTTCCTCGCGTGGCGTTGCCCCCGTTGAGCAGGGGCAACCGTCTCAGTACGGCTACCGCGACGACGAGGGCGGCGCTGTCCCTGTCGGGGAGGAGCCGTCTCAACAGTAATATGGTTGACCGAGAACACTCGGCCAGCTTGAGAGACTGAAGACCTGACATCTCCAGCTGTGGGCTTCATCGAGGGCCTGACACCCCCAGCCATGTTGTATTGTCCGGCCGACCTGACTCGGCCAACAGCAGATAAAGAGGGCCTAACACCCCCGGTAGATATCTTTCGGACCGGGCGGACCCGGCCGGTGGCAGGAACAGAGGGCCTGACGCCCTTCAGAGCAGTTGCCTCGGCCGGAACAGCTCGACCAATGATAGGAACAGAGGGCCTGACGCCCTTCAGAGTAGTTGCCTCGACCGGAACAATCCGACCAAAGGCAGGAACAGAGGGCCTGACGCCCTTCAGAGTAGTTGCCTCGACCGGAACAGTCCGACCAAAGGCAGGAACAGAGGGCCTGACGCCCTTCAGAGTAGTTGCCTCGACCGGAACAGTCTGACCAAAGGCAGGAACAGAGGGCCTGACGCCCCCGGCTAACACCTTCGAAGCCGGGTGAACCCGGCTTACAGCACGAATGGAGGGCCTAGCACCCTCTGCAGCAGTCTTCTTAGCCGGAGCAGTCCGGCCAGCAGTTGGCACTGCGTCATCCTCAGTGATCGGAACTACCCCTAAGAAAAAAGGGGAACCGACCACCGGGGGAAAGTCGCCGAAAGCAATCGGCGTCGCCAGGTAGCCATACCTGGCGTGGGTAGCGATCACCTGCGGTCCATACGTCACCGCTGCCATTGTCGTGATCGTGATGTGACAGAGCGCTTGAAACTGGTAAGCAAAGCGTTCTTCCCTCGTCCTGTAAGAGGGAGAGCAATAAGAACCTCAAAGAGGTGCAAGCCTTCTGTTGTCAAAGAGAAGAAAGGCGGGAAAAGTCCCACCGGGCGTGCCAGTCTGTGAGACACGGAAAAAATCTAAAATCGACTTTTATCGTGGATAAAAGGTAGATTTTCGTTCTTTTTGAAAAGAAACACTCCTCTGCATAGAGAGGGTTCCGTGGGTGCGCGTCGTATCAGACGATATAGGTTCGAGTGCTGGACCTCTCCCCGCCGACCGGAGTCGGCGTTGATTTACATCGGCTTAATGTCCGAACACCCTTGATTAAATGACAACATGAAGGCTTAAAGTTCTTTCTCGAGGCTCCAACCAATAGAGTAGGTTTGCTTAAAACAGGACGGGGGAGCTGACGGGGACCCTGACTGAGCACGCTGAAGTGGGCCACTGGGGTTTAAGTGGCCGTCTTAGACCTATGGGTATTTTAGTAAATAACCAGACCAGAGGGATTTAGGAGTTTCTGGGCTAGGGTAGACATAAAGCCGGGTTACTGACTTTCTAAGGCTCTGAGGCCCTTTTCAGAATGTTTGGGAGGCCATTAGATCACTTCTTAGGTCGCAGGGGTATTTCGGTAACTTTACCAAACCCTAGGCCTAGGTTTAAGATGACCCTCGAGCGCTGGACTGAGCCAACAGCACTCCCAGACCAAGCCGACAACGAGAGGTTCTAGAGAAGACACTCATGGGTTCAATTGCTTGGAAGTAGGGGGAGGTATGCACGCTCTTAGAGAGTCGGGGTTTATATGCAATATTGCATTAACGAAATGTGCCGAGCATAATAAGGTGCTCTTATAATTTTGCATGAGTACAGAGGGTGTCGACGAATTATCGACAGTACATACATCCGCATCATGGCGGGAAGTAGGGGCATACCCCTAATTACAAAAGTCGCAAGGTAAAACTGCAATTTACAAGACTTAGGCCTTTCAAGACCTTGAGGAGGACATTTTTACAATTTGTCATCGTAATGACATGATGACATAATGACATAATTGCATAAGTCCGTCACTCTGTTGTACAACGCATTACGAACACGGCCCGTTGACGGGCATAATTGTAAATATACCCCGTAGGGGCATATACACAAGGCCCGGGGACTTACCCCACTCGGACCGAAAACAACGAACCACTTGAACTTGAGGTCTAGGCAAGTCCACCTTTCCTCCTCTTTCTTTCCCCCCGTGTGTGTGTGTCCTCAATGGGACCCATAGGGTCTATTTATAGAAAGTAGGGAACCGGCCCGGGGGAAGTGGGACCCGGGCGGGTCAAGGCGACCCCGGGCGGGTTCCTTTCCCTCCAAAAATCAAATTTTTTGAAAAACGGGCAGTTAATAGACTAAACCGGATGCGCAGCACCCCGGACGGACCCGCCCGGGGGCGCGCGGCCCCGGGCGGACCGGCCCGGGGGCGCACACCCCGGGCGGACCCGCCCGGGGGCGCAGCACCCCGGGCGGACCCGCCCGGGGGCGCGCAGTCCCGGGCGGTCCCGCCCGGGTGCGCAGCACGACCCGTCCGGGGTGGGTAGACCCCGGGCGGGTCTGCCAGCCCGCGCGCAGCCACGGGGAGACCCGCCCGGGGGCCTTATACCCCGGGCGGGTTCCCCCCTCCCCGGGCAGTCCCCTTCGCTTCTTTTAAAATTCTCCGTACGGCTCCGACAGCGACGTTTCCGCACTTGACTCCACGTGGGAGAGGAAAAGCCTTCTCCACGCCTTGTTCGTTGTCTTCCGCGCCTCGCTCGTCCGTCGGGGAAGGAGTTTTCGATCCTACGAGACGTGATACACGCCGTCGAGGTACCAAAATAATGTGCATAGCACGTCTTCACACCCTTAGGGCTTTGGGTTGATTGATTAAAACTCGGAACCACATGACTATAATAGTCTCCGTGGGTTTATCGCGGGTTCTCCTCGCTTCCGCGGGATAGAACGGGTTGGACTGAGCCAACACCGTAAGCATGGGCTTTTGACGCACACATGCGTACATATATAAACGTATATATACATTTATTTTCTGGTTACAACAGTCGCTTTCCCAAAAAAAAATTCTTATTTATGTACTCTTCCTTTGGGACTCATGTATACTTTGATTGGGGATGTTTGTAGTGGTTTGGTTGAAACGCATGCAATTACATGATGTCTAATAAAGAAATAAGGGTGCGGTGATGCTTAAACTATCGGCTTGGTGTCAGAGAAAGCAATCTACTCGGTTTAGGCTTTTTGAAACACTTGGATGCCTGATGGTAATGTTGATATTCTCTTCAGATAATATTTTTTTGGGTTTGATGTTACTATAGGTGAGTACCATTGTCCAGTTTTGAGCAAGGTTTTTACAGAATATACCCACATAGTTGCAGTGAAGACAACAGGAAATGTTTTCTGTTACGAGGTTTGTTTCTGTTTCCAATGTTTCATGCACACTGTCCCTTCAATTTTGCCCTGCTTTCATGTTCTTAATTTTTTCTACTGTTCAGGCGATTAAAGAATTAAACATTAAAACAAAAAGTTGGAAGGAGTTACTCACTGACGAGCCTTTCACTAAGGATGACCTAATAACTATTCAGGCGAGTAGTAGGACAGAACCTGTGTATATTATATATATACTTTTCCTTGGCTAGCTAGTTTGTTTTCCTAAAAGCACATTGTTCCCTGCAGAATCCGAATGCACTTGATAGCAAAGTTCTTGTAGATTTTGATCACGTCAAAAATAGTTTGAAGGTTGATGATGAAGGTAAATGGTTTGGACTGACTCCAAATTGTTGTTTCTTTTATAAATTTTATCAATTTCTTGATGACAAATTTTATTTTCCTCCCTTTTCTCTCTCCCTTTATCCTAGATTTAAAGAAAATGAAGGAAGATCCCTTGTACAATATAAATGTGTCTGGTGATATTAAGCAAATGCTGCATGCTCTTAAAAGTGAGAAAGGAAGAGAGACAGCACTGCATGGTGGAGGTGGAAGCAAAGCACAGAATGAAAGAGCAGCTGCACTGGCTGCAATTTTATCCTCAAAGTCTCAAACTAATGAGGACTCTAAATTGAAGACAAAAGGAGAATCCAAGGTGGCTCAAACCTTCAGTATTGTAGATGCTGCATCTGCCTCAGTTCATGGAAGAAGCGCTGCAGCGGCCAAAGCTGCTTCTAGTGAGAAGGCTGCATCCCGCATAGCCATGCACATGGCAGGTGAACGGACACCTGTCAATGCGAAACTTGTGAGCACTGAACACATACTCTGAAAGAAATTGTTCATGTAAGCTCTTCAGTTCCTGTTTATTCTCATTGAGGTTGGTTGAAACTTTTTCAGGTAAAAAGCCAATATACCACAGGAGCTGCTTCACGGTCCTTCACATCTACTTCTTATGATCCTGTTACAAAAAATGAATTTGAGTATGTCAAAGTTGAAAAGAATCCAAAGAAAAAAGCGTACGTTCAGTTGCATACAACACATGGGGATCTGAATATTGAGCTGCATTGTGATATAGCTCCACGGGCATGTGAAAATTTTATCACACTTTGTGAACGTGGCTATTATAATGGTGTTTCTTTCCATCGGAATATCAGGTATGACAATTCAATTCTTTGACATTTTTTCCCATTCTTTTCTATTGCATATTTCATCTTCCTTTTTTGTATTAATAAAAAATTCATAATATGCTATCTAGGAATTTCATGATTCAAGGTGGTGATCCCACTGGCACTGGCAGAGGAGGGGAGTCGATATGGGGAAAACCTTTCAAAGATGAGGTGAATTCCAAGTTGCTTCATTCAGGAAGGGGTGTTGTTAGTATGGCAAATAGTGGTCCCCATACAAATGGTTCACAGTTTTTCATTTTATACAAGTCTGCAAATCATTTAAACTACAAACACACAGTGTTTGGTGGAGTGGTGGGTGGCTTGACCACACTTGCAGCTATGGAGAAGGTCCCTGTTGATGACAATGATCGACCCTTGGTTAGTAAAATGCTTCAGCACTTCACTATAATCTTTTTCATTTTCCCATTTATATTACCTTAATTCTAGGATATAATTTTTATTTGAGGAAGCCTCTTCTACATTCAGCTTGGGATTTGTATGCTTTGTTTATGTTTCTATGTGGATTAATCTATTTTTCTGTTTATTTTTGCTTTAGAATCCATTGCCTAGCCATGGCAGACCATTTGGGAATTGTGAATAGATTGTTGAATAAGAATTGATGGCGGGGTTGATACTTTGAAAAGTAAAACACATTAAATGAGAAAATTGAGGTAGGAGAGAAGGATTAATTTCACCAACTGAATAAAGGCACACATGTTGTAGTGGTTTGGCAACCCTAGGTCTACACCCACTCCCTGCTCAGTGGGAATTCTCTGCTTGAACTGAATCAAATTCAGGTGGTTGATCTGGTGACAATGGACCAATCCATTGATTGATCAAAGTGTTTGGCTCACCAACTATACACAGATAGTTAATTCAATGCCCTGCTCGCTAAATAGAAAATGCAAATGAAACACTAACTCTTGTCCTCAAAGAGTATGTGTACAAGTGTTAGGGCAATCTTTCTTTCACAATGTAAGCAAGTGTGAGCTTGTGAAATGGACAGAAGACAATCAAGAGTGCAATAGCTGTAAGCAGTAGGCAAGTGGCTTGCTTTTTGCAGGAGCAGGCTCTACGAGTTTTTTTTCTGAATAGTGGATAGTACCACAATTGTATTAAATGAAAAGGAAAAGGGATATATAAGTGTAAATGGTCAGCTCCCAAAACAATCCCTATATGTGCATGCCCGAAGGGAAATCCCTATCTATTTCCCAACAAAAGGAAAAGAGAGGAGTTATGGGACTCCACTTTACAATGATGCTTAGCCCACTCACATATGTTCTCACAAACAAAAGAAACAATCCTCTCCTTTACTCTTGCTTTTCTTCTAAACATTCTTCTGTTTCTTTCGCCCCACAAAGCCCATAAAGTAGCATGAAGAATGAGCCACTAGACGATTCTATCCCCTTTTAGGGCCCACCTCTTGTGCCATTTGAGGAGGTAATGCACCCTCAAAATGGCCTAAGAGGAGGTGGATCCTATCACCGATCTTGCTCCATATCACCTTAGAAAAGGGGCACCCTATAAAGAGGTGATTAAGGTCTTCCTTCATCTCCCCACAAAAACAACACAAAGATACAATACCCTACAAGAAGGATGCAATCTTATCACATGTGGGTAGCTAATCATGTGGCAGCCTCCAAATCACACCTTCAACGGGTTCTTGCGGTCCCTATACACGGAGCAAAACAGTGGCGCAAACCTCTATATGAAATGAGGGAGTAAGCAGATCTAACGGAGAAGCCTTCCTCCTCTTACCATTTCCATATCCATATGTTAACACCACTATCCACCACTCTATAGTCAAGGAGGAATGACAGTAGACTCCCCAACTTGTCCATCTCCTTGTGTGTAAGATTCCTCTTGAATGTACGTGGCCAGATGTCACCTGGTAGTTGCAAATCAAAGAACTCTGCCATCGAAGACTTGGGTGCCGCTGCAATAGCAAAAAACTTCGGAAAGGACTTTTTCAATGTGAAATCCCCACACCACCTATCCTTCCAGAATAGGCACCCTAGTCATTACCCAGCCTGACTCGAACATTGGAGTTGATAATATCACCGCATTGAATAATGCCTCACTAGATCGGCGAGACATTATAGACCGATGCCGGTGATAATTCTCACTCTCTGGTCCTGCTATAGTATCTTTGTGCCTGATAAGGTGTAGCCATAGCACGCCATCTTCCGTCCCAAGCCTCCATAGCCATGTACAAAGTAGTGCCAAGTTGAAATCTCTGATGTTGATCCCTACTCCTCCTACTTCCTTGCTTCTGCAAACACTGCTGCAGGAAATGTCTTGCCAACCTCTGCCACTCTCCCCGTTGTCATGCTAGAAGAATCTAGCTGGAATAGATTCCGACTTGACCACAATTTTAGGGATTCTGAATATGGAGAGATAATACATAGGATGACTATCTAGTATCGACTTACGTAAGAGGAGCCTCGCCTTCCAACCTGCAAGCCTGGACTTATACCTCTACATTGTGACCTGTCAATCCCTACAATTAAGAGTCCCTGGGGACAAAGGTAGGCCCAAGTAAGAGAAAGGAAAATATCATATTTGGCAGCCCATAATGAATGCTGCTCTCCTGAGTGACCTCTCCTCTTTGTTGACCCCAGCCATGCGACTCTCGCTATAGTTCACCTTCAGTATGTTGATCTCTTGCAGAATCTCAAGCATGAGCCTAACATCAAAGAATTGACTCTCCTCCTCTGCTAAGAAGAGAATGGTGTCATCTGCATACTGTAAGTGACTAATGCTCAAACTTTCTAGACCAGTCTGGAGGCCTATAATGATAGCTACCCCCTCAGCCCTCATCTACATCTTGCTCATGATCTATGCAACAAGTACAAAAAGGAGGGGTGACAAGGGGTTTCCTTAGCGGAGCCTCTGCCACTATGAAAAGATGAAGTGGGTTTCCCATTGACAAGGTCAGAAAAGGAGGCTGAAGAGAGACACACCCAGATCCAGTCAATCCATCTCTAAGCAAAACCCATCTTTGCTAAGGTCTGTAGAAGGCAGAAAAGGAGGCTGAAGAGATACACGCCCAGATCCAGTCAATCCATCTCTAAACAAAACCCATCTTTGCTAAGGTCTGTAGAAGGCACTTTCAATTAACATTGTCATATTCCTTCTCAAAATTCTGCTTCACTACCACCCCCCTCTTTCTCGGGGTCTTCATGGCATGCAAACATTCATGGGCAACTAGGAAGTTCTCCTAGATATGTCTTCCCCCAATAAAAACCCTTCGATTTTCACTGACCAGTCTACCAATCACCACATCAAGCCTTCTTGCTAGTAGCTTGCTGATAATTTATAAGTACTATTTAGCAAACTAATAGGTTTGAAATCCAAAAAGTCTTATGCACCTTGCTTCTTTGGTATGAGGACCTAGAGGGTTTTATTTATGCCTCTCAAGTGGGCCATACCCTCTTGGAACTCTCCTAAAGTCTGGATCAAATCCTTCTTAATAATGTCCCAACACTTTTGAAAGAACATTATAGGGAAACCATCGGGGACGTGGAGCTTTATCACCTGCACGGGAGAACACTACTTGTCTGATCTCCTCCTCTAGGAAGGTGTTGGAAAGGGCCTCACTCTCTGCAGTAGAGGCCTGAGGAAGCAAGTCATCTACAATGCCGGGTTTGCCTATCAAATCTTCAGTAAAAAGCTTGGAGTAGAACTCTTTGGCACAAGCCCTAATGTCCTCTCTGGATAACCTGTTCACCAACCTTGATGGAAGCTATATGGTTGATTCACCTTCTCCCTGAAGCAATCTTTGAAAGTAAGTAGTGTGTCTGTCACCTTTGTTGAGTCATTTCTCCCTCGATCTATACTTCCAATAAATCTCTTCTCTCGTGAGGATCTCTTCATACATTGCCTTAAGAGTGCCCCTGCATAATCGTCAAAGTCATCCATCAACCTTGGCTCCTCCAAGTAATCTTGACCCTCTAGTCGTTACAATATCCTTTCCTTAGCCATCTTGCTAGACTTGTTGGCATCCCTCCTTTTGAGAACCTAGACAAGATGCTTCAGTTTATCAATCAAAGTAGCCATGAGAGATCCAATATGTCTTTGTACACTCCATGCTCGCCTAACTATGTCCATGAAATCTCTCTCCCTAAATCAAAACCTCTCAAACCTGAAACCCTATCTTCTCACTTGGCTGTGGTTGGTCTTCAAAAGGATATGTTTGTGGTCCGAAGTCGGTCTTGCCAAAACAGATGCTTGCACATGTGGGAAGAGGTCTTCTCAGTCTACCGAAACAAGGGCCTATCTAGCCTGGAACAAGCCGATGATGCCCTCATGTTGGACCAAGTGCATTGAGCGTTCACCAATCCAATGTCGATGAGGACTGCCTCTACTATGAAATCACAGAAATCTCTGTCTCTCTTGTGTGGGGGGTGGCCCTAGTCCTCTCCGACGTCGTCGTGAATGCATTAAAATCACCACCCACACAGCATGGTCGGACTGAGCTACGGTGATAGGGGAGTAATTCCTCCCAAAGTGCTCTCTTCCCTTCTCTAGATTGGGGACCATATACACCCGAAAAGTCCAAGGAGAAATCATCCCTTAAGCTGCGGTGGAGGGAGATAGCCTTCTTGCCGTCCTGCCTGTCCACCTCCACCTCCTCCACCTCAAATGGGTTTTACAAGATCATGATGTCTTCTGCCCTCCCCTCAATCAGGGAGGCCACCCCTTTCGATAGTCTGTCACCCCCAATCTCCCTCATAAAACCCACTTCATATCCTTTACACTTAGTTGCTTGGAGACACAGGATATTAATCTTACATCTTCTAACAAACTCCTTCACTACCCTCGTCTTGTCACCTCTACCTAACCTCCTAACATTCCATGATAGGATTCTCATAAGGATAGGATTGTGCCCCACTCTCCTTCCTCCTGCTCCTCTCCCCTTTCCTCACTTACCTCACTCTCCACTCTCTCCCTCACAGCTCTCTTATGTGATTTCTCCCCTTTCGCCACCCTTGCCAAGGCAATATGCCATCTCTTCTGGACCCTGATGAAAAGTCCCCTGAGGTCCTTCTCCACCTCCTCAAACGAGACTCCCATCTTGTCCACCAGCTCCCTTATGTGAGACTCCATCATCTTCTCCACTACCCCCATCAACTCTGTCACCTCCTTGTCGAGCTTGTTCCTCTCCTTTGCCTGTTCTCCTTCGGTTTCTCCCTCCTTTGACCCAAGAGTGCCTAGGACCACTTCCTTTTCCTCTGTTGCAGACACCCCATGCTCCCTCCTGCCATATGCCTTCTGATCTCCGCCACAGATTGCTCCTACTTGGGTGCGACCATGTCGGTGCAGACACCCCTATCTCCCTCCTCCAACATGAGTGGCTTAGACAGCCCGCGGGAAAGGAGGCCAGATCAGAGGGTCGCGGGCCCCTCTGGCCATTGAAGTTGTCCCAGTACCACGATCGGTTCCGGGGTGGACTCGTTGAGGATGAGGCCCTGTGGATCTCCGGCAGCCATAGTAGGCCTGCTGTGACGTTGGCATCCGCCCCCGATGCTTCTAGGAGAGGGCGCTTCATAGGGCCATCGGCTGAGACTTTGCGAAGCTCCACCATGGTTGGAAACGACAATCACGACCTTCGCCGGAGTTGCACGGCTGCTTTGGTGCCTGAGATCAACGTTGGAGCCAACCTAAGGATGCCCCGCACCACCAGCCGTAGGTCTTCTGCATGGACCAACGACAAGGGAAAAGGTCCGCAAGACCCGCTGAGATCTCGGCCTTCAAATCCTACTCTTCTGGTGAGCTCTGCGGTGGTTTCGTGACCACCGACAATCATCGGCACCAGCTCTACAACCACCTGCACCTGGATGCCTCTTGTAGTTGATGTCGGGCGGGGAACATCTACAAAAACGGGTCCTCGATACCGAACAAACCCCCGGGTCTCGGATCTGGGTTAGTCGCGGATAAGCAACGTCAGATTCGGGCATCAGGATGACTTGGGCTGGCCTGAGCACACAACCTCGGTGTGGTTCACTGGTCCAAATTGGCCCGAATGGCCCCAAGTTGCAATCCCCTGCTCCCAGCCCAGAGGCCCACTCTGCCCAATCATGTGCCCGCCTCGATTCGAATTTGAATCGGGGCTCCCTGTCCGGCTTCCCCAACACTACTTGCTGAGCCCTTTAGGGTTTCCACCCGTTGCCACCGCTGGACCTCTGATTCTGACCACCGTCGCACTTGCACCATGAAGTCTTCATGGCCGATGGCGAAGCACACCGCCGAGGGAATGGAATTGAGGCTGGAGACCCATAGGTTACGTCGACGTTGCTGACGTTGCCAGCCGGGTGCAGTCTCAGGATGCTTGCCTCCACCAGGGCAAAGTCGGCGACGACCCTTCCCAACCCCTCTTCATTACGAAGAAAGGCCGGCAGTCCGAGGACTCAGGACTCTGACACGCAACCTGACAGAGCTCGGGTTGGGGAACCCCTCCCTCCTACAATTTCATTGATGTAGGTGCAGAATCCCTCCTCCGGTGACCACCACACTGTCAGCGACGGTCTCCTCTGCGACCTCCTGGTCTAGGAACTCATTTGTCAGCATAGGGCAGACCTCCCATTGGTCGCTGCCGGGCCTTCGCCCCTCTAGGAAACCCTTGATCTTCTCCGCTGACACCTTACCTTCTACCAAGGTAACCAAGAGGCACTAACGGGGCAATTCCAGTCGGCCTCGGGCAAGCTCGTCCGGGAGGTTGCCAACCTCCAGGCAGTCGCCCGACGAGGACCCTTGTGCTGCTCTTCCTCTGATGATATGTGTGAACGTCCCTTTGAAAGGGAAAGCCCCCTTAGCCGATGCAGTCGGTGGAGCCTTCTGACCCGAACGCACCCTGCAGAAGCGCCAGGTGTGGCCGTTCCTACCACACGCATAGCAGAGCCCCTTGAACTGTCTCCGAGGAGGCAAGAACAGCCGGTGAGCTACCCTCTGGTCGTTGTGAGGGCCCGGTTTTCCCCGGAGTTGAGCTCCGGCCAAGGATGGCAGTATCGGTTTCGGTACCGGTTTCGGCCGGTCCCGAAGCCGATACGTACCGGTTTCGGTATCGGTTTCGGTTTCGGCCGAAACCGGTTGAAACCATTCAAAAACCTCAAAAATTTAGTAAAACATGTCCGGTTTCGGCCGAAATCGTCAGGTTTCGGACCGAAATAGGTGAGTTTCGGCTGAAACCAATACGGTTTCGTCCGAAACCATTAAAAAGTATTATTTAATAGGTTTCGGACCTGCTACAGTGTTAAGGGCCGGTTTCGGATCGGTACCGGCCGAAACCGATACGTTTCGGCCGAAACGTATTGGTTTCGGCCGATACTGCCAACAGTGGCTCCGGCAACCTCATTGGACCCCTGGAAAGCCCTCCCCCCAAAACCCAGAACCTCTCTCTCTAGAAAAGCTGGAGAGAGAAGTTAAGGCAACACCTTTTTTGCCAGGCTATGTGAGTTTGTGAAAGGAGAAAAAAGAAAGATGAGGATGAAGAGTGCAAAGCTGGAAGCAGTGGCCAACGAGCTTCTTTTTGCATGATCAGTCTCTCTCTCTCTCACGCGCGCGTGCGCCTGTGCACACATTTGTGCTTTCTCCATGTCATATGTGGCAGTGCCTGTGGGTTGCCTTTTAGTCTTTAGTGAGGCATTTGCGATTTAGACTAGTGCTTAATGGTGAATGAAGGCTTCTTCTGATCATTGAGGATGTTGTAAGATGTGTTGGTATGATGTTGGAGCTGTACAACAATGCTAAGATGGAAAGAAGTGGTTACAGTTGTAGCTAGTCAAATGGTTAATGTTACTTGTGGTGTCTTTTGCATCCAATTGATAAAGTCATAACGAAGAATGAGCTTACTTAAATCTCTTTGGTAACCCTTATGAGAAAACCTTCTGGCAATGTAAGGGGTCATCCAAAGAGAATGTGAATGTCTCTGAAACCTCCTTTTAATATTCAGAAGGCGTTCCCTCGAAAAGGTCTTCCGAGAATGATAGTGACATGACATTCTCATTCAAGAATGAGGACCAGAGCATGCCTTCTCGTTTCTTAGAATGAGGAATGGGAAGGAACTTCTAAGAATGGATGTGCAAAATAGCATTGAATTCTAGGCTAACTGTGGTTATCCACTCCTGTTAGAGAGTGTCTACTATTTTTTTAGAGAAAAGTGGATTGCACCACCAATTTTATTGCAAATACAGGAAGTACAATCAAAGGCTGAGAGGAGAGGTTCCTCTAGCCGGCAAAAAAGAGAATAAAATAAACCAACTAATCAATTATACCGACGCAAAGACCTTACTCCAAGACTCAACACTACCCCACAAAATAAACCTAGTCCACAAATGAAGAGAAGATAGTGCTTGAAGGCAAACATTCTCTACATAAAATTTATTTCCCCAGAAAATCACGTCATTGCGACTCTTCCAGATGCTCCAGCAGACTGCATGAGGTAACATACAATCTTAGCAGGATCACCACTTCCGAATTTCAATTTCAGGAACTGAAAGGAAGACCACATATCCTCCACCATCTGAAACTGAAAGGGGAGACCAATAAGATTGGCAAAAATATCCCAAACATTTCGGCTGAAGATGCATTGGAAAAACAGGCGGCCCACAGATTCAGTGTCACTGTTGCCGAGAGAATGTGTCATCACTGTTAGAATACTTATACTACCACTTCCTGCGGTACAATCTTGTGACAATTCTTCAATGTGTTAGCAGCCACATGAATGCCCTGACTTTCAAAGGACTTACTGACCTTCCAACCAAATGCGTGGATAAAGCAGGAATGGTGAAGCACCCGTTTCAGTAAGATGATATAGTGACTTAACCGTGAAAACACCTTTATTTGATCCCCAAACCACACAATCTTGTTGATCAATATGAATCTGAATGTTGCTCAACAGATTTAGCAGTGCTAATACTCCTCAAATTCTGCATCCTTAAGACCCCTGTGCAAAGATAGTTACCAATACACAATTCCACTGTGAAGTTGATAACAGTCGTTCATATGCTGCCATTTGTGCCTGCTAACTCTAAACATGCTGGGAAACTTGTCCTTAAGGATAAAGTTACCCCATTTCTCCCACCAAAAGAAAATGTCATGGCCATCACCCACTTTGGCACTCAGGCCCTTTTCCACCCAAACAGCTGACTTCAAAACTCCTTTCCAAATAGAAGCATATTGTTGATTGGCAAACCATAATGAAAATTTTGTAGACACCTTGTAGTGCATATGTGGGACTACAGATTTCCACAGCTTTTTAACATGTGAGCGTAACTCCCATAACCACTTTCATTCATAATTTCTAAATTCTTTACTCTTGAGCCATCCTTTTTAAGTGGTCTACATCCCATTTAACCAGAGGAATTGGCTTTGAGTTATCATTATTACCACCCCATAAAAACAATATCTGCAACTTGTTTATCTGCAATTTAACATTTTGTGGTAATAGGAAGATAGCCAAATAATCCCGGGGCATAGCAGAGAGCACTGAATTAAGCAAAGTAATTCTACCCCCGAAGGAAAGATGACGAGCCTTCCAAGTAGCCAGCTTCTTTTGCATACTCATAACTAACCCAGTCCAATCAAATGGCCGAAGAGATTTATAATTCAAAGGAAGACCCAAGTACTGGGCAGGGAAAGTACCACAAACCCATTATTTGAGCTCCCCACTGGCGATCTTCCTCTGGTAAATTAATGACAGTGATGCAACTCTTGTCAAAATTTATTTTCAGTCCTGAAATATGCTCATTCTGCAGGATAAAGCAAAGTAACCACAGTCGTTCAACCCCTCCTTCCAAGAAAATCAGGCTCTCGTCTGCAAATTGTAGACGTGACGGTCAAAGGATATTTCGTGATATGCACTTGCTGAATTCAGTTCTCATGGTTTGTCTTTTACACATTCTACTCAAGACATTGGCTGCAATAACAAACAACAGAGGGGACAAGAGGTCCCCTTGTCTTAACCCCCTTGAGCTGTGGTAACACAGAAGGAAACTGTAGACATACAATTCTTCACTATTGTAATCCATTACTCTGGAAACCATGCAACTCACCTACACAACTCAAGCACTTCCAAGACTCCCTGTTGTAAGCTTTGTTAAAATCAAGTTTGCACGGTAGGCCTGCTTCTGAAACTTACGTAATGAAAATACTGCTTCTTGTGCTAACAAAAATGCATCTTTCAATCACCTCCCTAAATCCACATTGATTCCGTTCAATAATATCATCCAAAACTGTAGCCACCCTATTGGCTAAGACTTTAGCCACAATCTTATAAGATCCATTTAAAAGACTCATGGGATTAAAATCTTTCAAATGCAATGCTTCATTTTTCTTGGGCAGCAGAACCAATAGAGTATGATTAGAATACTCACATCCTTTACCTGTCTGGATACATTCTTGTTCTGCTGAAACCACATCAGACTTGATTAAGTCCCAAAACTTGTGATAAAAAAACATAGGAAAACCATTTGGACCTGGGGCTTTATCCCCTCCCAAATCAAATACCGCCTTTCTGATCTCTTCCTCAGTTGCTTCCTGTCGTAAAAACTGCCTCCGAGCATCTGAGATTTTGTGAGCCTCTCGATCATACCAGCGGGGGTACCATCTGTGTTTCTCAGAGAAGAGCTAAGTGTAAAAGCGAATCACTTTGGAGGCAATATCATCCTCCTTTTCTGGACAAGTGTCATCTTTCTGTAGTGGAAGCAGAGGCTTTTCCGTCCCTATTTGCCATTGCAGGGGGTCCTTGTGGGTCAGTGGCTCACTTCTTTGATGCTGACCTTGACGGGGGTATTTGGACAGCCACCTTCAGGAGGAATCTTCAGACCCAAGAGATGGATCAGCTTCAGCTGCTTTTGTCCTTCCTTCTTGACTTCCGGCTGTTGAGTGACAGGGCGGACTCTTGGTTGTGGAGATGGGAGGCGGAGGGAGCCTTCTCAGTCAGGTTGGCTTACTCTCTCATCTTGGAGGGGGGTGTGCGGTACTCTTATGTTTCTCAGGTTTGGGCTCCCAGGAGCCCTCTGAAGGTGAAGGTGTTACTTTGGAGAATTTCGCATGGCCGGCTTCCCACCTGTGATAGGGTGTCTCCTTTTCTTCGGCACTTCTCTTCCTTGTGTTGCTTGTGTGGGGAGGAGGACTTGGACCATCTATTCACAGGATGTGCCTATGCAAGAGGTGTATGGACGCGGCTTCAGCAGAGTCTTCAGCAGTCAGTTCGCCAGTTTGGGGGGGGGTGCAGCAGCTCTTCATCAGGTGGCATAGGTCCTGGAACTTGAAGGGCGACTACATCATTTGGTGACTGATCCTCCATGCCACACTGTGGGCCTTGTGGAATGAAAGGAACAAGAGGATCTTCAAGAGGGAAGCGAGGCATGAGGATAGCTTAGTTTCTTTTGTTTTTGCGACAGTGGCCGCTTGGGCGAGAGAGCTTTGTACGGTGGAGAATCATTACTCCTCTTTTTTTGTTGTTGGAGAGTTGATGGGGTGCACCAAGTTGGCAGGGGGTCTTTTTTTGTAAAGGGGTTTTGAGAGCTCAAGCTTTTCCTTGTACATTCCTTTTTCCTTTAATATACTGGTGGTACCACCCACTTTTTTTAAAAAAATCTTTCTAGTGTAAATATATGCTTTCTTCTCTGTTGGGCATTACCTATCACATGAAAAAACCTGGCATTGTTGTCGCCTCCGTGCAACCATTGTACCCAAGCTTGTTGTCTCCACCTAATTTCATCCTCTTGTAGCACTAGTGCAAATTGATCTCTACAGAGTAGTAATTCTCCTTTTTCTGTCTCTGACATGCTCATACTACTTTCCTTCATTTCCAAATCTTGAATTTTCTGAAGCAACACTCCATAGTTGTCAAGGCGGACGCCTAAGCGCCGCTTAGGCCGAGCGGTTTTCATTGGGCTAGGCGCCGGCCCGCCTTATTACACGACGAAAAGGCGGCCTGAGCGGTCGCCTAGGCGGACTGGGCGCCTAGGCGACCGCCCGGTCGCCTCACCCGCTACCCGCTAACCCTTCCCCGCTAACCCGATAACCCGCTACCGCGGGATCCGCGAGACCCGCACTAACCCCCCCCGAGTCCCGACCCCTCGCCAATCTCTCTCTCGATCCCCCTCGGCTCGTCCCGCTCCTCCTCTCCCCTCCCAGCCGAGCCCTAGTTCCCCCGCGGCCGGTGCAGCTGGTGCGTCGTCGGCAGCAGTGCGGCCGGTGCGTCGTCGGCAGCAGCACAACCTCGGCGGTGTGACGGTGTCTCCCTCCGCTGGCCTCCGGTAAGTCCCACAGCCCTCCGGCCCCCCCCTCCTCACTCCGGCCCCTCCGGCCCTCCGGCCCGGCGCCCTCTGGCCCCCTCCTCCTCACTCTATCTGTCTCCGCCTCCGGCCCCCCTCCTCCTTCATCCTCCCTCTGTCTCCTTCAAGACACTGCCCAAGTGCAAATGACATTTTTCAGCTTCTTTAACCGGGTAGCAAGTTTTCTTGCTGCTGAATGAGAATTACACCCACTTATCTAATGGCTTTTTACAAGACTTACAAATTCTGCTTTTGTAACCGAACTTTCTCTATTCGGAAAGGCTTCTTTTGTGGTCTATCCATCATGCATTGAAGAATAAGCAGGTGTGATCAGACACTGTTCTTGGAACACCTAATACCTTTGCAAGAGGATACAAAGCTTCCGAAAGATCCAAAGATCATCGACAGATACCCCATCCAGCTTGGATAAAATTACTCCAGGTAAATCTGAGATTTGTGATGCTGGTAAGGCAGGCATTTGATTCGACAAATGGCTGCTGCCCGGCCTTTAGGAGGAGATTGAAGGATGATGAGGTTTTGGAGGTGACTGACCTGCTCCAAGGCTTCACTCTGGATACCACTTCTAGAGATCAGTGGGTTTGGAGATGGAATTCCTCGGGCGTGTTTTCTGTTCGGTTGGCATACTCCTTTATTGCTGACCGGGGGGGGGGGTTGCAAACACCCTCTGTTCCATCATGTTTTGGAGGTCAGCCAGGCCCCTTAAGGTGAAAGTACTCATGTGGAGAATATCCTTGTCCCGATTACCTACAAGGGATAGACTGGCCAGGTTCATGGTTGGGCTGGAATGCTGGATACTGTGTGCAGCATGTGTGGAAAGGAGGAGGAATTTATGGACCATTTATTTCTTGACTGTGACTTTGCTACTGAAGTTTGGCAACACATCTTCACTAAGTTCATGTGCATCAAACGAGTTGTAGGCCCAGTGGAAGACTTCATCAGAAATTGGCAAGTGCAGTGGGGTGGCAAGACTGATTGCCAGTTGTGGTGGCTCACCCTGCGTGCAACCTTTTGGATCATTTGGAGGGAGAGGAATGGCAGAATCTTTAGAAGAGAAGCCCATGATCTGGCTTGTGAAAAGCTGGGGAGGCACTTTTTGTAGAGTGGACTAATGTAATTCTCTTATTACACCCTTGCTTCGTGGGTAGGAAGGCCTCTGTCTCTTCTTTTGTATAGGGGAGTTTTGGGGAGTACTCCCTTCTCACTTGAACAGTTTTTACTTTTATAAATGATGTGGTACCATCCACTTTAAAAAAGAGAGAATAGTCTTGAGATTTGTGGCTGGTAACTCAAGTAAACCACTGTGTTGGATCCCTTGGTTGAACTGACTCATGCCCCTTGTAAAATGACCCTCTTCTCTCAGAAGACAACCTGACCTCATTATATTCTCCCGGAACAACACATGGTGACTTATGAATCTGCTTACATTTACTGAGTTCTGCCTATAGAAGTTGTCTTTCCTTAGAAAATGAAGGACCGTAAGCTCCTGTAAACACCCAAGCACAGTTGCCATTTGGTCCCAGAAAGCGAACACTAACTGAAAACTCTCCAACTTCCAGTAAAGTCCCTGTCCAAATGTCTGATTTCTAAACTATTATTATACCTCCTGAAGCTCCCTTTGACCTTAGAAATATGAAATCTGCATGCATAAACCCAGTTACTGATTTAATAAACCCCATATCAACTTTTGGCATGTCTTCTGCAAACACAAAATAGAATTTGTCTCCTGCAAACACAAGATAGAAGAGTTCCACCTCCGAATAGCATCTGTCACTGCTAGGTGCTTTGATTTCTCATGGAAACCTCTGATATTTAATGAAAGAATATTCATTTGATAAACACTACTGCTGATTATCTCCAATGCTCAGTGCCTTTATGAAAAGATAAATCTTTGAGCAGACTATTCAACTCTCTCTTCCCCCTGGGCTTCTTAGAAACAGTTCCTGTGGTTTCCTCAGGCTTCACCAATAATTTTCTGAACTGTCCCACATTGCCATGTATTGGAACCACCAGAACTGCCGTTCGATACTCCAATTCTTTGTTGGACCAGTCGTCAATCATTGACACAGCTAGCTGTTGAGTAGGACCCCTTGTTTGTGCAACCAGTGCTTGAATAGATGGGGAAAGAGGGAGGTGGGGACTAGAGAGGAGGGGTGTTGTGACTCCTCTATGTTGATGATGTTGACATATGTTTTACTTCATTGGCAACACCTTGTTTTGATTGATTGGCAACTATTTATGCTTTAATGAAATTGCTCTTATCAGATTGTCTGTGTTCTAGGCACTTTACAGGTTTACACACTGCACACACACTCAAAGTCTACACATTGCACGTAGAGTCTATACACTGCTTTGTGATGTGCTTCTGCATCATTTAGAACATGTCTATACATCCATGCATCATGGGTCGACCCCCTTCTTTGATGGGTCGACTCCTCCAAGATTTCCGAGTCTATACACTCGTCTTCATGCATAGCAAAGTCCATACAGTGCAGCTCACATAACCAGCAAGTCTGCACAACGACCGTCTCATTTAGCGTCTAAGACAATGTCTATACACTGGACTTGAAGTGTGTACATTGAGCGTCTCATTGAGCGTCTCATGTAAGTCTATACAATGCATCAGGCTAAGTCTGCACATTGAGCGTCTCATTGAGCGTCTCATGCAAGTCTATACAACGCATCAGACTAAGTCTGTACATTGTGCACTTTATATTGGCTAAGTCTGTACACTGGACCGTCTCAATTAGCGTCTTATGCATTGGGCAAAGTCTATACAGACTTCAGCGTCTCATGCATTGTCTTAGGCTAAGTCTGTACAGCGTCCAGCGTCTTTCTAAGCGTCTTATGCATTGGGCAAAGTCTATATAGACTTCAGCGTCTCATGCATTGTCTTAGGCTAAGTCTGTACAACGTTAGCTACAGTGCATCGTCTCACTTGATCAAAGTCTATACAGACCTCGGCGTCTCATGCACCGTCTTATTTGAAGTCCATACATTGCATTGCATTGGCTAAGTGTGTACATCGTCCGTCTCATTGGAAGCCTATACATTGGAAGTATGTACATCGGACTGTTCATACATCAACATTCAAAGTCCATACATTGGACTGTAGCATGCACGAAGCTAAGTCCATACATTGGACTGTAGCATGCATCAGTGAAGTTTGCACAGCCATTGTGTTGCCAAAGTCTATACATTGTGAACGATCAAGTCTGTACATACTTTGCCTTGTTCAAGTCTGTACATCGTTCAGTTACCTTTGGCAAGTCTACACATTATGAAAGTCTACACATTCAATTGCTATGCTTTGCTCAAGTATGTACAGCCCTTTCCCTTGGCAAGGTCTATACATCGAGCTGAAGGCCGGCTAAGTCCATACATCGCACAGCATTCATGTATGTACTTTGTGCATCATTTTAGTTGAAGTCTGTACATCGTGCATCTAGTGTTTCAGGTCTATATATTGTTGCACGTTGTGTCTGTCAAGTCTACACACTGCATCTTTCACTGAAGTCTGCACATTGCTGCACGTTCAACAAGTCCATACACTGGCAAGCCTTTCAATTGCCTAAGTCCATACATTGTCTGTCTTCCTTAGTGTCTCAAGCATAACGTGAAGTATGTACAATGCATTCACATTCACAAAGCCTTCACAGTCTGGAGTCTGCACACTGCATTCGCTTTCACAAGTCTACACATAGTGAAGCCTATACAATGCATTGCATCCTACTGTACAGGGTTTATACTTAAACTGATAATTCTATCTCGTCTGTCTGACAGGGATTCCTGGCCGAGATTGATGACCTGGCTCGTGATCCAAGAAGGACGAGGTGCTGTGATGGTGACACGTGGAAGCAGCCCATCACAGGATGCTGCCATGTGGATGCAATTGCCTCGGATCTGGCGAATTCTTTGGGCGGGAAATGTGGAAGCCACGCGCCCTTATCCAGTCTGCTGCTGATATAAAAGAGAGTCGTCGTCGTCAGATGATGGTTGATCGATTTTGCGAGAGGTGAAGTCCATACAGAGAGACTGTGCATCAAAAGCTGCAGAGAGCCACCGATCCACAGAGAAGAAGAAAAAGAGAGAAGAAGAAAAAGCAGAGAAGAAAAGAAAGAGAGATAGGAGAGATGTGTTGAGAGAGTGAGATTGAGAGGTTGTATCTCAGACTCTTGGTTCAGATACCAGAGCTGAGCCTTGCTCATTCGAGCTACATTCCCAGTTGAGTTTTCTTTGTTCAGTTTGCTTCTGTTTTGCTTTCGAACTCGTTTGTTTCTTCAAGCTGTGAGGCAGCACTTGCAGTGGAGGTTTCCACTGGACAGGTGAAGCTGTAATCCTCAGCAGGCGAGACTTGGTCTCGGACGGCTAAGCTGTATTGCCCAGTAGTTGCAGAGGATCTGTTCCTATGGTCGGCAAGCTGTAAAGCCCAGCGAAGCTGTGTATCAACGGTTGTTGGCAAGCTGTGAAGCCCAGCGGACGCAAGCTGTACTGCGTAGCAGTAAGTCATACTCAGTTGAGTGTGGGGTGGACGTAGATCTCTGACCGAACCACCTAAAAATCTTGGGTGTCTTATGTTTGTGAGTTTGCTTGTGATCTGCTGTGTGGCTGCATGTGTCGACACTCTTCTTAGTGTTTTTCTATCGTTCAACAGTTGTTTGGTTAAATTCCGCATTATAGCTCAACTGTGTTTTAAATTAGTCAATCGATCTATTCACCCCCCTCTAGATCCACACTTCGTGGAGATAGACTGCGTCTATCTAACACAACACTTGGTATCAAAGCCATACTCTTCTACATGGACTCAATGCCCGAAGAGGAAAGACAGAGATGGATGCTCGAGGGATGATAGCTGAAGGACACTCAACCACAAAGCCCCCATTCTTCGATGGATCTAACTATGCATACTGGAAGAATCGTATGCAAGTGTTTTTGAGGGCTAAGGATTACGAGATCTGGAAGGTAGTCAGCAAGGGACCTTATGAGTTGTCCCCTAATGAGGAAGTCTGGACCAAGGAGGAGATAAGGAGGTCTACACTGAATTGGAGTGCCATAAACGCCATTCAGTGCTCTCTGCACCCTACAGAATTCTCCCGCGTATTAGCCTGCAGTTCAGCTAAGGAGATGTGGGATGCACTCGAAGTCATTCATGAAGGGACTTCTCAAGTAAGAGAGACGAAGGCCAATTTCCTTGTGTCCGAATATGAAGCCTTCAAGATGAAGCCCAACGAGACCATCAAGGAGATGTATGCTCGATTGACAACCATTACTAATGGTCTTAGAGGTCTCGGGAAACCTCAGACAGAATATGATGTAATGAGGAAGATATTGCGCTCCCTGACTCATGCTTGGCATACTAAGGCTACAGTGATGGAGGAGTCAAGGGATTTGCGAAATACAAGGGCTGATGAGTTAATTGGCTCGCTGATGGCATACGAGATTAATATGCCAAAGATAGAAGAAGCTGAGAGGAAGAAGAAGCCGATAGCGCTGAAGGCTGGTTCCAGCAAATCCAGCTCTAGCAGTTCATCATCAGAGGAGAGCCTGAATGAAGAAGATATAAGTCGCTTTGAGATGGCCATGATGACCAGAGAGTTCAGGCGATTCCTCAGGAAAGGAGCAGGACGATTCAGTCGAAAGAAGTACAGTGGTGGACGAAGGGATAAAAGGTATAAACATAACTCTGCTAAGAAAATTGAAACTAATACTTGTTATCAATGCAGGAAACCAGGCCATCTGAAAGCTGACTGTCCAGAGAATCATAAATACAAGGACAAGTCAAAGAGAAGGAACATGAAAGGGAAAGCAATGGTGAGTACCTGGAGTGATGAAGATGAAGGTTCCTTCAGTAGCAGCTCAGACAGTGAAGCCGAATCTGAGAAGCCCATTTGCCTTATGGCAACAAGCTTAGAAGACAGAGAAGAGGACTCAGATGAGGTAATCACTAGATTTGAAAATTTCACTATCGCTGATTGGGTAGATGCTTACCATGACATAGCTGATAGAGCTGATGATATTAGAAAAGAAAACAGGCATCTAAGAAGAAAGATTAACTCCATGCAAAATGATACAACTCTAACTGATAAAATTGCATGTCTAGAATCTGAGAATAAAAATTTGAAACTCACATGTTCTGAATTAGATGAAATCAGAAATGAGTTAAAAGCCTCTAAAGAAGATAATGAGAGGTTAGAAAAAGAAGCTGATGAATGGAAGCTGAAAATCCAGAAGTATGAAAGTGAGATAAGAATAGTGAATGAAAAATATCAAGCTGTCCTAAGTGTGAATACAGAACTGAAAAATTCCATTGAAGACATTCAAAAGGATAATGAGGACAAGCTTAAGACTATTGAGAAAATGACCCAAGGGACAGATAATCTAAATGCTTTGTTAGGGTCAAAGGTCAACTTCAGAAAAGAGGGCCTAAGATTTAATTCTAGTGCAACAAAAACCTTTGGAATGAAAACTATTTCATTTGTTACACAAAAAGAGAAAGGACCTCTAATTAGCATGAATTCAAACATTTCAATGAACAAAACTGCTAATCTGAAAAAGCCCAGTGCTGAGGACAAGGGCAAACAAAAATTGAGTGAGACTAGTAGAGCTAGCACATCCAAGCAAAATCCCAAAGCTCAGTCTCAGGTTAGGGGTCAACCTAAACAGTCTCATAGACCCCATGTTAAGGTCACCAAGTCTCCACCATCACCACCACCTCTGAAGAAGACCCAATACACACCTATGAATAGGTCAGCAGGGTCCAAGGTGCAGGGGAGGCAGAATACTTTTAGAGCTCAACCCAAACACTTCTACCAACCTAGAGCCCAGTCCCACTTCTCTGCACAGTCAACCTATCCAAATAGGTCAGGATGGACTTGGACTCAAGGAAGGTTTACAGGTCATAGACATCAGGCTACACAGTCCTATAGACCTTACACTAGAAATTGGGTTGATGGGTATAGCAATTTGACAACTAGGAACCAGTATTACTACAGCCAGCCCAATGATCACTATGGCCAAAATTTCATGAATACACCCCGGCCAAGGCACTGGCAAAAAAATAATCAATCTGTAAATAATCATGCTAGTGTCAACAAGAAAAAGCAAAACAAAAAGAAATCTGGAAAATCCACTGAACAGAACTGTTTTAAACAAATGTGGATTCCGAAAAGTCTGCTTTCTTGCTTTGCTTCTATTTCATCTGCTCTGGAGCCCAATCAGTCTTGGGTTCCAAACCTCTCTACCTGATTGTGTGTGCAGGTATGCCTGGCAGCCAAGAACAACTTGTGGTACTTGGATAGTGGCTGCTCCAGGCATATGACAGGAGATAAGGCCAAGTTCTGCATGCTGACAGAGAAACAAGGAGGCCTTGTCACCTTTGGTAGCAACACAAAGGGTAAGATTGTTGGAACAGGTAAGGTAGGTAAGTGTTCTACTTGTTGCATTGAGGATGTCATGTTGGTTGAAGGTTTAGCCTATAACTTACTTAGTATCAGCCAACTATGTGATAAAGGATGCAAAGTGTTTTTTGATTCTCAATGTTGCAAAGTTTTTGAACCTGATTCCGAAACTGTTAAATTTTTTGGTAAGAGAATAAATAACACTTACATGATAGATTTAGATGATATTCAACATTCTAACCTATGCCTTACTGCTAGTAGAGAAGACTTAGCATTTTTATGGCATCGTAGGTTAGGTCATGCTAGTTATACTATTTTGCATAAACTGAATAAGCATGGCATGGTTAGAGGACTTCCTGAAGTTTCCTTTAAGAAAGAAAATAAAATCTGTGATGCATGCACTCAATCAAAGATAACTAGAAAGTCATTTAAATCTAGAACTGAAAATCTGTCTTCTAAACCCTATGAGCTGATACACATGGATCTTTTTGGACCAACCAGATCTGTCAGCTTATCAGGGAGGAAGTATGGGTTTGTCATGGTAGATGACTTCTCTAGGTATACTTGGGTTTATTTCTTATCATATAAGAGTGATGCATTCCCAGAATTTCAGGAGTTCTATGTTAAAATAAATCAGAAAATTGAAAATATTTTGACTGATCATGGAGGTGAGTTTGAAAACTCACAGTTTGATGAATTCTGCAAGCCAAATGGAATTAATCACAGGTACTCCTCACCAAGGACACCTGAGCAGAATGGAGTTGTGGAGAGAAGGAACATAACCCTAGTGGAGATGGGTCGTACTCTCTTGGTTGAAGGTGGTCTACCAAGGAAGTTTTGGGCTGAAACAGTAAATACTGCCTGCTATGTAATTAATAGAGCCATGGTAAGATCTTCTACTGAGAAAACACCCTATGAGGTCTTAAAGGGTAAGAAACATTATATTGCTCATTTCAAGGTTTTTGATTGTAAATGTTTCATTCATATTACTGATAAAAGAGACCTTGACAAATTTGAACCTAAAGGTGAACCAGGAATCTTTCTTGGTTATTCTGAAAATACCCGAGCATATAGAGTGTATAATCTGAATTCCAAAACTGTTGAAGAATCTCCACATATAGTTTTTGATGAATCCTTATCAAAGACTGATGTTGGTCAATGCAGGAATGAAGACAGTGGTGATATTCTGAAAGAAGAAAATTCTGCAGACCAATCCGAAAATGAGGAAGGAAATGAAGAGCCTAATGAAGAAGAGCCTACAGCTCAGGGGGAGGTAAATCAAACTCATGACAATCCAATTGTTAACATTAGATATCTTAAAGATCATCCTGTAGATAATGTAATTGGAAATCTGCATGATCCCCCTAGGACTAGAGGCCACTTGAGAATTCAAAATGAATTGAATGCCTATGCTTTTGTTTCAAATGTTGAACCCAAGTCCATTGACTGTGCTCTCAAAGATGTGCATTGGATTAATGCCATGTATGAGGAGTTCAATCAATTTGACAGGAATAAGGTGTGGCATTTGGTTCCACCTCCTGATCATGAAACAGTCATAGGAACTAAATGGGTGTTCAGAAATAAAACTGATGAATCAGGGAATATCATTAAAAATAAGGCCAGACTTGTAGCTCATGGGTATAATCAGGAATTTGGAATAGACTTTGAAGAGTCTTTTGCCCCTGTAGCCAGGTTAGAAGCTATCAGAATTTTATTGGCTTATGCATGCTCCTTAGGTATAAATCTTCAGCAGATGGATGTAAAATCTGCATTTCTGAATGGGGAAATCAGTGAGGATGTCTATGTGAGGCAGCCTCCTGGGTTTGAATGCTTAGACTTCCCTAATCTTGTCTATAAACTCAAAAAGGCTCTCTATGGTTTAAAGCAAGCTCCTAGAGCTTGGTATGACAGGTTGAGCAAATTCCTCACTGACAAGAACTTCACAAGAGGTGTAGTTGATCAAACATTGTTCACCAAGGTGAGTCATTCAGATATTCTTATCATTCAAATTTATGTGGATGACATTGTGTTTGGGTCAACTAACCCCAAATTGTGTGAGGAATTCTCTCAGATAATGACTAATGAGTTTGAAATGAGCTCAATAGGCGAGCTCAAATTGTTTCTTGGACTGCAGGTTACACAGACAAAGGATGGAACTTTCATCTCTCAGTCCAAGTACATAAAGAATTTATTGAAGAAGTACAAAATGGACAACCTCAAGGAAATAGCTGCTCCAATGAGTACCTCAATCAGTTTGGATGAAGATCCTAAAGGTAAACTAATGGACCAAAGGCTATATAGAGGTATGATCGGATCCCTTCTATATCTTACAGCATCTAGGCCTGATATTCAATTTTCAGTGTGTTTATGCTCTAGATTTCAGGCTAGTCCTAAAGAATCACATCTTAAATCAGTGAAAAGGATTTTTAGGTATTTACTAGGCACCCAAGAGCTAGGTCCGTGGTATCCTGCCAAGTGTGAGTTAGAACTTCTAGCTTACACTGATGCAGATTATGCTGGGTGTCGAGTAGATAGAAAAAGCACTAGTAGCTACTGTCAATTCTTAGGTGGCTGTCTAGTATCTTGGGCATCTAAGAAGCAACACACTGTAGCTCTGTCTACAGCTGAAGCTGAATATGGTGCTGCAGGTAATTATGCTGCCCAAGTACTATGGATCAAGCACCAACTGGATGATTATCAGATAAAATTGGGATGTATTCCAATGTTATGTGATAATACTAGTGCTATATGCCTTGCTAAAAATCCTGTTCATCATTCTAGGACTAAGCATATAGAGATAAAACACCATTTTCTGAGAGATGTTGTAAATAAAAATGAAATTGAAATGAACTTCATTGAAACTGAAAAATAAATTGCTGATATTTTTACTAAGCCTCCTGGGAATGAAAGGTTCAAATTTCTTAGAAGAGAACTTGGCTTGTGTAAATTTCAGCATGATAAATAAATTTTTCAGCTGCTTTGAATAAAATTTCTGATTTGGACTTGCATCTGATAGCTTGAATAAAACCTTGTGAATGTTGAATGTTGCAACAGACTCATGATCATGTATGCCATTCATATTTTTTTTTCACTCATGATTATCATTGCATATCATAACAGTGGTATTTAATTCTTGCCATTCATTTGCAAAACTGCATGCATATAGACAGGGGGAGTATTGTTAGAAATTTAGAGTGGTCATCAACCTCACTGAACTGACCCACAGCCAACCTCTCCTCAGGTTGAACTGCTGCGTCGACGCTATCACGCTGTAGCGTTGACGCAGTGAACTAGATCTGTGAATGCCTCTGCTCCTTATTTTGATGAGTTGACGCTGCAATAGCGTGGAGTCGACGCACTGATACTCTCTCAGTGTTTTATGATGTTGTCTCTTCAACTGATGCGTGGACGCCTTGAACTCCCAGCGTCGACCCTGTTCATTCATCCTTTGACTCTGAATGATTAAGTTTGACAATATGGCATTCTGTTAGTCAGTTCTGATTCCTAAGCAATAGAAAACAGACTTCTTCTCTTATAAGAATTTTAATTGCTTATAGACTGACTTAATGGTTTGAATTTTATAATTTTTGGAGTTTAAATATTGCAATCAGTACATAAGAAAGCTGAAAATTGATAAAGCTCTCAACCCTTATCTTATTTCGTGTCAGACAAAGCTAATCATATCTGAAATCTGAAAACTCATCTGAAATCATGTTAGAGAAGCTAAGTATGTGTATTGTTCTTAAACAAGTCATTCTGAAACATATAAAGGACAGCCAAGAAAAATATTGGCAAACATTGAAAATCAATTGAAAAATAACATTGGCAGAGCAATGACTGGTAAAATACTGAGAAATTAAGTGATCCATCAAAGAAATGGACAACACTTATGTCATGAGGTGTATCAGTTATCTCTGTATAAAATGATCAAAACAGTAGGGTGGTTTCACTGAGTACTTGGGGGTAACTGGCGTCTGATAAACGTGTACCCTCACACAAAAGGTGTAAATCAGTTCTATTAAATTTGATCATGGCAGAATGGTCCATCATGTTGAGTATCTAGGGATATTGGCGTCTGATAAACGTATACCCTTACGCAAAAAGGCAAATGGTACCTGAATGCCCTAAATGAACTAATATTGAAAATGATGTTCCTTCACAAGAAATTTCTTGAATGTCAATTTATTTATTTTCAATACATGACCTGGTATCTCTTAATCATCTTTTTAATAAGTCTATGAAAGTAAGATATTTTGAAACTGAATCTCTCGTGCAAATGTGATTCTGGTTTACTGTTTTATCATGCACATAAAACTTATCCATTGATTGTAGTGCATGAACTCAAAATTTTATAGTCTTTAAACCAGAATTCTATCTGAAAATAGTTTATAACTTCATATGACTGAAGACTCTGTGCTTTAGAATGCTTATTCCTAAACTACTTGTTCAGAATGCTCGTCAGATGATAAATCTTGTTCCTTCCTTTGCACTCACTTTCCCTCCTCTTTGTTGATGGCAAAGGGGGAGAATATTGTATGAATTTTGAATTCATTCCAGGGGAAGTGTATCCATTATGTTATGGCAAAGGGGGAGATTTTGTTAGCAGGGAGTTGCTTACATTTCGTAGCATGCATACATAGCATCTGCATGACAATCTGAATAACAAATCATGTCTTTCATCATCTGTATGACAGGTAATTGCTATTCTATATGATAGGGGGTTGTCATCATCAAAAAGGGGGAGATTGTTGTGACTCCTCTATGTTGATGATGTTGACATATGCTTTACTTCATTGGCAACACCTTGTTTTGATTGATTGGTAACTGTTTATGCTTTGATGAAATTGCTCTTATCAGATTGTCTGTGTGTTCTAGGCACTTTACAGGTTTACACACTGCACACACACTCAAAGTCTACACATTGCACGTAGAGTCTATACACTGCTTTGTGATGTGCTTCTGCATCGTTTAGAACATGTCTATACATCCATGCATCATGGGTCGACCCCCTTCTTTGATGGGTCGACTCCTCCAAGATTTCCAAGTCTATACACTCGTCTTCATGCATAGCAAAGTCCATACAGTGCAGCTCACATAACCAGCAAGTCTGCACAACGACCGTCTCATTTAGCGTCTAAGGCAATGTCTATACACTGGACTTGAAGTGTGTACATTGAGCGTCTCATTGAGCGTCTCATGTAAGTCTATACAATGCATCAGGCTAAGTCTGCACATTGAGCGTCTCATGCAAGTCTATACAACGCATCAGACTAAGTCTGTACATTGTGCACTTTATATTGGCTCAGTCTGTACACTGGACCGTCTCAATTAGCGTCTTATGCATTGGGCAAAGTCTATACAGACTTCAGCGTCTCATGCATTGTCTTAGGCTAAGTCTGTACAGCGTCCAGCGTCTTTCTAAGCGTCTTATGCATTGGGCAAAGTCTATATAGACTTCAGCGTCTCATGCATTGTCTTAGGCTAAGTCTGTACAACGTTAGCTACAGTGCATCGTCTCACTTGATCAAAGTCTATACAGACCTCGGCGTCTCATGCACCGTCTTATTTGAAGTCCATACATTGCATTGCATTGGCTAAGTGTGTACATCGTCCGTCTCATTGGAAGCCTATACATTGGAAGTATGTACATCGGACTGTTCATACATCAACATTCAAAGTCCATACATTGGACTGTAGCATGCACGAAGCTAAGTCCATACATTGGACTGTAGCATGCATCAGTGAAGTTTGCACAGCCATTGTGTTGCCAAAGTCTATACATTGTGAACGATCAAGTCTGTACATACTTTGCCTTGTTCAAGTCTGTACATCGTCCAGTTACTTTTGGCAAGTCTACACATTGTGAAAGTCTACACATTCAATTGCTATGCTTTGCTCAAGTTTGTACAGCCCTTTCCCTTGGCAAGGTCTATACATCGAGCTGAAGGCCGGCTAAGTCCATACATCTCACAACATTCATGTATGTACTTTGTGCATCATTTTAGTTGAAGTCTGTACATCGTGCATCTAGTGTTTTAGGTCTATACATTGTTGCACGTTGTGTCTGTCAAGTCTACACACTGCATCTTTCACTGAAGTCTGCACATTGCTGCACGTTCAACAAGTCCATACACTGGCAAGCCTTTCAATTGCCTAAGTCCATACATTGTCTGTCTTCCTTAGTGTCTCAAGCATAACGTGAAGTATGTACAATGCATTCACATTCACAAAGCCTTCACAGTCTGGAGTCTGCACACTGCATTCGCTTTCACAAGTCTACACATAGTGAAGCCTATACAATGCATTGCATCCTACTGTACAGGGTTTATACTTAAACTGATAATTCTATCTCGTCTGTCTGACAGGGATTCCTGGCCGAGATTGATGACCTGGCTCGTGATCCAAGAAGGACGAGGTGCTGTGATGGTGACACGTGGAAGCAGCCCATCACAGGATGCTGCCATGTGGATGAAATTGCCTCGGATCTGGCGAATTCTTTGGGCGGGAAATGTGGAAGCCACGCGCCCTTATCCAGTCTGCTGCTGATATAAAAGAGAGTCGTCGTCGTCAGATGAAGGTTGATCGATTTGGCGAGAGGTGAAGTCCATACAGAGAGACTGTGCATCAAAAGCTGCAGAGAGCCACCGATCCACAGAGAAGAAGAAAAAGAGAGAAGAAGAAAAAGCAGAGAAGAAAGAAAGAGAGAGAGGAGAGATGTGTTGAGAGAGTGAGATTGAGAGGTTGTATCTCAGACTCTTGGTTCAGATACCAGAGCTGAGCCTTGCTCATTCGAGCTACATTCCCAGTTGGGTTTTCTTTGTTCAGTTTGCTTCTGTTTTGCTTTCGAACTCGTTTGTTTCTTCAAGCTGTGAGGCAGCACTTGCAGTGGAGGTTTCCATTGGACAGGTGAAGCTGTAATCCTCAGCAGGCGAGACTTGGTCTCGGACGGCTAAGCTGTATTGCCCAGCAGTTGCAGAGGATCTGTTCCTCTGGTCGGCAAGCTGTAAAGTCCAGCGAAGCTGTGTATCAGCGGTTGTTGGCAAGCTGTGAAGCCCAGCGGACGCAAGCTGTACTGCGCAGCAGTAAGCCATACTCAGTTGAGTGTGGGGTGGACGTAGGTCTCTGACCGAATCACCTAAAAATCTTGGGTGTCTTATGTTTGTGAGTTGCTTGTGATCTGCTGTGTGGCTGCATGTGTCGACACTCTTCTTAGTGTTTTTCTATCGTTCAACAGTTGTTTGTTTAAATTCCGCATTATAGCTCAACTGTGTTTTAAATTAGTCAATAGATCTATTCACCCCCCTCTAGATCCACACTTCGTGGAGATAGACTGCGTCCATCTAACACAACAAGGGGGACACTACCACCAATTTTATTGAATAAACTGAGGAGCTAGAATCAAATCAGAAGAGGAGAGGGGATATTCCTCCTCAATCTCAAGCCCAATATAAACTTAATAGCCAATGCCAAACTGGTGCATTTCCCTATCCATTCCCCTGCAGAAATACGAAGTAATTGCCTACTTTATTATAAACTAGGCATTCGATATATCCGGTAGACATTGCCAGGATATAAGGGGATGGATCGCTCACCTATAGAGTGATTGTTTAATAAAATGGGTAACTTACTTGTATAGGGTTCATCTTCTACACTATTAGGATCGTTCATTCATTTAAGATTAGCGTTATCCAGTGGCTTATATTTTAAAGCATCCTCCATCACATCCAATGGACTGTTATCTAAGGCCAGTAGGCCACCATGGCAAGTGAAATGGACTTCCCATCATATGAAGAATGGCCCTTCTTTTTGTCCCACTGAGTTAGTGGTTGTCCATTAAGCTCAAACCCTTACTGTACTGAGAGAAGAGAGAAGAGAGGAATTGTTCCCTTTTCAATTATTGGCAGGCCTTACCGGGTCTATATTTTCCCTAGCATTCACTGGTTGGGAGAAAAGAATAGGCAATGCCTCAAAAGCCCACCATCCCCAGACCAGGGAGGCAGGAGGCATTGTGTGGCCTCCCCCATCTTTTGCTCAAGCAACACAGAATGAAGAGAAGAGCAAAGAATGGCCACTGGGCCCATAGTTATTTCATGCAAAACTGGCCCACAGGATCACCATTAACCTGTGTCAACGGGACCCCTGCAGAGACCTTAGGATCTACCCAGCTTGTCTCTGTCACACTGATTTTAAAAAAGGGCAAAACCTGCCAACCAGTAAGCCCATGGCTCAATTTCAAGCATGTTTTCAAGGTGTCGCCTAGGTGACAAGATGATGGATGGTGCCCAAGGCGATCTGGTGCCTAGGTGAGCAGCCCCTTGAGGTATTTGCCTGGGCTACCTAGGCTGCCTTGGCATGGACATGCACTGTCTTGTTTCAGGCTGTATTTTAGTCTTTATATAAATGCTGATGGACAATTTTGGAAAACTGATGAATGGTAAATCATGATCAGAAAGAGATGATTGTCTTCCATTGACCTTTTCCTTTCTCTCAGGTTCTTCTGCCACCTGGTTTCTCTTCTTTTCTCTTGGCAGCATGGTGCAATCAGCTTGCTGCTTAGTTTTTTCTTTGCAGATGCCAGCTGAGAAAGGATGGGGAACTCAATTTAGATATAGATTTATTGTTTTGCATTTTTTGAAGCCACCCTGGTTTTGCAACTTTATTTGGCAATTGACAACTGGAGAAGTATGATATTATTATTATGTTGTATTTATTTACTTAGAAATGTCTCACATTTATATATATGACGCGATTATTTGAATTCAAATTTCTGGTTAAACTTTTATCTTGATCGTGAGGCATTCTTAACTTGTTATTGGTTTTCTCCTTAATAATTTATTAATATTTGTCATTTATTCCATTTTTGTTTTTTACAGTGTAGGTACATGCTGAAGATTTGTGAATATTTTGTTTTTTAGTATTAACTAAAGTTAGAATTTGTATACTAGAAAATGTAGAATAATGGTTCTTTTGAAACATACTTGGTTATATTAAGCTAGGCTTTGCCTAGGAGCCTTGCCTTGGATGCCTTTGCAACTATGGTTTTAAGGCATGAAATGACATGCAAATAGCCCAACATTAGCTTTTTAAACTGTAGCTTCTGCTTTCCCCTGTTGACTTGGGTTCTTCGCCCCATTGGGCTACTTATCCTCCTTTCTATTGCTGCTGCACAGCATTTGGGGTTGCGTGGGTGGGGATGGTGGTTTGGGTAACTTTCTCTGGCACTTGCAAATTTTGATGCTTTAACCTGCCATTTGGACTTGCAGTAGCAATCATTCTACTTATACATCCACCTTCTAAGTGTCTAGTGACCACGATTTTTTCCATGTACACAGCCACCCAACCTCTCAGGCGTCCAGGAAAGGGTTTGGAGTGCACTGTCTGAGTCAGCAAACCATGGGCTAGGTGCCAACCCTCATGTTATGGGCAGGGCATCTCTAGGATTGTTTCATAAAATATCTGTTCCCCCTAAAATGTCCAAAATGAAATTATTTATGACTGTCTTTGGGACTAAAGATCGCAGCATGTTGATGTCTAACTGTCTGACCGGGATTGTTTATCACTTTGTTTGTTTGCCTTTTTTTTATCACTCTCTAATAATCCTGGAATATCGATGCCTTACTGTAATTTTCATTGTCCATTTCCCATACCTTTTTTTCATGTTCGAGGCACATGGCAAACTAATTACTCTTTAAGAGAGTCAGAACTTTATGATTGATGTTGGCCACTGTATCATGTGTTTCAACTAGGGCATAAAGGGCATGTTGACTTGACATCTCCTTCCTTTCCTCTGGCTTATCACCAGTAGTATGTCCTTCCTTTCCTCTGGCTTATCACCAGTAGTATGTCCTATATTTGTGCAAGGGACTGCTAATGTGGGGCTTCAATGTGACATCCTACAGCATGCGAGCTGATGATGTATGCCACCTATGTGTTCTTGAAAGTATCTTCTCTTTAAGATTTGCTGCATGACAAACCTTGGTAAGATAAATGTTGTGGGTCCTCTTGAAATAGGTAATTATACTTGGCTGATCCTATCCAATTTACCTCTCCTCCAAAAGTTGACCGCAAGCCCAGCCTGGGAACTTCTTGCTGACCATGTCCATATGGACAATTCCTTACTCAAGTGTTGGTAATTGTCTCTTAGATACAGACGTACTCTTATTTTGCTATGTATTGCTCATTAAGAGGAAAATCGTCTAATTTTCTTTATCCTTATTTTTCTCCTTTAATGTCAAAGATAACCTGCTTGTACTGGCTGAGGCTCAGGAAGGGCGCATGCAAGTCAATCCTCAACATTTCATACCCAGGCTCATTTTAACCTATGGTGCTTTGTTGAAGATATAGCTTGGCGTTGGAGTTGGATAATCAGAAAATATCTACTGTTGTGTAGACTAAGTGCTGACCTTCTCCATGAAATAGCCTAGTTGCATAGTACCCTATGCTTAGTATGCGACATCAGAGGTGGAGAGCATTCGTTGATGCCTTTTGAGCCAACATCTGGGATGAAAGATGAAGTGACACAGTGAAAGTGGTTTCAAGATTGGAAGCTAGAGATGGTGTAAATAATAAAAAAAGGAAGGTAAAAGGTTGATGAAGAGAATGTGGAGGGGATCTAAGAATTTTACTGCAAAGAATCTTTCCTTTAATTTATTTTCCTTTGTTTAATATGTTAAAAAATGTCAAAAATACAATTATAACATCTTGTGCACTCATCCTGTGGCTACATTGAGGAGTTTTGAGGATAATATTATTTTGATCTCCTATGGTTGGATGTGATCTTCCTGAAACAAGGACAGCGGCAAATTTCTGAGCCAAGTAAAATCAATATTTCAGAAGCTTTCGTCTTTTTCATTTTCATTTATTTATTGTTGTACTTGTACATCCAAACTACGGTTGTAATAGTTGTAGGATTCATGCACTTCATCCTATAGTTACATTAAGTTTTTGTGGAATAGTTGTCATTTCAACTTTAGGAGATCAAAATACTATTATTCCTTTCACCTTCCAGAAATTACTATTACTCGTCAAAAATGCAATAGTTTGGTGACGACACCTGAACATACAGCAGGAAGGAGTCTTAGGGCCACTTTGATAACCGGTTAGAATAAGCCAGTTAGAATAGGGCTGGGTAAGATATTCCTAGATTTTTGCATTTCTAGTTTGATAAAACCTTCAGCCCTTACTCTATTCGACGTAGAATAAGCAACTCGACCCAAATAGGTTGAATGAGTTATTCTACCTCACCTGGCCTTAACCCTGTTCGACCCCGAATAACATACCGGAGCATCCCAAGTCAAATACGCGGAGAAGACTTGAATAACTGATCCTAACAAGGTTTATTCTATTATCAAAGTGGCCCTTACTAAATGAAGGTTGTATAAATCTTGGTCGGAGCATGCAATTTGACAAAGTTCTAGAGCTGTGGGAAGTGCTTCCTGAGTCATGACAGCTGCTTTTTGCTTCCAAGTTTCATGGATGTCATGGATTCAGCATGTTAACTGGCAGAGTTCCAAGCACCTTTTGCTTACAAGTTACTAGGACGCCACGGTTGTATCATGGATTTTGATGAATGTCTTACAAAAAAGCGATTCACATTATTTGGAATCTCCCATTCCAGTGTACAGTTTGAATACTGCCCTTGGAGTATATTTCTTACGGTGTACTTGAATTTGATTGAATGTCCATCAAAAACTGATGAAATTTTGGTCACTTTAGTCGAGGACATTTTGGTAAGGAAAGGTTATCTCCTTTTGCACCTTTTGATTAGTAAACCATGTTGTCTTCTGTAATTTTCACACTCGACATCTTTTCCTGAAAAAATGGCTGCCTGAAAATCCTCTCCTGGCACTTTCAGTTAGAAATGGTTAGAACCAGAAGCCGAAGGTTTGCTTGTCTGGTCATGGTGAACCTATTCGTGCTTCTTTTCTGGAGAGAGAGGTCTTCAAATTGTGCATATGAGAACTTCATTATATAATATTCATTTTCTAATGCTTTTATGTTTATTTCCCCTTTATCTATGTTGGCATCAGCGCACATTTTTTCCTTTCCCTTTTTTACTGGGGTGTTTGGTAGGGGGTGTAGAGAATCAAGATGGAAGTATGCATGAAATCCCCTCCCATGTGGTCAAACATTCTACCGTACTGTCTCTTCTGTTCCGTATCCTCTGCAATCTTGCATGCCATGATAAAATTTCAAGTTTTATTTATGTCGTCCTTCATTCCTGTATGTTGAATCACTAGAAAATTTTTGGCTGCTCCAGGTGCACCATTCCCATGCTAAAATTAATTGTCATCTTTTTGTTCAGCAAGATATAAAGATTACAGGTGTCACAGTTTTCGTCAATCCCTACACTGAACCAGATGAAGAGGAAGAGAAAGCCGAAGAGGAAAACAAAGCTGCTGATGAGGATAATGTATGTCCTGGTAATCTTGTGCAGTTGTGCCTTTACTAGGCTCCCTCTCAGACGGTATTATTAGTTATGATATTTCTGTTTTTGGTTGCCTGGTTGTTGGACACTGACCCCGCTTCACAAACCTTTTGGGACTGTTCAGGAGAAAGTCGGTTCATGGTACAGCAACGCGCGCGGTGGGATGTCTGGCTCAGCAGCACCTGTGAGTGGGGGTGGGGTGGGCAAGTATTTAAAAAAAGCGAGGAACAACACGAGTGAAGCAGATGGTGGTGGGTTGCAGCGGCAAGACTTACCCAAGAAGAGGAAAGTTGAGGTCTCAACTGTGGAATACAAAAACTTCTCTGGCTGGTAACTCGCATGTAATTTACACGGCGTCGGATCGGAAAATGCAGAGTGGACTTGGCTGTGGGGATTTGGAGATGCTGGTTGCAGTGCTTCTGCAAGGAAACACGTCGACCTGTGTGCATGCCAGTGTGAGGGATTTCACTCCCATGTGGTCTTCTGCCAACATCGATGGGAGCCTCAGCGTGTGACTCGGTCATCGGGTGGAACCGGAGGAGTCTGCAGTTACCCGGTGTTTGCAGGATTCTGGGTGTTTGAGCAACCATGGTGACGAGGGATGACACGGCCTGATGATGTGGGGGAGTTGGATAAGGGCCAAGGGCAGTCTGGACCAGCCAAAGTTGGAAGAAAAATACTTATTAGTCAGATTTGGGGTGTGTCGCAGGGGGTGCATGCTCACGCCTCATTGGTCTTTAGCGCAAACTGATGGGATAGGTGACGTTGCCGTGTGCCAACGAAGTGTGCAGCAAGTTGAACTCAATAAAGTTGAAAATAGACGAAGCATGAGCCCGACCATTTCTAACCCAACTCTGATTGGACCCAAAGTCCAAAATGTTAGATTTGAACACCCCAAAACTTAATAACACAACTCTCATTCAAGTATAACGGCTAATTAATGTACACATGAATATGTATGCCTTGTAATAAAAATATAATACTATTTATAATATTTACGTAAACATCTAAGATAATGTTGAATGGGTAATTCATGGGTGATTAGTTTGAGTAAGGTCAAAAGTAACACGTTCAACCAGGTCCCATTCATAGTTCGGGGAAGAGTAAGTCGTTCCATACATACATCCATCGGTATATCCCGGTTGTTTGGTAAGTGGAATAAGTCAAGTGAGAATAAGACAAATGAAATGATGATGGCATGCGGTTGACTCATTCCAAGAAATTGTTGGAATGCCAAAACTGAGGATAGGTTAGACTTGCTCTACTCCAGAGGTATCACCCATGCAAAATAAACCACCTTATCCCTGGATTTAAATCACAGATGAGGGTAGCTTTAAGTTGGGATATGTTCCACCTTTTTTTAGACGTAACAAACAGGCATAGTCTAAATAGGCCCTTTTTGTTTGGAGGGTAGGTTAAGGGGAATAATTTAATCAAGGGTTGAGTATTCTAAAAAGTAGACCATTTTACTTTGATTGGAAAATAAGAATTGTCTTGAGAATTGAGAAAAAGTTAAACCTGTCATTGTTTTAGTTTTTTGGTGGAACAAGTAATCTTGAGATAAATCAGAATAACAGTCTATCCCATAGAATATCCTGTAAGAGCAATCAGATAGATTAGGTTAACTTTTAATAATTTATCCTGGTTTATCCAACCTTATCCCCCAATCAAATAGAGAATAAGTTATGAGTGTTTCCCTTCTTTATCTTGATACCTAACATGAGCAAGGACTCAGCCTGGACCTAACCTAATGCAATTACACCCTTAAACTGATTTACCCGAAGCCAGACTGGATCGAGTCAGCTAATGGGCCGACAGATCCAATCCACAAGTTTGACGACTTGAATGGACTCTAAACCATGACAATCCAATGAATGATTACCTGCACACCTTGTTGAGTAGCAAGCATTGCACACCGTGTTTTGGTTGGTCCACATTGTAGGAAGTACGTTGGGCGCCTTAAAAACACTGACTGCACACAACCCAACCTTCTTTCTGTGCCACCCGATGCACTCCCACGTGATTTGCAAAACTCAAATGAAGTGAAAAAGTACCGATAGATCATTGAAATATAGCACATAAGAGTAATAAAATAATCCTTAAATGCCATAAGAGTGAAAAATAGTTTCACTCTTATGGATTATTTTTCACCCTTGCGAATTATTTTTCTCTTCTATGAGCTATATTTCATTGATCTACGATTTTTTTTTCTCACTTCGCTTGAACTTTATAAAAGGAGCACGAGTCTTCGTGTAGAGTGCATCGAGTTTTGTAGAGTCAACGCATTTAAGGCATCTAATGTAACTCCTGTCACATGGACCAACCAAAACACGGTGTGCAATACTTGCTACACCCAAAAAAAAAGTATGCAGTATGTCATTCTCACGACCCTAATCTAGTCTCAAGATCCCGTATAATCCTAATCTACTATGAATATGATGCTTATATAACATTTATAGTTTTGATATATTCATTCGACCCGATTTCAATTAGAGTTGCTTTAGTTAAAGTTCAGGTTGAGATTAAAAGTAATACCTGTTGCATCTTTGATGTGTAATATGTGTGTAGTCATCTTTCAAATGCACTCATCATTTATTCACATAGAATGATAGGACTTGGTAGACAAAAAATCTACTTACATTCCTAGCGTGCTGAATCTATGTTGACATAACATGACGCGCTCTTCGATCCGATTTGGCACAACTCTTCAAGCTTAAGTACTTTTAACTTAAACTTTGGTAGTTTGGTGTTCAAAGGAGAAGAAGAAATTAAAAAAAAAAGGGTTTTTCTACATATATGAAATTCCATGAAGCTTTGTTCAATATCGGTGTTTTGTATGTGTAACCTATGCTTAACAACCCTCAAAACTTTTTTTATCAAGAATTGATGAAGAAGAAAGAATATTCCGTGAATTTTTTCGGCGAAAGTTTTTCATGGGACATACATGACATTAAATTCATCACTCAAGGATATACGCATAAGTATAAATCTAGGACAGGTTCTTGTGCACTACTAATTTCAACAAGGGTAAGTGTGCAAAAGAGCAACTTGTTTATGGCTATAGCAAAGTCAAAACTCAGAAGTATAATCCATCCACGTAAAGGATTGACAACTGGAAACTGCTCTGAAACTGGCGGACTCCGTAAACATAATACCGAAACGGCTGATGTATAATAATATATGCAGGCTGCGAACAGCTCATGATGTGTGTTGGCACGTACCAAGATTTGGCTATCCGGTATCGATATTTTACCGATAAGATACATATGGTTGTGTGTCAAGAATGAATACTATGTTATAAATATCTATTATGATAAAAATGTGATAAAAATTTATATGTAACTTAATTGATAAGTGAACCCGTTATTTAAGCATGAGGTAATCTATTTGAATCTTCGAAGGCACTCTGATGATTTTTTACCTTTTTTTAATAATAATGATAATAATAAATATAAAAATGTGCTTTTTACTCATTTTAAATATATCAATTATGTATCACACATCGATCGTACTGTCTCTTGATGGTACGGTTTGATACTTATGGTACACAACGTACTGGGTCTCAACGAATATATATCTAAACAATGTCCAACTTTTTGATTAATCTTTTCGTCACTCTCGTCTCGCTCATCCAATCATGAAAGTGAATGATCCAGTTGAATAATCTAAATTATTTTAAGCTCGAGAACATCGAATTGGTTCGCTTTTTTCACCGCTGGTTTTTCAAATTAGATGGCAGAAAATGAACATGATAAAATAGGGTTTGTTGACACACTGGAATAATCGACCCAAATCTATCCTAATAACATATGAGAAGAAAGATACTTGACTAGCAAGGGTGTTTTTGCTATTTCATATGCCCTTAATAGTTTTTGTAACATCTTGATTTGACGGATCATCTGGTACGTTACGAATGAGATGTATCAGATCGTTCTAGTCATAACACCGATAAGTGTGGGTTCCGGCATGCACCTGACGCGTCTCCGATCGCATGACCCAATGCATGCCACGACGTATCACAAGGTTCGGTGTGGTATGCACTTCGATATGTGCGAGCCCAAGGGCAATACCTGCAGCTCAGCTTCTTAAATTAATGGGGGGCCGAAATTGGCATTATGGGCGGGTGAAGGGCGAGTCTGACGAGGCGGCGGGTCCAAGCGACGACGTGGCGACCGGCGAGAGCTCTGGCGGCGGAGGACCGAGGGAGAGGGCAGGGAAGGGAGGAAGAGAGCCTATCATCGGTGACCGGTGGGACAGACATGGGGGCAGTTACAGCAAGTGGCGGCGGCGTGGCGGATGACTGATGGCGGTGGGGAGAACCTCTTGATAATGTCAAGACTCCGGAAGAGAGGAACTAAGGGAGGGTGTGAGTTGCGGCAGTACAGTGGATGGAGGTAGAGAGAGGGATGAGGGATCTAGAGTTCTAAAAAAATGTCCGATCGAGATCGGATGGTCAACTGTATCTCCTGTTTGGGTGCTCGACGAAGTGCACTGGGTTTATTTTTTTCTCAAAATAATCTATTTTTAAATTTAAATAGTCTAAAATTTGTTAGTACTATTTAATAATTATAATCACAAGTGTAATTATACTGTAATAGCTAGAATTTTTAGGCTCTATAAATAGACCCTAAAGGTCGGGTCGGAAAAGGGGGAGATTTTGGTCGACGGTGAAACTCTGCCGTATTCTTGAGCGACCTAGTACTAAGGAGGGTGATTTTCTACGTCCATACAAGCCTCCAGTTTAGGGAGTAGTCGAGTTTTGAGTCTTTTACGTTTGATTGGTTTTGTCCTCTGTCATTGCATGCATTAATTTCGCTACTTTCTCCTCACGATTTTCTTCATCCTCATTATCATGCACACATCCACCCACGTTTTTTGACACCCTAGGGGTTTAAAATCCCCTAGGTATCCCCCTTTCCACTTAGTCACGTTCATTCCTCATTATTTTGACATTTACTACACCATTCAGTTCTAATCTAGGTTGTTTCTTTGTGTTTTCACGTTATTTTTGCAGGTCATCAATCCCTAGCACGAGGCCCATCTCCTCTGGCCGGATGGAGAGGGTGGAGGTTGGACCCCTTTGCGACTCCTGACCTGGTGGTCTTATATTATATTGAAATTAGTCACAAGTTAGATATATTAAGGATCATATTAATACATAATTTAGATTATTATTTCAATGGATATATTATATTTATCATATTACATGAGATCATAATATTTATAAATATCTTATTATCTATTTATCTATACTTATATTTTTTACTGCTACCTATGTGCAACTTAACATAATTTTATTATATTATGGGATAATGTTATAACTTTTTTAGAAGTTTAAAGTTAATCATTATAAAAATAAATTTCCATTCAAAATATTATTTTTTGTAAAATAAAATTATTTTCGATCTGTTAGGCCGTCTTTGACAACGGCTTGGTCCCTCGGTTAGCCGACACCGGCTAACCGAGGGGCCCCACCTCCGCTCGCCCTCCCCCTCACACAATCGGCTAACCGAGGGTCGATTATCTCAATCGACCCTTCGGGGTCGGTTAGCCGCCCCCCTTACCCGGATGTCAAAGATGCCCTTAGTGATTAGCTAGCGTATCCGACCAGGCTGGAACTAGTACGGTCTGTAAGACCGATACGGTAAACCTTGCGTAACATATTCTAAGAATATTTACGGGTGGTCGATGACTTGGAACCACATGTGATGTGTATAACTACAAACATTCGGAGTATATTTGAGATATATATGTGGTAATAGATCTAAATAAAAAATTTATTTATAAATATGTAAAACTATAGGGGTGTTACGTAAAAACCCTATTTTAATATGCGTAGGCCCCACGTCCTCACGGTTCTTTCAATACTCGCGGGCAGAAGAAGCGAAGGCGCCGAGAAGGCGAGGGGGTGGTCTCTTCGGAGGACGCGGGGACGGGAAGCCGTGGAGCTGCTCGTCCTCAGATCCATTGGGGGCCCTCTCTTCTTCCACTGCCCGACCCCAGTGATCTCTGGAAATCCTAATCTCTCCTCCCTCCTCTCGCGCTTCGCCTTCGCCTTTCGCCATATACAATGGGGCTCTGGGAAGCCTTCCTCAATTGGCTGCGCAGGTGGTTTTCTGTTCTTTCAGCCCTCGATTCGGGTTCTTATCCTGTGATCTTTTGTGGGTTTTCGGGTTGATGCTGATTTTCTTCCTCCCTGGAGTTGTGTTCTTCTGGTCCTGGGTGAATAAACAAAAAGATGAGTGCTTTGATTCTAAATGCAGCTTCTTGGGGATGCTTCTTTCGCCTTTCTGCTGGTGTTGCTGTGAATTCTTGGTTGCCGAGATTAATGCTACGGAATCTTATTTATCAGAGTCCGATTTGGATAATTAAGGGATTGCCGTGTATGCCATTAAGCATGGGGATGTAGTGAGGGTGGAGAAATAGCTTTATTAGGAGTTTCTCGTTTGCATTGGTCAGTGTGTATGGAAAACGCGATTGAGGCTACTGTGACTTAATTTTCTAAATGCATTTATCGTAACCATGGTTTTCACGAATTATCGTTTGTTCTTTCTTAGGTTGCATGACCACCAATCACCATCATGATTATAAAGGCTCTTTTCAGTGTAAACCATCTTGGACTTGGTTTGTGGATACCTTGGTTGCGAGTGATGGGAAAAAATCTCAATGCTATATGTACTAACAAATCTTGAAACTGTATAACGCAGCGGAAAAATCAATCGGAACACAACCACATGAACACCAAAGATTTACGTGGAAAACCCCTCCAATGTGAAGGGGAAAAACTACGGGCAAGCCACAGGATAAAACTTCACTATGAACAATAATGAAAGTACAAATAACTCAAGTCTCTTGCCAAGACTTGAGTTGGAATTACAAGAGAGAACTGGGATTCAATATAACTGAACTCTCCTACTTGATCACAGCAGATTCTACTGCAAACCTGATCTTCCCTGTAGTGAGAAACCTGTTCAGTTGATGAAGATCTTCCCTTCTCTTGTTCTTCTTCTTCTGCAACACTTTCTTCCCGGAGCTACAGTAACCCCTCTTTTGCTCTCTTGATGGCTTCCTTGAAAAACACCTTGGATCTAGGTTTTAGACCTCCAATAAGATGTTTTATACATCTAGGATGGTCAAGGGACAACCCAGGGACCAGATCCACCAAACCTGCCTAATCCCATGACTTTTGGGATTAAATAAACCAAGGAAATGATTCCTTTTCGGACATGGAACAAAAGGTCAAAGACGGCTGCCTCGGGGCTGCCGGTCGACCGGACCTACAATGGCGGTCGACCGAAAATTCTCAGACAACTGCATCTTAGCCCCCTGGGAAAACCGGTCGACCGGAAGTAACCCGGCGGTCGACCGGTTCCGGTCGACCGGAAAAGCTTGGTCGGTCGACCGTTTCTGCATGGGCTGAAAAAAAAAGTGATAAAGGGCCACGTGCCCAACAACCTCTCCCTTCAGCCCATAAGAGAGGCTGTCCCGTGACTTCTCAGTGTGTAGTCATGCCGACCAGTCGTCGGCAAACCTCTTGCCTTTCTTTTGGCAAAGTCTTCGTCAACATGTCTGCCCCATTGTCATCTGTGTGAACTTTCTGAAGTTTCAGTTGCTTCTCTTCAAACACATTTCTAATCCAGTGGTATCTGACATCTATGTACTTTGACTTGGAATGAAGAGTTGGGTTCTTGCATAGGTGGATGGCGCTTTGGCTGTCACAGTACACCACATAGCTTTCTTGTTTCAGCCCCAATTCATGTAAGAATTCTTTCATTCACAACATTTCTTTGCAAACCTCTGTAGCAGTAATATATTTTACCTCTGTGGTGGAGAGCGCAATACACCTTTGCAACCTGGATTGCCATGACACAGCTCCCCCTGCAAAAGTAAGAACGAAACCTGATGTGGACTTCCTTGTATCAATATCCCTTGCCATATCTGTATCCGTGTAACCTGTGAGAACAGGTGATCCACCCCCAAAACTTAAACAAATTTTGGAGCTACCCCTGAGATATCTAAGGATCCACTTCACTGCTGCCCAATGTTCCTTTCCTGGATTTGCAAGAAATCTACTAGTAACACCCACTGCATATGTTATATCCGGCCTCGTACATACCATTGCATACATCAGACTTCCGACTGTTGAAGCATAAGGGACTTTCTGCATTTTCTCCTTCTCCTCTTCATTTGTTGGACTCTGCTCTGAGCACAACTTAAAATGACCTGCAAAAGGAGAACCAACTGGCTTTGCATTGCTCATACTAAACCTGTCCAATACCTTCTCAATATATTTCTCCTGTGACAACCACAATTTCTTGGCTTTTCTGTCACGAGAAATCTGCATGCCTAGTATTTGCTTTGCTGGCCCCATGTCCTTCATTGCAAAGGACTTGCTAAGTTCCTTCTTCAGCCTGTCAATCATAGACATATCTTTCCCAAGGATAAGCATGTCATCAACATATAATAAGAGAATAATGAAATTCTCACCAAACCATTTGATGTATACACAATGATCTGAAGCCGTTCTTTTGTATTCATTTTCAGCCATAAATGAATCAAACTTCTTGTACCACTGTCTTGGAGCTTGCTTTAGTCCATATAAGCTCTTTCTCAATCTGCAGACAAGATTCTCTTTACCTGTGACTTTGAATCCTTCTGGTTGCTCCATATACATTTCCTCTTCTAAATCACCATGGAGGAAAGTTGTCTTCACATCCAGCTGCTCAACCTCCAAGTCCAGGCTAGCAGCAAAACCTAGAGCAACACGAATAGAAGACATTTTTACAACAGGAGAAAAAATTTCTTCAAAGTCAATACCTTGCTTTTGACCAAAGCCTTTTACAACCAATCTGGCCTTGTATTTTGGTTGAGAACATTGCTCCTGAGTCTTCAATTTGAAAACCCATTTGTTCTTCAATGCCTTTCTTCCCTTTGGTAGTTGTACCAAATCATAAGTGTGGTTCTTCTGCAGAGCATCCATCTCTTCCTGCATAGCTTCTAACCACTCATTCTGTTGCTCACTTTGCATTGCTTCTTGGTAAAACTCTGGTTCACCTGCATCAGTAAGCATTACATACTCATCTGTAGGATACCTTTTGGAAGGCTGATGTTCTCTGGAAGATCTTCTCAGCTGAGGTTCTATAGAATGTTGCTCCTCATCTACTTCCTGCTGCACATGTTCTGCAGGTAAGTCAACATCTACCTCGGCATCATCTTCCTGCTGATCTCCCCCATCACCCTGACATACTGGAGGGGAAATTGGATCACAATCTGTTAAGCCTTCTTCAGAAGCCTTGGCTGGTACCTTTTTCTTGAAATCTTCAAAGGTTTGATCTTCAAAGAAAATCACATCTCTGCTTCTGAATACTTTCTGCTTTACTGGATCCCAAAGCCTGTAACCAAATTCATCACGTGAGTACCCAAGAAAAATACATTCTTTTGTCTTACCATCCAATTTGGACCTTTCAATGTCTGGGACATGTGCAAATACACGACAACCAAACACTCTCAAGTGCTTGTAGAAGACATCTTTTCCTGACCATACATGTTCAGCAACATCACCATCTAAAGCTGTACATGGTGATAAGTTGATCACATCAACTGTGGTCCTCAACGCCTCATCCCAAAATCTTTTGGGTAGCTTAGCTTGTGAAAGCATACATCTGATCTTTTCCATAATGGTGCGGTTCATCCTCTCTGCAATTGCATTGTGCTGAGGTGTACCAGGAACTGTCATCTCATGCTGAATGCCTTGTGACCTGCAATAAGCATTAAACGATCCTGTATACTCACCACCATTATCTGACCTTATGCATTTCAGCTGTCTTTCTGTCTCCCTTTCAACCCTGGCATGAAACTTCTTGAAAACATCAATAACTTGATCTTTAGTCTTCAAAGCATAAACCCAGACTTTCCTTGAAAAATCATCTATAAAGGTGACAAAATAAAGTGCACCACTGATACCTGGAACATTAACTGATCCACCATGAGTTTTTATTTTTAAGGGGCCACATACATCTGTATAGACACGATCCAAGGCATGCATCTTTCTAGACAATGGAGTGTTGGGTTCGGTGCAAGTATTCAGAGGGGGGGTGAATAAATATAGCCTATAAAAATTTCGCCCAATTAACAACTAGAATGCTAACAAGATATAGCTCAACTAGAATTTCGCTCTCTTGACAAATTAAAACACTCTAAGAAAACTAATTAACTCTTCTGCTCAACCAGAAGCCAAACACATGGAGCGCCCCTATGTAATCATCTAGCGGAAGCAAACAGATAGAAATATCAAACCACTGCACAAGGGGTTTTTAGGTGGTTCGGTCTAGCAGACCTACATCCACCCCACACTTAACCCGAGTGTGACTTCCTGCTGACTCACAGCTTGAACAGCTGGGCATCACAGCTTGCCATACATCAGCTGGGCCTCACAGCTTGCGATCCGCTGAGCATTACAGCTTGCTTCCGCTGGGCAATACAGCTTAGCCATCGCTGACTCACAGCTTGAACCCGCTGGGGATTACAGCTTAACCCGTCCGAGACCAAGTCTCGCCAGCTGAGGATTACAGCTTTACCTGTCCAGTGGAATCCTCCACTGCAAATGCTGAGCCTCACAGCTTGCTCCGCTGACAAACAGCTTGAAGAGATGATAAAAGATAAAACAAAAGATAGACAAAACAGCAACGGAAAGCTGAAATAATGAAGCACAAATATAGCTCTCGAAGGAGCAGTTCTGGCTTGGATTTGATCCAAAAGCCAGACAACCTCAACCTCTCTCTCTTTCTCAACTCGAGCTTTCTATCTCTCTCTTTCTCTTCTTTATCTTCTGCTCTTCTTCTCTTTCTCTTTTCTTCTCTCTTCTCTCTTCTTCTGCTCTCTTCACTCTGCTTCTTCTCTTCTGCTGGATCGAAGTCTCTGCACTTCTGCTTTTTCTTTCTCCACTTCGATCACATTCATCTGTGGACGAAGACCTCCTTTTATAACAGCAGCCAGCAGGAGGGCAGCACTGGGCGCGTGTGGCTTCCACATTTCCCGCCCAGAACTTTTGGCCACGTGTCAGCTTTCTGTCAGTCCTTCAGCCTCGGATCACGTGCCCTCCTTAAGCTTCACGATCAGAGCACCTGTCAGACAGAGTATCAGATAAGTCATCAGTTTAAGTGAAGAACTCTGTATAAACTTTGAAATGAAGTGCACTGTATAGACTTTATTTCAAATCTAATGTATAGACTTCGATGTATGGACTTTACAATGCAAATAGCAATGTATACACTTTGTGACTTCGCATGTTGTGCAATGTGCAGGCTTGAAGTTTCACATGCAATGCAGTGTGTAGACTTTGAAATGCCTGCAGCTGTGCAATGTGCAACCAGTGTATAGACTTCAATGTCTTCGTCAAAAGCGATGTACAGACTTGCATGAGATGTATGCTCCAGTGCAGTGTATAGACTTGCGTTCAACAGCAATGTATAGACTTTGCAAACTGAGACGCAAAATGAGACGATGCTTAACCTGCACTGACTGTACAGACTTATGCATGAGACGCTGAGGAAGACAGTGGATGTACAGACTTCTAAATGTACAGACTTTCCACCGACCAATGTATGGACTTGCTCAGCCTAAGGCACTGTATAGACTTTATGCGTCTCTGCCCAATGTATAGACATCATGTATGCAGTGCTGTGCAATGTACATACTTCATATATGAAGGCACTCGCTGTACATACTTGCTGAAGAGAATGCAATGTGCAGACTTTGACTCGATGTACAGACTTCACAACTGATGAATGCAATGCAATGCAATGTATAGACTAGACCTTAGAACGAATATGCAGACTTCAATGCATATGATGCAGCCAATGTATGGACTTGAGCAGTCTGCTGTTGAACAACCGATGTATAGACTTCACAGTCTGCTAAGCAAGCAATGTATGGACTTGGCCGAGGCAGACTGAAGAAGCAATGTACAGACTATGCAATGTTCAGACTTCATCTTAAAGCCAAGAGAAACTCTGTACAGACTTCCAATGAATGGACTTTAACCCAAGGATGCACAATGTATAGAGTTCGCCTTTGAAACAAATGTACAGAGTTTGAGGCAGAAGCCACGGCTGTACAGACTTCAGAAGAACAATGCATGAGCAAGCCTAACAGATGTATAGACTTTAAGATGTGTAGACTTTGCTCAAAGCCTTAGACGCTAACAGAGACGGACCGATGTACAAACTTTAAACGCAATGTATGGACATTGCATAGACGATGCATGAGACACAGACACTGTGCATGAACAGTGCAGTGTATAGACTTATGCACTTTGAGTGCGTGCATCTACAGTGCAAATGTATAGACTTAATGTAATACACTGGCTGTACATACTTGAATGAGACGCTGCATGAAACGATGCAGCTACAGTGATGTACAGACTTTGCCTAACGCAGTCCGTTGTACATACCTCCAATGCACAGAACATAATGAGTGATATGCATTCAAATCAACATGCCATCATCATATAAAAAAACATAATATCATAATGCACTCACTGTGTTGCAATCATTAAAACAAAACAACATTGCTATCATCAAATCAACATAGCACATGCTTGTGCCTAAGGGGCACAACATTCTCCCCCTTTTTGATGATGGCAACACACTGTGACAGTGAGTCACACACAAAATTTTCTCCCCCTTTGACATAATCAAAAAGAGAAAAAACAGTATAAACAAGAGTGCAAAGTGCATTATGCATGCAAATTCCTCTAGAGTAGTAAACTCCCCCTGAAGATATGACTCCCCCTTAACTGGTTCTCCCCCTTAATAATTGCTCCCCCTTTGAGAAGGAATACTGACAGATAGGTAAAGGTAGAGAAGGTAGGAGGGTCACTAGACAACAGCTGAATCATTAGTTCAGAAAATAAGCCTGATTATAAACAGTAGTTAAAGTATAAGAATCAGCAACATACAATTTTGACAAAAATTCAGGTTTAACAGTGATAAATCTAGAGTAAAACACCTGACCCTTGAAAAAGAGTTTTAGATTCCATTTATAGCAATGAATCTAAGACACATGGTATTAATAGATAAGTCTGAAATAATACCCTTTTGTGTTTAAACATGGAAGTTCAAGAAAGGCAACTTGAATATGTATTGAGAAAAATAATTTTCACTCAATGACTTTTGATTTCAAAGGGTTACAGCAGTTTGATTTTCATTTTTCAATTTCTGAACCTGAACTAAGTGAATAGACCTGTGGCATTTATGCTGTTGACATTAGGTGTACACCTTGATAAGAGGTAGGTACTCCCAGTTACTAGGCATAAACTACAAGATCTACTTCAGGTCAAGGCCTACAAGGAACAATCTTCACCTTTGACATTAAGGGCACACCTTGATCAGAGGCCAGTACCCCCAGTTACTTGGTGAGGACTCCCCCTATAGATTCGACCCTATGAACAGAGTTAGCTTGAAGCACTTCATGACATGTGAATTTTCCTGCTTCATTGGAGGAGTTCACAGTTTCTCAGTGGAATCAACCATTGCTCTGTCACAATGTTCAGTTCTTTACATTTATGATCTTATTTACTGCTGCCCTTAATTCTTTTAGAGTGATTGTTTGAAAAATATTTCACACTCTTGTTCACCTGTTCTAGACATTTCCAGATTAACACATTCAGGTATAAAAAAAAAACCTTTTCTATTCTTACCATGAAACAAAGATTAAGAACTATAAAAGTTTTCGTTTATCTCAAATTCTGAAGTGCAGACACTTAACTCTCCAATTTATAAAGGTTAAACCTTTAATTCCTTTCAATTTGCAAGAGTGATTCTTATAAGTGAATACTTGTAATAATCACAACTCAATATACTAAACCAGAAACAGTTGCTGTTGTTCAGTGAAACTGATGGGGAAAAGATAGCAATTGGCAAAAAAATTCAATAGCATCTGATGACAGTGAATATGAATCATTTGAATGGGGACAATGAGAAGTAAATAGGATTCAAGAATTGAACTAAACTCACAGCTCCCTCTGACATCATGATGCAAGGATTATGCTATGCAACACACTGTTCTACATGCAGACTATGCACCAAGGATACATGAGGCAAGTATGCAATCAATTCAGGTTTATGCATCCAAGTCATGAACATTTTTATCCTTTTTCAGATTTTTTCAAAATATGATGCAGTGCACTATTCTACATGAAGACTGGACCCATGGTACTAGGCGGAGAACCTGGTCTCAAAGACCATCTCACACATGGTAGGAACCTCTGGGCAGATTTCCCTGCCTTTTAGTAACTTACCATTTGATATACCAGGGTTAACAAGGACAATGCAACATAAAGCAGTCCTACATGCATTGAACATCATCAATGACAGTCATGCAAATGATGTATGTAGACATAAGACACATGCATTGACTGTGTACACTAAATGAACCATTCACACTCAGTCCAAGTATGCATTCAACAACAAGCATGCATTGCACTGACACAAAACACATGCATTTACACAAAGTCTATATAGTGCATTAATTGTATACACTAAAAACCATTCAAATTCAGTTCAGCAATTGGCAAGAGAAGAGCATCAGATATATGCAGAGTAAAACTCAGTAGCTGAGTCTGGAGTGCAGACTGATCAGCTAGACAAGAGAAGATCATACATCAAACAAGCAAACCAACAATTTCAGATAATGGAATTTTAAACAAGGTTCAGAACTAACCTGAAATGTAGAATCATGGGGTTTTCTGTTGAGTGCCTTGGTTTGTTAACCCCTGTTTATTCTTTGACCCAAGGCACACCTGCAGCATTATGATAATTTTGATCCTGCAGGGACCCAAGCAGCTTTGGGTCCTGCATTTACCTTGACAGGTGTTCTAAACATTCTTTTTGCAGCATTATCATCAAATTCCATTAGAAAACAATCAGACATAGAATGTCCAAAGTTTCCACAGTAATAACATGAAACAACAGATTATCTGGTCCTATGATGCATATCAACAGCAGCATGAGACCTATGAAACTTAGCATGAAATGTTCTGTTGTTTACACGAACATTTTGTTTCTTACTAGCAGCATTGGGAGCAGGAAATTTTACAGATTTAGAATTAAATTGAGTTCCTTGAGTATGCCAACAGTCCTTGACTGTGTAGCCATGCCTCCCACATTCGAAACACCTTGGGTGCTTACCTTTGGAGCCAAGGTTATGTCTGTCAAACATCTTTTTGTTAACATGAAAATTAACAGGTTTAGGGTTGAATCTCTTTCTCGGATTCTGCCAACATTGAGCAGCAATGTGGCCAAACTTCCCACAACAAAAATAATTTAGATTCTGTCTCCTAGAATCATGATTTCTAGCATGAAATTCTTTAACATTCCGATTACCCTTTTTCTGATCAGACAGAACTTTTCTAGCATGCTTTCTGTCATCTTGTTTCATCACAAAACACTCACTCATAAAGTGTCCATGCTTACCACAATAATGACAAGAACAAGAACCATTAGATTTATTTAAAACATGGCACTTATCAGATGAGTTTTTAGCATGCAGATTGTTCCTTTGAGTTTTTGGGGTTTTCTGATTTTTATTTCGTTTTTGAATTTCCTTAGCAGCATGCATATTTGAAGAAGAAGCTGAAGTGCTAGCTAAACCAGAGCTACGAATAAAAGTGGTGTACAGCTGGTTCTTCTTAGCTTGCTTAATTTCAGAAATGTTATCAATCTTCTCACATTGATCACTTACTACATCTTCCGAAGATATTTTCATTTTGCCTTTATCCTTAGTAACCTTAGATGAAGTACCATTCAGCTCAGTAATTTTACTTTCAAGGAGATTATAAGATTTTCTGAATCAACTTTCTCCTTTTCACAGCTAGCCAGTTTTTCTTTTAATAACACAATTTCATTTTCCAAATCAGCAGTGTGTATTAAAAAACTAGCAATTTCTTCATCACTGCAATTGATACACTCTTTCAATACTGATTTCTCTTTTTCAATCGTCATCCATCTTTCAGAGAAAACAGTGTTAAGAACCATCAACTTTTTATTTTGATCTTTCAAGTAGACATTTTCTTCTTTTAGAGATTTGATTTGTTCCTTTTGAAAACTGTCATCAGAATCAAAATCATTAATCATGTCTTCGAGAATGGCACATGATTTACAAGAATTATCTTCACTGATGAGTTTGTTTCTAAGATCTTCATTATCAGATTTCAACTTGTTCAACTCATCTTTTTCTTTATTCATGTCAAATTTCAAGTTTTCATTTTCAGCTTTCAGACTTCTAACCTCATGCAACATTTCTTTTCTTATTTTTCTCTTTTCAGATTTCAGTCTATCATATTTATTCAATAAATGCTCATTCAATTCAATCATATTTTCCAGAGAAAAATTATTAGTATCAGAGTTTACCTGTGACGAAATGTCCTCCTCATAATCTTCGTCTTCTTCTGTTGCCATGAGACAATTCACTTTATCCTGGGTTCTGCTGCTTGCTATCATCTCGACCACTTCGGAGGCACTGCAGTAATTAACTACACATGGAAACTTGTCAGTGTTTATAGCCCTTTGAGTTAGCTCCAGGGCCTTCTGATTATCAGAGAATTTTTGTCTGTCTGAAGTTTTCCATAAGGATTCATCCTTTGGAACTTCATAGGAACTGTGTGCAATGACTATCCACAGATTTGGATTAGTTTGCATCACATATTCTCTGAACTGATTAAACCAATTGTAGAAACCCGAACCTTCAAACTTCGGAGGATCAACAGTGAGTTCCATGCTTTAGACAGAATAAGAGTTCTAGGAAGAACACCCATCAAGCACAATGAATCAACTCAAATAACACCAAAAACAAATGTGCAAAGCAAAGCACAAGTCAATGAAGCAACACACGATTTCAAAAGACCCACTCTGAAATGCACCAGAAGCTAGCAGGATCCTTTGCAGATTGTTAGATCTGATAGATCAGAGACCGCTCTGATACTAAGTGTTGGGTTCGGTGCAAGTATTCAGAGGGGGGGTGAATGAATATAGCCTATAAAAATTTCGCCCAATTAACAACTAGAATGCTAACAAGATATAGCTCAATTAGAATTTCGCTCTCTTGACAAATTAAAACACTCTAAGAAAACTAATTAACTCTTCTGCTCAACCAGAAGCCAAACACATGGAGCGCCCCTATGCAATCATCTAGCGGAAGCAAACAGATAGAAACATCAAACCACTGCACAAGGGGTTTTTAGGTGGTTCGGTCCAGCAGACCTACATCCACCCCACACTCAACCCGAGTGTGGCTTCCTGCTGACTCACAGCTTGAACAGCTGGGCATCACAGCTTGCCATACATCAGCTGGGCCTCACAGCTTGCCATCCGCTGAGCATTACAGCTTGCTTCCGCTGGGCAATACAGCTTAGCCATCGCTGACTCACAGCTTGAACCCGCTGGGGATTACAGCTTAACCCGTCCGAGACCAAGTCTCGCCAGCTGAGGATTACAGCTTTACCTGTCCAGTGGAATCCTCCACTGCAAATGCTGAGCCTCACAGCTTGCTCCGCTGACAAACAGCTTGAAGAGATGATAAAAGATAAAACAAAAGATAGACAAAACAGCAACGGAAAGCTGAAATAATGAAGCACAAATATAGCTCTCGAAGGAGCAGTTCTGGCTTGGATTTGATCCAAAAGCCAGACAACCTCAACCTCTCTCTCTTTCTCAACTCGAGCTCTCTATCTCTCTCTTTCTCTTCTTTATCTTCTGCTCTTCTTCTCTTTCTCTTTTCTTCTCTCTTCTTTCTTCTTCTGCTCTCTTCACTCTTCTTCTTCTCTTCTGCTGGATCGAAGTCTCTGCACTTCTGCTTTTTCTTTCTCCACTTCGATCACATTCATCTGTGGACGAAGACCTCCTTTTATAACAGCAGCCAGCATGAGGGCAGCACTGGGCACGTGTGGCTTCCACATTTCCCGCCCAAAACTTTTGTCCACGTGTCAGCTTTCTGTCAGTCCTTCAGCCTCGGATCACGTGCCCTCCTTAAGCTTCACGATCAGAGCACCTGTCAGACAGAGTATCGGATAAGTCATCAGTTTAAGTGAAGAACTCTGTATAAACTTTGAAATGAAGTGCACTGTATAGACTTTATTTCAAATCCAATGTATAGACTTCGATGTATGGACTTTACAATGCAAATAGCAATGTATACACTTTGTGACTTCGCATGTTTTGCAATGTGCAGGCTTGAAGTTTCACATGCAATGCAGTGTGTAGACTTTGAAATGCCTGCAGCTGTGCAATATGCAACCAGTGTATAGACTTCAATGCCTTCGTCAAAAGCGATGTACAGACTTGCATGAGATGCATGCTCCAGTGCAGTGTATAGACTTGCGTTCAGCAGCAATGTATAGACTTTGCAAACTGAGACGCAAAATGAGACGATGCTTAACCTGCACTGACTGTACAGACTTATGCATGAGACGCTGAGGAAGACAGTGGATGTACAGACTTCTAAATGTACAGACTTTCCACCGACCAATGTATGGACTTGCTCAGCCTGAGGCACTGTATAGACTTTATGCGTCTCTGCCCAATGTATAAACATCATGTATGCAGTGCTGTGCAATGTACATACTTCATATATGAAGGCACTCGCTGTACATACTTGCTGAAGAGAATGCAATGTGCAGACTTTGACTCGATGTACAGACTTCACAACTGATGAATGCAATGCAATGCAATGTATAGACTAGACCTTAGAACGAATATGCAGACTTCAATGCATATGATGCAGCCAATGTATGGACTTGAGCAGTCTGCTGTTGAACAACCGATGTATAGACTTCACAGTCTGCTAAGCAAGCAATGTATGGACTTGGCCGAGGCAGACTGAAGAAGCAATGTACAGACTATGCAATGTTCAGACTTCATCTTAAAGCCAAGAGAAACTCTGTACAGACTTCCAATGAATGGACTTTAACCCAAGGATGCACAATGTATAGAGTTCGCCTTTGAAACAAATGTACAGAGTTTGAGGCAGAAGCCACGGCTGTACAGACTTCAGAAGAACAATGCATGAGCAAGCCTAACGGATGTATAGACTTTAAGATGTGTAGACTTTGCTCAAAGCCTTAGACGCTAACAGAGACGGACCGATGTACAAACTTTAAACGCAATGTATGGACATTGCATAGACGATGCATGAGGCACAGACACTGTGCATGAACAGTGCAGTGTATAGACTTATGCACTTTGAGTGCGTGCATCTACAGTGCAAATGTATAGACTTAATGTAATGCACTGGCTGTACATACTTGAATGAGACGCTGCATGAGACGATGCAGCTACAGTGATGTACAGACTTTGTCTAACGCAGTCCGTTGTACATACCTCCAATGCACAGAACATAATGAGTGATATGCATTCAAATCAACATGCCATCATCATATAAAAAAACATAATATCATAATGCACTCACTGTGTTACAATCATCAAAACAAAACAGCATTGCTATCATCAAATCAACATATCACATGCTTGTGCCTAAGGGGCACAACATGGAGGACTAGTAAAGGAAACTCTATGTTGTTTTCCAGCCAAACAATCAATACATGAGTTCAGATGTGTACCTTTGAAGTTTGGTAAGACTTCTTTCTTGGAAAGAACCTACAATCCCTTCTCGCTCATGTGTCCCAGTCTCCTATGCCACAACTCCATACTGGAATCTTTCTCAGGAGCATTCAACTGATCACCACAAGCTTGAACCTGCAACATGTATAAGGTATGACATTTCTTTCCAGTAGCAACAACAAGAGAACCCTTGCTAAGCTTCCATTTACCCTTGTGAAATCTGCTATCATAGTCTTCATCATCTAACTTTCCAACTGAAATTAAATTCAGCCTCAAATCAACCACATGCCTCACATCCTTAAGTACCAACTTGCAACCAAGATTGGTCTTTATATGAATGTCGCCCATGCCAATGATGTCTGCCGTCCCATGGTTGCCCATCTTGACGACACCAAAATTTTCAGCCTTGTAGGTGGCAAAGAACTCCCTCCGTGGTGTAGCATGGTTAGAAGCACCTGTGTCAATCACCCACTCGAGGTCCTAACATACGCAAGAAAAAATATCATCAGAAGTAGACAAAATCAGATAATCATCACCTTGTGCTGTAGCTGTGACATTCTCTTTTGACTCTGCATTCTCTACTTCTTTTCCCATTTTCTTGTTCTTCTTAGGTTGCCTGCACTGATTCTTGAAATGGTCTTTTTCTCCACAGTTGTAGCAAGTAACGTCCTTTCTTGGCCTTGACTTACTTCTGTTCTTCTGTGAATTTCCTCTACCTCTGGACTTTGACCTTCCTCTATTCTCTGAGACAAGTGCCTGTGAATCACTGTGAGAAATTCCTGAATTCTTTCATTCAACAAACTGCTTGTTACTTGACTCATGGAGACAACTCCATCTGGTGCAGAATTGCTGAGAGAGACCACCAGTGTCTCCCAGCTTTCTGGCAACGAACTGAGAAGTAACAATGCCTGCAACTCATCATCAAGAGACATCTTCATAGAGGATAACTGGTTAGTGATACTCTGCATTTCATTCAAATGCTCAGCAATAGAAGTGCCCTCTTTAAACTTCAAATTGACAAGTTTTCTAATCAGGAAAGCCTTATTTCCAGCTGTTTTTCTTTCATAAAGACCCTCCAGCTTTTTCCATAGAGAGTGTGCAGAACTCTCAGTGGAGACATGATGAAAAACACTATCATCAAGCCATTGTCGGATAAACCCGACAGTTTTCCGATCTAACATTTTCCAGTCATCGGGTGACATTGTTGCGGGCTTTCCACTATCTCCTTTCAATGGACCATACAGATCATTGCAATACAAGAGATCCTCCATTCTTGGTTTCCATATCATCCAGTTGTTTCCGTTTAAACTAATCATGCGGGATGAGTTACCGGCCTCCATGTTCATACACAAATAATCAAAACTGATCTAAACAACCTGTAGGTGGCTCTGATACCAGTTGATGGGAAAAAATCCCAATGCTATGTGTACTAACAAATCTTGAAACCGTGTAATGCAGCGGAAAAATCAATTGGAACACAACCACATGAACACCAAAGATTTACGTGGAAAATCCCTCCAATGTGAAGGGGAAAAATCACGGGCAAGCCACAGGATAAAACTTCACTATGAACAATAATGAAAGTACAAATAACTCAAGTCTCTTGCCAAGGCTTGAGTTGGAATTACAAGAGAGAACTGGGATTCAATATAACTGAACTCTCCTACTTGATCACAGCAGATTCTACTGCAAACCTGATCTTCCCTGTAGTGAGAAACCTGTTCAGTTGATGAAGATCTTCCCTTCTCTTGTTCTTCTTCTTCTGCAACACCTTCTTCCCGGAGCTACAGTAACCCCTCTTTTGCTCTCTTGATGACTTCCTTGAAAAATACCTTGGATCTAGGTTTTAGACCCCAAATAAGATGTTTTATACATCTAGGATGATCAAGGGACAACCTAGGGACCAGATCCACCAAACCTGCCTAATCCCATGACTTTTGGGATTAAATAAACCAAGGAAAGGATTCCTTTTCGGACATGGAACAAAAGGTCAAAGATGGCTGCCTCGGGGCTGCCGGTCGACCGGACCTACAATGGCGGTCGACCGGAAATTCTCAGACAACCGCATCTTAGCCCCCTGGGAAAATCGGTCGACCGGAAGTAACCCGGCGGTCGACCGGTTCCGGTCGACCGGAAAAGCTTGGTCGGTCGACCGTTTCTGCACGGGCTGAAAAAAAAGTGATAAAGGGCCACGTGCCCAACAGCGAGGACTTTTTTAGGTTATCACAACCATGGATATGGCTACTAGAATCTCTTGTTATACAACTAGATGAGAGTTGAACCATGGTTTCCAAATCATGATCGTGGCTGTGGTGTGCAACCAGAAAGCGTTGGTGCATTGATCATCCAATCACGAGCTTTGTGTTTTTAAGGAGAATATATATTTGTTGTCACTCTTACCTTAAAAAAGGATTTGTTCTTTTTTCTGTTTGTTGCCTGTGCTTTATATTTGGTTTCTCACTCCATTTGGGTTCTGCATCTAAATTTCAGGTAATATGACCATGTGTCGTCACTCTGATAATTATCCAATCTTTGTTTCACGATTACAGCCTCTTTTTCAAGCAAGAAATGGAGCTTTCCTTAATAGGACTTCAGAATGCTGGAAAGACATCCCTTGTGAATGTTGTTGCAGTATGTGCATGTATCTTTTTCCTTTTTCTGGTGTTCAGATTTTTTTTTCACATATCTGAGGAGCTTGTGACTTCTTTGTTTCCATTTCAGACCGGTGGCTATAGTGAAGATATGATTCCCACTGTGAGTTTGTATCCTTGCGCAGAAGTGTTCGGGAATTAATTCTTCCATTTAACTGGGCTGCACATTAATAGTGTACGTATATGTACAGGTAGGATTCAATATGAAGAAAGTTACCAAGGGTAATGTTACAATAAAGTTGTGGGATCTTGGAGGACAACCCAGGTTTCGCAGTATGTGGGAAAGATATTGTCGTGCTGTCTCTGCTATTGTGTATGTACCTTAATTGTTTTCATTATTTTTGTTTAAAATATTACTTATTTATCGTATACTGTATCCCACTAATTCTTTTTCCTCTTGAGTGTTGTTTGTGACCAAATTCTCAGACAGGCTAGCACATAGGGGGACAAAGGACATTTCTTGCATACTGTATTTTTGACACCAGATAGCTGTTGGACACAACAGGAACCAAACTTGCAATACTGGAGTTGCATTTATAAGTGCCATTTGAGAACGTTTAGGATGGCATCTCTAGTAGAAGTTTCGAAATGCAAAAAAAGATCACCCATTCAGAGCAGTGAATTATACCATTTAGATTGGGCACTCCAAAATGTTTCTATATTGTAATCCAACCGACCTCAGGATTTTAGCATGCAAGGTTATCAATAAATGCGATATTAGGGAAGTAAAATTGTAGGTCTTAAATATATCATAAGGTAATCTTGTCACTTCAAAGATGCAGGAGGCATGTTTTCTTTTCCACTAGTTTGGTGGTAGGACTGATGAATATTATCTTCTGAAAAGAATTTGTCAGGGGGATTCTACATGAATGGCCGAAATTCTGGAGAGAACTTGTGTGCAAATTAACCCAGCTCTTGAAGGAGACATTTCATACAGAATCCCTTTCCTCATCTTTTTTTCAAGGGACTACGGAATGAGATGGACTTTAATGCATCGGGTTTTGATTCAACCCAGATCCCTGCCTCAGGCTTGGTGTCTCAACATTTAGATAAAGTTACTAAAAATTCTTTTTCAGTAGTGAATTTCTTTAGATGAAGATCAAATTTTATAGCTGACCTCAATCATCAATGTTTATTTATATGTTGTATTGATAGCTGATGATTCAAAGATCATCAATATGTATTTATATCTTGCATTAGAGTATGAATAATCCTGATAACCCACCAAAGCCCAAAATTGTAACTTTCATGCCATGTTCGCCTTCATTATTTTATTTCCTGCGTGATTGGTATTTATTCTCATTAACATTTTCATGTCCTCTTCTGATGCCTTCTCAAGTAATCAATGCCGATTTTCAGAAATGGGAAAAAGAGAGAAGAAATGGAGATCGCCTTTACTGCATGGAAGAAGGATTGCCAGCATGCAGTTGATGATGAGGTTGGAGTCACGTGAGGTCTAATGTGCCGAAGTTGGGAAGGAACCTCCCCCTCTCTTTCTCAACCCACCTGAGGAGAGCTGGGCCTAATGTGTGATGGACTTGAAGCTGACTCTTTGGGCCAATGACAACCCAGAAGGTGCTTGGCATGAAGGGTTCCTGTAACCAGAAGGAGCACCATCAGTGTGGATCCACCAAATAGACACGGGGGGAGAACCCTTTGACAGTCGAGTCAGTCCAAGTCCTTAGTCATTTAAAATAGAGTGAGATTGCCAAAAATAGTAAAGAAAAGATGTTCACATGTTCCATACCTGGACCTCCTTTCCCTAAATAGGAGGTAGGTGGGATGCTTTTATGACTTCCTATATGGCACTAATCTTTTGGCCTTCTACTGGAGGTGTGAAGTATCCAGGTATTGGGTAGGGGGGCCTGAGTCTGAGTTTTCTGGCCATGCTGGTCTGATTGCTATCTGCTGGGCGACATCCTAATCCACGGTCTGGGATCCCCTCTTTAGGCCACTAGCTGGATCTCCCTAGGTGGGTTGATTGCTTGATCGGCCCATGTGTTGATCCAGGCCACATCAAAACTATCGACCTATGGGTAGACCAGTGCATGAATGTAGTCAAAAGAGCAGGATAAGCATGTCTTTATGTGTCAGCTGTTCATGGGCGTTTTTTCCACTATATATGCCAATTTTTGGGTGTCACACACGAAAACATGATAGAAGAAATGGGCAGAAAAGAGTGCTTGATATACTTTGTTTAATGGAATGTGGAAGACACTTTGCAGGCCCCTAACATCAGAAAGAAGATATGTACACCTTTACAGTTGAAATATTCATCCAATTTTGTAGATGAAGGGCAGAGAACTTACCTTCACTAAAGCAGCAAATGCTTGCAACATTTAGGGAATTTGACCAATCGAGTATTGCTCTCATGTTGGTCATATTTTGTCTTTTATTATCAACATATTTTTCACATAAGAAACTGCAAGTTACTAGTAAGTCTCTTCATGATATTCAATGCCATATGGTTCTTTCACGTCATTTATTGTTTTGATGTCTAACAAGTGAAAGAGGGGGGATTTTAATTGTTTGAGAACAAGTTGATGCACTTAGAAATAGGAAAGTTATTTTTGTGAACCAATGAGAATCATAGAGGAGAAAAACTTCTAAAATAATTGGAAAATCAAAAGTGGGATATGTAAGTAGACAGCTATCAGACGAAAAAAAACAGCAAAAGAGGTAAAAGTATATGAACTTTGATGGAAAGAAACATAGGGAAAGCCCATAGAAGGAAAAAGTTTGACAAAGACAGTAGATTTACTTTAATTTATTTTCTTTCACCATGTGAGGCTGCTTATCACCATTTATTGTTATGCTATTTATGGTGTACCTCACAATTTTCTCAATCAAGGCTCTTTATTTATCTAAAAATTGTCTACGAGGACACCTATAAGCATTCAATTAATTAGACAACTAAATGCATCCCAGGAATGTGAAGAATAGTAGAACAGACAATAGATGGGATTATAGATAGAAAGTTTTTGAAGTTCCTCTTGTAAATGGTTTCTGGTAGGGGGAATGATGAGGAGTGGGCCACCGGTGCCCTGCTCTCCCCAGACACCTGACATCAACTGCAGTTGTCTTTGACATCCAAAAAATGCTTTCTGGATGTAGGTCGAAGACCTCCCTCCTGCTCCAGAGTCTTGGTTCAAGCTCTCTCTCTCTCTCTCTCTCTCTCTCTCTCTCTCTCTCTAAGGCCACTAGGGAGAAAAATACCCAGAAAGAACTTGATGGGCCGGAAAGGCTGGATGGGAGCATCATTTTCTGGGCACTCCACGGATTACTTACACAACTAGACGAGCTGAACTTTACAACTGATGAATTGTTACTAACTGGAAGGCCCTTTAATCATACCCAATCACTGGAGCTGAACCCTTGGATGGTCTGTGTAGTTCTCTGGTACACACACACACACACAAAGGGTGGTGCCACCTACTCCAAAATCGTGTGATTCAACCTTAAAATTTTAAATCCACACCATTAAATCTTCTCAACTATCAATAAACTATTTATATATTCTAACTTATATATTTCTGACACTAGAATAATGAGGACCAAGTGTATATAAAATGGAGGGTAAGATCTTCTCTCTCTCTCAAAAGGGTGGTGCCACCTACTCCAAAATCGTGTGATTCAACCTTAAAATTCTAAATCCACACCATTAAATCTTCTCAACTATCAATAAACTATTTATATATTCTAACTTATATATTTCCGACACTAGAATCATGAGGATCAAGTGTATATAAAATGGAGGGTAAGATCTCTCTCTCCTTATATATATATATTTAGGTTATTGTACGCTGCTCTGCTGGCAGCGTTTCTGTGTTGCTGGGGTGCCTTCGGCACCCAAAAGTTCATGGGTGGGTAAAAGTGTGACACACATGGGCTGTCTATCTATCTTTGCCGTCTGACAATATTCTATCATTGCCTCCTTCCCGTCTTGAATGTAAATCTTCCAGTTGGAATGAAACGAGATCAAAAAGGGCGAGATGGAGAGTCAACCTTTCCCATTGTACGTCATCCGGTTACTCCTCTACTTCAGTATCCGGGCCCTCTTTTGATACCTAATACCCCAGACAGGAATTTTACTCTAATCCCCCCAATCTGTCAGAGGAATTTTGCTCTACTTGAATGAGATCAGAATAAGATTGGATTGAATCCCCAAATTTTACCTAGATCTTGTCTACTACCCCAGACAGGGATTTTTCACTACTTCCCCAACCTGTCTGAGGGAATGTGGTGGGCCAGATCTACGTGAGACTTGAGATTCAATTTGATCTCATTCTGATCTTGTTCAAGTAGAGCAAAATTGCCGGGTGGTTTATTCCAAAGGTTTAACCTAGGTAACGAAGGAGTAACCATCAAAAGCCTCTGAAATATCTAATGTTTCCCAAGAAGAAAGAGAAGTGAGGAGAAGTGTAGAAAAGAGTCCAGTTGCAGTAGGATAAGTAGGAATCAAGTCATTTTTTCTCTATAATATCTGTCCATAAATGAAAAGTATTGAATGCTTGTAGACTACACAATGTTTATGCCTTGTTGGGGTTCATTTTGGAGTATGGATTATCCTGAACAAGTTGGGATTGCCAACCAAAAACAAGAGAGCTGCACTGCAGAAACCAGCTTAATGGTAACCACTTAGTCAATACTTTGAGCTATATATTTGTCCATTTAGATTTTATTAGGACTATACTCTCGTTGGACTGTGTATTGGAACCTTATCAACTGACTAATGCAAGATATATGAGATAACGAGGAATTAAAGTTCCGTTTCTTTGTTCGTGTAAGTTGCATTGTTTCTCAGGGTGAGACAATGAGAATCCATGATGTGGGTTTAAGATGCATCAGAGAAAAATCTGTTAATTAATCTCTTCTACGATCCTAATTGCTTTCTGTATATTGTGTCTCCACATACACGCCTTATAATGGCAAACATCCATCTCTGCACAAAACCCCAATTTGGTACGCTTTAAGTTTTTGTTTTGCCAAATTCCTAGCTTCTTCTCCGCATCCTGTGTTATCATCCTCTCATTAAACTCTAGGACATTGCTTATTTGAGTATAATATAGAAGACTGTCCATTCATATCAGTGCTACATCTTGCTTGACATTCACATACTAACATAGGAATTCATGATTTAAATCCATCCATAGGCTCGGAGGAGCTCATAGGAGGGAGGGGGAGACTGGCGGCGCCACCACTGCTACTGGGATTGTGAGAGAAAGGGAAAAGGAGTGGTGGCGGTGGCGACTTCTCCTTGCGGCAGGCAGAGTAGGAGGAGAGGTGGTGGCGGTGGTGGCTTGGAAAGGGGGGGGGGGTTCTCGTGGGCCAAGAGAGGGAGGGAGAAGAGGAGGAGGTGAGGGGCGGCAGCCATCCGAGAGAGGGAGGTGGACCGGGGCTGCTGCGAGTGGCAGGGAGAGGAAGATGGGGAGGCGGGGACGACGGGTAGAGGTCTGGGGGGGCAGAGAGAGATGCAGCGAGATAGAGAGAGGGGGAGGGAGAACGAGAGGGGGGGGCAGGGCTGCTGGAGGGGTCGCTGGGGTTGGGGGGGCAGACAGAGAGATGCAAGGAGAGAGGGAGGGGGGAGGGAGAACGAGAGGGGCGGGGCTGCCGGATGGGGCCTCGGGGTCTGGGGGGCAGAGAGAGAGAGGGGGACGGGGCCACCGGATGGGGCGTTGGGGTCAGGAGGGGCAGTGAGAGGGAAGCAGGGAGAGAGGGGGGGAGGGAGAACGTGGGGGGGGGGTGCTGGAGGGGGGCGCTGGGGTCTTGGGGGGGCAGAGAGAGATGCAGGGAGAGAGAGAGGGGGGGGGGGAGGATGGGGCCGCCGGAGGTCACTGCAGAGCAGTGGGTCAGCACAGCCGCCGGCCTTGACAAGGACCCCCTGGGCGTCTAGATAGCGGTCTGGTCCTGCTATCACTGCACCACCAGGCACCCCAGCAGCAGCAGCCCTCATCCCCGGCCGGCACCCCAGCATCGGTGACCCCCATCCCCAGCCGTCACCGTGTTTCCTCTTTGATTGAATTGAAAAAGAGAGAGAGAAAGAGAGTAAAATGGGGAAAGAAAAATTAATGGTGAGGAGAAGGAATATTCTCCAGAATATGGGTAAAACGGGAAAAGAAAAAAAATTAAAGGTGAGAAGGAATTTTCTCTGGAATATTCTATTTTGTAGATGGTTGTTAACCGGAAGGGCTTTTTAATAAAGGTTAGAAGAATTGGGTGGCTTATTAATAAATACTTGTATTAGGGGGGCTGATTCCTAATATAGCATAGATTGTAGGGGTCAAATACTAAATAACTCTTATTGATTATAATTGGAAAATATTATGCAACAAATTTTTATTATTATCATTTGGTCCACTTGTAGGTATGTTGTTGATGCAGCAGATCGTGATAACTTGCCCATCTCCAGAAGTGAACTTCATGACCTGTTGAGTAAACCATCATTAAGTGGGATCCCGCTGCTTGTTCTTGGGAATAAAATTGACAAGCCCGAAGCTCTCTCAAAACAGGCTTTGACAGATGAAATGTAAGACATCCATCCTTTTTCTTTTCATTTTTCCTTTCTCGAGAAGAAGCAGGCAGGAAGGGGGAGGGGTGTTGCATCCTCTGACATAAATTCTCGTCACCCTTCTGCAGTGCAGGAAACTTTGATGCTAATATTTTATCGTTTTGCAGGGGGCTCAGGCACATCACTGACAGGGAGGTTTGTTGCTTCATGATCTCATGCAAGAACTCCACCAACATCGATTCTGTTTTAGATTGGCTCGTGAAACACTCCAAAACAAAGAATTGATTGTAAAGATGTTGTCTTTCTGCAAATTACCTCTTAACTATGCTTCTGATCTTCCGGACATTGACTTTGTCTCAGGTGTAAAATTTCCTTTTTGAATGCCAGGCTAGTTGTGTTGTGTGAAGAAAAATTTCTGTATCAAGAGTACATGAAAGATAAATTATGTATACTGCTTATTTCGGTGAACAGCACACCTATGTGACATTTGGGAACTTCTCACTGTCCATGATAAGCTAACAATGAACTTGAGCCCTTATGTCAATCAGGTTTCTTCTTGCTGCTTGTAAATTTGAGTGGCTCGGTAGTTTCATCCCAAGTCAGACTTCCAGTGATATCAAGACTTCAACAAGCTGCTTTACAGTGTTATAGCACAGTTGATTAGATGATGGAGAACAAATCTGTTTGGCATCAGGATTTCACAGAATGGGTGTGAGACTTCGGGCTGCCTACCCGGTTGAAGCGGTGGAGAGGGGGTTGCAGCACAATGTTGGAGGGGTGGAGTGTCGGCCAACTGCGGCGAGGGTGCGTGCATTTGGTAGGGAGATGATATTCTGCTCTGCAGGCTGTACACCGAACAACAGCAGGAGGCAATGGCGTTCGGAAGGTAGGCGGTGGGGGAAGGCATGCAACAGTGAAGAGGAGTATAATAGACTATTCGGGGAAAGAGATGTGCTTGGAGTGTGTGACCCGTGGGATGAAAGTTGAGAGGAACTAAGTGTGCTTGTGGAGCACACAAACAATGAAGGTACGTTGTGCAAAGGCAGATGTTCAGTTCTTTCTATATAGCACACATGCTCCTCACAGAGATCATGTGGATGCCCTCCAAAGTAGGCATCTATGTGTTTGAAGAGCGCATATGCTCTAGAGATCGCAGATGTGCCCAGCACAGCATTAAGGTGACCGAGGTCTACTTTCATATCTCTATCATACATGGAAGATGATATTCTCACCGTGGAACCTCTCCACAGCAGATATGTATGCTCCACAGCACGTTATGTGCTTTTCGCAGCACGTATGCCTACTCCCCAGCTTATATATATATTGCACCCCACATCATATATATATATATATATATGACTTTTGTAATATGGATGGTTAGTGGAGGTGTAAGATGTTGAGAAAATATGTTTTTTCATAAATTAATTGTTTTAGATTATGATAAAATAAACACATTTTAAATTTCTCAAGTTTTACGATATCTCAGAAGGTTAAGCTAGTTTACAGGTTTAACACAGTCCATGTCTCCCAAATATTTAGCTTAAAATCAAGTTTATTTTAGATAGGGGAAAAATTAGACGTTGTGGTGTCTAAGTGTCAAATATAGAAGAAACAATGCCCAAGGCGTTTTGTCTTAAAAAGAATGTTAGACGACTTATCGTCTACTCTATGAGATTAGACGATGTAATGTCTCTCTTAAAGGTTAATAGATTTTGTCCAACTCTATTTTAAGTAGTTAGACGATGCTCTATCTATTCTAAAGATCAATTTGTCAGTCTAAGTTTTTTTGTCTAAGAGCATAAGTTGGACGATTTTATCGTCCAAGTCGCAAAGTTAGACGGGAGATCGTCTCAGTCACAAATTAATTTAATAATTAGATGATACATCATCTAAGTTGAATAGTTGGATGATGTAACGTCTAAAAGTAAAATATTACGTCTAACTCTTTATAGGGGATGTAAGTTGGATGATACATCGTCTAAATCTCAAAATAGATGACAAATCATCTAAATGAAAAGTTAGATGATATATTGTCCAAAATCACTAAATGACAAATGCTATCGCCTAACCTCAATCCTTTCGTCTAAAATCAATATGCGATATATCACCCCAAGTTTGCACGTAGACGAATGTCACATCATCTAAGAGAGAAGTTGGATGATACAACTTCCATCTTCCAAATTTGGTCAAATAAGTTACTTTTTGACTATGCTTCGTCTAAATGTTACAAAACGATAAATTACACATTAAACACCTATGCCAACACTTAGACGCTATAGTGCCATGTAACACATACGGTACTCTTATCATCTTATATACATAAAATATTTAGACATTATAAAATTTTAGACCATGTCTTGACAAAATTAATGACGCTGACCACTTGACTAGTTGTATACATCCCACATTAAATGCCATGAATCCGTTAGGATATTTTAATTTCTAGACGTATTATATAAAATATTGTGTGCTCAAAATACTCTTATCACCTTTTGATTGTGAGATACACTTTATTTGCATGCCTAAAATTATTCATGCATTCAAATCCTAAAGGCACGTATTTCAAATTTTGTTTCTTTATCTCACGTCACATTAATAGTTGTATACAGAGAAAATACTTTTAGTATACTTACATATATATATAGGCTATGGTGACAGAGATATCAAACATGCAAACGGAAAATTTTCCAGATAGACATATTTGCGGCAGAGACCTTACTCACTTACCACCTGGACATAGACTTGCACATACAATGGAGGTGGGGTTCCAAAGACATCAAAGCCGCCGAATGTTGTGACTGGGTATCAGACTGTTGAAGGCAAGATGCACCAATTGATAGAAGATTCAGGGGGTTTACGAAAACCCCAGAGTTCAAGGAAGAAGATGACCCTCTCGTTGAGCATTCAATGAGAACATCTCCTGCAATCAAAGCAATCTCTGAGCAATGCCAAGGTTCATGTGCATCCATGCCTAAGGGAATCTTCACCACATTCAAGGCTTCATCCTTGAAGTTTCGCATCCCAGGAAGCAATCAAGAGGAGGCATATGCACTTCTACAACATTCTATGTCATCCTCCTCTTTGTCTGTCAGTTAGTTTTCATTGACAACATTGTAAAGTCCATATTCACTTATCAAGGAGTACTTGTGGAACTATAATCTGTCTACTGATAGTAAGAACATTTGTTGCTCTCGATTACCAGCACAAGGGGGTGCTAGGTTGGTTCGATGATACCGTGCAAATCAGTTGGACGCTAGTTCTCGGAAAAGTAGTCAGGTGTGAAATCACTTGTGGAAAAACTAAGTCACTTGATATGACTGAGTGGTTTGCTGAAACTTGATCAAAATTAGCTAGGTTGCTTGTTCCTAGAAAACAAGTAAAAAATGTTTGCTCAGACCTGTAAAGATCAACTGGGGACCTAAGCCCTGAAAAACTAGGGGGTTGTAATCAGGAATGGTTATAGTGAAAGCTCTTACTGGTTGGCAAGGGAACTGGACGTAGGTCTTCCTAGGAGGGCAAACTGAACCAAGATAAAATCTTATGTCTCGTGTGTTTGTTGGTGTGTTGTCTCTATGCGTACTTATTTTCTGCTACGTTTAACATCATTTAAATTTTTATATGTAGTTATTTTTATAAGGCACACATATTCACCCCCCATCTACGGTGTGCTGGCTACTGACAAGTTGCATCAGAGCACAGGTCTCCTTGTTTATAGGTTTAACTGCTAAAGAGCAGATCTAGATAGTAGTGAGATAGAGAGCAACATCAACTATGAATTGCAGGAAGGTCAGTCCACCAGCCGACCACCCCTCTTCAACAGACAAGACTACCCCTACTGGAAAACCTAGGTAATGAACTACGTCAAAGGGGTAGGCTATGATATGTGGCAAATCATAGAAGGTGGTGATCACATGATCACCAAACCCAAGGCAAAATGAGGACCAGTGGAGAAGGCTCATGCCGACATCAATGCCAAAACACTAAGTATCATGTATTGTGCGTTGAGCTAGGATGAGTTCAACTAGATGTGGACCTATGGAAGTGTTAAGGGGATCAGGGATCAACTAGAAGTTGGACATGAAGGTACGTCCCAGGTCAAGGAAACCAAGATCAACTTCTTAGTTATAAAGTATGAGATGTTCTAGATGGAGAAGGGTGAGACCATCAAAGAGATGCAGACGAGGTTCACCATGATCGTGAATAATCTCAAGGCCCTAGGCAAGACATATACAGAAAATGAGCTGGTCTTGAAGATTCTGAGGTCGTTGCTACAAGAATGGACCCCAAAAGTCATTGCCATAGAAAAAGCCAAAGATTTGAATCAGTACTCTCTCGCCCAACTATTTAGGAACTTGGGTACACACGAGCTCAAACTACATGGCCCAAGAGAGCAAGAAGAAGACCATTGGTCTTAAAGCTAAGGTGGAGAGTTCAGATGAGGAGTCTCAATCTACATTTAGCGATGGGAACGAGGGACTTGCAATGCTGTCCAAAAGGATTCAGAGAATCTTAAAGGACAAAAAGAGAGGTTCCATGTCGAGAAGGAGTGATCCCAAGAAGCTCAAATGCTACAATTGTGGCAAGACCGACCACGCCAAAGTAGACTATCGGGCATATGCCAAAGGGGACCATAAGGGCAAGACTGCAGCCAAGAAGCCAGCCAAGTCATTCAGTATTACACGAAAGAAGCCAAGAGTAAAGGCAATGACATCGGCCTAGAGAGACGAGGACAAATATGAAGATTCAGAAAGCTCTGACATCGAGGAGGAAGAGCAGTGAAAGGAATTTGGTCTCATGGCTGACCATGATGTCCCAGAGGTAAGCTTTGACAACTCATCTCCCTCATTGCATGATTTCAGTAGCGATGATGATTAGGAGTTGTCCTACGATGGACTATTGGCAGCCTTCCACGAGCTATATGATAACTTTAAGTCTAAGAGCAAATTACCGAAGTTGCAGGAGGATCACAAAAAATGAATTTTGAAAAAAAAGTTTCTAAAAAAAGCTTCAAAATGTAATTTTGAAAATGATCTCTTTATAAAGGACTTTGGGAAATTACAAGTTTCCCAAAAAAGTCTAGACCTATTGTTATCTATCTCTAAAAAGTCTATCAACAAGCAAGGTCTAAGATACAACCTTGAGATGATTCACAAAATAAGGGATAAGCATGCACCCATAAAGTTTGTTAAATCTGCATCTCATCCCAGTGCATACATTCATTGTGATAAATCTGGTCATACATCAAAAGCGTGTAGGTATAGTAGGCCGCATACTGCATTCTTTAAACATGTGTAGAGGTCGGCAGTACGGTCACAACACTACAACCAGACTGGTATGAACCCAAGTATGTACAACATGATGAACGATAAAGCATTAAAGTTAGACCCTAACTTTAACCTTAGAAGGAGATTTAGTTTATTGCATCTACATGCTAACTTCATGAAGAAACCCAAATAGATTAAAGCCATTTAGATTCCTAAACCTCTCCTCTGATTTCCTTGTAGGTGGGCTCGAGCACCAAGAGTTCAAAGTGGTTCTTGGAGAGTGGGTGCTTGAGGCATATGACAAGAAATGAGTCCCTATTCAGCAATCTAAGCAAAAGAAAAGATGGATAAATCATCTTCAGAGATAGTACCAAGTGCAAGATGACCGATCTCGGGTCAATAGGAGATGAAGATATGACCCAAATAGAGGAAGCAATGCTAGTGAATGGATTAAAGTTCAATTTGCTAAGTATAAGCTAGTTGTTTGACTTCGGTTTTGAGGTGACTTTCTCCAAGGATATTTGCGAGATCAAGGATACCAAGATGAAAGAAGTAAAGTTCTAGGCCCGTAGAGAGAGAAACCTCTATGCCTTAGATAAGGAAGAAGTGAGACGTCAGAACATATGTTTGATGGTAAAAAACAAACCAGAGATATGGCTATGACATAAGAGACTTGGGCATACTAGTCACTCAGTTATGAAGAAGCTCACCAAGCTAAAACTAGTGGAAGGACTACCAGTGATGGACTATCGACAGAATGAAATGTGCAAGGCATGCACCAAAGGTAAGCAAACCAAAGCTTCATTTAACGTAAAGGACAATGTAAGTACAACTTCACCCTTGGAGTTATTACATATGAATTTCTTTGGGCCAATTAGAACCCCAAGTTTGAGTGGAAAGATATATGGATATATCATCATTGATTCACTTACCTTCTTCTTGGTCCATAAAATTGAAGTTTTTGACGAATTTGTTAAGTTTAGTAGGAAGGTTCAAAAGGGTGGCTGATACAAGATCATGAACTTGCTAAGTGACCATAGCAAGGAGCTTTAGAATGTAGAGTTCCAAGAGTTTTATGAAGAGAATGGAATCGACCACAGTTTCTCATCTGCCAGCACTTCATAGTAGAATGGTGTTACTAAGAGAAAGAACCAGACCTTGGTGGAGATGGTCAGGACAATGTTGAATGAGACAAACCTCCCCAATGCGCAAAAGCAGTCAACACTGCCTGCTACATCATCAACTGCACCATGATCAGGCCAATTTTGAAGAAGACATCTTACAAGCTGTACAAGGGAAGGAAGCCCAAGGTTAGTCACTTCAAGCCATTTGGATGTCCCTATATGATCCATAATAATGGTAAGGAGGACCTTAGTAAGTTTGACACCAAGTCTGACAAGGGCATATTCCTTGGATATGCATCAAATCAACGGGAATATAGGGTGTTCAATAGGAGAACTTTCTAGGTAGAGATTTCTATTCATATTACCTTCAATGAATCATATGCTACTAAAGAAGAGTAAGGAGGCTCTCCCTTCATTGATGATGCATGTGACAAGTCGAGGAATGCAAAGGATAGAGAAGGTGGCAATCATCGCGAGGAGAAATAAAAACTTGATCTAAAGGAGGAGCAAAAGAAAAGGATGAACCAACAATCAAGGACCTGAGGCAAGATGATCAACCAGATGCGAGACTACCACGTGAATGGAGGTATGCACACAATCATTCACCTGAAAATATCATAGGTGATCTGTCTGCCCAGGTAAGTACTCGAAATCAACTCCAGCATTTTAATAATGTTGCATTCTCATCTTAGGTCGAACCCAAGAGAGTCGAAAATGCTATCCATGATGGCTATTGCGTTATGGCCATGCAAGAGAACCTAAACTAACTTCAACGTAATGACGTCTAGTACCTGGTTCCTAGACCATTAGACCACCCAATTATAGCAACCAAATAGATCTTTGGTTGCTATAATACAAAACTGATAGAAATGTATGCCCTACAAGCCAATCACATGAGATGTGATGGTGACATTTCTTGTAATATCTTATTCATATTTATATTAATGGCATTTATTCGTTGCATTTAATTTGTGTTAATGATTTGAATGTGATGAAGTCTCTGAACATGTGCGATGATGGCTAGGTCATAATGAGATTATGATAATGAGATCAGTCATCCAGATGCACATGTTCTAGATGTTCCCAGTCATAGGATCTTCAAGAAGGGACATTGAAGATCCGGATAGGTTGGCACACATGATACTTACTCATATGATAGGTGTGATTGTTCTCATAGTCATCAGTGTGGAGACACTGAAGTATGTGTGTGGGTGCTCATTAGTGGAATGAGTTCACTGAACTGACCCAATCTAGAATCCATGAATGGTAATCATACTGACTGTCAATCAGGGTATTCTAGGTCTCAGTAGCACAGTTGGATCTTAGACCTGAGTCACTAAAGATGTCTTGCATAAGGGATGCTGAGTATTTGATTACTGACTTATGGACTTCTGTTAAGTGGTCTTGTACAGTTAGTTATTCAGACTCAGTGGAACTCGTGCGAAGGTAATTAGTTTGACAACATGGGATCATTCACTCTTAATATGATATATGAGAGAGAATGCCCTACGGATTTGTACTCGGGAAAATCCCTGGCCAGGGTATGGGAGTTCATTATGAAAAAGAAGTTTTTCTAATGAACCTGTTTGGAGTACAGGATTCAGTTGAGGCAGGACTCAATAGGGTTTGACAGTTTGACCATACCCTAGTCTTGGTGGGACATTGGATGAATGAGGATCTATAACTGTGTGGAATCTGTAGACGTAAAGGTTCCTGAGTGGGTTGCTTATCCGCAATGTAATACCCTGGATTCTTATTGAATCTTTCGGATCCTTATTGGGTCTTTCGGACCTTCTTCGGAGAGTTTCGGATCGCTTTTGTGGGTCCTGAGTTGAGTTTTACGATACACGTGGGTTTTTCTCTCGTACGAGTTACGGAACCCTGTGGTGAGTTTATTTCTCAGTTCATCAACTCGAGGACGCTATAGTTGTGATGTACTTTTTGAGAGGATTGTTTCGACTATTTTTACGTATTTGTCTGAATTAGTCTATTTTTGGGTCAATTATCGAATTTTCAGAAATTAAGAAAATTTCCTAATTTCTTTCTTTTTCTTTCTTCTTCCTCTCTTCTCCCTTCTCATTCGCGCCGTGAGCTCCTCTCTCCCCCGTTTTCTCTCTTCTCTTGCCCTCCCGGCTCCGGCTACAGACGGAGGAGGCACAGGCAGGCTGAGGTGATGCCGTGGGAGTGGTCCGGAGCGCGATGGGGTGAGAATCGTACCGTTTCTGACGCGATCCCAAACGGTGGATTCAAAGCCGACGGTTGAGCTCGCGACGTAATTTTCGACGTGGTTTAGTCACTACGGTGCATGGAATCTTCGGTGGAGGAAGGGAGACGGATCACCTGCTTCTCCTCTGTGTTTTCCTACAGTTTCACGTTGTTCGGTGCGAGAACGAGCGGGTTCATACTTGTTTTGGGAAAATCATGCTTTTGGGGAGTTTGTAGGGTTCCCCGAAAAACGGCAACGGTTTTTAGCTAGATTAGCGTCATTGGAACCCCCAGTATGTCAGCATTCCATTTCCGTCAGTTTTGCGGCGATCGGTGGCCATTTGGGGCCGGTACGAGTCCGGGAATCCCGGTCACTCGATTTGGGTTGATTCGGTAGAATCGCTCGTTTCTTACGTTTTTGGTGTCGTTTGGACCCCTTCCAGTATGTGGAAGGCTTGTATGGTCATTAGGGATGTATCCCCTTCGTTTAGGTGCGAATGGGGCATGGAAAGGCCGAGATCGGCCGATCCCATATTTTTCCCACCGTGACGCTCTAAACGGTTTAACAGTAACCATTTCATTCCTTGAGCGGTTCATAGTGGACCGTTTCATGTTGAGTCTGTTCCGGTTAGAACGGCTGGATGTAGCCCGTTCTATGGTCTGAGCGGCCGGATGATAGCCCGTTCTATGGTCTGAGTGTCTCAGTGTTGACCGTTCTCATCGGTTGACTTTGGTCAATGTTTTATGTCGATTCGGGTCTGCGTGGTCACGCGACAGACCGTTTTATGGATTGCATGGCCCTTGTCTAGCCGTGCGGTGCCAGTTGAGCGGGCAATGGCTAGCCGTGCCATTCCCCTCATTGCATTGAACGGCACATGGGTGGCCGTGTTGTGTCCGTTGAACGGCCAATGTTCAGCCATTTCGTTTCCATCCGTTCCTATTGTTGCTTTGCATGGCCAATGTCTGACCGTGCTATGCCCTTGAACGGCCTGTGGCTGGCCGTGCCATTCCCTTCGTTGATTTGAACGGCTAGTTGGTGGCCGTGCCGTTTGCTTTGCACGGTCCCATGTCTGACCGTTTAGTTTGATGGAGCGGCTTCTCCCTAGACCGTTCCATGTCTTGGGCGGTCCTTTGTCAGACCGTTCTGGACCGTTTTGACTGGATTGCTATTCCAAGTCAGTTGGCCTTGGCGGCCCAACCTTCGTCCGTCTTGTCGTTGTAGCACCTTTCTTAGGTTGCTACAGGTCCGTCTGTCTTAAGCCCATGTCTTAGGGCGGTTAGTCTAGCGGTTCACTCTTGGACTACTGAGTCCGTGTGGCGTGTCTGTTATCGACCGCTTGGTGGTTTGTCTGGGCAGGTCAGTCGGAGTTTGACTGAGTCTAGCGGGTATAGCTTTGACCGCTACAGTCACCTCATGGCCCTGTCTATGACCGCCAGCGTCTGTGCCTCTGTGTATGTACAGAGTGTCGCTTTCTGACATTTTGGTTTCCAATTGTCCTGGCTCGACCTTGTGATTTGTCTGTCGTCCCGTGGATGCCTCTCGATGTCCTATGAAGGCTATGACCACGATATAAGGTAGTTAGACATGCCTTGGTTTCTGTACTGCTGTAGAGTCGTTGTCAGGTTCCGGTCAACCTGGTGTGACCCATTGGTTGACACGTGACCTTGTGTGTGTCTCGGCTATTCTGGATAGATCGAGACGGTGGTTTTGGATGTCTTGAGATGTCGTCTTACCTCGGTCTATGTGTCCAGATGTGCTGAGGGTCTTGGTGATTCCTCAGGTTTCCGTGAGTCATTTTATGTGGATGTGTCATTTCATCTAGCTTAGGATTAGATCGATTGGTGGCTTGTTCCGCCGTTACGCGACAATCTTGACTCCGAGTCGTGAGACTCAAGGATCGTTGTGTTAGCAGGTCTAGTTGTCCTATCCTGAGTCTGTTGGCAATTTGGTATGCTACCTTGGTGCTTCGTAGTATGTGCGATAGTGCTTTCTCGGCCTGTCTGTACTCCAGCACTCGCGTTTCTGAGTCTCTGTGTCTAGTGAGCCTCCACTAGTCGTAGCCTCACGACCTCGAGTGTCGGCCCACCTGGGAGTGGTGGTGGGGCAATTCTCGATATACGGTTTTTAAGCTAGTTTCTGTGGGCCCCTGCTTTACGGTAGCGTCCTGCTGGGGGGGGGGGGAACTAGCTAGAGGCCTGGTTCGAGGCAAGAGCCGGTGTGTAAACACGTGGTCAGGGGCATTTGGACTGACGCCGATGGGCGTGACCCTGACTAGTCACTCGTTACTGTAGTTCATGTTTTGGTTCAGCGAATATCTCAGTCTCTGTCGTTCTTGGCGTCCGTAGCGAGATACCTGTGGCGCAGTGTAAGACGTCAGTGGACGCATCTGGCTATTCTTCTAGTGAGGAGGTGCTTCCGTCACATGACACGTGACTCTCACATTTCTCGTGCGTCATGACCTCTCTGGGTTAGTCTTTTCTTGGCCTTACCCGAGGTCACCGTTGTGTGGTATGCACGACGATCTAGTCGTGTATGCGTTGCGCTTAGGGATCGTGCACGACAATCCAGTCGTGTAGGCTTTAGTGTTCCGTGTTTGTCTAGGTCTTTTATAGGGCTTGTTGCCTATCTTTGTAGGCCTTCGCCTTAGGCCTTGTGCTTAGTCAACGGATCGGTAACTCCTGACTCTGTAAGATCAGGGTTCGCCCTTCTGTTGCTGTTGGAGTAGCGTAGGAGCCGAGGTTCTGGTTCGGTTCGGCTTCTTTTCCCTTTTCTTTTAGCTGTTCCTACTCCTTCCGTTTCCGATTTTCTTTTTACAGCTTTCTAGTTGTAGTTTAGCTTTTCCTGCTTTACTACTCCGACTGTTTTAGCTGTTGTTCCGTGTTACTGCGTGTTTTTCAGTGGGGATCCGCGTGACCCCTACTGGGCCAGTGACACGAGACTCACCCCTACTTTTCAGGTGGGGTCGTCTCTGCTTCCTTTACGGTTCCTGGTGTGGCGTGTTCGTAGTTGCCAGCGGTACCTGCGTCGGGCTTCCCCCGACCTCAGTGTACGTCTTTCTTTTTGTCGATTGTACTTGTCTTTCCTTTGGACTGGACTTTAGTATAATTGTTAATTTTAACTATTAATGAAAAAGTAATTTTATTTCTACTACTTTAGTAAACCTGATTAATGAAATTTAATTGCCTACTGTTATATCTGCGACTTCAATGTACTATACGACATTCCTTTTTTCCCTTCGGAGCTTTACAGCTCTTGGGAGGCTTCATGGGTTCCAAGCGGTATTGGGTCTACTCGGTAGTCCTATCGGGTATATCCGGTATCCGGAGTCCGGGTCGTCACAGGTGGTATCAGAGCGGTTGTTGTGTGAAGTACATGGGAATCCGTGATATACAGTATCCAGAGTCCTAAAAGTCCAATACAATCTTTCGCTGGCTTAGGTTTCGCGATTCTTTGTCGCTTTGTTTCCGTGTGTTGTCTTGTGCATGCTGTGTCAGCACTGTGTGAGATGTTTTTACTCTCGTCAGGATGCGACAGGATGCTCTTTTTCGTCGTGGTGTTTGTCTCGATCATGTTGTACTTGGCGGAGTTTGCCGGTAGGCTTGAATCTGCAGTACATTGTTCGAGATTTTTCCGTGGCTTGTTCAGGTGGCTGGTGACTTTTCGAGTTGGTGTGATGGTCGTACACGTTATTACGTTGTTTTGGTCATCCCAGCTTCAATCTGAGGTGTTTCGCTTCTGTTGAAGTGTTTGTTTTATTGCCTCGATTGAGAAGATGCTCAAACAAACTTAGGATTTTCCTTCCTGGTGAGCTACTGTTAGTGAGCTCGATGCTTTTCATCCTGTTTGGTGGAGTCTTTTCGAGGTAAGCCTTAGAAGTGCTGTCTTAGTGAGACCTTTGTCCTGTGTCTACTTAAGTGTGGGCAGTATTTATTTTGAGCCTGATTTGCTCTTTGTTCGATGGTTGCTTGGCTTTGGACCTAATCCTTGTGTTAAGAGCCGTTGTGCACCGTGTTTGTCGTGCCGTGTCTAGCGGCCGATGTGTTGTGAAGGTTCATTTATTCCTTCAGGACGTAATGGTAAGCTGAGATTAGCCTTTCTTTTGTGCTTGTGCTGAAGCAGGTACTCTTCTTGGTTTGCACCTAGGCGACTTATGATCGGTTGTTCACAGGATCAGTACTCGTGGCATAATATGTTGCGATTTTCATGAATTGCGATGGCGCCGAGTGTGTGCTGAGATGCGGATACCGAGGTATTTTCTGATGCATGTGTGCGTTGTTTGAGTGCGCAGCAGAAGCGTGTGGGTTGATAACCCACAGGTCGAGGATCGTGTTGTAAGATTCTGACCAGTCGATAGAATTATTTTTCTCGATGTGACTTCATCTTGGCTTCGTGTGCCTTGATGTTGTCTGTTGCCATGCTGTTGTTCTTGAAGGCATTCTAGTGTTGGCACTGGCATTTGTGAGTGTTGGGGAATCTGTCGGCATTTCTGCTAGTTGAGTACCCTCTACTCTGTAATCCTTTCTTGGGTGTTGTGCTCTCAGGGCGTGATCGTGGTCCTTGAGATGCGTTTCTCGAGATTATTGATTATTCTTGTTGTCGTGGGTCTTTCCTTGGTAAGCTGCTCGTTGCATGGCTAGTCCTTCGTAGTCATGTGCTCAGCTATTATCGTGCCTTGATATGACCTAGATTGCAGTTGTGTTCCATGGTTCTGTGTTCAGTACGGAGCTTGAATTCTGCAAGTGCTGTTGTCGTTGTCGTTTTGTCGTTGCTTCCCTATGATTCTGCCTTAGCATCGTGTGGACCATGATCTTGCCGGTTAGTTGTCCTGTACTCTTCTTTCTTGATAGAGTTAGCATGCGACTCGATCAGATGTAATATCTGAGTGAGGACTGACTTGATTGTGCTTGTGGTCTGGTGCTGTCGTTGGAGTCCTGTGTGCCAGGTTTCGTGGTTGCCCTTGGCACTGGAGCCGATGATGTCGAGCCGTCAGCTGAGAGGACTATGCTTCCTTGTTTAAGCTGATGCTTTTCGTGTCTGTCGTTTTGTTTTCTCGATATCTATTTTCGTGGCATGGGTCGTGTCTCCTTTCCTGTGAGATGTAAGCAACGTTGTCTTGCTTCGGAGGTGTCAGACTTGTGTTCACTTGTGTGCCATGCTCGTTCTTTGGATCGATTTTCCTTGAGATCTAGAGCGTGTGCCTATGATTATGGTCTGGCGATGTCCCTCTGAATTGTGTTTTTCTTTCGAGATTCGCGTTGTTTCAAGTTGTGTCTTGGGGTTTGTTCATCCCTGCTTCTTCTTGTTCGTTCCTTAAATTTCAAGGATGAAATTTCTTGAAGGAGGGGAGGCTGTAATACCCTGGATTCTCATTGCATCTTTCGGATCCTTATCGGGTCTTTCAGACCTTCTTCGGGGAGTTTCGGATCGCTTTTGTGGGTCCTGAGTTGAGTTTTACGATCTACGTGAGTTTTTCTCTCGTACGAGTTACGGAACCCTGTGGTGAGTTTATTTCTCAGTTCATCGACTCGAGGACGCTACAGTTGCGATATACTCTTTGAGAGGATCATTTCGACTATTTTTACGTATTTTTCTGAATTAGTCCATTTTCGGGTCAATTATCGAATTTTTAGAAATTAGGAAAATTTCCTAATTTCTTTCTTTTTCTTTCTTCTTCCTCTCTCCTCCCTTCTCATTCGCGCCGTGACCTCCTCTCTCCCCCGTTTTCTCTCTTCTCTTGCCCTCCCGGCTCCAGCTGCAGACGGAGGAGGCACGGGCAGGCTGAGGTGATGCCGTGGGAGTGGTCTGGAGCGCGATGGGGTGAGGATCGGACCCTTTCTGGCGCGATCCCAAACGGTGGATTCAAAGTCGACGGTTGAGCTCGCGATGTGATTTTTGGCGTGGTTTAGTCACTACGGTGCACAGAATCTTCGGTGGAGGTAGGGAGACGGATCACCTACTTCTCCTCTGCGTTTTCCTATAGTTTTGCGTTGTTCAGTGCAAGAACGAGCGGGTTTTAGCTTATTTTGAGAAAATCATGCTTTTGGGGAGTTCGTAGGGTTCACCGAAAAATGGCAACGATTTTCAGCTAGATTAGCGTCATTGGAACTCCCAGCATGTCAGCATTCCATTTTCGTCAGTTTCGCGGCAATCAGTGGCCATTTGGGGCCGGTACGAGCCCGGGAACCCCGGTAAATCGATTTGGGTCGATTCAGTAGAATCGCTCGTTTCTTGCATTTTTGGTGTCGTTTGGACCCCTTCCAGTCTGTGGAAGGCTTGTATGGTCATTAGGGCTGTATCCCCTTCGTTTAGGCGCGAATGGGGCGTGGAAAGGCCGAGATCGGCCGATCCCATGATTTTCCCGCCGTGACGCTCTAAATGGTTTAACAGTAACCGTTTCATTCCTTGTGCAGTTCACAGTGAACCGTTTCATGTTGAGTCGGTTCCGGTTAGAACGGCTGGATGTAGCCCGTTTTATGGTCTGAGCGGCCGAACGATAGCCCGTTCTATGGTCTGAGTGGCTCAGTGTTGACCGTTCTCATTGGTTGACTTTGGTCAATGTTTTATGTCGGTTCGGGTCTGCGCGGTCGTGCGACAGACCATTTTATGGATTGCACGGCCCTTGTCTAGCCGTGCGGTGCCAGTTGAGCGGGCAATGGCTGGCCGTGCCATTCCCCTCATTGCATTGAACGGCACATGGGTGGCCGTGTTGTGTCCGTTGAACGGCCAATGTTTAGCCATTTCGTTTCCATCCGTTCCTATTGTTGCTTTGCATGGCCAATGTCTGACCGTGCTATGCCCTTGAACGGCCTGTGGCTGGCCGTGCCATTCCCTTCGTTGATTTGAATGGCTAGTTGGTGGCCGTGCCATTTTCTTTGCACGGTCCCACGTCTGACCGTTTAGTTTGATGAAGCGGATTCTCCCTAGACCGTTCCATGTCTTGGGCGGTCCTTTGTCAGACCGTTCTGGACTGTTTTGACCGGATTGCTATTCCAAGTCGGTTGGCCTTGGCGGCCCAACCTTCGTCCGTCTTGTCGTTGTAGTACCTTTCTTAGGTTGCTACAGGTCCGTCTGTCTTAAGTCCATGTCTTAGGGCGGTTAGTCTAGCGGTTCACTCTTGGACTACTGAGTCCATGTGGCGTGTCTGTTATCGACCGCTTGGTGGTTTGTCTGGGCAGGTCAGTCGGAGTTTGACTGAGTCTAGCGGGTATAGCTTTGACCGCTACGGTCACCTCGTGGCCCTGTCTATGACCGCCAGTGTCTGTGCCTCTGTGTATGTACAGAGTGTTGCTTTTCGACATTTTGGTTTCCAATTGTCCTGGCTCGACCTTGTGATTTGTCTGTCGTCCCGTGGATGTCTCTCGATGTCCTATGAAGGCTATGACCACGATATAAGGTAGTTAGACATGCCTTGGTTTCTGTACTGCTGTAGAGTCGTTGTCAGGTTCCGGTCAACCTGGTGTGACCCAGTGGTTGACACGTGACCTTGTGTGTGTCTCGGCTATTCTGGATAGATCGAGACGGTGGTTCTGGATGCCTTGAGGTATCGTCTTACCTCGGTCTGTGTGTCCAAGTGTGCTGAGGGTCTTGGTGATTCCTCAGGTTTCCGTGAGTCGTTTTATGTGGATGTGTCGTTTCCTCTAGCTTAGGATTAGATCGATTGGTGGCTTGTTCCGCCGTTACGCGACAATCTTGACTCCGAGTCGTGAGACTCAAGGATCGTTGTGTTAGCAGGTCTAGTTGTCATGTCCTGAGTCTGTTGGCAGTTTGGTATGCTGCCTTGGTGCTTCGTAGTACGTGCGATAGTGCTTCCTCGGCATGTCTGTACTCCAGCACTCGCGTTTTTGAGTCTCTGTGTCTAGTGAGCCTCCACTAGTCGTAGCCTCACGACCTCGAGTGTCGGCCCACTGATAACGCGAAAGTTCATCGTTTAAAACACGCGTATCAATCTTAAAAATTCCAACTCGCACTAGATGATAGAGAGACGTAATATGGTGGCGAGAAGGGTCGAATCCACAGGGAAGAAGAGATTTTTAAAGTTAAAAACCTTGTAACCTTTTAGAAAAACACTTGTGATTTTGCTTTGCTTAAAGAAAATTATGAAATGAAGAACAAACTAAACACTTAATTAAAAACACCTATGATTATGCGCCTATGCTATAGAAATTAATTGCATGAAGTGAAAAGAAGAGATAGAAGAAGGGGGTAGAGATGGAAGAAGATCAAGAACTAGATTAAAAGAACAACTCACTTCATTAACTAAAAAGAAAAAGTACATAAAGTGCAAGACAAGCTTACAACAAAGAGGTGACAAGATTACAATGAAGTAACATAACACAAAAGCAATGACAAAAAGAGGGGCCTGAGATGTGAAGATAGTAGTAGCAATGGTGATGACGCCGTCGTCTCCTCCTCGCCGAGCCTTGGAGAGGATCGCTCCGTCTTGAAAGAGATCGCCATGTACAGAGGTGGATGAAGAAGCCGTCGCCGTTCACGTCACGAGCCTTGGAACGTCGCCCGTCTTGATATGCACGTCGCCATGAAAGGGGAGTTGTGGAGGATAAACTTTGGAGAGAAATATAGAGAGAAATGTGGAAGGGTTTGTGTGGAGATGAAGAAAGAAGAAGATGAGAGAGTAAAACAGTGAGAAAATAAATATAACTCGTAAATAAAGAAGAATTGGAGGAAGTGATAGAAGAAGAAAATCTAGATATACATAAGAGGAAGAACTTTGATGAAGAACTCAGAGAGAAATAAAGAGTGTAAGGACTTCAAAACTGAGAAATAATAAAAGCTAGAACCTCGGATGAGTAGTGCAATCACATGATAGCAAGTTGAAAAATGGGAAATAACTTTCAAACCAGAAAGAATTAGAAGATGGCGTAGAAGAAGAAGTTGAAGATCTTTTAAAAATAAAGAACTTTTATGAAAAAAGTAAGAGGAGAAAATGAATAGAAGGGTGAGAAATAAGGGGAAGAACAGAGAGAAACACTGGTTCACAAATGAACATGACAGAACAGTGAAAAACACGAAATAGATTGAAAACCAGAAGGAATTAGAAGATGGTGCAGAAGAAGAAGTTGTAGAGAACGTAAAAGTAAAGAACTTTCATGAAGATAGCAAGAGGAGCAAAGGGACGGAAGAGGGTGAACTCGGTGAACTAAAAGATGTGAGAGGGAGAGAAAGAGTGAAAAATTGCCAAAAGAAGAACTCCCCTTCTCCTCCTTACCATGGGCTATTTATAAGGAAAGTTGGGTAGATAGAGGGTGGAGATTATATCAAAAAGAGATGGATGGCTGAGATTCAAGTGGAATATGATGCATGGGGAAGAGTAAAAGTAGGTGGGCACCCCCTTTCTTGGACTTTAGGCACCCCATTTCCCAAGGCTCATCATGTCTCTCCTTTATTTCAAACTTTGAATGTCCTTTTCCTCCTTTTCAAACTTTGAACTTTGAATTCCTTCTTTTCAAACTTTGAATTCAAAATTTTGAACTTTCTTCTCCCTCCAACCAAAATATGTGCTTTTTGACTTGGTCAAAGTAGTGGTGACACATTGCACTTTATTCCATAAAAATTACCACAATGTGCACATAAATCTCAAATGCTCATGATTATGCAATGGAGAATTAATGCTCATGCCCATCAACTTTAATTTATTATTAAATAAGATAATCAAATTAATCAATTTACGTGAAAGCTCCAATTTAAATGCGGAGTTGAGGTTAACTATGAAATATGCATAATTACCTAATTATATGCACATAAAATGGTGTACATGCAATGAATTGTCATAAGAAATGGACACTTATCACACCCCCCAACTTACTCATTGATAATCCCTTAGCAATGCCAATAAATTGAATTTTGGGACTAACAAGAGTTTACAAAATTCATGCTATCATATCCAGTTATCCCTTCATAGAATCAACCAAAGATTAGGAATCTGAAATCATTAATGCACACTAGCCTTATGTAGGAACTTAATAGTACATGATTAAGAATTCAATTTAAAGCTCAATAGCACTTGTGCATGTGTAACTATCAAATCCACAGCTTAGACAATTGCATCCCCCATTCGCTATTCCAATCAAATGCCTTTCAACCCTGCACCTCTTAGATCAGAGCATTAAGTATATTAGCTTTTTATCTGCCTTATTATTTTATCCCTTTGGGATCTTTTATCCCACACATAATGCTGCACTACCCTTCACTACTCAACGTGAACCTCGACTCTTGCCTTAGGAGAAGCAGGCCCAGTTTCACAGATCCAGATTCCCTTTTCCGTTTTACGCGAACCTCAACACGTCTTAGGTGAAGTAGGCCCGGTTACTAAGATTAGGGGCATTTTTCATGGTGTTTTTTTTCTTTTTCTATCTTTTTTTCCATAATGCCATTACACTTATTTGATAGATAATTTGGCAGAAAGCTTTGTAAAAAGATCTCTTTTCTTAAGAAGTGCAGAATATCAGACATCATACCTAAAATGACAGGGGGCTTGTCTTGCTTGCTTCATTAGTGTGCAACGTGAAATTTTTTTTTCTTCTAAAGTGCACATGAACTTTAAAGAGATTCTTATATCAGTTTTCCATGGCTAGATTGACTAAATTCCCCATCATCCTTCTCCCTAGTCTTTTCTATTCCAGAATTACTTTTAATTTAAGCATGAATTATGAGACTCAAAATGGAGTTTACATCTTTTCATTTGCATGCAACAATACATGATATCAAGTAAGAACTCAGATCAGGTTGTACTCACATGAAATGAAACATTTTTTTCTTTTCTCCCCCCCAACTTGAATGACATTGTCCTCAATGGCATGTAGAATATATGAACATGACAATACATATATGAATGCTTGGGAAGGAAAGGTACAACCTGGGGTGCGCAGACGTGGCTATTTTGGTAGGCAGTTTGGCGAACGACTTCTTCCAGCTCCTACAAACACAAATGAAAATGACTCACTAGATTTTTGAAGAGAAATGGTTGGGTTGCCTCCCAACAAGCGCTAAGTTTAACGTCTTCAGCCAGACGACATTCTTATATTTATCATGGGTCACTTAGTGGGATTGATTCCTTTGATGGAAGTTGTGTGTTCTCTAAGTAGAGTTTGAGACGCTGACCATTGACAGTGAAAATTTGACCATTTTTAGGATCTAGAATTTTGACAGCACCATGATCAAAGGCTTTGAGCACAACAAATGGTCCATCCCACCTAGACTTTAATTTTCCGGGGAATAAGCGCAACCTTGAATTAAAGAGCCAAACTTTTTGATCAGGTTGAAATGATTTTCTCACAATGTGTTTATCATGGAAAGCTTTGGTCTTGGCTTCGTAAATCTTGGCATTTTCATAGGCTTCATTCCTCAACTCCTCCAACTCATTTAGTTGTAGGGCCCTATGAGATCCGGCTTGGGCTAAGTCAAAATTGAACTGCTTAATAGCCCAATAGGCCCTATGCTCAAGCTCAACGGGTAGGTGACAAGCTTTTCCAAAGATTAACCTATATGGAGACATTCCAATGGGGGTTTTGTATGCTGTCCGATAGGCCCAAAGAACGTCATCCAATCTTTCGGACCAATTCTTCCTATCGGGCCTAACAGATTTCTGCAGGATGTTTTTGATCTCCCTATTGGATGTCTCCACTTGGCCACTTGTTTGGGGGTGATAGGGGGTGGCAATCTTATGAGTGATCCCATATTTCCCGAGAAGAGTTTGGAATTGGACATGAGTGAAATGAGAACCTCCATCACTAATGATCGCCCTCGGACACCCGAACCTTAAAAATATATTCTTTCGGACAAACTTCGTAACGACTTTGTGATCATTAGTCCGGGTGACAATGGCTTAAATCCATTTAGACACATAGTCGACTGCCACAAGAATGTACTCATATTTCAATGATGGTGGAAAGGGCCCCATAAAATCAATTCCCCAAACATCAAAGATTTCGACCACTAGAATGGGGTTGAGTGGCATCATATCACGTTTGCTCATGTTTCCAATGGCTTGACACCTAAGACAAGTCTTGCTAAATTCATAGGCGTCTTTGAAGAGAGTGGGCTAGAAGAATCCACTTTGCAACACTTTGGCGACTGTTTTCTTTCCCGCGAAGTGTCCCCCACAAGCTAGAGTGTGACAAAAATTCAGGACGCTTTGTTGTTCTTCCTCGGGGACACACCTCCTAATTATTTGATCTGGACCTACGTGGAACAATTCAGGATCTTCCCAGCAATAGTGTTTGATTTTGGCAAAGAAATGCTCTTTTTCATGTTTAGACCACCCATTAGGAATTTGTCTCACAGCTAAGTTGTTGACAATGTCTGCGAATCATGGGAGTTGACTATGGGTGATGGACAGGAGATGTTCATCTGGAAATGAATCTTGCAAAGGAGCATTATCAGTTGTGAGAATCCGAGAAAGATGATCGTCAACTTTATTCTCAGAACCTTTTTTGTCTCGGATCTCAAGATCAAATTCTTGGAGTAGGAGGATCCACCTAATGAGTCTAGGTTTGGCATCCTTTTTAGAGAATAAATATTTGAGAGCTGAGTGATCAGAGTACACAATGACTTTTGCCCCTAAGAGATATGATCGAAACTTTTCAAGGGCAAAGACAACAGCTAATAGCTCCTTTTCCGTGGTGGTGTAGTTAAGCTGAGCATCAGTGAGGGTGCGACTCGCATAATATATCACTACCGGACACTTGTCAATTCTTTGGCCTAGAACTGCCCCGATAGCATAGTTGGAGGCATCACACATGATTTCAAAAGGCAAAGACCAATTAGGAGATTGGAGAATGGGTGCCTTGGTCAAAGCCTCTTTAAGGGTATTGAAAGCCTCAAGGCAGGCAGCATCTAAATGGAATGGAGTGTCTTTGGCCAAGAGAAGAGTTAACGGACAGGCAATCTTAGAAAAGTTACTTATGAACAGGCGGTAAAAACCGGCATGGCCGAGGAATGAACGAATTTGCCTCACAGAGGTCGGAGGAGGGAGATTAGAAATAAGGTCGATCTTGGCTTTATCCACCTCTATATCTCGTTCGGACACAATATGGCCCAAAACTATGCCATCTTGAACCATGAAGTGACTCTTTTCCCAACTAAGAACAAGGTTGGTTTCAATACATCTCGCAAGCACTTTCTTCAAATTTTTCAAGCAGTTTTCAAATGACTCCCCAAACACAGAAAAATCATCCATAAAGATCTCCAAGAATTCTCCTACCATATCAGAGAAAATGGCCATCATGCACCTTTAAAAAGTGGCCGGTGCATTGCAAAGACCGAATGGCATTCTCCGAAAGGCAAATGTTCCATATGGACAAGTGAATGTGGTCTTCTCTTGGTCTTCCGGATAAATGGCCACTTGATTGTACCCAGAATATCCATCTAGGAAACAAAAATATCTTTGGCCCGCCAATTTGATCAATAAAGGGGAGTGGAAAATGATCCTTTTTGGTCATGGCATTGAGTTTCCTATAATCGATGCACACTCTCCATCCCGTGGTGGGCCTAGTGGGCACATCTTCTCCTTATTCATTTTGGACCACGGTGAGTCCCGATTTCTTAGGAACCACTTGAGTGGGACTCACCCATTGGCTATCCGATATGGGATAAATAATTCCCGCATCGAGCCATTTGACAACCTCCTTCTTCACCACCTCCTTCATGTTCGGGTTCAACCTCCTTTGCATTTCCCGACTAGGTTTGGCGTTATCCTCTATGTAAATGTGATGCATACAAATAGACGGACTTATCCCCTTAAGATCGGCCACTGTCCAACCTATGGCACTCTTGTGAGTCCTAAGGACTTCTAGGAGAAGTGTTTCTTGGGTAGGGGTAAGATTGGAAGCTAAGATAACAGGAAGGGTTTGATCGGGGCCTAGGAATACATATTTGAGAGAGTCCAGAAGGGGCTTAAGCTCAAGTTTAGGAGGACTTTCAAGTGATGGAAGGGCTGGTTCATCTTGCAAAGCTGGAAGTGGTTCAACCTTATGTCAAATGCTACTATGATGAGGGGAATCTTGAAGAGCATTGACCTCCCTTATTTGACCCATGCCCAGATCATTCTCAATAAGTTCATCGTAGATGTCTATGAAGTGGCATTCTTCATCTAGGTCCAAATATTGGGAGGCTTTGAACACATTGAGAGAAACTTTTTGACCTCCGAATGAGATGTCCATCGTCCCCGTAGCACAATTGATGTTGGCTTTTGCAGTAGCAAGGAATGGGCGGCCTAGGATGATTGGGGTGTGACTTAGCTCCGAGGAGGAGGCCATGTCAAGAATGAGGAAATCAACGGGGAAGTAGCAATCATGGACTTTCACAATCACATCCTCTATCAAACCTCGAGGGTCTTGACTGAGCGATCGGCCAGTTGGAGAAATGACGGGGGTTGGCTTGAGTTCCACTATATCAAATTACTCATAAATAGATGTGGGTAAAAGGTTGACACTAGCTCCTAAGTCGAGGAGGGCACGGTCAAAGGTTATACCACCTATATCACATGAGATGAGGGGAGCACCGGGATCCTTCAACTTTCTAGGGAGATTGTTCATCAAGACCGCACTAACATCCTCGGAGAGCCAAATTTTCTTAGGGGTCGACTTGGGCCCTCTTCTTGGAGTGCAAAGCGCTTTGAGGAATTTGGCGTAGGTCGGAATATGTTTTATGGCATCTAGGAGTGGAATATTGATGTGAACTTGTGAAAAGAGCTCCATGAATTCCTCATTTTGGGCTGGCCTAGTCTTAGTGGGCTTCGGTTCTAGGGCATTAGGAAAGGGGACCTTGGGTTGATAGAAATTTGGATCTTCATGGGCCTTTCCTTTCCCTTTAGGATCTCCCCCCAACTTATCTTGAGTGTAATCCTCCTTGCTTGCATCCTCATTATCTTGATTCTTTTCTATGGAATCTTACAACTCCTTTCCATCCTTGTATGGGTCATCTAACATCTTCCCACTCCTCAAAGTTGAAATAGCCTTGACATTTTCAAATTGTGGGCCTTTAGGTTGGGCTTGTGGGATGGGTTGAGGTAGGAGGCCCGGTTGTGGAGGAAAACTCGGGAGTTGGTTTCTTGGGTTGGCCACAGGTTGACTTGGAAGTTGACCCACTTCTCTTCTCATTGTAGCTTTCGCCAATTGTCCTATTTGACTTTCCAACTTGGAAATGGATTGTTGTTGATTCAAGATAATTTGTTGGAGTTTATTGAATTTATCTTCAAAGTTGGATTGAGGCGGAGGTTGGTAAGTGGGTTGGCCTTGATTAGACTGAAAATGTGAATAGCCCATAGGAAGGAATTGAGCTTGTGGACCTCTACCAAATGGATTGAAGGTGTTGGGTTGGGTTTGAAATTGACTTTGCATGGGTTGCTTTTGGACTTGATGAATAGAGGGGTTGGTTGCTTGAGGTGGAGCTTGTTGGGATTTCCAAGAAAAGTTCGGGTGATTCCTCCAGCCCGGATTGTATGTGTTTGAAAATGGGTCATTATTGGGTTTAGAGAATCCTTGGGCTGCAAAGACTTACTCCTGGATGGCAGGGGGTAATTGAGCCGCAGTTGGACACTCCGTGATGTGATGGGATGGGCTTGCACATAGAGTGCATGTCTCATGTGGAGTGACAGATTGACCCAAGTAGGAATGGGATGATGGTTGGCAAGAAGGGTCTTTCAAAGTCAAGAGTTGATCTAACTTTTGAGTCAGACTCTCTACTTTATCCAACTTTTGAGTGATGAGATTTATGTCCAATCTTGGTTCAAAATCACCCCGGGCCTTGATCTCATATAATCCAGCCCGCTTGGAGGGCCCAATGGATCTCTCATAGGATGATAAAGAAGTATGATTGATAGAATTCTCACTAAGCATTTCGAATAAATCATACGCCTCATCCTCACTTTTACTCATGAATGCCCCTCCACATGATGCATCTACCATTTGTCTAAATTGATCGGATAGACCCTCATAAAAAGCTTGGACTATTTGCCATTTGGACAGCCCATGGTGAGGACACTTCCTAAACAATTCCTTGAGTTTTTTCATGACTCATGCATTTGTTCCCCTGGAGTTTGGGTAAAACCTGTGATTGCCCTTCTCATAGTATTGGTGCGGCCTATAGGGTAGAACTTCTTAAAAAATTCTTGTTGCATCTCGGCCCAAGTTCTCATTGGCTTCCCTATAGTGCCTAACCAATATTTAGCCTTATCCTTAAGAGAGAATGGAAAGAGGGTCAATCTAAGGGCATCATCCGAGAAATTTTGGATTTTTACCGTGGAATAAATTTCTAAAAATTCATCAATGTGCTTGTAGGGGTCCTCATTGGTATTTCCATAAAATGAGGGGAGCATTTGAATTGTACTTGACTTGATCTCATAATGGATGGCTTGATTTTGAGGAATGTAAATGTAAGATGGAGGTTGATATTGGTTGGGAATGAAATAATCCTTCATTTACTTTGGAGGATTGAGATTTTCGGCCATGAGATTTTGGTGGTGAGGTCCTTTATTTTCGGCCATAAGATCTTCTTGGAGATCGTCTCTTGGATACAAGACTCTCTCTATTTCCTGAATGGGTCCTAGTAGATTTGGATGTTGTGATCTTCTTCCTTGCATAAACTAGGACGAAGAGAGATGAGAGAGATTTTTTTTATGATGACTTATATATTTTTTTTGACATAAACTAGGACGAAGAGAGAGAAGATGAGGATTTTTTTTATTTTTATTTTTGTTTTTATTTTTGGTTTCTATTTTTTTTATGCAAACACAAACAAGTTGTCAAACAAATTACCTAATGACCTAGATGTGACTTAGACCTATAAATTGGGTTTCACAAAATGGCTAAAGTGCAACTTGAGTTCACCCTCAATATTTCCACCGGCCAGGTAAGGGGTGGGGTAGTGGGAGGCTTCCCCTACTTTCGTAGGAACTTAATTACAAACCACTAGCCCGCTTAAGGCGTTTGCCGTCCGACCGTCTTGCCTTAGGCACCGGTTTTCACAAGAGGGTAAGCCCAAATAACACAAGAACCACAATGTGAACCTAGGGCCAACGTCTATTGAATTTTATTTAGGGTCTAGGTGATGCAAAGATGAAGGAAATTATGGTTTGTGGGCTAAGGAAGGGTGATGAAATCCCCACCTTATCTTGCTTATGGGTGTTGCCCTTAGAATATTTTAGAATGATATGCAACAAACCAAGTTCAAACAAGGGGTTCTATGCAAGTATGCATGAGCATGTGATTAAGAAAAAGATTAGAAAAGAACTCACCTTGCCCCTCGCAATCTCCAAAATGCAATGACCAAAGTTAAACAACAAGGAAAAAAAAATTCTATCCTAAATGATGCATGACTTAGAGCATGAAAGTGTGATTTCTACTCTTGGAATGATGATTTTTTATTGGGTTCAAGTGAAGAGTTTTTTTTAATTATTTTATGAACCTATCTAACAACAATATGCAAGGATCATTAAGGAAATGACACAAAATGAGAGCAATAGGTTTGAAGACTTACTTGATGCGCAATCCCTTGTTCTCTCTCTCTCTCTCTCTCTCTTTTTTTGAAATGAATGACAAACTCAAAAGATGAAAGAAATAAATGCAAACTTACCTCTAATTTTTCTGGGTTTTATTTTTAACCTGCAAAAAAAAGAGTGCTTTATTAGTACACTATATACACAAGGAAAATAAAGTTCTTAAATCAAAAATCATCATTCTTCCCCGGCAACGGCGCCAAAAATTAATAACGCGAAAGTTCGTCATTTAAACCACGCGTATAACAATCTTAAAACCGCACTCACACAAAATGATCAAAAGAGAATGTAGTACTATGGCAAGCACGGGTCGAATCCACAAGGAAGAGGAGATTTTTAACGTTAAAAACTTTGGACTCCTTTGGAAAATATTTATGATTTGATTGATTGAAGAAAATAGTAAAATGAAGAACAAATCAAACACTTAATTAAAAATACCTATGATTATGCGCCTATGCTATAGAAATTAATTGCATGAAGTGAAAAGAAGAGATAGAAGAAGGGGGTAGAGATGGAAGAAGATCAAGAACTAAATTAAAAGAACAACTCTCTTCATTAACTAAAAAGAAAAAGTACATAAAGTGCAAGACAAGCTTACAACAAAGAGGTGACAAGATTACAATGAAGTAACATAACACAAAAGTAATGACAAAAAGAGGGGCCTGAGATGTGAAGATAGTAGTAGCAATGGTGATGACGCCGTCGTCTCCTCCTCGCCGAGCCTTGGAGAGGATCGCTCCGCCTTGAAAGAGATCGCCGTGTACAGAGGTGGATGAAGAAGCCGTCGCCGTTCACGTCACGAGCCTTGGAACGTCGCCCGTCTTGATATGCACGCCGCCATGAAAGGGGAGTTGTGGAGGACAAACTTTGGAGAGAAATATAGAGAGAAATGTGGAAGGGTTTGTGTGGAGATGAAGAAAGAAGAAGATGAGAGAGTAAAACAGTGAGAAAATAAATATAACTCGTAAATAAAGAAGAATTGGAGGAAGTGATAGAAGAAGAAAATCTAGATATACATAAGAGGAAGAACTTTGATGAAGAACTCAGAGAGAAATAAAGCGTGTAAGGACTTCAAAATGGAGAAATAATAAAAGCTAGAACCTCGGATGAACAGTGCAATCACATGATAGCAAGTTGAAAAATGGGAAATAACTTTCAAACCAGAAAGAATTAGAAGATGGCGTAGAAGAAGAAGTTGAAGATCTTCAAAAATAAAGAACTTTTATGAAAAAAGCAAGAGGAGAAAATGAATAGAAGGGTGAGAAACAAGGGGAAGAACAGAGAGAAACACTGGTTCACAAATGAACAGGACAGCACAGTGAAAAATACGAAATAGATTGAAAACCAGAAGGAATTAGAAGATGGTGCAGAAGAAGAAGTTGTAGAGAACGTAAAAATAAAGAACTTTCATGAAGACAGCAAGAGGAGAAAAGGGACGAAAGAGGGCTAACTCGGTGAACTAAAAGATGTGAGAGGGAGAGAAAGAGTGAAAAATTGCCAAAAGAAGAACTCCCCTTCTCCTCCTTACCATGGGCTATTAATAGGGAAAGTTGGGTAGATAGAGGGTAGAGATTATATCAAAAGGAGATGGATGGCTGAGATTCAAGTGGAATATGATGCATGGGGAAGAGTAAAAGTAGGTGGGCACCCCCTTTCTTGGACTTTAGGCACCCCATTTCCCAAGGCTCATCATGTCTCTCCTTTATTTCAAACTTTGAATGTCATTTTCCTCCTTTTCAAACTTTGAACTTTGAATTCCTTCTTTTCAAACTTTGAATTCAAAATTTTGAACTTTCTTTTCCCTCCAACCAAAATATGTGCTTTTTGACTTGGTCAAAGTAGTGGTGACAATTTTGCCCCCGGCTTCTTTTGTAATTACCTTCGGTGTCCTACACACATAATTACACTTTAGTCCATAAAAATTACCACAATGTGCACATAAATCTCAAATGCTCATGATTATGCAATGGAGAATTAATGCTCATGGCCCTAAACTTTAATTTATTATTAAATAAGACAATCAAATTAATCAATTTACGTGAAAGCTCCAATTTAAATGCGGAGTTGAGGTTAACTATGAAATATGCATAATTACCTAATTATATGCACATAAAATAGTGTACATGCAATGAATTGTCATAAGAAATGGACACTTATCACCCACCTGGGAGTGGTGGTGGGGCAGTTCCCAATATACGGGTTTTAAGCTAGTTTACGTGGGCCCCTACTTTACGGTAGCGTCCTGCTGGGGGGGGAACTAGCTAGAGGCCTGGTTCGAGGCAAGAGCTGGTGTGTGCACATGTGGTCAGGGGCGTTTAGACTGACGTCGATGGGCGTGACCCTGACTAGTCACTCGTTACTGTAGTTCCTGTTCTGGTTCAGCGAGTATCTCAATCTCCGTCGTTCTCGGCGTCCGTAGCGAGATACTTGTGGCGCAGTGTAAGACGTCAGTGGACGCATCTGGCTGTTCTTCTAGTGAGGAGGTGCTTCCGTCACGTGACACGTGACTATCGCATTTCTGGTGCGTCGTGACCTCTCCGGGTTAGTCTTTTCTTGGCCTTACCCAAGGTCAACGCTGTGTGGTATGCACGACGATCCAGTCATGTATGCGTTGCGCTTAGGGAGCATGCACGATAATCCAGTCGTGTAGGCTTTAGTGTTCCGTGTTTGTCTAGGTCTTTTCTAGGGCTTGTTGCCTGTCTTTGTAGGCCTTCGCCTTAGGCCTTGTGCTTAGTCAACGGATCGGTAACTCCTGACTCTGTGAGATTAGGGTTCGCCCTTCTATTGCTGTTGGAGTAGCGTAGGAGCCGAGGTTCTAGTTCGGTTCGGCTTCTTTTCCCTTTTCTTTTAGCTGTTCATACTCCTTCCGTTTTCGGTTTTCTTTTACAACTTTCTAGTTGTAGTTTAACTTTTCCTGCTTTACTACTCCGGCTGTTTTAGCTGTTGTTCCTTGTTACTGCGTGTTTTTCAGTGGGGATCCGCGTGACCCCTACTGGGCCAGTGACACGAGGCTCACCCCTACTTTTCAGGTGGGGTCGTCGCTGCTTCCTTTGCAGTTCCTGGTGTGGCGTGTTCGTAGTTGCCAACGGTACCTACGTCAGGCTTCCCCCGACCTCAGTGTATGTCTTTCTTTCCGTCGATTGTACTTATCTTTCCTTTGGACTGGACTTTGGTATAATTGTTAATTTTAACTGTTAATTAAAACGTAATTTTATTTCTACTACTTTAGCAAACCTGATTAATAAAATTTAATTACTTACTGTTATATCTGTGACTTCAATCTACTACACGACATTCCTTTATCCCTTCGGAGCTTTACAGCTCTTGGGAGGCTTCACGGGTTCCAAGCGGTATCGGGTTTACTCGATAGTCCTATCGGTTATATCCGGTATCCGGAGTCCGGGTTGTCACACCCAATGTCATTTGGGATCATGAAGCGCTACTTGGTGCTTTTTGTGATCGGAAAGCCCGCTAATTCCATTAAGAGTTAATGGATAGAATTAATTAAGTTAAGAAGGAGTTCTTTACTTAATGGGCTGGAAAACCAAACAGGCTATTGGGCCTAGAGGGTCACACACAATAGAGTATTGGACATACCGGGATGGGTGGACTTAATAGACTATTATTGGGTTTTTGTGAAAAATGCCAAAGGTCTATAAATATACGCTGAAGGGAGAAATCCTGGCCAAGCTACAAGGTTGAACCCTGGCCGCCCTCTCTCCTCTCTCTCTCTCTCCAAGGTGCACCCCCTTCCTTCTCTCTCCTTCCTCCACGGTGGATGGTGGTGTTGAGATCGGGTCGGCGAGTGATGGTCGTGGAGGAGATCCCGTCTGCTTCCACTGCTCGTGTGGATACGTCTAGAGGCCGGACGCTTGAATGACTTGCGACTCCGGGATCTTCCTCTCGTTCTTCTTCGAGGTTTTGGGAGATTCTCCACCCCGCAAAGGTAAAGAATCGTTCTTCACATCGCGGGATTAACGATCTTGTTCGATTCTGAAAAATCGGCAACGATATGCAATCTAAGGTTTCGATTATTTACGCTGTGCATTCTGGTCGGAACCTTACAGTGGTATCAGAGCCAGGTTGCTGGTTTGATCAAAATCGGCATTATTTTATTATTTTTCATCGTTCCCGTTCTTGCACGGGGCTCAATGTTCATCGCTCGATTGGGTCGCTCATGGGATGAGCAACGGCCGATTGATGCTCGGGAATTATTCCCGAGTTCAAGAGGATCAAACGGCACATTCTTGTGCGGTGTTTGACCCACCGGCGGGCCCGAGTCGATCTCATCTCCACGGCCGCGGTCGCCGGTTGTGCGTAGTGAGGATGGGCATTTCAGGCCTTGGATCCTTGATTACCGGTGCCCATGGGGCTGGTAAGGGGCCCTTGATGGTCCTCCACAGCGTGCGGCGGCATCCGGTGGCGAGGGGTGGCCCGCAAAGCGTCGCGGTGTCGTCCTCCGGCGTGGAAAACGCGGATGGGATCTTCCCGTCGCGTGTGTGGTTGCCAGCGACGGTGAGGGTGGCGGAGCAGCCAGGAGGGGCCGGCAATGTCCGGCGATGAGGGCGGAGGGCCGGGGAGGGGAGAACCCCCTTCGCCTGTGTCGCGGCGGCGGCTAGGGTTTTGCCCTAGAGGGGCGCTAACGGGCGGGGAGGGTGACCCCTCCGCGGGTCTCCCACGGGTCGGATCCGGCCCACGCCGGATCCAAACCCATTAAGCCGCACTCCCCTTTTAATTTTTTTTGGATTTAAACTTATAAAGAGTTTAATATGTGTAAAAAATTTAGAAAAAATCCATGAAAATTCTAAAAAATATTTTAATGGGTTCTAAAATAGTTTTAGTAACTTATTAATTTAATTTTCATTATTTATCCCTTGGTTAATTAGTTAATGGGAATTTTAAAAGGGTTTTAAGTATTTCCTATTATCTAATTAATTAAAGTTAATTACTATAAGAATGTGATTCTTATGAGGTTAAGTAACTGGAAATTATCATTGAGCCCATGTAGAGAATGTGAATGTCGGTGGTCTAAAGTTGTTTAGACTTATTTGTTTTAACTAAATTGTTAAGTTGAATGTTAATATACGTGATTTTAAAATTAAATATTATATTTTGAATTTATCACTATATCTCACTGCAATTATGTGATAATTACTATATGATGCATGTGATGTGTCTTGAGTGTGGATGGATGATCATGGACTTAGAAATCATGTGATGATGCTCTTATGGTGAATGATTTTATGTGATGTGATTATTGGGGCCTGCGTGCCTCCTTCTCTCTCTCTTATTAATCTGGGTTGTACATTCTATCTCCCTCCTATATTGTACTCCCCTTGACTAGTTCAAGGTTTCTTATTATTATCTAGTGTATATTTGTGGGCCTACGTGCCCAATCATAAATTTACTTGTAATAATGAGAAGGGGATGGAGATAAAGAAGGAAACCGGTTGCGAGGATCTCGGGAGATTCTTCACATCTAGTGGGAGCATTGGATGCTCCATATTTTTTTATTTAATATATTTTAGGAGCTTAAGGTCCATGATGATCCATTGGTATTAATACATATATATGATATATGTGGATGTGCTACTTATTACACACACACACACACACACACACACACACACACACATATATATATATATATATATATAGCATATCCAATACTCCAAATTCTTATATGTATGTAGCACCTATATTGATGAGACCAAAATTTAATCAAAACCCCTCGATCTGATATTAGGTTGTAAACGTGAGGCATTAAGAATGACCCACGTAGCCTTCCGTTGTTATAGTCTAAGTGAGTTGCTCTTACATTGTGTGGGTTGGTTGTGCTGCCACAAGGCCCTCACAGCAAGGGGGCAGAGACTTAGGCTAAGGCTTAGACCGAACCTTGGGATGGGTGCCGGCATGGCTTTATTATGCTGCCACAAGGGTCATGTCTTGAACCCACTCTCATAACGTAACAACGGGTCTAACCTAACCAGATTTTGTGATTTGTTGTGCTGCCACAAGGTCACAAAAGGTCTGGAGGCTGAATACACCAGGAGTTGCAATTGGCAAGAGTTGCATACCCATTAAGTATGGGGTGGTTTGTTGTGCTGCCACAAGGCCACTACCATAATGTTAATGGGATTCTGGTCCCACTAGGATACAACTGGAGTATCCCGTCTTTTACACAATGAGGGTTGTGAAAATTCGTCGAAAGTTAGTGGGAGTTATTAAGTTAGGATTAACGACCATATCTTAATTGATGAATATCTGTATGTTATCTAATTATTACAAATCTTCTCTTGTAGACTTCTATGGCGAATCGCCCGTTACACAGCATACTTGATGTCAACAGGCTTATTGGTCCAAACTATAGTGACTGGCTCAGGAACTTGAGAATTGTTCTCACTGTCGAGAAGATTGCCTATGTTCTTGAGCAGCATGTTCCCCCTCTTCCTGCTGATAATGCTGATGAGGCTGAAGTGATTCTCTATGAAAAACATAAGGAAGATGTCACTCTGGCCCAATGTTGTATGCTGGGCTCCATGACTAATGAGTTGCAAAGGCAGCATGAGAAGATGGATGCTAGATCCATCTTGTTCCACCTAGAGGAGCTGTTTGGAGCTCAAAGTAGAACAGAAAGATATGAGATATCTAAGAATCTGTTCGGGGCCAAAATGTCTGAGGGAACATCTGTGCATACACATGCTCTCCAAATGATAGAGTGGATTGAGAGGCTGGCAGAATTAGGTTTTGAGATGAACAAGGATTTGTGTGTTGACCTAATTTTGCAATCTCTCCCAGGTTCATTCTCCCAATTCATAGTCAATTTCAACATGAACAAGATAGAATGCTCTCTGGCGGAGCTTCTTAATATGTTGAAGACTGTTGAGGGGACAATGAACAATGAAAAATCTTATGTGTCACTTGTTGGAAAGACGAACAAGAAGAGAAAGAATCAAGCTATTTTTAAGAAAAACAAAAAGAAAAAGCAGGATAAGCAGGGAAAGGCTGCCAAGAAAGAAGAGGCTAGCAAGGACAAAGGCCAACGCTTCCATTGCCATAAGGATGGCCATTGGAAGAGAAACTATAAATTGTACCTGATGACACCTGCTTTTGGCCCACAAGTTGCGTCATTTCTCTTATTAATTCATCATTTGTGATGTCCCAAATTACCCATTATTTTGGAGCCTTCATTGGACGAATTTTGAGTCCATTTTATTGTTCCCTAGCCTTTGAACTTCGGAAATTATGATTTATTAGAGCCCTAGAGCTTATTTTATCAACTTCTGGCCTTCCAAGTTGACTTGCAACCCATTTAGGTCGACTTTCCATCAACCATTCGGCTACTTTCATTGCGCAGTCTTGAAAATGGCAATTTTTCATCCCCTTTCATTCCTCTATTCAAAATGTTCCCTTCACCAAAGTTGTTCATATTTCAAAGATATACAATTTCTTCTTTTACGCCATTGGCCAGTTCTCCACCAATTTTAAGTTATTCACATTTTTCTGGCAGACTATGATATTCACATGTGTCCCAAAATTTCTTATCTTTGTTCTCGCCCTATTTTCTCCCTCTTCCACCCCTTTTCTCATCTTACTCTCTTCATAAAAGTTGTTCATCTTTTTGTTATCTACAATTTCTTCTTCTATTACTTTCACTAATTCTACACCGTTTTTGAGATATGATCCGATTTCTAAAGTCACGCAAAATCTGTCCAGAATTTTTCCTCCAACAGCCTAGCGGTCATTTGCTAGACCACTAGCCCACAAGAAACGGCCATTCACTAGACTATTTTCTCCAAACTTGTCTGAAATCACACCATTTCACCCCTTGAGCCTTGCGGTCACCCCCCAGACCGTTTGTCATCCCCTTGTGGTCCTTTCCTAAACCGTTTTCATCAAGAAACGGCCCTGCGATAGACCGTTTTCCAGACAGAGAGTCCTAAATTTCCTGAACTCCGATTTCTTCACCGTGGGACTCTTTGGAACCGTTGTTGACACCACTTTCGAGGGAGATAAGCCTCCATCTCATTTTCCATTGATCTAGGACTCTGCCCACCACTATTATCATGAGATTTATGCATCTATATCCCCGAAATTAGGTGTTTATCTCGGATCTATCTCCAGAAGTTTTCTACTCCTATAAATAGCACCCAATTCGCAGGTTACAAATGGGGGGCTCTTCTTCGGTTCGGGGCGAAGCCATGCTGCATCTCCAACTCAGATCTTCGACTCCATCTTGAAGAGGGAAGTATTGGCTTTCCATTGCATCTTTTTGGGCTTGATTTCGTGGTTTATTCTCTTAGTTCTCATCTCCTCAATTTCACAAATCATCACAGTTTTCTGCACTTTCTGCTACACCTGTACTTTTGCATGTTTTGCATCATCGTTTTATCTCTGTTCTCTTCATCATATCTCGTGATTTCAACTCTCATGCATCCACAACACACACACCTATTATTTTCACCCTTCCATAGGGGTTAAAAACCTCCCCTCGGTGAGTTTGCCCTCAATTTCTACTGTTATTTTATCACTGCGGGATTGATACTACACATGCATGTTTCTAATGGGTTTTTCTCTTGTGGTTTGATCTTTGTTTTACAGGAGAGCATGATATGAACGTGAGGCCCTCTTCATCTAGCCGGCTAGAAGGAGAGGAAGTTTGAATCTATAAAGTCCCCGCACCCCATTCTTAAGCGCGATCAAGTCTTCATCTTTCTAAGGTATACGACGTCGTTTCTTCCATCTCTTCATCCTTTCAGCGTTGTCGAAACTTTGGTGGCGATCACGGTCCGTTCTTCTATCTCTTATCGCCCCCATTTGTTCATTATCTTCCATGCTTGATCATGCTCATATGATGCATACATATTAGTTTAAGGGGGGCGGGGTAGAACTATTAAACTATCTATAATTTTTTAGCGATCACGGTGGGACACCAATGCCCATCACATTTATTTTCATGCTCTTTTGTAAGTTGGGTGTGTGCATGTCCATGTTTAGGTAGTATTTTCTCCATTTTCCTGCTATTTTGGGTGTTTTATGGGCTTTGGTAGCCTGGCGGTCTTCTGGTAGACCGCAAGGGGGCAAAAAGCGGTCATTTGGTAGACCACTTGTGGATTCTGGCAGTTCTACGTGTGTGCTCACAGGGCCCTGTTCGTTGAGGCATAACTTTTGATCCTGGGGTCTGATTGCGCTGATTTTTATTCCATTGGATAGCCCTTTGTATTGTCTTTCCATCCATATCTTATTTGTATTATTTGGGTCACATTTGCATAGTCTAATATTATCATACTTTTTGAGTTTTCTGCATAAAGTCTGGAAGCAGGCTCAGGGACAGGTTCACAAGTATGACTTTGATTGATGCTTTGATTGCCTTCCTGACGTCTGATTGCGCTGATTTTTGTTCAATTGGGTAGTTCTCTCTATTATCTTTCCATCCATAGTTTATTTGCATCATTTGGGTCACATTCGCTTAGTTAAATATTGTCATCATTTTAGCATTTTGTGTATAAAATCTACATGTGTCTGCACACAGGCTCACAGGGGCAACTTTCTTGGATGATTTAATTGACCTCCTGAGGTCCGATTGCCTTGTTCTTAGGCCCGTTCTGTAGACCTTTGTATTATCTTTCCATCCATATCTTATTTGCATAATTTGGGTCACGTTTGCATAGTCAAATCTTGTCTCCATTTTTACATTTTGTGCATAAAATCTGCATACAGGTTCAGGGGCAGATTCACAGGTACGTTTTGCATTGATGATTTCTTTCCCTTTCGGGTTCCGGTTGTGTTGTTTCCTGCTCCTGCCTTGTTGTCATTCATATTATCTTCATTTTCATATATTATTTGCACTCATACCATTATGTTTGCATAATTAAATCTTGCCATCATTTTTCACTTTTATGCTAGATTTTTGCATGCACTCTGGTGCACATAGGGCCATGCATTGCACATCATAGTTGCATTCCTCCTTGGTAAGTGATCCTCTCGCCTCTATATTCCTTGGGGTCGACTAGGTGATCTTATCTGGGACCTCCGTAAGTCCCCGAGAGCCGTGGATTCTCACACGGATGCCGGGTCGATTGTACCTTTTCCACCCCCTAGGCTTGCATTTTTTTTAACTAAAGCAATACCTAAAAGGGGTATAGGTAGAAGAGCGCTCACCCCCTCAGGGAGGGGATGAGTTAGTCGCTCCACCACCACACACCTAATAGGCAAATTTATTCATAATAAGCATAAAGGGAAAGTACAACAAAAGAAACAAGACCAGTGGCTAGGGCCTAATAGTAGGGCACCCTATCTTATCAAGACGATAGGGCCCCTTTACAAAAGTGGGAAGATCAACCCAAGAACCGAAAAGAGAAGGAGACGAAGATAGACTACAACCCAAATTGGCAAGACAATCTGCCACCTGGTTGGCCTATCTAAAGATATGAGTGAAGGAGGCCAACAGCATATGTGAGATGGAGGGCATATCGTGGAGGATATATGAAAGACGCCAAGGGAATGGAATGGAGCCCGTAAGAACTTGCACAAGGACCAATGAGTCCGATTCAACATCCACAGCAAAGAGACCTCTATCACGGCAGAAAATCAACCCCTGACGGAGGGCCAAAGCTTCGGCATCAAGGCTGGACTGAACACCATGAAGAGCAATAGCAAAGCCAAAGACAAAGCCTCCGGAAGAGTCACGAACAATGCCACCACCACCAGCAAGACCCGTGCTGCGTTTGAATGCTCCATTGACATTAAGCTTCAGCCAGCCCAATGAAGGGAAAAGCCACCTAATCAGCCTGGGAGGGGCGTGGCGAGCAGAGGGAATAACCATGCCCCAAGACCCTTAGGCTTGCATTTGCATACGTGTGAGGGAGATAACCTTAGTCAACCCAAAGTTTGGACCTTATTCCCATAGGATTCCTATCTTGAGGGAATTATTCTTAATTCAAATCATTAAAAGGTCTATTAAAACCCCTAAAATATTTTTCATCATATTAACTTGTTTGGCTTGGGTGAAAACTCTCACATTGCATTGTCTGTGTTGTTTGGGCTTGTCCAGGCCCATTAGTGGTGTTTTGTGTTGCATCCACATATTCTTTGTTGTTAGGCCCATTTAGGTTAGCCCATTTTGTGTGTCCATTGTCTAGTCCATTGTCCAGTCCCATTCTCCCTTGGTCTTTGCATTAGTGGGTCAACCCCCTCTTATCCTCAAGCCCATTAAGCCATTGCTTCCCCACCTGTATTCTCCTTGATATTCTTGTATTAAGTCTCCATTTTCCCTCATGGAGCATCATTCGAACCCCTTGTACCATTCTTCTTCCCAATCTCCTTCTTATTCCCGCGTGGAATCCTCTTCCCACACGGGCCCATCTTCACGTGGTCCCTCTAATCCATCCGAGGAACATGATAATCTCATGACCCACTTATCATGTCTTGTTCGCCAAATGGACCCGGCCTAGGCCCAACGTCTCATTACATCTCATCTTAATGGGCCTTCTTTTCATAATGGACCCTCTTCCCTTCATGGGCCTCTTTCTTCTCCTTCATATGCTACTGGCCCAATTTCTAATGGGCCTTATTCCTCTAATGGGCCTGCTCCTTCTGCCCATGTTGTTGCTGGCCCATTTGGCCCATATGCCAACGTCTCTTCCAGGCCCGTATATCCTTCCACTCCCGGAATGGGCCCTTCTTCTTCTCAGCCCGGATCCTCTCATCCGGCCCATTACCTTGCTCCTGGTTCAAATTCACATTCTTTTGCCAAGTTGGCTCATATTCTTCTCGATCTCTCCCTATTCAAGAGATGATTGCTCAAGCCCAGCGTCAACTTGATGAACTCCAACGTCGATTTGATCCTAAGTCCTCCTTAAGTGTTCCATTCACATTTCAAGATCTTCGGCTTCTGTCTCCTTCTCAAATCCCCGCGTATCGCCGTTATGGTGGAGTCGGTGACCCCTGTGTGCACTTAAAGGAGTTTCTTTATGAGTCGGCCTAGTTTCAACATGACCAACGCTTAATGGCCTATCTATTCGGTCTGTCTTTGGAAGGCTCGACTCGGGATTGGTTCTTCTCTCTTCCGCAAGAGCAAGTTATGAATTTCCAAGCCGTGCAAGAGAAGTTCATTCAGCAGTTTCAAGACCAGGTTGGGCCCAGGTATTCTCTGGTGGATCTGGCCCATGAGAAGATGAAGCCCGATGAGGATTTCTCTACCTTTGCCGATCGCTGGCGTCGCCTTGTCGCGCAGGTCCCGGGGCACATTCCGAAGCAGGAGCTGATCAAGATGCTGATTTCCAAGGCAACGCCCGAGTATCACTTCATCTTGGCCCTCAATGACATCACCTCATGGCAACAATTATACAGCTAAGCCCGCTTCATTCACCAACAAATCCAAGGTTCCCTTGACCCCGAGTCTCCACCATCCCCATCCACTTACACCTCGCCCTCCACAAGCCAACCCTACGCTCCCATGAGTCAGCCCGCCATGAGTCAGCCTTCCGCCACATATCCCTCCACTAGTCAACCTCCCGCTTCTGCATATCCGTACACTCCCACATACCAACCCTCCATGAGTCAGCCTCCCATCTCCTCATACCCATATCCGCCGCCACCCCCGGTCAAGGAAACACCACATCCCAAGCAGATGGATGCCGTCTATATACCCCCTCATCCCGCTCCACATACGCCTTCACCAAATCCCTTCGCCACCGACCAAGCACTATTGCCTACGCAACCTTCACTTCCACGATCTCCACAACCGTCTTCACCACTTCATACCCCTCGGCATCCACCTTTCTCGAAGCGAGCTCCTCACCCTCTATTGCCGGAGTGCCATACCGATATTTTTAGAGCTTTGATGGCCACTCACGCGTTGCCGCTCTCTCCGGTTGTGCCTTGTCGACCTGCGGTCGGGAATATGCTTCAGTTTTGTGATTTCCATCGCCAGCAGGGGCATTTGGTGGAAGATTGCCCCGAGTTCCGGGAGTTTGTTTATGACTTGGAAGCTAAGAAAAGGATTGATTGGGCCGCTATTCATAAGGTTGTTCTACATCTCCGCAGCACGCGACAGCAAGAAGCGCCGCCCAAGCAGCCGTCTCCATCACTGCAAGACCTGGGGCACCCCTGTGATTCCTCTTCATCTAGTGTTGCACCCACTCCATCACCCGCTCCGTCGCCTACTCCAATACCCGCTCTTTCACCTTGGCCATCTCCATCTCCTACCCCGTCTTCACAATCCCCACAAACCCAAGCCTCCGCCCAGGCCAGTGCTCCCCCTTCCTCTACTTCTTCCACCACTACTTCCACTCCCAATGCCGCCCAACACGTCGTATTAATACGTCGACGGTGGGCACTACGACCCTCCTCTTCTCCATCCCCGACACTACCTCCACTACCCTTATCGCCTACACCATCTCCACCACCCTCACCATTGCCTAAACATCCATCATCTCCGCCATCACCTTTGCCCGAGCCTGAGCAAGCTTCGCCTATGCCGCCCTTGCCCGAGCAAGCCATACCTTCACCCCTACCTTTACCTCCACCTAAACACACCATCCCCGTTGAAACCTCTGTGTCTTCCGAACCTATTCCTATCCCCATTCCTCCACCTACTTCCACCCCACGGAGCGGGTGTGCACTTTCTTTAGTGCCCCTCGGGTCCGGTCCCCAGGGAGATGATGAGTCGAGTCAGGATGGTTCCATGCAGGTTCTGCATTTCAAGATTCAAGATTTTATCTGCCGCATGCCGGTCCATATCTTGGTCCCCGGCCATTTTGGGGAGAGTGAGCCTGCATTTCCTATGGAGATGGTTGCTGAGAAGAGTTCCCTTGCACTAGTGCCAGTTTCTTCACATGCGAGGCCAGTGGCAATCTCATTGCTCGCCGGGGGATTCACTATCGATGCTGTTATTTCTCCTCGCTCCATTGCTATTCAGTTCACTGGCCAAGAGGGGTTCTCTACTCGGATTGTTCTAACTCGTACGGATGCCAAGGAAATGATGAATTCCATATTCAAGGGGCAATTGGCTGTATTTTCAAGATTTTCTAAGGATGTTATGCACTTGTTATGCAATCTCCCTCGGTTTATTGGTAAGCCGGCCACGTCAACGCCGTGCATTGATCTCCCTCAGCTTCGTCCTGCTCTTCTGGCAGGGGAGTTATGCTTCAACGCCGATTGCCAAGTGAAGATGCCAAATCTCATGCTGCTAGTGCCAAGTGATAAAACTCCGAGGTTTTCTGATATTTATTCATTTGAGGAGTTAGTTGTTCAAGAATGTCCACATGATGTTAGCACCGGGTGTCTAGGGGCAACCGCCCCAATGAGGATGCATGTTCATAATCAGGCCAGGCCGTCTGCAAGATGGACCCGTTATTTGAGAAGACATTTCAAGATGAGGAGCCCGAGGGTCCAAGCCCGTGCCAACCAAGCCCATTATAAGGAAATTTCTGCTAAGAAGAGGCGGCGGCACAAGTTTAAGGGATGTCAGTTGTGCACTCAGGGGTCTACTTCTCTTCCTTCTTCTTCATTTCACTCATCATTTCTTCTGCTTGGTTCCCACCCCTGGGTTGTGTATCTTCCCTCTCCTAATTCTCTCTCCACTATTCTCTCCTCCCATCTCGAGTCCGCGAATCCCCGTTCTTCCATTTCCTATCCGGAGCCTCCGGACTTTCCATCTCCTCGCCAATTTCAACCTCAGCATGTGTCCTCCTCTGATTCTCCTCCCCCGGTATCCCTGGGTTCGACTTCTCATTCTCTTTCTCCGACCCTGTCGGGTGTTTATCATCTTTCTTCCCTGACCTTGTCGGGTGATTCTAATTGTTCTTCCCCGACCTTGTCGGGTGTTTATGCTTCTCCTTCCCCGACCCTGTCGGGTGATTCTAATTCTTTTCTTCGACCACGTCGGATGATCACTCCTCTTCCCCCTTATCTTTGCCACAATCTTCTCATGATTTGTCTATTCCCTCCTCTTCACCCTTTCGGGGTCGTCACCCTTTTTCATGCTATTTTCGAGACTTTAGCTCGCCTTGATCACAGCTAATCTCTGCTTATAAAATATCTGGTTCCTTGTTATCATGGCCTCCATACCTTAACGAGGGAGTTCTAGCCCTCATCTCTCTTACTTTTTATCCTTCTTCGTTCAACTTGGTGTCTTCCACTCCTCCGTGTAGAGGAATCTTTGATCCTTTGCTATCCTTTCCCTTTTGTCCTGTCAAGCAAGGAATACAAAGCTATTCGTGTGCCTCAAAGCTCATTGATCAATATCGCGTCAGGATGTTATTTTCACGCTATGAAGTTGCAAGGTATTTTTATTTTGTGCAAGAATATGCTATCATTTCTATTATTACTTCATGCACATTGTTATTATGACGCTGGATTCCTCAACACGTATGGGTGGTCTTAGTTAATTTAGTTAACTTTAGATCAAAATGAGTTCGCTTCTGCAGCATCCTTAGGCTGGTGATAGCTCTGTGCTGGGAGCCTAGTTTCTTTCCCCGATTGTTATGGGTTATCTTGAGTTTGGGTTTTTCACACACTTCACGGTGAGCCATAGCAGATTCGTTTGAGCAAACACCGTTGCTGCTTTGGCCATACTTTGGGTATGCACAAAGGTCTTTTCTCTTCTCTGCTCGACCAAGTGCAGGGGTAAGAGATGGATGGATGAGATGACCAACCTAGGCGCTCCCTAATACGAGAGAGGTCTCAAATAGGGGCAGTCTTGACCCTCAAAAGTGAGCTTTCATGAGAAATCTAGCCAACAAGGGCTATCAAAATCAAATGCAAAAGTATGAATCAAAGGCATGGCAAGAGAGGCAGTATAGTTCCCCGCGGGACGTCATGAGCCCGGTTGCATGCATGCCTGAAAAATATGGGTCTCAAAATCAAAGACATAAAGCTCCGGCGCAACAGACTGTATCTTTGAGGGATAGTGTCCTGGAAGGAAGTCGAGTCTAGATATCTCCCATCCTGCATAAAGTTTATCTTCAATTTTCTTCTGCTTCTCTCCCTTAGGCTGGGTTGAATCCCGGGTATGGCCTTAGTAGGGGCACCGTTCTTTAGAGGCGGTTGGTTGTGGTGAGCCACCCTCACATGCACACCATGCTTAAGGGAAGCCTTTAATGAGAGGGGTAGGAACGACGATCCCTGGCCAGTAGTTCGAGCCCGTCTTTGGGTGCTGCAGATAGCTATTTCAAAAATTCTAAAAAAAATGAAATATTGTCAAAAGTCTAAAAAAAATCAAATATTGTCAAAATCCTAAAAAAAATATTTTCAAAAATCTCAAAAAAATAGATATTCTCAAAATCCAAAAAAATCAGTTATTAAAAATCCAAAAAATCAAAAAATTATCGAAAATCCAAACATATTTATCTTTTTGTTCCTTTCTGTCTATTTTGTTTTGAGGACGGATACGATCTGTTTGTTAAGTGTGTAGGTTACAGGTGTTCAAAGCTTCCTTGCTCTTCATCATTTGCTCTGCCGCCTGTTCACGACTTCTGATATGTTCTTTCTTCTTCAATCTATATATCTCGATCTGTTCTGAAGCTTGTGTTCTTCTCAGCTTCTAATTATCTCGCTTCATCTCATTATATCTCCATGAGAGGGCTTTGCCTCACGATTATGAACCTGACGATTCTGCTTCATTCTGATCTTGGGCTTTGATTGAAGAGCGTATTCGTCAAGTGTATGTCCCGCCGCGTCCTTGTCACACGTGTCTATGTCCCGCCGTGTCCTTGTCACACGTGTCTATGTTCCGTCGTGTCCTTGTCACACGTGTCTATGTCCCTCCGTGTCGTCATCCCACACATGTTGTTTTGTCCCTTCGTGTCTATCATATTTTTTCGTCCCACTATGTTATCGTCCTATGTGTGTCTTATCCTACCATGCTATTTGTTTTCCGTATCTCCCACCGCGTGTGTCGTCCCACGTGTCTTTGTCCCACCATGGTCTTGTCCCACCGCGTGTGTCGTCCCACGTGTCTTTTCCCCACCGTTGTTCTTTGGTCCCACTCACGTTTATTGTTTGTTCATGTGATGTCTTGCATATGTTGTTTATGTGATTTCATCCTTCGTTATGTTATGTTATCTTTCATCCATCTTTGTGATGTTGTGATATGGTGTCTTTTGTTCATTTGGTTGTTATGTTTTCATTATGTTCATATGTGTTGGTTGTCTTATTTGAAAATCTAAAAAAAAATAAAAAAAAATCAGAAAATCCAAAAAAATACTGTTTCACTTGGCAGGTAAGTCAGGTATGGCTCTCCATCTCTTCTCTCTGTTGCATTACTATATGGTACCTACATTATTATAGCCTCTCAAGGATCGGCTGGTTGTCCGTGTGTTTTGGGATCTGATGTTCCCCTTTAACGAAAATGATGATGATGTAGGAGCATACGGTTAATCGTTAGATAGGCCGCTCAATTGAGTCAGGTGGGGGACGATGGACTCTGTCTCGCATGCCGTGATTGCAGAAGACTCTTGACCCCATCTTGGCTCAGTCTAGCAATAATATCCATGAGTACTTTCTATTTTATGCTTTCTTTACATTCGTTTTAATGATTTCTTTATTTTAGCCTAGCACGCATCATGTCATTTTTGAGCATTCACGTCTCATGATCCTCTCAAGATTTTCTCCTCAGCAATGGTTAATTGCACTTCAACTCTCTTGAATAAGAGATTCTCATTCCACTCCGAATTTGAACGTTCTCTCTGATCTGCCCGCTTGGTCTGGTTGGCCAGCGTGATTCTTGTCTGGATTTTATCTCAATTTTATCTTTCCGTTTCTAGTTTTTCAACTGTGCTCTTTCCGATCCCCTCATTGGTCATGGATTGTGTCCCCAGTGAGGTTGGTCGCGTTTCCTTTCCCTTAATTTAGTTTTTCTAGACATGTCTCATCCGTGTCATCCGTTCCTTGTGATTAGTTCGGCGTTTTCGGGAGAGATCATGTCGCTTGTTGGTTGTGACGGGTGTCTTTTACCTTGATGCTCGCTTTTTAAGTTCTCTTTGCTTCATCTCTGCTTCATCTCCATTTCATGTCGCTATCGCTTTCGCTCCAGCTCCTTTTCACTCCGCCTCCGCGTCGCTTTCGCTCGCTCCCTTGCAAAGCGGACATCAAGGAGGGGCATCTGTTGACACCCATTTTTGGCCCGTAAGTTACATCATTTCTCTTATTCATCATTTGTTATGTCCCAAATTACCCATTATTTTGGAGCCTTCCTTGGACGGATTTCGAGCCCATTTTATTGTTCCCTAGCCTTTGGACTTCGGAAGTTATGATTTCTTAGAGCCCTGGAGCTTATTTTATCAACTTCTGACCTTCCAAGTTGACTTGCGGCCCATTTAGGTCGACTTTCCATCAAGCATTCGGCTACTTTCATTGTGTAGTCTTGAAAATGGCCATTTTTTTTATCCATTTTCATTTCTCTATTCAAAATGTTCCCTTCACCAAAGTTGTTCATCTTTCAAAGTTCTACAATTTCTTCTTCTACGCCATTGGTCAGTTCTCCACTGATTTCAAGTTATTCACGTTTTTCTAGTTGACTATGTTGTTCACCTGCGTCTTAGAATTTCTTCTCCCTGTTCTCGCCCCGTTTTCTCCCTCTTCCACTCGTTTTCTCATCTTGCTCTCTTCATGCAAGTTGTTCATATTTTTGTTATCTACAATTTCTTCTTCTACTACTTTTGCTAATTCTGCGCCGTTTTCAAGATATGATCTGATTTCTAAAATCACACAAAGTTTACCCAGAATTCTTTCTCCAGCAGCCTAGCAGTCATTTGCTAGACCGCTAGCCCACAAGAAACAGCCATTCACTAGACCATTTTTCCCAAACTTGTCTGAAATCATCCCGTTTCACCCCTGGAGCCTTGCGGTCACCCCCTATACCGTTTGCCATCCCCTTGCGGTCCTTTCCTAGACCGTTTTCATCAAGAAACGGCCCTGCGATAGACCGTTTTCCAGACAGAGAGTCATAAACTTCTTGAACTCTGATTTCTTCGCCGTGAGACTCTTTGGAACCCTTTTTGACACCACTTTCGAGGGAGATAAGCCTCCACCTCAGTTTCCATTGATCTGGGACTCTTCCCACCACTATTATCTTGAGGTTTATGTATCTATATCCCCGAAATTAGGTGTTTATCTCGGATCTATCTCCAGAAGTTTTCTACTCCTATAAATAGCACCCAGTTCGCAGGTTACAAATGGGGGGCTCTTCTTCGGTTCGGGGCGAAGCCATGCTGCATCTCCAACTCAGATCTTCGACTCCATCTTGAAGAGGGAAGTATTGGCTTTCCATTACATCTTTTTGGGCTTGATTTCGTGATTTATTCTCTTAGTTCTCCTCTCCTCAATTTCACAAATCATCACAGTTTTTTGCACTTTCTGCTACACCTGTACTTTTGCACATTTTGCATCATCATTTTCTCTCTGTTCTCTTCATCATATCTCGTGATTTCAACTCTCATGCATCCACAACACACACACCTATTATTTCTACCCTTCCACAGGGGTTAAAAATCTCCCCTCGGTAAGTTTGCCCTCAATTTCTACCCTTATTTTATCACTGCGGATTGATACTACATATGCATTTTTTTAATGGGTTTTTCTCTTGTGGTTTGATCTTTATTTTATAGGAGAACATGATATGAACGTGAGGCCCTCTTCATCTAGCCGACTGGAAGGAGAGGAGGTTTGAATCTACAAAGTCTCCGCACCCCGTTCTTAAGCGCGATCAAGTCTTCATCTTTCTAAGGTACACGACGCTGTTTCTTCCATCTCTTCATCATTTCGGCATTGTCGGAACCTTGGTGGCGATCACGGTCAGTTCTTCTATCTCTTATCGCCCCCCTTTGTTCATTATCTTCCATGCTTGATCATGCTCATATGATGCATACATATTAGTTTTAGGGGGCAGGGTAGAACTATTAAACAATCTACAGTACCTTGCAGAGAAAGCAAAGTAGAAGCTTGGAGAAGCTTCAGGTATGTTCATGATTGACTTTAACTTGTCATATAGGTCCACATCATGGGTATTAGATACTGGATGTGCATCTCATATCTGCAATGATTTGCAGGTTCTGACAAGTAATTCAGGTGATTGAACAGAGGCGAGGTTAATCTACGACTGGGAAATGGAGCAAGAGTTGCTGCACTTAACCTCAAGCTTTCCTCAAGAGCTACATCAAAGTTGACAGACTGTTATTATGTTCCTTCTATAATTAAGAACACTATTTCCGTTTCATGCTTGAATAAATGTGGATTTATATTGAGCTTTGGGAATAAAACATGTTCTTTATTATTAAATGGTGAATTGTTTGCCAGTGGGAGCTTAATTAATGGTTTATTTTTATTAGATGTGGATACTCCTGTTATGTGTGTGGATGGACCTCTTAAGAGGAAGAGGAATGATCTGAATCATGCATACCTTTGGCATTGTAAGCTTGGTCATATTAGTGAGGAACGATTGAAAAGGTTGTGTAAAGATGGATATGTTGATCCATTTGATTATGAATCATTTGCAACATGTGAATCTTGCCTCATGGGAAAAATGACCAACTCTCCATTTACTGGACATGGAGAGAGAGCTGGTGAATTATTAGAACTCATACATTCTGATGTATGTGGACCCATGTCCACCCAAGTCAAAGGGGGTTACTCATGCTTCATTACTTTCACTGATGATTTCTCTAGGTACGGATATGTGTACTTGATGAAATACAAATCCGAAGCTTTTGAGAAATTTGTGGAGTTTAAGAATGAAGTAGAGAAACAAATAGGAAAGAGTATTAAAACTCTTCGATCTGATCGAGAAGGAGAATACTTGAGTACAGAATTCACATAATACTTAAAGGATAATGGTATATTATCCCAGTGGATCCCTCCTTACACACCTCAACTAAATGGTGTGGTTGAAATGAGGAATCGTACCTTATTAGATATGGTGCGATCCATGATGTGCTTTGCTGGATTACCCTTGTCACTCTGGGGCTATGCCCTAGGCACTGCTGCTCATTTATTAAACAAAGTTCCTTCCAAATCAGTGTCTTCCACTCCATATGAGATATGGAAAGGAAAGAAACCAAACCTTAAGAATGTTAAGGTCTGGGGTTGCCCTGCTCATGTTAAGAAACACCATCCTGACAAACTGGCATCCAAGACTGAAAGATGCAGGTTTGTGAGATATCCTAAGGAAACTTATGGATATTATTTCTACCAGCCTAGCGATCAAAGAGTGTTTGTAGCTAAGCGAGCTGTGTTCCTAGAGGATGAGTATTTCCTTGAAGGAAATAGTGGGAGTTTGGTAGAACTAGAAGAAGTTTTAGAACCACAAACTAGAGCTACATTGTCTCAAGAACCAGTTCAGGATGGCACACAAACTATGCGTAGGTCTGGCCGTGTACCTGTCCAACCAGAAAGATATGTGGGACATATCTATGATGGTGGGGACAGGGCACACTATGATGAGAATGATGATCCTAAGACCTATGAGGAGGCAATAAGTGGTATTAGCTCCTGGAGATGGCAAGAGACCATGAAATCGGAGATGGACTCCATGTACTCCAACCAAGTTTGGAACTTGGTAGATCCACCTGAGGGTATAGTACCCATCGGATGTAAGTGGATCTTTAAAAGGAAAGTTGGAGCAGATGGAATGGTTGATACCTACAAGGCTAGGTTGGTTGCGAAGGGATATCGTCAAAGACAAGGAGTTGACTATGACGAGACCTTCTTGCCAGTTGCCATGACTAAGTCCATCAGGATTTTACATGCTATCTCTGCATACCATGATTATGAGATCTGGCAAATGGATGTGAAGACTGTATTCTTCAATGAAAATCTTGAGGAAGAGGTGTATATGATACAGCCTGAGGGATTCATATCCAAAGAGCACCCAGATAAGGTATGCAGGTTGCTGAGATCCATTTATGGGTTGAAGCAAGCGTCCCGCAATTGGAATTTAAGATTTGATGAAGCCATCAAGTCTTATGACTTCGTTAAGAACGAAGATGAGCCGTGTGTGTATAAGAAAACATGTGGCAGTGCAATCACTTTCTTGGTCCTATATGTCGATGACATACTACTCATTGGGAATGATGTAGGTATGTTGTCATCAGTTAAAGCCAGACTGTCTAAGCACTTCTTCATGAAGGATTTGGGAGAAGCATCCTATGTATTAGGGATCATGATCTATAGAGATAGATCACATAGGATGTTAGGCTTGTCCCAATCAATGTACATAGATTCCATTGTCAAAAGGTTTGGCATGGAAAACTCCAAGAGAGGTCTCATACCGATGAGACATGGAGTTTACCTCTCTAAGGATATGCCCCCTAAGACTTCTGAAGAGAGGGGACGCATGAGTAGGGTACATTATGCTTTTACCATAGGGTCCATCATGTATGCCATGTTATGTACAAGGCCTGATGTTGCATATGCTCTAAATGTTTCGAGCAGGTTTCAGGCAAATCCAGATGAGCAACACTGGATAGCTGTGAAGTGTATCCTTAAGTACTTACGAAGGACTAAGGATATGTTTCTAGTTTATGGAGGAGAGGACTAGAAACTTCGAGGTTACATTGACTCAAGTTTTCAGTCTGATAAAGATGACAACAAGTCAACTTTGGGGTATGTATTTACCCTGAATGGTGGGACAGTGAGTTACAAAAGTTCCAAACAAGAAACCACTGCTGATTCTTCGATCGAAGCTGAGTACATTGCTACTGTTGAGGCGGCCAAAGAAGCGGTTTGGATGAAGAAGTTCATCGAAGAGCTTGGAGTAGTCCCAAGCATTTCTGATCTGGTCCCCTTACTATGTGATAATAATGGGGCAATTACACAAGCAAAAGAGCCGAGGTCTCATCAGAAATTGAAGCATATGTTGTGGCGCTACCACCTGATCAGAGAGATCATAGTAGAGGAGATGTTGTAATTGATAGAGTGTCTTCCAGTGATAACATTGCAGATCCACTAACTAAGCCGTTGACTCAAAGTGTTTTTGAGCGTCACCTAGGGCTGATGGGGATCAAGCATGTGGGTGATTGGCTTTAGTGCAAGTGGGAGACTGATAGAAATGTATGCCCTACAAGCTAATCACATGAGATGTGATGATGACATTTCTTGTAATATATTATTCATATTTATATTAATGGCATTTATTCGTTGCATTTAATTTGTGTTAATGATTTGAATGTGATGAAGTCCCTGAACATGTGCGATGATGGCTGGATCATAATGAGATTATGATAATGAGATCAGTCATCCAGATGCACATGTTCTAGATGTTCCCAGTCATAGAATCTTCAAGAAGGGACATTGAAGATCCGGATAGACTGACACACATGATACTTACTCATATGATGGGTGTGATTATTCTCATAGTCATCAGTGTGGAGACACTGAAGTACGTGTGTGGGTGCTCATTAGTGGAATGAGTTCACTGAACTGACCCGATCTAGAATCCCTGAATGGTAATCATACTAACTGTCAATCAGGGTATTCTAGGTCTTAGTAGCATAGTTGGATCTTAAACCTGAGTCACTAAAGATGTCTTGCATAAGGGATGCTGAGTATTTGATTACTGACTTATGGACTTCTGTTAAGTGGTCTTGTACAGTTAGTTATTCGGACTCAGTGGAAGTCGTGCGAAGGCAATTAGTTTGACAACATGGGATCATTCACTCTTAGTATGATATATGAGAGAGAATGTCCTACGGATCTGTACTCAGGAAAATCCCTGGCCAGGGCATGGGAGTTCATTATGAAAAAAGAGTTTTTCTAATGAACCTGTTTGGAGTACAGATTCAGTTGAGCCAGGACTCAATAGGGTTTGACAGTTTGACCATACCCTAGTCCTGGTGAGGCATTGGATGAATGAGGATCTATAACTGTGTGAAATCTGTAGACGGAAAGGTTCCTGAGTGGGTTGCTTATCCCCAATGTCATTTGGGATCATGAAGCGTTGCTTGGTGCTTTTCGTGATCGGAAAGCCCACTAATTCCATTAAGAGTTAATGGATAGAATTAATTAAGTTAAGAAGGAGTTCTTTACTTCATGGGCGGAAAAATCAAACAGACTATTGGGCCTAGAGGGTCACACACAATAGAGTATTGGACAGACCGGGATGGGTGGACTTAATAGACTATTATTGGGTTTTTGTGAAAAACACCAAAGGTGTATAAATATACGCTGAAGGGAGAAACCCTGGCTAAGCTACAAGGTTGAACCCTGGCCGCCCTCTCTCCTGTTGTGACTCCTCTGTGTTGATGGTGTTGACATGTAACTTTACTTCACATGGCAACACATTGTTTTGATTGATTGGCAACAATGTTTATGTTTTGATGAAATCACTTTATCAGATTGTCTGTGTGTTATATGCATTTTATCTTGTCTTCACACTGAACACACACTCAAAGCATCAAAGTCTGCACCTTAGCATCAGGTACATCGCTGTTGGGCATCAAAGTTTGCACATGAGCATCAGGCAGCAAGTGTGTACAACGCCCCGTATAGGCACGACAAGTCCATACACTGGTTGCACATTGCACAAACATGCGAAGTCACCAAGTGTGTACATTGCACAGCTTGCAGGCGTCAAAGTCCATACATCCACAGTGCATTGGCCAAGTCTATACAATGTCCGTCTCATTTAGAGTCTAAGGTGAAGTCTGTACATTGAGCGTCTCAATGAGCGTCTCACGCAAGTCCACACATTGGCCTTCAGGCTTGAAAGTCTGTACATCGGTCTTTCAGCAAGTCTGAACATCGTCCGTCTTTGTTAGCGTCTCAGGCATTGAGCGTCTCAATGAGCGTCTCACGCAAGTCCACACATTGGCCTTCAGGCTTGAAAGTCTGTACATCGGTCTTTCAGCAAGTCTGAACATCGTCCGTCTTTGTTAGCGTCTCAGGCATTGGGCAAAGTCTGTACAGAGTCCAACGTCTCATTCAGCGTCTCATTTAGCGTCTCATTGCATGGGTTAAGTCTGTACAACATTCAGTGTCTAGAGTCTCATGAAGTTTGTACATCAGACTGTTACAGAAAGTCTGTACATTGGACGGTGTCAGGCGAAGTCTGTACAACGACCGTCTTCCTTAGCGTCTTGATCTTCCAAGTCTATACAGGCTTCTATTTTTCAAAGTCTATACATCACCCAGTGACTGCAAAGTCTATGCAGAGCTCAAGAGGTGTTCAAAGTCTATACATTGGCCTCCATGTCTCAAGTCCATACATTGGACTGTTTGGTCAAGTCTGTATAGTCATTTGCTGATAAGTCTTCACATCGTGAAGTCTATACACTCAACTCCTTCACATATTGCAAGTCTGTACATTGCATTCATCAATAGTGAAGTCCATACATCGTCTGTCTTCAATTGAGTCTCACTAAAGTCTACACATTGCATCTTCTCACTGATGTCTACACATTACATTGATCTTCACTTAGTCTATACATTGACAGTCTTCATATCACCTAAGTCTGTACAGCGGTTGCTTCATACAGCAAGTCTGTACATAGCTTTCACTTATATGAAGTCTATACAACGCAGTTCTTCTGATAAGTCTATACAGAGTGTTATTTAATCTGATCATCCGATACTCTGTCTGACAGGGACTCTCTACTGAGATTGCTGACATGGCTCGTGATCCCAGGAGGACGAGGTGACCAGATGCTGACACGTGGATGGAATTACCTCGAATCTGGAGAATTCCTTGGGCGGGAAAACGTGGAAGCCACGCGCCCTTATCCACCTGCTGCTGTTATATATATCAGTCTTCATCTTCCGTAAAGGCTGATCGAAGTTGGCGAAGTCTATACATCCAGTCTGAAACAGCAGCCACCGAGATCCACTGTGAGAGAAGAAAAGCAGAGAAGAAGAAAAGGAGAGAAGAAGAAAATAAGAGAGAAGATGAGTTGAGAGAGTTATCGTGAGAGTTTGTGAATCAGTCTCTTGGTCCAGTTACCAGAGCTGATATTGCTCAACTTCGAGCTACAGTCATTTTGGTTTTTATTTCATTCGATTGTGTGTTTTGTTTATTTTCAGTCTTGCTATTTTCTCTTTGATTACTCTTGTTCTATCAAGCTGTTAGTCAGTGGTTTCAAGCTGTGAGACAGCGGGTTGCAGAGGTGTTCCTCTGGTCGGCTAAGCTGTAGTGCCCAGCAGAGCAAGCTGTGATGCTCAGCTGTTGCAGAGGGTGCTCCTATGGTCGGGATAAGCTGTAAAGCCCAGCAGATTGAAGCTGTGTATCAGCAGTAATCCACATTCGAGTTGAATGTGGGGTGGACGTAGGTCGGATTCACCGAACCACCTAAAAGCCTTGTGCCTCTCGTGTGTTTGATTGCTTGTTTAGCAGATCTTGTGTGTTTCATTCGGTGCATTGGCTGTGTTCGTCTAGTGTTCTTTCAATTCCGCATTTGATTCTAGGCCTAATTTTTAAATAGCCAGTTGATCTATTCACCCCCCCCCTCTAGATCCACATCCTGTGGTGATAGAGCCTTCCATCTAACTTCAACACTTGGTATCAGAGATAGACTCTTCTACAGGGACTTACCGCCCGAAGAGGATAAGCACAGATGGACGGAAGAGGGATGATAGCTGAAGGACACTCCACATCCAAGCCCCCATACTTCGATGGAACCAACTACGCATACTGGAAGCACCGTATGCAGGTATTCTTGAGGGCTAAAGATTATGAAATTTGGAAGGTGGTTAGCAAGGGACCTTTCGAGCTGTCCCCAAATGAAGATGTATGGACCAAGGAAGAAATTAGAAGGTCCACGCTCAACTGGAGTGCAATCAATGCAATCCAGTGCTCTCTACATCCCACCGAGTTCTCTCGAATATCTGCCTGCTCCTCAGCGAAGGAAATGTGGGATGCACTTGAAGTCATCTATGAGGGAACTTCACAAGTCAGAGAGACTAAGACTAATCTACTGATTTCAGAATACGAAGCTTTCAAGATGAAGCCTAATGAGACGATCAAGGAAATGTATGCTCGGCTGACTATTATCACAAATGGTCTCAGTGGTTTCGGGAAAAAATATTCTGAGTATGATGTAGTCAGGAAGATCTTGCGATCCTTGACTCCAATTTGGCACACCAAGGCCACAGTTATGGAAGAGTCAAGAGATCTGCATAATACTAAGGCAGATGAGCTGATCGGATCTCTAATGGCTTATGAGATGAATATGCCGAAGATAGAAGAGGCTGACAGAAAGAGGAAGTCTATAGCTCTGAAGGCTGGTGCTAGCAGATCCAGCCCCAACGGATCATCAACTGAAGAGAGCTTGTCCGAAGAAGAAGTGGCAAATGCTGATATTGCCATGATTACTAGGGAATTCCAGAGATTTCTCAAGAAGGAAGGAAGAAGATTCAGTCGAAGAAATCCCAACAGTGGCCGCCGAGACACAAGGTATAAATCAAACCCTGTAAAGAAAGCTGAAACTAATGTTTGCTATCAATGCAGGAAGGCGGGTCACTTTAAAGCTGAATGTCCGACAAATCAGAACCTCAAGGATAAGTCCAAGAAGAAGAACACAAAATGGAAAGCTATGGTGAGTACCTGGAGTGATGAGGACGAGGGATCTTTGAGTGTTACTTCGGACAGTGAAGTTGAAGCTGAGAAGCCAATCTGTCTCATGGCAACCAGCTCAGAAGATATAGAGGAAGAATCTGATGAGGTATCCTCTCGCTATGAAAATTTTACTATTAGTGATTGGATGGTTGCTTATGATGAACTTACTGATGGAGTAGATGAGGTTAGAAAAGAAAACATGCATCTACGAAGAAAAATTAAAATCATGCAAAATGATACTTCATTGTCTGATAAAATTGTCTGCTTAGAAATTGAGAACAGTAATCTGAAACTCACATGTTCTGAATTTGAAGAAATCAATAAAGAACTGAAAATCTCTAAGGAAGAAAATGTGAGACTAGACAATGAAATTGATGCATGGAAATTGAAAATTCAGAATTATGAAAATGAGATAAAAATTATTTCTGAAAAATATGAAGCTGTCCTCAATGTGAATAATGAGTTGAAAAAATCTATTGATGAAGTTCAGAAAGATAATGAGGATAAGCTAAAAACAATTGAGAAAATGACCCAAGGATCTGAAAATTTAGATGCATTATTGGGGTCAAAGGTAAATTTCAGAAGAGAGGGCCTAGGATTCAACTCTAGTGCAACTAAAAGCTTTGGAATGAAAACTATTTCTTTTGTTGCACAAAAGGAGAAAGGACCTCTGATCAACATGAATTCTAATAATGCTGTACAGACAAATTTGAATCTGAAAAAGCTAAATGCAGAGGAGAAGGGCAAACAGAAAGTAGGTGAGCCTAGTAGAATTGGGACTTCCAAACCTAGCTCTAGTGCTCAACCCAATGTTAGGGGTCAGCCTGCTCAGGTAAACAAACCCCAGGTCAATGCCAAAAAGTCTTCACCACCATCATCACAGAAAAGGACCCAACCAAAACCTATGAATAGGTCAGCAGGGTCAAGGGTGCAGGGAAGACAAAATATTTTCTGAAGTCAGCCTAACAAATTCAATCCACCTAGAGTTCAGTCCCACTACCCCACACAGCCAATCTATCCTAATGGGCGTGGGTGGACTAGAACTCAAGGGATGCATACAGGGTATGTTCATCAACCAACACACTTTTACAGACCCTATGTTAGAAATTGGGAAAATGGGTATGGCAGTCGGATGCCTAGGAATTACCAACATTTCCACAGCCAGCCCAGGAACTACTATGGCCAAAACTTTATGAATGCAACCTGGCCGAAGCATTGGCACAATAACAACAATTCTGTGAATAACTCTGTTGGTGCATATAAGAAGAAAGTCAACAAGAAAAAGCAAAACAAAAAGAAATCTGGAAAATCCACTGAACAGAACTGCTTCAAACAAATGTGGATTCCCAAAACCATGCTTTCTTTCTTTACTTGCACTTCATCTGCATTGGAGCCCAATCAGACTTGGGTTCCAAACTCTTTGCCCTAATTGTGTGTGCAGGTATGCCTGGCAGCCAAGAGCAACTTGTGGTACTTGGACAGTGGCTGCTCCTGGCATATGACAGGAGATAAGGCCAAGTTTTGTATGCTAACTGAAAAGCTAGGAGGCCTTGTCACCTTTGGAAGCAACACAAAGGGTAGGATCATTGGATCAGGTAAGGTAGGTAAGTGTTCTACCTGCTGCATTGATGATGTTATGCTGGTTGAAGGGTTAGCTTACAATTTACTTAGTATCAGCCAGTTGTGTGATAAGGGTCATAAGGTTTTATTTGATTCTCAATGCTGCAAGGTTTTTGAACCTAATTCAGAAATTATAAAATTCTCTGAAAAAAGAATAAATAACACATACATGATAGATCTAGATGATATTCAGCATTCTAACCTATGTCTTACTGCCAATAGAGAAGATTTAGCATTTTTATGGCATCGTAGGTTATGCCATGCTAGTTATATCATTTTTCATAAACTAAACAAGCATAGCATGGTTAGAGGACTTCCTGAAGTTTCCTTCAAGAAAGAAAATAAAATCTGTGATGCATACACTCAATCAAAGATAACTAGAAAGTCATTTAAGTCTAGAACTGAAAATCTATCTTCCAAACCCTATGAGCTGATACACATGGATCTTTTTGGGCCAACCAGATCTGTCAGCTTATCAGGAAGGAGGTTTGGGTTTGTCATGGTAGATGACTTTTCTAGGTATACTTGGGTTTTTTTCTTATCTAATAAGAGTGATGCCTTCTCAGAATTTCAGGAGTTCTATGTTAAAATAAATCAAAAAATTGAAAACATTTTGACTGATCATGGAGGTGAGTTTGAAAACTCACAGTTTGATGAACTCTGCAGGTCAAATGGAATCAACCATAGGTACTCCTCACCAAGGACACCTGAGTAGAATGGGGTTGTGGAGAGAAGGAACAGAACCCTAGTGGAGATGGGTCGTACACTTCTTGTTGAAGGTGGTCTACCAAAGAAATTTTGGGCTGAAGCGGTGAACACTGCTTGTTATGTAATTAACAGAGTCATGGTAAGACCTTCTACCCAGCAAACACCATATGAGATCTTAAAGGGTAAGAAACCTTCTATTGCTCATTTCAAGGTTTTTGGTTGCAAATGTTTTATTCATATAAATGATAAAAGAGACCTTGATAAATTTGAACATAAAGGTGAACCAGGAATCTTTCTTGGTTATTCTGAAAACACCCGAGCATATAGAGTGTACAATCTGAACTCTAAAACTGTTGAAGAATCTCCACACATAGTTTTTGATGAATCCTTGGTAAATTCTAACGTTGGTCAATGCAGGAATGAAGACAATGATGAAATCTTGAAGGAAGGAGATCCTGCAGACAAATCTGAGGATGAAGAAGGACATACAGAACTTAATGAAGAGGAGCCTACAGTTCAGGGGGAGGTAAATCAAACACTTGACAATTCAATTGTTAACATTAGATATCTTAAAGATCATCCTGTAGATAATGTAATTGGAAATCTGCATGACCCCCCTAGGACTAGAGGCCACCTGAGAATTCAACATGAATTAAATGCATATGCTCTTGTCTCTCAAATTGAACCCAAGTCCATTGACTGTGCCCTCAAGGATATGCATTGGATTAATGCCATGCATGAGGAGCTTAATCAGTTCGACAGGAACAAGGTGTGGCACTTGGTCCCACCTCCTGATCATGGAACAGTCATAGGGACTAGGTGGGTCTTCAGAAATAAATCTGATAATTAGGAAATATTGTTAAAAATAAAGCCAGACTTGTTGCTCAGGGGTACAACCAGGAGTTTGGTATTGACTTTGCAGAGTCATTTGCCCCTGTAGCAAGATTAGAAGCTGTTAGAATTTTATTAGCTTATGCATGTTCCCAAGGTATAATCCTCCAGCATATGGATGTAAAATCTGGACAATTACAAGATACGGACGCTAGGCAAGCCTAGCTTATCATTAATAAAATTAACCTCCTAGTGGTAAAAAAAAAAGATGGATGTAAAATCTGCATTCTTGAATGGGGAAATTAATGAGGATGTCTATGTTAGACAGTCCCCTGGATTTGAATGTCTAGATTTCCCTAATCATGTTTACAAATTAAATAAAGCTCTCTATGGTCTTAAGCAAGCTCCCAGAGCTTGGTACGACAGGTTGAGTAAGTTTCTCACTGATCAAAATTTCACTAGAGGAGTAGTTGATCAGACCTTGTTTACAAAGGTGAGTCATTCTGAAATTCTTATTGTACAGATTTATGTGGATGATATCATTTTTGGGTCAACTAACCCCAAATTGTGTGAGGAATTTTCTAAAACAATGACTAATGAGTTTGAAATGAGCTCAATGGGTGAGCTCAAATTGTTTCTTGGACTGCAGGTTACACAAACAAAGGATGGAATGTTTATCACTCAGTCCAAGTACACAAGGGATCTACTCAAGAAATACAAGATGGATAACCTTAAAGAGATAGCTTCTCCAATGGGTACTTCTACAAGCTTGGATGAAGACACTAAAGGTAACCCATTTGACCAGAAGTTATACAGAGGTATGATCGGATCCCTTCTCTACTTAACAGCATCTAGGCCTGATATTCAATTCGCTGTAGGATTATGTGCTAGGTTTCAGGCCAGTCCTAAAGAAAATCATTTTAAAGCAGTGAAAAGGATTTTTAGATATCTGCTAGGCACCCAAGAGCTAGGATTATGGTATCCTGCTAGGTGTGAGTTAGAGCTTCTAGCTTACACTGATGCTGATTATGCTGGGTGTCGAGTAGATAGAAAAAGCACTAGTGGCTACTGTCAATTCCTTGGTGGCTGTCTAGTATCTTGGGCATCTAAGAAACAACACACTGTAGCCTTGTCTACAGCTGAAGCTGAATATGTTGCAGCAGGTAATTGTGCTGCCCAAGTACTTTGGATTAAGCACCAACTAGATGATTATCAGATAAAATTGGAATGTATTCCAATTCTATGTGATAATACTAGTGCCATATGCCTTGCTAAAAATCCTGTTCATCATTCTAGGACTAAGCACATAGAAATAAAACATCATTTTCTAAGAGATGCTGTGAACAAAAAGGAAATTGAACTGGACTTCATTGAAACAGACAAACAAATTACTGATATCTTTACTAAGCCACTTGGAAATGAAAATTTTAAATTTTTTAGAAGAGAACTTAGCTTGTGTAAATTTCAGCATAATGAATGAACTCTTTGTTGACTTTGAATAAACTTCTGATTTGGACTTGCTGTTGATAGATTGAATAAACATTGTGCAACAGACTTATGATAATGCATGACTCTCATATTTTTTATTGCACTCATGATCATCATTGCATATATATGTCTAGATGCATGATATGTCTATATTTCTGCATGGGTCATACTGCACGATAAGATAGTCTGATTAAGCATGAACTTCAAAAATCATCTGATCTATCATCTTTTCCAAAAATTGCATGCATATAGACAGGGGGAGTCTTGTCAGATTTTCAAGGTGAACTGTTGTGTCTATTCAATCCTTGACTCTGAATGATTGAGTCTGACAGTATGGCAATCTTTCAGTCAGTTCTAATATTAAGCAATAGAAAATAGATTTCTTCTTTCATAAGAACTTTAATTACTTAAAGACTGACTTAATGGTTTAAAATTTATAATCTTTAGAGTTGAAAGACTACAATCAGTAAATAAGGATGCTGAAAATTGATAAAGCTCTCAACCGTAGCTTATTTCATGTCAGACAAAGCTACTTATATCTGAAATCTGAAAACTCATCTGAAATCATGTTAGAGAAGCTAAGTATGTGTATTGTCCTTAAACAAGTCATTCTGAAACAAATAAAGGGCAGCTATGAAAGATATTAAAAAACATTGAAAAATATTTGAAAAAATAGCATTGACAGAGCAATGACTGGTAAATCACTGAGAAACTGAGTGATCCATCAAAGAAGTGGACACCACTCATGTCATGAGGTGTATCAGCTATCTCTGTATAAAATGATCAAAACAGTATGTTGTTTTCACTGAGTACCTGGGGGTAACTGGCGTCTAATAAACGTGTACCCTCACACAAAAAGGTGTCAATCAATTCTATTGAATTTGATCATAGGCAAGATGGTCCATCATGTTGAGTATCTAGGGGTATTGGCGTCTGATAAACGTATACCCTTACGTAAAAAGACTTTTGGTACCTGAATGCCCTAAATGAAATAATATTGAAAATGCTGTTCCTTAAAAGAAATTTCATGGATGTCAATTGTTTAATTTCAATACATGACCTGGTTTCTCTTAACATATTTTACTGAGTCTATTAAAGTAAGATATTCTGAAACTGAATCTCTCATGTAAATATGACTCTGGTTTATTATTTTATCATGCACATCTACCTTATCCAATGAATGTAGTGCATGAACTCTCTTTTTTTATAACCTTTAAACTAGAATTTCAATTTCTAAGCCGTTTCTCAGTTCATATGACTGAAGGTTCTGTGCTTTAGTTGCTTAATTTCTGAACTACTGGCCAAGAATGCCAGTCAGCTGAACTTTCTTTCTCTTCGCTTGCATTCACTTTCCCTCCTATTTGTTGATGGCAAAGGGGGAGAATATTCAGTTCAGGGGGAGAATTCTGATTCAGGGGGAGTGTATGCATCTGCATCATGGTATGGCAAAGGGGGAAATTTTTGTTAGCAGGGAGTTGCTTACATTTTATAGCATGCAGCATGTCATTCATAGCATCTACATGCATCTGCATAACAATCTGAATAACAAATCATGTCCTTCATCAAAAATTGTATCTGTATGACAGGATGTTGCTACTCTACATGATTGGGGGTTGCCATCATCAAAAAGGGGGAGATTGTTGTGACTCTTCTGTGTTGATGGTGTTGACATGTAACTTTACTTCACATGGCAACACATTGTTTTGATTGATTGGCAACACTGTTTATGTTTTGATGAAATCACTTTATCAGATTGTCTGTGTGTTATATGCATTTTATCTTGTCTTAACACTGAACACACACTCAAAGCATCAAAGTCTGCACCTTAGAATTAGGTACATCGCTGTTCGGCATCAAAGTCGGCACATGAGCATCAGGCAGCAAGTGTGTACAACGCCCCGTATAGGCACGACAAGTCCATACACTGGTTGCACATTGCACAAACATGCGAAGTCACCAAGTGTGTACATTGCACAGCTTGCAGGTGTCAAAATCCATACATCCACAGTGCATTGGCCAAGTCTATACAATGTCCGTCTCATTTAGAGTCTAAGGTGAAGTCTGTACATTGAGCGTCTCAATGAGCGTCTCACGCAAGTCCACACATTGGCCTTCAGGCTTGAAAGCTTGTACATCGGTCTTTCAGCAAGTCTGAACATCGTCCATCTTTGTTAGCGTCTCAGGCATTGGGCAAAGTCTGTACAGAGTCCAGCGTCTCATTCAGCGTCTCATTTAGCGTCTCATTGTATGGGTTAAGTCTGTACAGCATTCAGTGTCTAGAGTCTCATGAAGTCTGTACATCAGACTGTTACAGAAAGTCTATACATTGGACGGTGTCAGGCGAAGTCTGTACAACGACCGTCTTCCTTAGCGTCTTGATCTTCCAAGTCTATACAGGCTTCTGTTTTCCAAAGTCTATACATCACCCAGTGACTGCAAAGTCTATGCAGAGCTCAAGAGGTGTTCAAAGTCTATACATTGGCCTCCATGTCTCAAGTCCATACATTGGACTGTTTGGTCAAGTCTGTATAGTCATTTGTTGATAAGTCTTCACATCGTGAAGTCTATACACTCAACTCTTTCACATATTGCAAGTCTGTACATTGCATTCATCAGCAGTGAAGTCCATACATCGTCTGTCTTCAATTGAGTCTCACTAAAGTCTACACATTGCATCTTCTCACTGATGTCTACACATTGCATTGATCTTCACTTAGTCTATACATTGACAGTCTTCATATCACCTAAGTCTGTACAGCGGTTGCTTCATACAGCAAGTCTGTACATAGCTTTCACTTATATGAAGTCTATACAACGCAGTTCTTGTGATAAGTCTATACAGAGTGTTATTTAATCTGATCATCCGATACTCTGTCTGACAGGGACTCTCTACTGAGATTGCTAACATGGCTCGTGATCCCAGGAGGATGAGGTGACCAGATGCTGACACGTGGATGGAATTGCCTCGAATCTGGAGAATTCCTTGGGCGGGAAAACGTGAAAGCCACGCGCCCTTATCCACCTGCTGCTGTTATATATATCAGTCTTCATTTTCCGTAAAGGCTGATCGAAGTTGGCGAAGTCTATACATCCAGTCTGAAACAGCAGCCACCGAGATCCACTGTGAGAGAAGAAAAGCAGAGAAGAAGAAAAGGAGAGAAGAAGAAAAAAAGAGAGAAGATGAGTTGAGAGAGTTATCGTGAGAGTTTGTGAATCAGTCTCTTGGTCCAGTTACCAGAGCTGATATTGCTCAACTTTGAGCTACAGTCGTTTTGATTTTTATTCCATTCGATTGTGTGTTTTGTTTATTTTCAGTCTTGCTATTTTCTCTTTGATTACTCTTGTTCTATCAAGCTGTTAGTCAGCGGTTTCAAGCTGTGAGGCAGCGGGTTGCAGAGGTGTTCCTCTGGTCGGCTAAGCTGTAGTGCCCAACAGAGCAAGCTGTGATGCTCAGCTGTTGCAGAGGGTGCTCCTCTGGTCGGGATAAGCTGTAAGCCCCAGCCGTTGTTGGTAAGCTGTAAAGCCCAGCAGATTGAAGCTGTGTATCAGCAGTAATCCACATTCGAGTTGAATGTGGGGTGGACGTAGGTCGGATTGACCGAATCACCTAAAAGCCTTGTGCCTCTCGTGTGTTTGATTGCTTGTTCAGCAGATCTTGTGTGTTTCATTCGGTGCATTGGCTGTGTTCGTCTAGTGTTCTTTCAATTCCGCATTTGATTCTAGGCCTAATTTTTAAATAGCCAGTTGATCTATTCACCCCCCCCTCTAGATCCACATCATGTGGTGATAGAGCCTTCCATCTAACTTCAACATCTCCTCTCTCTCTCTCTCTGCAAGGTGCGCCCCCTTCCTTCTCTCTCCTTCCTCCACGGTGGATGGTGGTGTTGAGATCGGGTCGGCACGTGGAGGTCGTGGAGGAGATCCCGTCTACTTCCACTGCTCGTGTGGATACGTCTAGAGGCCGGACGCTTGAACGACTCGCGACTCCAGGATCTTCCTCTCGTTCGTCTTCGAGGTTTTGGGAGATTCTCAACCCCAAAAAGGTAAAGAATCGTTCTTCACATCGCGGGATTAACGATCTTGTTCGATTCTGAAAAATCGGTAACGACATGCAATCTAAGGTTTCGATTGTTTCCGCTGTGCATTCTGGTCGGAACCTTACAAAAACAAGATCTCAAGAGGAATGAATAGAGAATGAGGAGACCTTTGCTTTTGTTGCAAGATTGGAGGTCATTAGGATCCTACTTGCATTTGTTGTCTCTCACTCCATCAAATTATTTCAGGTGGATGTGAAGAGTGCCTTCCTTAATGGGTTCATTAAGGAGGAGGTCTATGTAGAACAACCACCTGAATTTGAAGATCCTAAGGCTCCTGACCACGTCTATGGGCTCACTAAACTTCTGTATGGGATGAAATAGGCTCCAAGAGCCTAGTATGAACGATTGAGTCAATTTCTACTAGACCACGACTTTAGAAGAGGACAGGTTGATAAAACATTGTTCATCTTGATTAGGAAAGGTGGCATGCTCATAGCACAAATTTACGTTGATGATATAATATTTAGTCCTACTAACTCTTCTCTGTGCGAGAATTTTGAGACTTTGATGAATGGTGAGTTCAAGATCAGTATGATGGGGGAGCTCAACTTCTTGCTTGGATTGCAAATCACATAAACTGATGAAGAAATCTTCAGCAGCCAAACAAAGTACACCAAGGAGCAGTTGAAGAAATATGGGCTGGAACAAAGTAAAGCAATGCCTACTCCAATGGCTTCTTCAACCAAGCTGGATGCAGATGAAGCAGGTAAGGAGGTAGATGAAAAAAATTACAGAGGTATAATAAGATCCCTCCTTTATCTTACTACCAGTAGACCTCATGTCTTGTTTAGCCTTTGCATGTGTGCTAGGTATCAGGCTAAGCCTAAAGAGTCCCATTTAACTACTGTTAAACATATTTTTAAATATCTAATTGGGACTATTAGCCTAAGTTTATGGTATTCTTGTGGGAATGAATTCAACATTGTTGGATACTCAGATGCTGATTATGCAAGATACAAGATTGACAGACAAAAGTACCACCGGAACTTGTTAAGTCTTTGGGAGGTGCCTAATTTTTTGGTCCTCAAGAAATCAAAATTTTGTGGCACTGGCAACTATAGAAGTAGAAAATGTTGTTGCTGGCAGTTGTTGTACTCAGATACTTTGGATCAAACATCAACTGCATGGTTAGGGATTGAGTTCAATAGGAGTCTCATGCATTGTGATAACACTAGGGCCATAAACTCGACCAAAAACTCTTTCCAACACTCTAGAACCAAGACTAGAAGTTTGACATCATGTTATTAAAGATTATGTAGCTAAGGGAGATATAGATCTTAGATTTATGGATATTGATCATCCATTGACCGATATCTTTGCTAAACCCTTAGGTGAGGATAGGTTTTCCACCATCAGACGAGAATTGGGCATGTGTAAGTGCTGAAGCCATTCACTAATGGATATCATAAACTCTTGCATTGTTAAAGATTTATCATGTTTAACTTATTTGATTCTGTCTGATAGTTGTTTTTGCATACTAGATTTTTTTTAATAAATTGGACACTTGCAGCATCTACAATATAGAATAGATGATGTGGTATCATCTAAGTATATCCAAAACTAGGTGGAAGAATGAACCTAGACACTCCAGGTGTACAAAAATGAAATTTAGATGATAGGTATCGTCTACTATCTCACCTAAATGCAAAAAAAATAAAAAATCAAATCTAAATAAAAAGAAGTGCTACTATCTAAGTTGGACACTTAGTGCCAGTTTGATAATAAAATTGTCGAGGGATTTATTATACGATGAAAGAGAAGTGGAGGTGGGGCCCACACACCCCTCACACACGTGCGCGTTGTTTGACCCCGGGCGGCTTGTTTGACCCCGGAGGGTGGAATAACGCTATCCTACCTGAAAAATAAAGAGGCGCTTAGGCAGTGGAAAGAGTAAGATTAGACGACAAGTATCATCGAAGACCCAAAAAATGACAAAACAAGGTACGTCTAAGTCGCAGACTTGGACAGATAAGGTTAAATAAAATTTAGTCAAAATGTGGGTGAATAAAACAACAATATGAAATTCCAACACATAAAATCCCTAAATTCTCTTTCAAACGCATTTTGCCCAAATTTCTCTTCTCTTCGTCTTCGTGCTCAAGACCCTTTGACACTTCTCTTCTCCTCTCCTCCCTCCTATTCTCCAAATCTTTGGAAAGCTTCAACCTTTCTGCCCAAGGAGACCTCCAACCTTCCTCTTGACTCTCTTGATCTAGAGATCCTGTTGAAGAGAGATGGCAATCATAGTAGGTTAACCAACGTCGGCGTTCATGTCTGAGGAAGCTAGTGTTCAGTTTATGAACATAGATCTTCTCCCTAGAAAGAAGGTAGACATCCGAGGTCTTGTTGTATCCGATTTCATGTACCCTAGATTAGTTAGGATGTTCTTTGGGAACTTGAAGATACAAAAGGAGTGTTTGAGGATGATAGTTAAGGGAACAGAGATAACTCTCAGTGAGGCATCCCTGAACTAGTGGGAGATGATGAAGGCGTTAGGCCAAGAGCAAAATGAGCAAGGAAGAAAGGAAGCAAATTGGGCACAGAGACCAGTCAACAGCATGGATGCCCATTTAAGGATTCTCCACCTCACATCAACCCATTGTATCATTCCTAGAGATGGTAGCTTTGATTACATAAGTGATAATGACCTCTTGATAGTGAAGGCCCTAAAGAATAGGGAGAGATTGAACAATGGGGCATTTTTGTATGACAAGATGATTTTTATGGTGAAGAAAACTGGTGAGGAAAAAGGAAGAAACAACAGAGATGCACACCTACCATATGGTGCACCTCTCACCTTTATCTTCACCCACTTTGGGATCAATCTAGTCGAAGAAGAGAGAGTGGTTGTTACATCTATTGGTGAAACCACACTGAAGAAGGCCGGCTACACCCTGCTTGAGGGCAGATGGGTGAGGAAGGCCACCAAGGGCAAAAAGGAAGTGTCTGCTACAGAAACACCATAAACAGAGTAGGTAGCTATTGGTCAGTAGAGAGATCAGGTTGTAGAAGAAGCTCTTGTGGTCCAAACAGAGCCAACTCATGTAGAGGTAGTTGTGGAGTAGAGAGTGGGAACAAATGAAGAAGTCATAGCATCACTAGAGGAACCCACAACAGCAAGAGTTCAAGAAGAGGCTACAGTAGAGCCTCCAACAACAATAACAGCTCCGGCAACATATATAACAGACATTTCACCGATGTAGGGGGAGTTCACCTCCCTATTACAAGAGATTGAGAGGGAGTTCCTCACTCTTGGGAACTTCAATTTTGATGAAATATCCCCTATTGGTGATGTTAGAATAGAGGATTCTTCTATTGCCCAAATAAATACTGAAGATCAAGTGGCTGAAGCACAAGAGCATGAAGAAAAGGAAGATAGGGTCACAGATGTCCTCGAATCAGATGATGCCCAAGTAAACATTTGAGAATCTCTGGGTAGAGAAGTTGAGGTGAAATCTGAATTGAGAAATGTTCTCCCTCCAGAGCAAAGGGGCATAACACCTTGAGAGGGACAAGGCAGCAGATGCAATCTTAGAATGTCTCAACAAATTAAGAGACTCTAGTAAAACTGCTAGTCGAGATCTCGGACATGAAGCCTGGAGGTGAAAGAAAAAATAATTGAAGGGTTGAGAAAACTGATTAAGGATTTAAAGGGCTCTACACAGAAGATTGCTCATGACACTAGGTATGAGTCTGAGCATGTCAAAACAAAACTGGATGAAATAACGAAGGTGGTCATCCTAGATGCAGAGATTTTCCCTAAGATATTAGAAATCTTGGGATATCTAGCTAGAACCATGAGAAGTTTGCTAAACAGAGTGGTAGCACTTGAATTGAAAGAGGCTCCGCGATTTGACTATGAGACGCTTGCCTCTCTAGTAGCAGACAAGATAATAAGGAGCTATCAAGCATCCATGCCACCACCTACTGAATAGCCACATACTACACCACAAGAAGTCCAGCCTCAGTCAACACCAGGCCACAACCAGAATAGCCTTAGCCCCAAAGGAAGTACAGAATCAAGAAAATCAGTCCCAGGCCTCCAAGATAGAAACCTATAGAGACACATCCAGGGGAGACACCTGGAACTACTAGTTCATCGACAGGAGCAACATCAGAGATTAGGGCCGAGCCTATTAGTAAAGGGAATGAAGCTAAGGTGCCACTCTCATCAATACAAAAGCACAATATTGAGAGAGCAACCTAGTGGAGAAAAGGAATGTTGCTGCAGAAGAAAGGGCCTCAACCATCTATATTAGAAAGAGAAAAGGTGTAAAGAAGTCTACTACTGGCCACAAGAGATTGAAAGTATCTGCAGTAGATTACATGTGCAACATTGAAGAAGGACAGAGAACCTACAAATTGTGAGTCACCTACAACAAGGCATAGAAAATGATGGGCAAACCTCAGATGGAATTGGGACAGTTCGTTGACAAAAGCAAGGATCCCAGTTTTTTTTGTAGGTTCAGTTTTGTAGAAGTAGAAGCAATGGCAGCTCAAACTGGAACCTCTACATTAAGGGCCCCAACTATTGCACCTCCTTCGGAAGCATCTACTCTAGGGGAGGGTAGCTCATCAATACCACCACTTTGTACAACAGCCCAACCAACTGGGATAGGTCTGAACCATTATTTAAATTTTTGAAAATTTTCAAGTATGTAGTAAAATTGTTTCATCAATAAAACTTAGGTTTTCACACACATTGCTTTGCCATTTTTAGTCCAATCTACTCATCTAGAGACCCAACTAGATTATAATAGGGTTTTACATATTACAGTCAGAGGCAGCCAGACTCCCTTCCCAGGCATATTTGAAGTTCTGTTACAAGATGAAGAAGGGAGAAGAATTTATGGAAATTGGCACAAATACGTCCGTAGGGAGACGAAGTTCGGAAAAGAAAGTTACAACCTTATCAATTTCATGGCAGAAATTGCCAAGCGGGGGTACATATCTGTGGAACAAGTTGTCTTTTTGGGAAAAGACATTCACTGAGGAGTACTACATCCTTGAGTCTCTGGCTGAATATAGGATCTTCAAGGAATACAATGAGCTGGTGGTTAGAATAGACAAAGCTCAAATCTCTCTAGTAAACTATTTGACGATGGAAAGAGAAAGGGTTGAAAGGGACACTCGAGAAGAAATTGATCAGGAGCACTCCAAAGTTTATGAGCACAACTTGCCACTCCAAAATCAGGATCAGCCCCCCCCCTTTTATGCAGCATTTATAGAAATGGAATATAAAAGAAAAGCCATGTCTGAGCTGCCTAAAATTAAGGAGGAAGAAATAAAGGAGTAGGTATGGCGTGATGTATAGGAAGCACCAAACTGCATTCCTCTACTACAACCACTACATTTCAAAGAATTCCAGTTGCAGCTACAAGAGCACCTCCCACACAACAAGCTCCATCTACTATAGCCGGAGTCTCAGTAGCAGGGCCATTGTTGATTTACTAGAGATACCTACAGCTAGGCCAATCAATGACCGAATCCTTTTCAACAGCACCTCTAGCATTAACATCCACAAGAAGAGTAGTGAGTGCACTACTGCTGTAACGCCACGGGTTTTTCGGATCTGGATCCGTGGATTTCGAATCATCTTTTCGCAGGTTGCGGATTGTGTCCGAGTGGGTTTTGAATTTTTATACCGGATTGTCGGACCCAATGGTGGTGTGCCCGTGAGTTTTCTTGGGTTCGTGGTGTTGTGAGGAGCACTCCGGCATTTTTCTGGATTTTTCGGAGCGCCTGTGTGGGTCCCGGGTTACGTTTTGGGTTTTACGCGTGTTTTTGACTGTCGGACCTTCGGAACCCCGTGTAGGGTGAACCGTTACGTTCTCCGACTCTGGGGCATTACCACTGCGTTGTGCATCTTCCGAGGATCAGGGAGGTGATTTTTTCCTATTTTTCATATTTTTTGTAATTTCCAGATTTTCTATATATAACCCCCTTTTTTCTCTCTCTCCCCATCTCTCATTTCTCTCTTCCCTCCCTCTCTCTTCTCTCACGTTCTCTCCTCTACCCCTCTCACTCCGAGCGGCCGACGGAGGAGGCGAGGGCGGAGCGGCGTGGCTCGTGGGACGTGGAGCGACGGGCACGGGACGAGGATCGCGATGGTGGAGGCGGTTCATGGGATCGCGAGCCGACGAGGGTTTAATCGACGTTTCCTCGCGGATCGGCGACCTCGGGGCGCGAAATCTTCGGTGGAGGTAGGGAGATGGATCCCCAGCTCGTGCATTTCATTTCCCGCGAGTTTTGTAGGCCGTGGGGAGCCGAGCAGGCTATTTGGGGCAGTTTGGGAAAAAGCATGTTTTTAGGGCTAATGCATCGATCCGCCGTTTCATCGCGTTTCGGACCGATTTGGGGTCATAGATGCATGCTAGGGGTGTCGGGGGAGCTTCCCCCTTATTTTCCCCATCATCCATGGATGATCGGGGCGTGGAACGGGTTTTTGGGAATGTTCCCGTTGTCCCGTTCTCGGGTGAGTGTAGCGGTCCTTCCAGAGACCGCCACACTCACTGGCGGCCCAAGGTAGGCACGCCAGAGACCCTGGCGGCCTAAGCTGGGTGCGCCACTTGTTACTGTTTTGTCGGCAGAGGTTTCTTTCATTTGGCGGTCGCACGATAAACCGCCAGACTGGGTGGCTACCGAGACTTGGATCGCTACTCCGTTTTGATCGTTGTGCCTCGGAGCACGTATTTTTTGACCGATTGGGAGTCTTGCGCCCCTGGCGGCCGTAGGTTCGACCGCCAGAGGGATTATGGTAGACCAGAGTTGGGCCGCTAGAAGCCGTGTGGCGGTCTGGGTAGGACCGCCAGGCCCTGTGTGATTCATCTTCTGGCGGGCCAAGGGTGGACCGCCAGAGTCCCTATGGCAGACCAGAGTTGGACTGCTAGAGACTATAGCGGCCCAAGGTTGGACCGCCAGGCTCTGGGCTGCACCGAGTGGTTTGCAGTCCCGTTTCTCTTCGACCGGGGTTCCCGTGAGTTGCGGTCAGCCTCGTAAGTCATCGCTTCGTGGTTTTAGACCTATGGATTAGGCTAGATTGACGGCCTTGTGATGTTGCGTACGACGGTCTTGACCCCGAGTCTTGTGACTCAAGGACCGTTGGATTTAGTGAGTCTAGAGGGCTGTCCAGAGTCCAGTGGCTCGATGCCACTTGGTCCTTTGTGACTTTCGCGCAGGGTGCGCGTAAGGTTCTTGGAGTTTCTCTTCGGAGAGTGGTCACATCAGTGACTCCCCATTAGTCGTAGCCTTCCGACATGCGAGTGGTCCCACCAGGGAGTGGTGGCGAGGCTATCCCGAGAGACGATTTTTAGGCTGGTTACCGTCGGGCCCCACGTTTGACGCCAGAGTCCGACTGAGGGGAAAACCAGTCAGAGGGCCAGACCTAGGACATATGGTATGTGTGTGCACATGTGGTTGGGGGCGATTGGACCCACGCTGACGAGCGCGACCCCAACTAGTCACTTGCTTTGTGGTTACTTGTACGGTGTCTCAGTTCCCGCTGGGCCGGAGGGAGACACCCGAGGCGCGGTTTTAGTCGTCAGTGGACGCATCCGGCCTTGCTTCTGGTGGGCAGGTACTCCTGTCACGTGAGACGTGACTCTCTTGTTTCGGGGTTCCATTTTTCGTTTGCGAGACGTGATTTTCTGGACTGGATGGTGTTTTCGAGTTAGTGGCCAAGGTGCTAGTAGCTTTACCGAGGTTGCGTCTTGTTGGTGCAGTGTCCACGATCAGGTGGTCGGGGTTGCACCTTGGACAGCGTGTCCAGGTTGGCCGTGTTCTGGGAGACATGCCTCTACGGCGGGGTTGCCGTGGGTTTTACTTCGGTAAGTTGTATTAATGTGGTTCGGTAGCCCCCGACCGTGAGATCGGGGTGTGTTTTCCTCGTACAGTATGAGTAGCTATAGTGCCGAGTTTTGACCGGCCACCGGTTCGTTGTTCCTGCTGTAGTTGTACCTTTCTTTTCCGCTACTGTCGTTGTTTCCGGTTGGAGTTCTGCGGGACCCCTGCTGAGCTGCTTTTCAAGTGTGGCGACTCTTCCTCGAGGTTTGAGGGTGCAGTGTTGCGGAGGTTCTTAGTTGCCAGCTCGTCGGGCCGAGTGTTTACTTGGCATGTGGTACGTTTTACTGCTTTAGACTGTACTTTCTATTGGAATGGACTCTGTTGTAGTAGTTGTTATTTATTTCTGTTAATTGTTCAATTATCTTGTCTTATTTCCTATTTCTTTGTACCTCCACACTCCTTTTAGCCCATCCGAGCCCTCCCAGTTCGTGGGCGGCGGGTCAGGATTCGAATGGTATCGGGTTCTTCTCGGTATCCGGATCTTAGATCGTGAAAGCTGGTATCAGAGCAGTGGTTGTGGACGTACATAGGAATTCGAGATATTGTAGTAATCAGAGTCCATAAGGTCCAGTACAGTCGGTAGTTGACTTAGGGTTTTGTGTTTATTTTCCGCTTGAGTTTTCGCTTGAGAGCTTGTTGTTGACATGTTTTGTTCTTCTTACTCTCTTTATCTCTTCAAAATTGGCTTGAAAGATCTCTACTCTCCCCTTCTAATAAATCGATATGTAGCATAAAATAGGACAATAGAAGGAGAACAAGAGAGAGTAAAGAACCGTGATCGCCACCAACACGCCGTACGTGATGAACACGCCGTGCCTTGGAAAGAAGGAGGGACACTCGCTGGGCTGTAGCGCTGGGAAGATGAACGGTTCAGGTAGAACCGCCTAAAGCATACACGGTCTTACGATAGACCATTTAAGGACGCTGCAGAGATGCGGGATGAAGCGCTCCTGAAAGTTGAACGGATCCGGCAGGACTGCATGAAGAAGAAGGACGGTCCACGTAGCACCGCACGTCTCCTTGAACGGCTAGTAGAGAACCGCGCGAGCCCACCAAGCCAGAAGTCGTAAAGGGGTCCAACTCCACCCTCTCTAGCCGGCCAGAGGGGATGGGCCTCGTGCTAAGGATTGCTGACCTGCAAAACGACGTAAAAACACAAAGAGAAAACCTAGATTAGAACTGAATGGTGTAGTAAATACCAAAATAAGGTGAAATAAACATGAATAAATGGAAAGGGGGATACCTGGGGGATTTTAAACCCCTAGGGTGTCAAAAAACGTGGGTGGGTGTGTGCATGGTAATGAAAATGAAGAAGAACGTGGGGAAAAAGTAATGAAAGTAATGCATGCAATGACCAAAGGAAGAAACCAATCAAACACAAAAGACTCAAGAATAGACTACTCCCTGAACCGGAGGCTTGTATGGACGTGGAAAGCCTCCCTCCTTGGTGCTAGGTCGCTCAAGAATGCGGCAGGTCTTCGCCGTCGATCAAAAATCCCCCCCCCCCCCTTTCAAGCCCGACCTTTAGGGTCTATTTATAGAGCACCTAAAGTCCTAGCTCGAAATTAGGGTTTAGAGGTATTTTCAAGTCGAGATAATCAAAGGAAAATCGTAGATAAACGAATTATCTCTTATCCAATCGAAACGGCTCTCAAAATGGTTGATTATCCGTGGAGAAAATGATGGGAGAAGTTGGGGATAAAACCACAGATAAAAGGGATAAAATCTATTGAAATTCAGGAATCGAACGGATGAACGGTCTTACGATAGACCGCCCAACGGGATGTACGGTCATATCCTGACCATCCAACCCCGTCGGTGGAAATTCAAAATAAATAGAAAATAATCTAAATTATCCACTGAACTGACCGAAACCTTCGCTGTTGGACTCTCATAGATGAACGGCTCAGTTTAGACCGTTCAAAGGTTGAGCGGCCACAGACAAACCATTCTAGCCTTGTCGGTGGAAAATCAAGATAGATAAGATAATTAGATAATTATCTGAAAGCCAGCGACGTTAGGACTCTGGAGAGATAGACGGCTCAGAAGATACCGCACAATAGTCTCATGCGGCTGATTCTAGGCCGTATATATGCTTGTCGGTGATAATTCAAAAAATCAGCTAAATATCCCATTAATATATGAACGGCCCAGTATCAACCGCACAAAACGTTATACGGCTGGAGGTTGACTGCACATGTACATGGGTGCTTGAAATTCATAGAAAAGCTCGATTAACCAAAACCAAGGCCTATTAAGCCTTGAATCAACTTGGACCTAACCAAGGAGGGAGGCTACCCATAAAACTGGCCCACAACATGCCTAAAAATATCCCCAACGAGTGACGGACAACTCGAGACATCACCAAATGGGAGTAAGAGGAACGGCTCAACTTATCGACAAAAAATGGGTGTCAACAGATGCCCCTCCTTAACGTCCTCTTTGTAGGGGAGCGAGCGGAGGTGAAGCGAAAATGACATGGAACATGGAGATGAAGCGGAAATGCAGCGTAGTGGACCGGAAAAGCGGGCGTTAAGGTAAAACGACACCCGTTTCTACCAACAAGTGACAGGAATCTTCCGGAAAACTCTGAACCAAACGCAAGGAATGATTAAACCAAAAGCGACACCAGTCTGGAGGAATTAAACTAAATGAAATAAATCGACAAGACCAACCTCATGGGGGACACAATCCTGCGGTCCAATGAGGAGGCCAAAAGCAGGCAGCAAAAGTAAAGGAAACAGGCTAAAGCTCCAGACGGGGACCTCTCAATCAACCAAAACAAGCGAATCGACCAAAGAGAACCTTCCAACTCAGAGTAAAATTAGTTCCTCTTACTCGAACACTGAACGCACAGCTAACCATCACTGATGGGACATTCTTCAAGCAAACCATGGGTCATGAAAGCTCAAAAGATGCATATGATGCATGCTGCGCTAAAATAAAAGAAATCGTTAAAACAAATGTAAAGAAAGATTAAAATACAAAATACTCGAGAATAATATTACTAAGCTGGGAAAAATCAGAGTCAAGATACCATCCGCAACCACAGCGTGCAGGATATAACCATCCTCCCCATGACATCCCAACCTAACGGCCTATCCGAAGATTAAACACGTGAACCTGGATCATCATCGTTTTTGTTAAAGGGGAACATTAGATCCTGGAACACATAGATAACCAACTGGTTCTCGAGATAATATATTATAGTACCATATAATAATGCAATAAGGGTGACAAGGATAGAAGGCCATACCTGACTTACCTGTGCAGGTGAAACGGCAAGTGAGAGTTTTCTTCTTCTTCTTTTTTCGGATTTTTATGGATTTTCATGAATAAGACTAACAAGATAAGCATAGCGCTTAACAAAATGACAAACAACATGACATAACATGACGAATGGAAACAACACAACATGACGAATAAGCACATAGGCAAAGGCATAATCAGATAATACGTATGCATGAACATGGAGTGACAAAACAACAATCGGCGGGTCAACACATGGTGGAGATAAGAACATGACGGATCGCATGGTTGGGACCACACATGGAACATGGAGGGACGACCTTCAACATGCAAGACAACTAACAACATGGGGTGAATAAAACAACATGTGTGGGACATGGTGGGACATGGACATGTGACAAAGATACGATGGGACAAAGAGACATAAACAAAACATGTTCTTCAATCAAAACTCAAGATCAAAATGAAGTAAAATCGCCAGGTTCATAATCGTGAGGCAAAATCCTCTCATAAAGATATGATCATTGCAAACAAAAACTGAGAAGGACATGAGCTTCAGAACAGATCGAGAGATATGATTGAAAAGAAGAACAGAAGATGTGAACAGGAGACAGATAGAACAAAATGTGGGCAAGGAAAGCTTGAGTACCTGCAACCTGCATACTTAGCAAACAAATGACGCATCTGTTCTCAATCTGAATGCATGAAAAAGGAAAACAAAAAGACACATTTTTTTGGCTCTTTGTAATTTTATGATTTTTTTTTGGGTTTTGAATAATACTTCATTTTTATGGATTTTTTGACTATATCTCATTTTTTTCATTTTTTTGTTTTTTTTGTTTTGATTTTTGACAATATCTCATTTTTTTTATTTTTTTGAGAATATCAATCCGCAACACCCAAAGACAGGCTCGAACTACTGGCCAGGGATCGCCATCCCTCCCCTCTCATTAAAGACTTCCCTTGAGCAGGGCGTGCATGTGAGGGTGGCTTACCACAACCAACCGCTTCTAAAGAACGGTGCCCCTACTAAGGCCATACCCGGGATACAACCCAGCCTAAGAGGGAGAAGTGGAAGAATAATTAGAGACAAGCCTTATGCAGGATGGGAGATATCAAGATTCGAATTCCTTCCAGGGCACTACCCCTCAAAGAGATAGCCTGTTGCGCCGGGGCTTTGTGTCTTTGATTTTTAGACCCATATTTATCAGGCACGCATGCGACCGGGCTCATGACGTCCCACGGGGAACTGTGCTACCACTCTTGCCATGCCTTTGATTCATAATTTTGCATATTGATTCATTTTCTCATTTTGGTAGCCCTTATTGGCCAGATAAAGCATGAAAGCTTACTTTTGAGGGTCAAGACTGTCCATATTTGAGACATCTCTCGTATTATGGAGCACCTAGGTTAGTCATCTTATCCATCCATCTTTTGCCCCTGCACTTGGCCGAGCAGAGAAGAGAAAATGCCTTCATGCATACCTAAAGTATGGCCAAAGCAGCAACGGTGTGCCTTAGAGAGATCGGCTATGGCTCGCCGTGAAGTGTGTGAAAAAAAAACCATACTCATAGGTCACCCTCAACAATCAGAGAAAGAAACTAGACTCCCAGCGCGGAGCTATCACCAGCCTAAGAGATGCTGCAGAAGCGAACTCATTTGACTAAGCAAACTAACTAAAGCCTAAGGCTACTCAACCATGTTTTAAGGAACCAACATTATAAGCGCGTGCAGAAATAACATAGTAATAGCAATGATTACATGTTCTGACATAAAATCAAAGATACCTTTGCAGATCCAAGGCGTGAAAACCGGCCTCCTGAACCGATCTCGATCATCGAGCTTTGAGGAGCGCGAACTTTATTTTCCTTGCTTGTCAGGATAAAGGATGAAAGGAGAGCAAAGGATTGGATTCCTCGACATAGAGGAGTGGCAGACATCATACTGGACGAAGTAAGGATAAAAAGGAAGAGGGACGAGGGCTAGAACTCCCTCGTTAAGGCACTGAGGCCCTGATAACAAGGAACCAAGTACAGAATAAACAAGGATTAACTAAGATCAAGGCGGGATAAAGCCACGAAAATAGCATGAAAAAGGGTGAGAACCCCGAAAGGGTGGGAAGGAAAGAATAGAAAGATGACGAAAAGATAACTGTGAAGATAAGGGAGAAAGAGAAAGGTCATCCGACGTGGTCGGAGAAGAAGAGTAGCGATCACCCGCCGAGGGCGGAGAAGAAAATGCATGAACACCCGACAAGGTTGGGGAAAAGAAATGGAAACCACCCGACAAAGTTGTGTAAGGATTAGAAAAACCACGCGGCAAGGTCAGGGAGTGAGCACAAGGAATCCCCAACAGGGTCGGGGAACAAGGATGAGAAGCGGAATCCGGACGTATCCGGGGAGAAAAATTACAAGAGGATGCCCCTGGCTCCGGGGAAGAGGAGGACATAGGCCGATGTCTAGAATGATAAGGATAGGAAAAGATGGAAGAAATATGGTCAGGTGGTGGAAGGTACACCACCCACGGATAAGAATCGAGCAGAAGAAAAGATGAATGGCCGGAAGAAGGAAAGGAGGAAGTGGACCCCCAAGTGCGCAACTGACGGCCCTTGAACTTATGCCGTCGCCTCTTCTTAGCAGCAATCTTCTTGAAACAACGCCGCCCGGCGCGGACTCGGCTTCTCAGGCTCCTCAATCTGTAACGTCTTCTTAAATAGCGGGCCCACCTGACAGACGGCCTGGCCTGATTGTGAATATGCAGCTGCATCGGGGCGGTTGCCCCTAGACTCCCGGTGCTAGCCATAGGTGGACATTCTTGAGCAAACGGCTTCCCAACTGAATGAATATCATGAAGCCATGGAGTTTTGTCTTTTGGCACTAGAACATAGAGGTTTGACAGCTCCACTCGGCAATCAGACTTGAAGCAGGACAAAGCTGAGGGAGATCAATGCGCGGCGTTGACATGGCCGGCATGCTAATAAACCGCGGGAGATGAGATAGACAATGTAGAATGCCCCTGGTCAATCTCAAGGACACGGCCGATTGCCCTTCGAATGCTAGATTCATTAGATTTCTGGAGGCCGTGTGGGTTAGCACCATCCGGGCGGAAAACTCTTCTGGGCCAGTGAATTGAATAGCAATCAAGCGAGAGGTGATAACAACATCGATAATGAATTTTTCGGTGAGCAAAGAGATTGCCACCGGCCTCACTTTTGAAGAAACCGGCACCAGTGCACAGGAACTCTTCTTAGCAACCGTCTTCATAGCAAATGCAGGTTCATTCCCCCTAGAATAGCCAGGAACCAGGACTCGGACCGGCATGCGGGAAATAACATCTTGGATCTTGAAATGCACGATTGAAACCTGGCTTGGCTCCTTTTCTCCCTGGGGACTAGACCTGAGAGGCACCAAAGGTAGCGTGTACCTTCTCCGTGAAAAGGGAAGTGGTAGAGGGAGTTTAGAAGGAGGAGGTTTGAAGGGCGCGGGTGGCGATGGTGCAAGTGATGGAGAAATACTGATGATGATGGGCATGAGTGGAGGTAAAGGTAAAAGGGGAGGTATGGGTTTAGGGTCGGCCTGCTCGGGCTCAGAGGATGATGGCGAAAGAAGTGGCATCGGTCGCGGGGATGGTTGTGAAGGTGACGGAACATGGATTATTACGAGGGGAGGTGATGAAGACGGTGGTGAGGATAATAGGGATAATGGAGAGGGTGACGATGGAGATGTGGCCAATGGAGGCAGCGAAGATGGGGGTGGAGAAGGTGGTGGCAAAGGGGGTGATATGGTTGATGGAGATGGTGAAGGGGAAGAAGGTGGAAAAGAAGGTAGCGGCGTAGTGGAGGAAGTGGCAGGTGGTGGTGCTCTTCGGCGTATCTTTACAACACGTCGAGAGGCGTTGGGGACAGGAGTGGTGGTGGAAACGGAGGGTGAAAGAGAAGTTGCCCGAGCGGAGGTTAGGGTAGGTAAAGGTGGTGGAGGAGATGGGATAGAGGGAGAAGTGGGTGATGGAGCAGGTACCTTATCAACTGAAGAAACACCAGGGTGCCCCTGGTCTTGACATGGAGACAGTTGCCTAGGCTGCACGGCTTGTTGCTGTTGCTGCTTGCTACTGAGATCTGAAATAACTTGGCACATGATAGTCCAATCAATCATCTTCTTGTCTTCCAAACTGTAAACAAAATCTCGGAACTCGGAGCAATTCTCGACCCCATGCCCCTGTTGACGATGGAATTCATAGAACTGGAGCAAATTCCCGACCGCGGGTCGGCAAGGCGTAACCGGAGGGAGCTGCAACGCATGGGTGGCCATCAAAGCCTTGAAAACATCTGTAATAGATTCCGGCAACGGGGGGTGAGAAGCTCGCTTCGGGCAAGGTGGATGTCGAGGGATATGAAAAGGTTGTGGGGATGGTAGCGGGGGTTACGTAGGCAAGGGGGATTGCGTAGGCAAAAGTGGAAGGTTAGACTGCTGGGGAGGTGTGGAGGGAGTGGGAAGGTAATGGACGGCATCTACTCGCTCTGGGTGTAGTGCTTCCTTGACCGAAAGTGGAGGAGTGTGGTGAGATGAAATAGCGGAGGGCTGACTCATGGAGGGATGTAAGGTGGAACACATGGAGGTATAGGGGTGTGGGGGAGCGGAAGGCCGACTCGTGGAGGGATATGTAGTGGAGGGCTGACTTACGGTGGAGGGCGAAGGGAAAGTGTATGTAGAAGGTGACGGTGGAAGAGACTCATGGTCAAAGGAAACTGGGAGTTGTTGGCTAACGAAGTGGGCTCGATTGTAAAGCTGTTGCCAGGATGTGATATCGTTCAGGGCTAAGATGCACTTGAGCTCGGGCGTTGCATTAGAAATAACCATCTTGATCTGCTCGCCCTCCGGAATATGCCCCGGGACTTGCGCGGCTAGGCGACACCAGCGGTCGGCAAACATGGAGAATTCCTCGTCGGGCTTCATCTTCTCTTGGGCCAGATCAACCATAGAATATCTCGGCCCCACTTGGTCTCGGTACTGCTGAATAAACCTTGCTTGGATGGCTTGAAAATTCATCATCTGCTCCTGCGGTAATGTGAAAAATCAATCCTTGGCCGAGCCCTCTAAAGATAGGCCAAACAAATAGGCCATCAAGCGTTGATCATGCTGGAACTGGGCCGACTCATAGAGGAAATCCATCAAATGGAGATAGGGGTCACCGACTCCACCGTAGCGACGATAAGCTGGAATCTGTGAACGTGGTGGAAGTTGAAGACCTTGAAAGGCAAACGGGATATCCAAAGAAGTCTGAGGATTGATTCGGCGTTGCAATTCATCAAGCTGGCGTTGGGCCTGAGTGAACATCTCCTCGGTAGGAAGGATCCGAGAAGGGTATGAACCAGCCTGAGCAAGAGATTGTGAATTAATACCAGGGTAATGATGATGGGCCGGATAAGGGGATCCGGCCTGAGAAGAAAGAAAGCCCATTCCGAGAATGGAGGAATGCGTGGGCCTGGAAGAATCATGTATGTAAGAATGAGGATTGATTGGGCTAACAGCAGCACGGGCGGGATAAGGTGGCCCGTTAAAAGAATGGGGTCCAATGGAGGAATAAGAAGATGAGCCCGCATAGGAAGAGGAATCCACACGGGGGTAAGAAGATGGAGAAGTATAAGAATAAGGTACAGGGGAGAAGTGCTCCATGGGGAGAATGGAGGCTTTATACAGTGATTTAAAATGAACATAAAGATGGGAATGAACCTAAGACAAATGCAGCTAAATGGAGACACACGAAGATGAACTATACCTAATGAGCCTAATCTGACCAAAGGATGCAAATGACGACACTATGCAACATACAATGGAGAAGAGAGATGAAAAAAGAATCAGCCAATTAAACAAATTCCAAATGATGCGCGGGGATTTTTATAAGTTCTTTTAGGACCTTAGTGGATTAATTAAAATGTGAATTCACTCGACCACAAGGTATCTAAATAGGGTTAGAATGGAGGACTGGCAGACTCTAAAGGACTCTCTCTCGCACGAATGCGGACCCTAGACTAGGGGGTGGTATGGTACAACCTGCCCGACGTCGGTGTGAGAATCCACGGCTCACGGGGATTTACGGAGGTCCTTGGCAAGGTCCCCTAGTCGGCTCCAAGGAATATGGAGATGAGAGGAAACCCTACCTCGATAGGAATGCAACTAACTATGAATGAAATGCATGAATCCTATGTGCACCGGAGTGCATGCAAGATCTAGCCTAGAAACTAACAAGCAATGACCAAAATAAACATGCGAGGATGAAAACAAGTAGGCAGCAATAACATATAACCAGGGGGAGATCAATAAATGGCACCAAGGAGAACAAAGACAATATAGATATGGAAATCAAAGCAACCTCGGGTGCACTGTGGCATCAGAAGGATGGTCTGTGGGAGACCGCACAATAAGATAAACGGTCTAGGATGGACCACATAATCCAGGGAGCAATAGAAGGACAGAATAACTGTAAAAGAATCACAGAGTGCTGGAAATGAAGGACGACAGCGATGAAAAACGTACCAAGAAGAACGGTATGTGGACAGCCGTGTAAGATCTAGCACAGATCTCCAGAAACCGTGCACCTACAACCAGAACACCCAGAAGCGTACCTGTGCCAGAGCGATGGACGGCCAGGGATAGGCCATTCAGAAGTGTGGACGGTTGATAGAACACCGTCTATGATAGGAAGCTGGCAGGAGAACTGGCGATGTTCGCAGGGAAGGACGGTGGATGATCAGCCGCCCAGAGGATGAACGGCTCTGTGAGAACCGCTCACGTTCCAGAAGGCAGAAAATGCAACTTAACCTGCAATCACTCCAAAAGGGGACTAACACAACGAAAGGGGGGTCAGCAAATCACAAGCACGATGGGCACTAGGTGTCCCACCGTGATCGCCAAAAAAAGGAGCTGTTGACATGTTTTGTTCTTCTTACTCTCTTTATCTCTTCAAAACCGACTTGAAAGATCTCTACTCTCCCCTTCTAATAAATCGATATGTAACATAAAATAGGACAATAGAAGGAGAACAGGAGAGAGTAAAGAACCATGATCGCCACCAAGACGACGTACGTGATGAACACGCCGTGCCTTGGAAAGAGGGAGGGACACTCGCTGGGCTGCAGCGCTGGGAAGATGAACGGTTCAGGTAGAACCGCCTAAAGCATACACGGTCTTACGATAGACCGTTTAAGGACGCTGCATAGATGCGGGATGAAGCGCTCCTGGAAGTTGAACGGCTCCGGCACGACCGCAGGAAGAAGAAGGACGGTCCACGTAGCACCGTACGTCTCCTTGAACGGCTAGTAGAGAACCGCGCGAGCCCACCAAGCCAGAAGTCGCAAAGGAGTCCAACCTCCACCCTCTCCAGCCGGCCAGAGGGGATGGGCCTCGTGCTAAGGATTGCTGACCTGTAAAACGACGTAAAAACACAAAGAGAAAACCTAGATTAGAACCGAATGGTGTAGTAAATGCCAAAATAAGGTGAAATAAACATGAATAAATGGAAAGGGGGATACCTGGGGGATTTTAAACCCCTAGGGTGTCAAAAAACGTGGGTGGGTGTGTGCATGGTAATGAAAATGAAGAAGAACGTGGGGAAAAAGTAATGAAAGTAATGCATGCAATGACCAAAGGACGAAACCAATCAAACACAAAAGACTCAAGAATAGACTACTCCCTGAACCGGAGGCTTGTATGGACGTGGAAAGCCTCCCTCCTAGGTGCTAGGTCGCTCAAGAATGCGGCAGGGCTTCGCCGTTGACCAAAAATCTCTCCCCTTTCAAGCTCGGCCTTTAGGGTCTATTTATAGAGCACCTAAAGTCCTAGCTCGAAATTAGGGTTTAGAGGCATTTTCAAGTCGAGATAATCAAAGGAAATTGTAGATAAACGAATTATCTATTATCCAGTCGAAACGGCACTCAAAATGGTTGATTATCCGCGGAGAAAATGATGGGAGAAGTTGGGGATAAAATCACGAATAAAAGGGATAAAATCTGTTGAAATTCAGGAATCGAACGGATGAACAGTCGTACGATAGACCGCCCAACGGGATGTACGGTCATATCCTGACCGTCCAACCCCGTCGGTGGAAATTCAAAATAAATAGAAAATAATCTAAATTATCCACTGAACTGACCGAAACCTTCACTGTTGGACTCTCATAGATGAATGGCTCAGTTTAGACCGTTCAAAGGTTGAGCGGTCACAGACAAATCGTTCTAGCCTTGTCGGTGGAAAATCAAGATAGATAAGATAATTAGATAATTATCCGAAAGCCAGCGACGTTAGGACTCTGGAGAGAAAGACTGCTCAGAAGATACCGCACAATAGTCTCATGCGGATGATTCTAGGCTGTATATATGCTTGTCGGTGATAATTCAGAAAATCAACTAAATATCCCATAAATATATGAACGGCCCAGTATCAACCGCACAAAACGTTATACGGCTGGAGGTTGAACGCACATGTACATGGGTGCTTGAAATTTATAGAAAAGCTCGATTAACCAAAACCAAGGCCCATTAAGCTCTGAATCAACTTGGACCTAACCAAGGAGGGAGGCTACCCATAAAACTGGCCCACAACATGCCTGAAAATAGCCCCAACGAGTGACGGACAACTTGAGGTATCACCAAATGAGAGTAAGAGGAACGACTCAACTTATCGGTAAAAAACGGGTGTCAACACTTGTGTGCGCTGTGTGGCGCTGTGAAGGCGGTTGCTGTTCGCAGCTTTCGTGCCGGCGTGGGATCTAAGGATCGAGGTTGAGAGCTTCTCCCTCATCGGTGGTGATCCCGGTTGCGCTGCGTTTGACAGAGGTTACCGATAGGTGCATTGCTGCGATGCTACGTTCGAGGTTTTTGCAGCGAGGTCAGGTGGCTGACGAGGAATGTTAGTGGTAAATTGGCCGTGAGCGTACTCTGAGGGAGCTATTATTGAGTTTGGCCACTCCAGCTTGAGATTTATCCCGCCCCTGATGTGTTAAGGTTGTGATTTAAGGTGGCAGAGCGGGTGCTCTGATCGAGAGGTGTGCTCAGGTTAGCGGAGGATCTTCTCGGTGAGCTGTTGTTTCGTCGAATCTGATGTTCTTATCGTGCTCTGTGGCGTCAAAAATGACATGTCGGTCTCGATTGTTTTGCGGATTTTGAGGCAGGATTGGGCTTTGGTGTCCCAGTAAGTTCTTGCTCCTGCGCTCTGGTGTGCGAATGGGTTCTGTTCGCCTTGGATTTGGCTCGAGTTGTGAAGGTTCTGTGGTGAGTTTCTGGACTCGAGGATGAGCGTCGGCGGTTGGCTATTATGGTGTGTTGCAGTTCGAGGAATTGCAGTGGTGGTGCATCGAGAGATGCTGTGATTATGGTCCAACGTGACACTCGCCGAGTGTGTCGGAGGCGCTGACCTGATGGAAGCGATGGTTTTATCGGTGCTGGAAGGTGCTGTTCCCAGCAGGTGCGAGGTTTGAGGTCAGGTCGGGCGTGGAGTTCTTCCGTTGGTCGGAGGTATGTTGGTTTCTCCTTTGGTCAGAGAGATTGTGTTTGGCTAAGGTTCGTCGTCTTGCATTATGTTCCCGGATTTGGTTGGCCTCTGTGTGCCATGAAGTCCGTGCGAGACGTGTTCCCTGTTTTGGCAATGTGGTTGCCTGTGAGAAGTCGTGCCCGATTCCCTTGCTGTGTGAGGGTGTTGGCGCTGTTCCGGAAGGATGAGTGCTGGTTGGACGGTGTTCACATTTTTGGTTGGTGCTGGAATTTTCTGATGCGTGGCGGATCAGAGCCTGCAGAGTTGCAGAGGATTGCCAGATTTGGGAGTGAATCTGTGATTTCGGTTCGAGGTAATAGAGTTTTCCTCACCCTGTTTCCTGAGGTTGACCGGCTGAGTTGTGGATTGTCGGGATGGTGATTCCCGAGTTGCCGTGTTGGCTGTACGCGTGGATCAGAGTGTGCAGTGGAAGCCTGGTGGGCTTGGGACCCACTGGTTCAAGATCGTAGCGTTGGTTGCTACGGGTGGATTCTTAAGATTGCGTTGAGCATTGGAGGATTGGTTCCTCTGTGTGAAACGTGTTGTTACCGTGCCGTTGCTCGAGGTATTATGGTTCTTGGGACTGGCAGGATGGAGTGTTGGGGAATGTTGACAAGTGTGCCACATGAGTACCATGTTCCTGTGATGGAAGCCGTGTCAGGTGTCGGTGTTAGACCCTGATGGGGTTGTTGAGGATGTCGCCTGACGGTGATCGAGGACGTGTTGGTCAGAGTCGGTGGCTTGGTGCCTGACTTGTATTGGAGTGTAACGACCCAAGATCCGAATACCGGGAAGGCACGATACCATTCGAATCCTGACCCGCCGCCCACGAGCTGGGAGGGCTCGGAAGGGCTAAAAGGAGTGTGGAGGCACAAAGAAATAGGAAATAAAGCAGGACAATTCAACAATTAACAGAAATAAATAAATAACTACTACAACAACAGAGTCCAGTCGAATAGAAAGTACAGTCTAAAGTAGTAAAGCGTACCACATGCCGAGTGAACACTCGGCCCGGCGAGCTGGCAACTGAGAACCTCCGAACAGCACCCTCGAACCTCGAGGAAGAACCGCCACACCTGAAAAGCAGGGATGAGTCTTCAAAACAGAGACTCAGCAGGGATCCCGCGGAACCCCAACCAAAAACAACGGCGGTAGCGGAAAGGAAAGCTACAACCATAATAGGAATAGCGAATCGATGGCCGGTCAAAACTCGGCACTACAGCTACTCCTACTGTACCAGAAAACACACCCCGATCTCACGGTCGGGGGCTACCGAACCACACTAGTACCACTTACCGATGTAAAAACCCACGGTAACCACGCCGTAGAGGCCTGTCTCCCTGGACACGGCCAACCTGAACACACTATCCAAGGTGCAACCCCGACCACCCAGTCGCAGACACCACACCAACAAGACGCAACCTCGGTAAAGCTACTAGCACTAGTCTCACGGCACGAAAATTGACACACGCGTCAGGGCGAAACAACCTGGACTCAACGGTCAACACGACCAAAAACCTGAAGGTCGAAGTCACAGAGACTGATAGTCTGTCACTCCCGACTTGACAAGAGTACCTCCCACTAGAAGCACAGTTGGCAGCGTCCCTTGACGTCTTACACAGCACCGCAAGTGTTCGCCTGGCACGATAGCCCCCGGCGGAGGCAAGGACACCGTACAAGTAACCACAAAACAAGTGACTAGCTGGGGTCGCGCTCGTCAGCGCAGGTCCAACCGCCCCCAACCACATGTGCACACACAGACCGTGCGTCCTTGGTCTGGCCCTCTGACCGGGTTTCCCCTCAGCCGGACTCTGGCTGGTAGACGGGGGGCCCGACGGAAACCAGTCTAAAACCGTCCTCAGGATAGCCTCTCCACCACTCCCTGGTGGGACCGCTAAACGCGTAAGCAGGCTACGACTAGTGGAGGGTCACTGAAGGAGTAGACTCTCAAGTCAACGAAAAATAACGTCCGAATCCGACGAAGTACGGGGACCGTCCCACATACCAGCACCATCGCACGGTGACCACGGTTGAAGAAGAAACGGGACTCACAGTCCATGGGCCACGCACCTGGCCACGCAGAAACGCAGAAGCATGATTCTCAGGGTAGCGCACAAGCCGCCACGCCGATTACCCATCCCAGGGAAAAGCAGAAAACCTCCAGCTCCTGGCTGGATGGCTGGACTCGTAGTCCAAGGCCAAACACATGGTGATGCGGGATGGATGACACGATCGGGCTAAGACGTACGACAGCCTTAATGTGCGGCCAACACTAACACGCTAAAGGCAAGCCGGGCGACTGACCACCATGGCGTTCTCCGGGTGGAGACGTCTCTCAACAGCACTATAACTAGCCCGACGATCATCCCTTGCGATGGAAACGTGGGGATCGTAGCGGTTAAGGAACCATTGTCGCCTAGGGTGGTGTAGTCCGAGCTCGGCGCTCGACTGGAGCTAAGGAACGGCTCTCATTCACACACAATCGCGGTAATTGAAACTAGCTAATGACCCTAATCTCACAAACGCAACATATATGACAATATACTATACCAGCAATGTGAGAGAGGAACGAGCACGTACCTCCACGACTAGGCGTGGGGAAGAATTCCCGGCCGAATCCAAACAACCCCGATACACACAAGTGTTAAGTTTACAATTTCAGAACTTAATGCCCACTCCACGCAGGGAGGTAAAGGGCTACAAATACCAATTTTGGGGTTAGTGGAACCCGGGTTGACGGGCCGCACTCGCAGGAGGCGAGGGAAGTGAGCCGGAGCCGATCGGGTGGGCCGAATGGAAGTCGACTCGGTTCTACTCGCGCTACTCACCCTGCGCAGCGAACTTGCGAAGGCCGGTGCGCCAAGATACGATGCCCGATCGGAGTTCCGTTTGTTGGAGAACGTCGGCGACATGACGAAGATCGTCTGCTCCGAAGGGTGTGATCAGATCTTTTCAGATCTGGGCCAAGCAGTGACTGATTTCAGCTTCTGGTTCTGTGCTCACAGAACTGCACAGGAAGACAAATAATTATGGGAAAATTGGTTGTCGATGTCGGATCGAGGCGCCGTTTGTGGGAGATCATCGGTGACGTCAAGAGGAAGACGTAGTCTAAAGAGCTCGCACATATTTGGACAGGATGAGGTGGAGCAGACTCAGGAAGTCAGATCTCGTGCTGAGTCGGGCCTGCACAGATCAGCTCGCGTGATCCCACGAGAATCGTCGCCACGATCATCACAGATCACGGATCGAGACGAGATCAGCGGCAGCGCGAAGAGGACTCAAAATCCTACAATCACATCGAAAGTCAGCTCCTGATGGCTTGAGAGGAGATATGGGGAAATTCGGAATCAGTAAACTTCAGATCTGGACAGCAGGCTCGGGCAGATCTGCGCGCCGTCACGAAAAGAATTGCTGCCGGCGATCCAGAACTTCGATCGACGTGAAACCACCTCTGAAATCTTCTTTACTTGATGAAGTATCACTGGTAATTTTCGTAGAACCAGATGATAAGAGGATGGGGAGGATAGAGGGGTGAGTCACACGCCCAAGATCAATCCCGTCACAGGATTGGGCAGGGCATCACACCCATGCGGGGGGGAAAGAGAATCACTCTCTTAACTCAAAATCCTTTCACAAAAACTTCATTAACCTTTGCACTAACATTATACAAGTGTTTAAATAGGGGTTTGGCAAGGGGAGGGGGCTGGGAGTTTCGATGGAACAAGGGGGGAGGGAGAGGGGTGCGCCCCTTTGACAATGAGAGGGAGAGAGGGGGGGACAAGGAGACATAGACTCACCTACTTTCACCTACCTTTAGAAATTCAAAGGGGAGGGGGGGTAGGTGGCAGCCATTCTTTTGGACCAGCAGCCTTCTCCATATTCCCTTGTGGTAAATGAGAAAGGGAAGAAAAGAAAACAAAAAAAACTAGCCTAATACATCCAAAGAAGGGGGCGCCCCCTTCATGGGCCAAGCTTGGGCCAAGCTTGGTCCAAGGTCACCCTTAAGCCCATTCACCCATGCATGGCTTATGGCCCTTCCAATCCTAGGTGGCCCATGAAAGAAGGGAGCCCAATTGGGCCTTAAGTGGCTTATGGATCCATCATGAAGCCTAATGGACACTCCCCTTTAATGGACTCTAAAGGGCTTTAAACCAAATGGCTTGTTAAGAGCCTTACAATCATCCCAAAATGAAAACCCAAGTAAAAATACACATTACAAGCCCAAATTCAATGCAAACAAAGGCTAAAAGTACCCAAACTCAAGCCAAACTGTCTCCATTTCAAAGGGAAGCCGATGTAGCCGGATTGGTGCTCCGCGTATGGTACCGTCGGCTCGCCGATTCGTGCTACTCGCTAGCTCTGGTGTCCGCACCACATGGCCTACTCGGGATTCATCTTCCAAGGAAAACTCACGACATGCGGGAGAGACCCCACCGTACATACACCGATACATGGTGACTCGGTCAAGCATAACACAAATCCCGGAACACGAGGAGTCACCCGGATTCTCAAACCCACGGGCATGCTAAACGAGGTAGCACGGTCCTCTCGACACCCTCAGAACACGGACATAGGACCCTCGGGGTGTCTGGGGCATCCAAGAGACCGCAAGTCGACCACTGGGTCACAACCGGGTCGACCAGGGATCCACACAATGCGAAACGATCGCGGCAAGCACGAAGAACCACTTCAGCACAACACAGTGCCTGGCGGTCCATCTTTGGGCCGTCACAGCTGTAACGGTCCAAAGCTAGGCCGCCACAGCATTGTAACGGTCCAACACAGGAGTGTTACATGAAACGGGCAACACTGGCTGTGGCGCACCCACCCTGGGGCGTCACAGCCTCTAACGGACCAAGCCTGGTGCGTTAGAAGACATACCAAAATAGGTTGTGATGCACACCCCTCGGCGCATCACAACCCCTAACGGACCTACCTAGGCGCATTAGAAGAAGGGATACGTCAACTCTGACGAACCCTAGCTAGGGCGTCACAGAGCTCTGACGGTCCACCCTGGTGCGTCAGAGTCTCAAGACCCCAATCGGTCAAAATCATGAAACACGGATGTAACGGTCGAACCCAGACGCGTCACACCCTCTGGCGGTTTATCATAAGACCGCCAGAGCGACCAACGCCCTGCCGACACCACAACCCTCTGTGACGTACCCTCCTTGGGGCGTCACGGCATGTAACGCACCCAGCCTGGGGCGTCACAGCCTGTGACGGTCACTGGAAGGACCGTCACACTGTCCCGAGAGCGGGACGACGGGAAATGACCCAAAAATCATCCCACGCCCCCATACCTCCACGGGAGAGGGGAAAAATAAGGGGGAAGTCCCCAAATAGCCCCTAGCATGCATCTAAGGCCTCGAATCGGCCAAAAACGTGATGAAACGGTAGATCGGCTCATGAGTCCTAAAACATGGATTTTTCCCAAAAATCCCCAAATACGCCCGCTCGACTCACCACGGCCTACAAAACTCGTGAGAAAGGGAATGCACGAGCTGGGGGTCCATCTCCCTACCTCCACCGAAGAAACGACGCGCCGTGGACCCCGATCCACGAAGAAAACGCAGTTGAAACCTCGCCGGGACACGAACTCACGGCCGAGCTTCACCGCGCCTCCACCACCTCGATCCTCACCCATCCTCGCCCGTGCCTCGCCCGCGCCATCCCCGCCTCGCTCGCACTCCACTCCGTCGGCCATCGGAGAGAGAGGGAGAGAGGAGAGAGCGTGAGAAGCGAGAGAGGGAATTGAAGAGAGAAATGAGAGGGGGGAGAGAGAAAGGGTTAATATATATAGAAAAACCCAAAAATTCCAGAAATTCAGAAAATTACGAAAAATTACCTCCACGATCCTCGGAGTACGCACAACGCGCTGGTATTATCCCGAAGTCGGAGAACGCCAGGGTTCGCCCTGCACAGAGTTCCGAAGGCGCATCAAGGAAAAACACGTGTAAAACATAAAATACACTCCAAGACCCAATAAAATGATCCGAAAAACCCCGGGCATTACAGCCCTCTCCCCTTAAAGAAATTTCATCCTTAAAATTCAGGACTAGCACCAGGTCACAGGGGAAGAATGCCTCAGCCCACTGACAACGTTGTCAGGGCCCCAGTACAGAAACCTCGATTCTCACGAAGCACCGATCATGAGGGACATCGCCAGACCTTAATCACAGACAATGCCACGCTCCGCACACCGCACACACACCGGTCATCAGAGCGGGCATAACACAAAGGCACAAGTCTGGTATCACCTCAGACACAACCAACCCAAACATGGCACTACTGCCACCATCTCGCTCACCGAGGAGACACAGTCCTCGTCATGAGAAACAGCTACCGATCCATCCTATGGTCAGCGGATAATCACACATCAGCTTCACAACCAGCTGACTGGTCGCATACCCTTCTCAAGGGAACAACCAATACAGAGCTTCCACCAGCTCACGCAGCCATCTCAATAGACCGCAACCAGAACATTGGCTCAGCACCAAGAGTCACCTCACACATGGCAAGCTGAAAGCCAGACATATCACTGTGTCAACTCTGTAAGAAGACAAACTTCGACAAAGCCCAGATCCCGTCCGAAAAGGCACATCACAGAAACGACCACCAAAGGTCTCTCCTGCACACGGCTCTCGCCACGCTCGAGCCCCGACAACCAGCATCTTCTGTCTGTGAAAAGACCATCCATTGATCACCAGGTACACGTCAACGGGAAACCTCCACCAGCCCAACAAGCACGATCCAACCCACAACAGGCTATCAGCTGACTCACACACAGACAATTACCACATCTCAAGCTGCACTCCTCTCAGACGCCGCGTCCGACCTTGATCATCGCGCCAACTCAACCCTCTCAGGGGAGCACGATGAAACTAAATAACAAGATCCTGGTGTCTTCAGTCATCACCTCACTTGACTCAAACTTACAGGGGAACCATCCCATGCTGGTCACAGACCAAGGATAACCATTGCGACACCAACGTCCCATCAAGGACCACGAATTCGACGCCAATCTCACTAAAAGGCCTTCACCGACAGACGTCACTCTTCCATCTTGTCTCATCACATCCCTTAACTTAATTAATCCAAATAGACACCTACTGTAATGACCCGAGAATCTGATTATCAGAAAAGACCCGATAACCCGAGACTCGAAACGCCGCCTACGAGTCGGGAGGGCTTGGAAGGGCTAAAAGGAGTGTGGAGGCACAAAGAAATAGAAAATAAAGCAGGATATTTCAACAATTAGTAGAAATAAATAAATAACTACTACTACAATAGATTCCAGTCCAACAGAAAGTACAGTCTAAAGCAGTAAAGCGTACCACTTGCCTAGTGGACACTCGGCCCAGCGAGCTGATAACTGAGAACCCCCAAACAGCACCCTCGAACCAGGAGGAAGAACCGTCGCACTTGAAAAGTAGGGGTGTGCCTCCTGTCACTGGCCCAGTAGGGATCCCGCGGAACCCCAACTAAGAACAACGGCGGCACGGAAAGCTGTAACCACAAGTGCAACCGTAACAGAAGGAAGAGTAAACCCGGTGGCCGGTCAAAACTCGGCACTACAACTACTCCTACTATACCGGCCAAGCAAAAAGAGAAGTCCCGATCTCACAGTCGGGAACCGGACCATACTAGCACCACTTACCGAAGTAAAAACCCACGGCAACCCCGCCGTAGAGGCCTGTCTCCCGGGACACGGCCAACCTGGACACACTGTCCAAGGTGCAACCCCGGCCATCCGGTCGCGGACACCGCACCAACAAGACGCAACCTCGGTAAAGCCACTAGCACTAGTCTCACGGCACAAAAATCGACACATGTGCCACGACGAAACAACCGGAACTCAATGGTCAACACGACCAAAAACCCGAAGGTCGAAGTCACGGAAACTGACAGTCTGTCACTCCCGACTCGACAGGAGTACCTCCCACTAGAAGCAAGGCCGAATGCGTCCACTGACGTCTTAGCCCGCGCCTCAGGTGTCTCCCTCCGGCCCAATGGGAACTAAGACACCATACAAGTAACCACAAACATGTGACTAGTTGGGGTCACGCCCGTCGGCGTGTGTCCAACCGCCCCCAACCACGTGTGCACACACAGAGCGTGCATCCCTGGCCTGGCCCTCTGACCGGTTTTCCCCTCAGCCGGACTCTGGCTGGTAGACGCGGGGCCCGACAGAAACCAGTCTAAAACCGTCCTCAGGGTATGCCCGTACACCTACTCCCAGGTGAGACCAGCACACGCGTAATGGTGGGCTACGACTAGTGGAGGGTCACTGAAGGAGTAGACTCTTAAGTCAACGGAAAACAACGTCTGAGCCCAACGAAGTACGGGGACCGTCCTACGTACCAGCACCGTCGCACGGTGACCATGGTCGGAGAAGAAATGGGACTCACAGTCCGCGGGCCACGCGCCTGGCCACGCAGAAATGCCAAAACATGGTTCCCAAGGCAGCTCATAGGCTGCCAAACTGAATCCCTTTCTCTGGGACAAGCGGGAACCCTCCAGTCCCAGGCTAGGCAACTTGACTCGCGGTCCAAGGCCTCACACATGGCCCATGCGGAAAGCACAGAAGCACGATTCCCAGGGCAACGCACAAGCTGCCACGTCGATAACTGGACTCGCAGTCCAAGGCCAACACATGGCCCACTCGGGAATCATCTTCCAGGAAAACTCACGGCATGCGGGGGAGACACCACCGCACACACACCGATACATGGTGACTCGGTCAAGCGTAACACAAAAGCCCGGCACATGAGGAGTCACCTGGACTCTCAAACCCACGGGCACACTAAACGAGGTAGCACTGTCCTCCCGACACCCTCAAAACACAGACACAGAATCCCACGGGTGTCTGGGGCATTCATAAGACCTCAAGTCGACCACTAGGTCGCAACCGGGTCGACTAGGGACCTACACAACGTGAAACAATCGCGGCAAGCACGAAGAACCACTTCGGCGCAACACAGTGCCTGGCGGTCTACCTTTGGGCCGTCACAGCTGTAACGGTCCAAGGCTAGACCGTCACAGCACTCTAACGGTCCAACACAGGAGCGTTATGCGAGAGGGGCAACACCGACTGTGACGCACCAACCCTGGGGCGTCACAGTCTCTAACGGACCAAGCCTGGTGCGTTAGAAGACAGAATGAAATAGGTTGTGACGCACACCTCTCGGGGCGTCACAGCCTGTGACGGTCCTACCTAGGCGCGTCAGAAGAATGAGCAGCGTCAGCTCTGATGCTCCAATACAGGGGCGTCACAGTGCTCTGACGGTCCTACCTAGGCGCGTCAGAGACTCGTGACCCCAACGGTCCGAAAACATGAAAACAAACGTAGCGGTCAAACCCAGGCGCGTCACACTCTCTGGCGGTTTATCGTGAGACCGCCAGAGCAACCGATGCCCTGCCGACAGAATAGGACCCTGTGACGCACCCTCCTTGGGGCGTCACAGCACGTAACACACCCACCCAGGGGCGTCACAGCCTGTGACGGTTACTGGAAGGACCGTCACACCGTCCCGAGAGCGGGACGGCGGGAAACGACCCAAAAACTTCACCACGACCCCATACCTCCACGGGAGAGGGGGAAGACAAGGGGGAAGCCCCCAAATAGCCCCTAGAATGCATCTAAGGCCTCGGATCGGCCAAAAACGCAATGAAACGAGAGATCCGGCTCACTCCCCAAAAATATGGATTTTTCCCAAAAATCCCCGATTACGCCCGCTCGGCTCACCACGGCCTACAAAACTCGCAGGAAATGAAGTGCACGAGCTGGGGGTCCATCTCCCTACCTCCACCGAAGAAACGACGTGCCGTGGACGCCGATCCACAAAGAAAACGCCGTGAAACCCTCGCCGTTCCACGAACCCGCGACCGAGCTTCCATGCGCCACCAGCCCTCGATCCTCGACCCGTTCCCCGTTCCTCGCCTCCCGCCATCGCCGCCTTGCCCTCCTCCACCACCGTCGGCCGCCCGGGGAGAGGGGGAGAGAAAGAGATGAGAGAGAGTGAGAAAGAGAGAATGAGAGGGGGAGAGAGAAAAGGGTTAATATATATAGAAAACCCAAAAATTCCAAAATTTTCAAAAAATTACGAAAAATTACCTCCGCGATCCCCGGGAGGAACACAACGCGCGGGTACTATCCCGGAGTTGGAGAACGCCACGGTTTACCCTGCACAGAGTTCCGAAGGCACATCAGAGAAAAACACGTGTAAAGCACAAAATACACTCCGAGACCCACTAAAATCATCAGAAAAATATCTGAAAAAATCTGGGACATTACACCTACCAATCCCGATTCCGCCCTTGCCATAGAGCCATGGGACACCACCTGAACAATGATCACATGTCCCCAACGATACACATCTTACCGTGGTCGGCTATGAGACTAGCCTTACCAGTCACTCGCAGCTACCAACAGGAACCAACAGCCTGCCAGAGATCACTTCTCCAAAAATGATATCATCCGAGGACACAGCCTCCAATACAAGTCGGGCACCAAGCCACTGACTCTGACCAACACGTCCTCGACCTCCATCAGGCGACATCCTCAACAACCCCATCTGGGTCGAATACCGACGCCTGACACGGCTTCCATCACAGGAACAGGGTACTCAAGCGACACACTTGCCAACACTTTTCCCCAACACTCAATCCTGCTAGTGCCAAGAACCATAATACCTCGAGCAACGGCACGGCAACAACACGTTTCACACAGAGGAACCAATCCTCCAATGCTCAACGCAAACTCAGGAAATCGCCCCGTAGCAACCAATGCTACGATCCTGAACCAGTGGGTCACAAGCCCACCAGGCTTCTGCTGCGCACTCTGATCCACGCGCACAGCTACAAATTCTCGGGAACACCGCCCAACCGACACTCGTCCTTCTAGAAAAGCGCCAATACACCCTTACACGACAAGGGAATGGGCACAACTTCTCACAGGCAACCACCTTTCCAAAACACGGATCACGTCTCGCCCGGACTTCATAACACACGAAGGCCAACCAATCCAGACACACAATGCAAGACGACGAACCTTAGCTAAACACACTACTCTTCAGCCAAAGGAGAAACCAAACGCACTTTCGACCAACAGAAAATTCCCCGCTCGACCCGACCCCAAATCTCGCGCACGTTGGAAACAACACCATCCAGCACCAAGGAAAACCATCGCTTCCATCGGGTCAGCGCCTCCGACACACTCAGCAAGTGTCACGTCGGACCACAATCACAGCATCTCTCGATGCACCACCACTGCAAGTCCTCGAACCGCAGCACACCATGCCAAGAGCCGCAACATGAGCCGTAACCGACGACCATCAACGCTCATCCTTGAGTCCCGAACTTGCCATGGAACTTCCACTACTCAAACCAAATCAAGGCGAACACAACCCATTCGCACACAAGAGCGCATGAGCGAAACTTACTGGGACACCACAACCTAATCCTGCCTCAAAATCCGCAAAAATAATTGGGACCGACACGTCATTTCTGACGCCACAGAGCACGACAAGAACATCAGGCTTGAGGAAATAGTAGCTCACCGAGAAGATCCTCCCCTCATCCAAGTGCATCTCTCGACCAGAGCACCCGCTCTGCCACCTCAAACCACAACCTCAACACCTCAGGGGCTGGACAACCTCAAGCTAAAGTGGCCAAAATCGACAGCAGCTCCCTCAGAGTACGCTCACGGCCACTTAACCACGAACAATCCTCTCCAGCCACCTGACCACGCTGTAGATTCCTCAAACGCAGCACCGTGAGCTCATGCCTGCCAGCAACCTCTGCCCAACGCAACACAACCAGGGCCACCACCGATGAGGGAGAAGGCTCTCGACCTCGATCCTTAGACCCCATGCTGGCACGAAAGCCGCGGACAACAACCACCTTCACAGCGTCGCACAGCGCACTCAAGCTCTCAAGCGAGAAACTAGACAAAAAGTGAACACAAAACCCTAAGCCAGCTGTCGACTGTACTGGACCTTATGCACTCTGATCATTGCAATATTTTGAATTCCTATGTAGGTCCACAATCACTACTCTGATACCATTTGTAACAACCCAAGATCCGGATACCGGGAAGGCCCGATACAATTCGAATCCTGACCCGTCGCCCACGATCCGGGAGGGCTCGGAATGGCTAAAAGGAGTGTGGAGGCACAAAGAAATAGGAAATAAAGCAGGACAATTCAACAATTAACAGAAATAAATAAATAACTAATAGAACAATAGAGTCCAGTCCAACAGAAAGTACAGTCTAAAGCAGTAAAGCGTACCACATACCGAGTGAACACTCGGCCTGGCGAGCTGGCAACTGATAACCTCCGAACAGCACCCTCGAACCTCGAGGAAGAACCGCCACACCTGAAAAGCAGGGATGAGTCTCCAAAACAGAGACTTAGCAGGGATCTCGCGGAACCCCAACTGGAAAAAATGGCGGTAGTGGAAAGGAAAGCTACAACAACAGTAGGAACAGCGAACCGGTGGCTGGTCAAAACTCGGCACTACAGCTACTCCTACTGTACCAGAAAACACATCCCGATCTCACGGTCAGGGGCTACCGAGCCACACTAGTACCACTTATCAAAGTAAAAACCCACGGTAACCACTTCGTAGAGGCATGTCTCCCAAGACACGACCAACCTGAACACGCTGTCCAAGGTGCAACCCCGACCACCCGATCGCTGACACCACACAAACAAGATGCAACCTCGGTAAAGCTACTAGCACCAGTCTCACGGCACGAAAACTGACACACGCGTCACGGCGAAACAACCCGGACTTAACGGTCAACACGACCAAAAACCCAAAGGTCAAAGTCACAGAGACTGATAGTCTATCACTCCCGACTCGACAGGAGTACCACCCACTAGAAGCACAGTCGGCAGCGTCCCCTAACGTCTTACACCACACCGCAGGTGTCCGCCTGGCACGATAGCCCTTGGCGGAGGCAAGGACAACGTACAAGTAATCACAAAACAAGTGACTAGCTGGGGTCGCGCTCGTCAACGCGGGTCCAACCGCCCCCAACCACGTGTGCACACACAGACCGTGCGTCCCTGGTCTGGCCCTCTGACCGGTTTTCCCCTTAGCCAGACTCTGGCTGGTAGACGCGGGGACCGACGGAAACCAGTCTAAAACCGTCCTCATGATAGCCTCTCCACCACTCCCTGGTGGGACCGCTAAACGCGTAAGCAGGCTACGACTAGTGGAGGGTCACTGAAGGAGTAGACTCTCAAGCCAACGGAAAACAACGTCCGAATCCGACGAAGTACGGGGACCATCCCACGTACCAGCTCCATCGCACGGTGACCACTGTCGAAGAAGAAACGGGACTCACAGTCCACGGGCCACGCACCTGGCCACGCAAAAACGTAGAAGCATGATTCTCAGGGTAGCGCACAAGCCGCCACGCCGATTCCCCATCCCAGGGAAAAGCAGAAAACCTCCAGCTCCAGGCTGGATGGCAAGACTAGCAGTCCAAGGCCAAACACATGGCCTACTCGGGAATCATCTTCCAGGGAAAACTCACGACATGCGGAGGAGACCCCACCGTACACACACCGATACATGGTGACTCGGTCAAGCGTAACACAAATCCCGGAACACGAGGAGTCACCCAGACTCTCAAACCCATGGGCACGCTAAACGAGGTAGCATGATCCTCTCGACACCCACAGAACATGGACACAGAACCCTCGGGGTGTTTGGGGCATCCAAGAGACCGCAAGTCGACCATTGGGTCACAACCGGGTCGACCAGGGATCCACACAATGCGAAACGATTGCGGCAAGCACGAAGAACCACTTCAGCACAACACAGTGCATGGCGGTCCATCTTTGGGCCGTCACAGCTGTAACGATTCAAAGCTAGGCCGTCGTAGCACTGTAACGGTCCAACACAGGAGCGTTACACGAAACGGGCAACACTGGCTGTGGCGCACCCACCCTGGGACGTCACAGCCTCTAACGGACCAAGCCTGGTGCGTTAGAAGACAGACCAAAACATGTTGTGACGCACACCCCTCGGGGCGTCACAACCCCTAACGGACCTACCTAGGCCCGTTAGAAGAAGGGATACGTCAACTCTAACGCACCCTAGCTAGGGCGTCACAGAGCTCTGACGGTCCACCCTGGTGCGTCAGAGTCTCAGGACCCCAATCGGTCAAAATCTTGAAACACGGATGTAACGGTCGAACCCAGACGCGTCACACCCTCTGGCGGTTTATCATAAGACCGCCAGAGCGACCGACGCCCTGCCGACACCACAACCCTCTGTGACGCACCCTCCTTGGGGCATCACGGCATGTAACGCACCCACCCTGGGGCGTCACAGCCTGTGACGGTCACTGGAAGGACCGTCACACCGTCCCGAGAGCGGGACAGCGGGAAATGACCCAAAAATCGTCCCACACCCCCATACCTCCACGGGAGAGGGGAAAAACAAGGGGGAAGTCCCCAAATAGCCCCTAGCATGCATCTAAGGTCTCGGATCGGCAAAAAACGCGATGAAATGGTAGATCGGCTCACGAGCCCTAAAACATGGATTTTTCTAAAAAATTCCCAAATACTCCCGCTCGACTCACCACGGCCTACAAAACTCTTGAGAAAGGGAATACACGAGCTGGGGGCCATCTCCCTACCTCCACCGAAGAAACGACGCGTCGTGGATGCCGATCCACGAAGAAAACGCCGTTGAAGCCTCGCCGGGACACGAACTCGCGGCCGAGCTTCACCGCGCCTCCACCACCTCGATCCTCACCCATCCTCGCCCGTGTCTCACCCGCGCCGTCCCCGCCTCACCCGCACTCCACTCCATCAGCCGTCGGAGAGAGAGGGAGAGAGGAGAGAGCGTGAGAAGAGAGAGAGAGGCAAGAGAGAAATGAAAGGGGAGAGAGAGAAAGGGTTAATATATATAGAAAAACCTAAAAATTCCAGAAATTCAAAAAAATATGAAAAATTACCTCTGTGATCCTCGGAGTACGTACAACACGCTGGCATTGTCTCGGAGTCGGAGAACGCCACGGTTCGCCCTGCATAGAGTTCCGAAGGCGCATCCAGGAAAAACACGTGTAAAACATAAAATACACTCCGAGACCCAATAAAATGATCCGAAAAACTCGGGGCATTACAGCCATCCCCCTTTAAAGAAATTTCATCCTCGAAATTCAAGACTAGCACCAGGTCACAGGGGAAGAACGCCTCAGCCCACTAACAACACTGTCAGGGCCCCAGTACATAAACCTCGATTCTCACAAAGCACCGATCATAAGGGACATCGCCAGACCTTAATCACAGACAATGCCACGCTCCGCACACCGCACACACACAGGTCATCAGAGCGGGCATAACACAAAGGCACAAGTCTGGTATCACCTCAGACACAACCAACCCAAACATGGCACTACTGCCACCATCTCGCTCACCGAGGAGACACAGTCCTCGTCACGAGAAACAGCTACCGATCCATCCTATGGTCGGTGGATAAATCACACATCAGCTTCACAACCAGCTGACTGGTCGCATACCCTTCTCAAGGGAACAACCAATATAGAGCCTCCACCAGCTCACGCAGCCATCTCAACAGACCGCAACCAGAACATTGGCTCAGCACCAAGAATCACCTCACACATGGCAAGGTGAAAGCCAGACATATCACTGTGCCAACTCTGTCAGAAGATAAACTTTGACAAAGCCCAGATCCCGTCCAGAAAGGCACATCACAGAAACGACCACCAAAGGTCTCTCCTGCACACGGCTCTCGCCACGCTCGAGCCCCGACAACCAGCATCTTCTGTCTGTGAAAAGACCACCCATTGATCACTAGGTACACGTCAACGGGAAACCTCCACCGGCCCAACAAGCACGATCCAACCCACAGCAGGCCATCCGCTGACTCACACATAAATAATTACCACATCTCAAGCTGCACTCCTCTCGGACGCCGTGTCCGACCTTGATCATCGCGCCAACTGAACCCTCTCAGGGGAGCACGATGAAACTAAATGACAAGATCCTAGTGTCTTCAGTCATCACCTCACTTGACTCAGACTTACAGGGGAACCATCCCATACTGGTCACAGACCAAGGATAACCATTGCGACACCAACGTCCCATCAAGGACCACGAATTTGACGCCAATCTCACTAAAAGGCCTTCGCCCACAGGCGTCACTCTTCCATCATGTCTCATCACATCCCTCAACTTAATTAATCCAAATGGACACCTGCTGTAACGACCCGAGAATTCGATTACCGGGAAAGACCCGATAACCCGAGACTCGAACCGCAGCCCACGAGCCGAGCGGGCTCGGAAGGGCTAAAAGGAGTGTGGAGGCACAAAGAAATAGGAAATAAAGCAGGAAAATTCAACAATTAACAGAAATAAATAAATAACTACTACTACAACAGAGTCCAGTCCAATAGAAAGTACCGTCTAAAGCAGTAAAGCATACCACTTGCCGAGTGGACACTTGGCCCGGCGAGCTGGCAACTGAGAACACCCGAACAGCACCCTCGAAGGAGTAGACTCTCAAGTCAACGAAAAATAACGTACCAGCATCGTCGCACGGTGACCACGGTCGGAGAAGAAACGGGACTCACAGTCTACGGGCCACGCACCCGATCACGTAGAAACGCAGAAGCACGATTCCCAGGGTAGCGCACAAGCAGCCACGCCGATTCCCCATCCCAGGGAAAAGTAGAAACCCTCCTGCTCCAAGCTAGATGGCTGGACTCGCAGTCCAAGGCCAAACACATGGCCTACTCGGGAATCATCTTCCAGGGAAAACTCACGACATGCGGGGGAGACCCCACCGTACATACACCGATACATGGTGACTCGGTCAAGCGTAACACAAAGCCCAGAACACGAGGAGTCACCCGGACTCTCAAACCCACGGGCATGCTAAAGGAGGTAGCACGGTCCTCCCGACACCCTTAGAACACGGACACAGAACCCTCCAGGTGTCTGGGGCATCCAAGAGACTGCAAGTCGACCACTGGGTCACAACCGGGTCGACCAGGGATCCACAAAACGCGAAACGATCGCGGCAAGCACGAAGAACCACTTCGACACAACACAGTGCCTGGCGGTCCATCTTTGGGCCGTCACAACTGTAACGGTCCATAGCTAGGACGCCACAGCACTGTAACGGTCCAACACAGGAGCGTTACACTAAACAGGCAACACTGGCTGTGGCGCACCCACCCTGGGGCGTCACAGCCTCTAACGGACCAAGCCTGGTGCGTTAGAAGACAGACCAAAAAAGGTTGTGACGCACACCCCTCGGGGCGTCACAACCCCTAACAGACCTACCTAGGCGCGTTAGAAGAAGGGATACGTCAACTCTAACACACCCTAGCTAGGGCGTCACAGAGCTCTGACGGTCCACCCTGGTGCGTCAGAGTCTCAGGACCCCAATCGGTCAAAATCATGAAACACGGATGTAACGGTCGAACCCAGACGCGTCACACCCTCTGGCGGTTTATCATAAGACCGCCAAAGTGACCGACGCCCTGCCGACACCACAACCCTCTGTAACGCACCCTTCTTGGGGAGTCACGGCATGTAACGCACCCAGCCTGGGGCGTCACAGCCTGTGACGGTCACTGGAAGGACCGTCACACCGTCCCTAGAGCGGGACGGCGGGAAATGACCCAAAAATCATCCCACACCCCCATACCTCCACGGGAGAGGGGAAAAATAAGGGGGAAGTCCCCAAATAGCCCCTAGCATGCATCTAAGGCCTCGGATCGGCCAAAAATGCGATGAAACGGTAGATCGGCTCACGAGCCCTAAAACATGGATTTTTCCCAAAAATCCCCAAATACGCCCACTCGACTCACCACGGCCTACAAAACTCGCGAGAAAGGGAATGCACGAGCTGGGGGTCCATCTCCCTACTCCACCGAAGAAACGACGTGCCGTGGACCCCGATCCACGAAGAAAACGCCGTTGAAGTCTCGTCGGGACACGAACTCGCGGCCGAGCTTCACCGCGCCTCCACCACCTCGATCCTCACCCATCCTCGCTCGTGCCTCACCCGCGTCGTCCCCGCCTCACCCGCACTCCACTCCGTCGGCCGTCAGTGAGAGAGGGAGAGAGGAGATAGCGTGAGAAGAGAGAGAGAGGGAAGAGAGAAATGAGAGGGGAGAGAGAAAGGGTTAATATATATAGAAAAACCTAAAAATTCAAAAAATTCAAAAAAAATACGAAAAATTACCTCCGTGATCCTCAGAGTACGCACAACGCGCTGGTATTATCCCGGAGTCGGAGAACGCCACAGTTCGCCTTGCACAGAGTTCCGAAGGCGCATCCAGGAAAAACACGTGTAAAACATAAAATACACTCCGAGACCCAATAAAATGATCCGAAAAAATATCCGAAAAACCCGGGGCATTACATGGAGGTTGTATCCTCGGGTGAGATCATTTTTGGAGAAGTGATCTCTGAGAGGTTTTGGGTTCCGGTTGGTAGCTGCGAGTGACTGGTAAGGCTAGTCTCGTAGTCGACCACGGTACGATGTGTATCGTTGGGGACCCGTGTGCTTTGATCGTGGTGTTGGCGACCTGGTTGCCGTAAGATTGGGTGGCACTTTCCTCCCCTAGAGACGTGTGCCATGAATTCTTCCGGTGTTGTCCCATGGCTCTGTGGTGAGGGAGGAATCGGGATTGGCAGGTGTCCACTTGGAGTAATTAAGACGAAGGTTATGATGAGACAAGACGGAAGGGTGACGCCTGTGGGCGGAGGCCTTTTAGTGAGATTGGCGTCGGAATGGTGGTCCTTGATGGGACGTTGGCGTTGGGGTGGTTGTTCCTGGTCTGGTGACCAGCATGGGAGGATTTTCTTGTAAGTCTGAGTCGAGTGAGGTGATGACCAAAGACTCCTGAGTCTTGTCATTTGGTTTCATCGTGCTCCCCGAGAGGGTCGAGTTGGCGTGATGATTGAGTTCGGATGCGGAGTCCGAGAGGAGTGCCGATTGAGATGTGGCATTGGTCTGTGTGTGAGTCAGCGGATGGCTTGTCGTGAGTTGGATCGTGCCCGTGGGGCCGATGGAGGTTTCCCATTGACGTGTATCTGGCGACCAGTGGATGGTCTTTTCACAGACATAAGATGTTGTTGTTTGTGCATCGTGAACGGTGAGAGCCGTGTGTAGGTGAGGCCTTTCGTGGTCGTCTCGTGATGTGCCTTTCCGGATGGGATCTGGGCTTTGTCGGAATTTATCTTCCGACATAGTTGGAACAGTGATATGTCTGGCTTTCAGCTTGCCATGTGTGAGGTGATTCTTGGTGCTGAGCCGATGTTCTGGTTGCGGTCTGTTGAGATGACTGCATGAGCCGGTGGAGGCTCTGTATTGGTTATTCCCTTGAGAAGGGTGTGCGACTGGTCAGCTGGTTGTGAAGCTAGTGTGTTTTGTCTACTGACCATGGGATGGATCGGTAGTTGTTTCTCGTGATGAGGACTGCATTTCCTCGGCGAGCGAGATGGTGGCAGCGGTGCCATGATTGGTTTTCGCTGTGACTGAGGTGATACCAGACTTGTGCTTTTGTGTTGTGCCTGCTCTAATGGCCGGTGTGTGTGCGGCATGTGGAGCAAGGTGTCGTTAGTGGTGTTAGTCTGGCTGTGTCCCTCAGGATCGGTATTTTCGTGAGAATCGAGATTTTCCATGCTGGGGCTCTAGCAGCGTTGTCAGTTGGTTAAGGTGTTCTTCCCCTGTGTCTTGGTGCTAGTCCTGAATTTCAAGGATGAAATTCCTTTAAGGGGGGAGGGCTGTAATGCCCCGGGTTTTTCGGATCTGGATCCGTGGGTTTCGGATCATCTTTCCGCGGGTTGCGGATTGTGTCCGAGTGAGTTTTGGATTTTTATACTGGATTGTCGGACCCAATGGTGGTGTGCCCGTGAGTTTTATTGGGTCCGTGGTGTTGTGAGGAGCAGGCCGACATTTTTCTGGACTTTTCGGAGCGCCTGTGTGGGCCCCGGGTTGCGTTTTGGGTTTTACGCGTATTTTTGGCTGTCGGACCTTCGGAATCTCGTGTAGGGTGAACCGTTGCGTTCTCCGACTCTAGGGCATTACCACTGCGTTGTGCGTCTTCCAAGGACCAGGGAGGTGATTTTTCCCTATTTTCTATATTTTTGATAATTTTTGGATTTTCTATATATAACCCCCTTTTTTCTCTCTCTCCCCATCTCTCATTTCTCTCTTCCCTCCCTCTCTCTTCTCTCACGTTCTCTCCTCTCCCCCTCTCACTCCGGGCGGCCGACGAAGGCGGCGAGGGCGGGGGGGCGTGGCTCGTGGGGTGTGGAGCGACGAGCACGGGACGAGGATCGTGATGGTGGAGGCGGTTCGTGGGATCGCGAGTTGGCGAGGGTTTAATCGGCGTTTCCTCGCGGATCGGCGACCTCGGCGCACGAAATCTTCGGTGGAGGTAGGGAGATGGACCCCCAGCTCGTGCATTTCCTTTCCCGCGAGTTTTGTAGGCCATGGTGAGCCAAGCGGGCTATTTGGGGCGTTTTGGGAAAAAGCATATTTTTAGGGCTCGTGCGTCGATCCGCCGTTTCATCGCGTTTCGGACCGATTTGGGGTCATAGATGCATGCTAGGGGTGTCGGGGGAGCTTCCCCCTTGTTTTCCCCATCATCCGTGGATGATCGGGGCGTGGAACGGGTTTTTGGGAATGTTCCCGCCGTCCCGTTCTCGGGTGAGTGTAGCGGTCCTTCCAGAGACCGCCACACTCACTGGCGGCCCAAGGTAGGCGCCCCAGAGACCCTGGCGGCCTAAGCTGGGTGCGCCACTTGTTAGTATTTTGTCGACAGGGGTTTCTATCGTCTGGCGGCTGCACGATAAATCGCCAGATTGGGTGGCGGCCGAGACTTCGACCGCTACTCCGTTTTGATCGTTGTGCCTCAGAGCACGTGTTTTTTGACCGATTGGGAGTCTTGCGCCCCTGGCGGTCGTAGGTTCGACCGCTAGAGGGATTGTGGTGGACCAGAGTTGAGCCGCTAGAAGCCATTTGGCGGTCTGGGTAGGACCGCCAGGCCCTGTGTGATTCGCCTTCTGGCGGGCCAAGGGTGGACCGCCAGAGTCCCTTTGGCGGACCAGAGTTGGACCGCTAGAGACTGTAGCGGCCCAAGGTTCGACCGCCAGGCTCTGGGCTACACCGAGTGGTTTGCAGTCCCGTTTCTCTTCGACCGGGGTACCCCTGAGTTGCGGTCGGCCTCGTGAGTCATCGCTTCGTGGTTTTAGACCTAGGGATTAGGCTAGATTGACGGTCTTATGCTGTTGCGTACGACGGTCTTGAACCCGAGTCTTGTGACTCAAGGACCGTTGGATTTAGTGAGTCTAGAGGACTGTCCAGAGTCAGTGGCTCGATGCCACTTGGTCCTTCGTGACTTTCGTGTAGGGTGCGTGTGTGATTCTCAGAGTTTCTCTTCGGAGAGTGGTCACATCAGTGACTCCCCACTAGTCGTAGCCTTCCGACATGCGAGTGGTCCCACCAGAGAGTGGTGGCGAGGCTACCCTGAGAGATAGTTTTTAGGCTAGTTACCGTCGGGCCCCACGTTTGACGCCAGAGTCCGGCTGAGGGGAAAACCAGTCAGAGGGCCAGACCTAGGACGTATGGTCTGTGTGTGCACACGAGGTTAGGGGCGGTTGGACCCGCACTGACAAGCACGACCCCAACTAGTCACTTGCTTTGTGGTTACTTGTACGGTGTCTCAGTTCCCGATGGGCCGGAGGGAGACACCCGAGGCACAATTTAAGTCGTCAGTAGACGCATCCGGCCCTTCTTCTGGTGGGTAGATACTCCTGTCACGTGAGACGTGACTCTCATATTTCTGGGTTTCATTTTACGTCTGCGAGATGTGGTTTTCTAGACCGGCTGGTGTTTTCGAGTTAGTGGCCAGGGTGCTAGTAGCTTTACCGAGGTTGCGTCTTGTTGGTGCGGTGTTTGCGACGGGGTGGTCGGGGTTGCACCTTGGACAGCGTGTCCAGGTTGGTCGTGTCCTGGGAGACATGCCTCTATGGCGGGGTTGCCGTGGGTTTTTACTTCGGTAAGTGGTACTAGTGTGGTTCGGTAGCCCCCGACCGTGAGATCGGGGTGTGTTTTCCTGGTACAGTAGGAGTAGCTGTAGTGCCGAGTTTTGACCGGCCACTGGTTTGCTATTCATGCTATAGTTGTAGCTTTCCTTTCCCCTACCACCATTGTTTCCGGTTTGGGTTCCACGGGACCCCTGCTGAGTCTCTGTTTGGAGACTCATCTCTGCTTTTTAGGTGTGGCGGCTCTTCCTCGAGGTTCGAGGGTGCAGTGTTGCGGAGGTTCTTAGTTGTCAGCTCGCCGAGCCGAGTGTTCATTTGGCATGTGGTATGTTTTACTGTTTTAGAATGTACTTTCTGTTGGACTGGACTATGTTGTAGTAGTTTTTGTTTATTTCTGTTAATTGTTGAATTGTCCTGCCTTATTTCCTATTTCTTTGTACCTCCACACTCCTTTTAGCCCTTCCGTGCCCTCCCGGTTCGTGGGCGGCGGGCCAGGATTCGAATGGTATCGGGTTCTTCCCGATATCTGGATCTTGGGTCGTCACAGCTGCCTTCACCGAACTAAGGACCGAGACAAGTGATCTCAAGAGATTCATAAGATCCTACCAGATTCAGGTAGAGGAACCCTGTGAGGCTCCACAGAATGCTCTGTGCAAGATCCAACACTTTGCTAGGCAGCAAACCTATGATTGGTTCTGCTATACCTGCAAAGAGTTGTACCTATAAGCACTCCTATGCTATAGAAGGTGGAGATGAACTTCATGTATCTTTTATGATTTTTTTCTCCATTTGTACAATTTGAATCTTATTAATGCAAATATCCATCATTTCCCTCTTCTCCTTTATGTTCTCTGTTATGAATGACTGTGGTTGTCAAACCATGTGTGTACCTCATGCCCAAGTTAGGGGGAGTTAATACATATAGGAGGAGTTCACATGTTTAGGGGGAGTTATTAAGGAGTTATTGAATTTAGGGGGAGTTTAAGTGGTTAATAATGTGTTTCGTATCTCTCTTTTTGGCCTTGACAAAAAGGGGGAGTCTTAATTCCCTGAAATTTTCTAAAAAAGGGGGAGTACAAAATTTCTAAAAAAAGAAATAAATTAAGATGCAAGATCAAAATTTTGAAGGATTTAAAATTTATGTTGCAATAACTAAAAGTGAGATATTATTGAGAAAATATTTTTTCTCAAAATTTAATTATTTTATATTATGACAAAATTAACACATTTTAAATATCTCAGGTCTTACGATATGTCAGATGACTCAGATGGTTAAGTTAGTTTATAGGTCTAACACAGTCTAGGCCTCCCAAATACTTAGCCTAAAATCAATTTTATTATAGATCTAGGGAAGCTTAGATGCCGTTGTGTCTAAGTGTTAAATATAGAAGAAATAATGCATAAGATCTTCCACCTAAAAAAGAATATTAGACGATACATTGTCTACTCTATAAGGTTGGATGATGTAGCATCTATCTCTTATAGGCTAATAGATTCTGTCTAAATGTCATCGCCTAAAATGAGGCATAGACGAAGCGCCGTCTACCTTAAGTAGTTAGACGATGCTCCACCTATTTTTACGACCAATCTATTCCGTTTAAGTTCTTTTTCCTAAGAGTAGAAGTTGGATGATACATTATCCAAGTCTCAAAGGTAGACAGAATATCACCTAAGTCACAAACAAGTTAAACAGTTAGACAATGTATCGTCTAAGTTGAATAGTTGGACGATGCAGCATCTAAATGTAAAACCCTCTGTTTAACTCCTTATAGGTGATACAAGTTGGATGATATATCATTCAAATCCTAAAAGTAGACAATAGAGCATTTAAATGAAAAGTTAGATGATACATTGTCCAAAACCACTAACAACAAATGCTATTGCCTAACCTCAATCTTTCCATCTAAAATCCATATAGGTGATACATCGCCCAAGTCTGCACATAGATGAATGCCATATCATCCAATAGAGAAGTTGGACAATGGTGTTTTCATCTTCTAGACTTGGTCAAATAAGTTACTTTCTGATCACGTTTCATCTAAATGTCACAAAATGACAACTTACGCAGTGAGTACCTATGCCAACCATAGTTTAAAAGGTCTTGAGGCGGTTATGAGGCGCTTTCTGTAAGCCTCATCAAGCGTAAGCCTTAAGGCACAATGAGGCGTAAGCCTTAATAGACTAAGAAAATAATCTTAAAACCATCAAAAGGATTAAAAACAATATTAATTTTCATGTATTAATGTTATATCAACTCAAAGATAGATTCCTGTTATTTCAAAAGCACTAAATTATGAACTAGCTACCTAACATAGTTGGTTCGTCACCCTTCCCTATATGAGGGAGGGCTCGAGTTCAAACTCAATCATCCCCTCCCCGTTAAAAAGAAAGTACCTACCAAGAAAAAAGTGTTGAATTATGTTTTAAGGACAACAAAAAAAATATAAATCTTAGGTCTATCCTACAACACCTCATTACACTTTCTCGGGTGATGCACAAGTCTTAAGTAAATGCCTTGAGGTGATGAAGGCGGTGAGGCGTACTATCTCAATCAAAAAAAGGCGTAAGCCTCAAGTAAAAGGCATGAGGCGCATGTCTCAAGGTATTTTTCTAGTGCCTCACCTTGAGACTTAAGCCTTAGTGTCTTGAGGCATCGCCTTTTTAAATAATGATGCCAACACTTAGATGCTATAGGGCCATGCAATGCGGATGATACTCTTATTGTCTAATCTACATAAAATACTTAAATACTATAAAACTTTAGATGATACACATCTTGACAAAATTAATGGCACTGACCACTTGACCAACTCTATATGTCCCGCATTAAATGCCATGTATCCGTTAGAGTATTTAAATCTCTTGACATATTATATAAAATATTGTGTGCTCAAAAAACTCTATCTCCTTCTAAGCATGAGATACACTTTATTTGCACACTTAAAATTATTTTATTTATGCATTCAAATGTTAAGGAATGTATTTCAAATTTTGTTACTTTATCTCACGTCGCATCAATAGTTGTATATGGAGGCAATACTTTTAGTATGTTTGCAGATATACATGTTGCGGCGATAGAGACGTCAAGCACGCAAATGACAAAATTTTCGGATAGACATATTTGCGATAGAGACCTGACTCACCTACCACCTGGACATAGACCTGCACATGCAATGGAGGTGAAGTTCCAAGGAAGAATGAGAGCTTCCGAACATTGCGACCGGGGATTGGACCGTTGAAGGTAGGATGTATCTAGCAGATAGAAGATTCACGGGGTTTATAAATGTCCCAGAGTTCAAGGAAGAAGATGACCTTCTGATTTAGCATTCAACGTGAACATCTCCTGCAATCAAAGTGATCTCTAAGCAATGCTTCCTAAGCATCCACGCCTAAGGGAAATTTCACTACATTCAAGACTTCATCCTTGAAGTTTCTCATCTTGGGAAGTGATCAAGAGGAAGCATTTGCACTTCTACGATATTTTCCATCCTCCTCCTCTTTGTCTATCAGCTAGTTTTCATTTACTACATTGTAAAGTCTATGTTCACTCATTAAGGAGCACTTGTGGGACTATACTCTATTTACTAACAATAAGAGCATTTGTTGCTCTAGGTTACCATCACAATGGGTTGCTAGGTTGGTCCATTGATATCGTGCAAATCAGCTGGCTACTAGTTCTTGAAAAACTAGCCATGTGCAAAATCACCTGTGGAAAAACTAAGTTACTCGGTATGACTGGGTGGTTTGCTGAAACCTAATCAAAATCAGCTAGGTCGCTTATTCTTAGAAAACAAGTGGGAAAGGTTTGTCGAGATATATGTAGATCCGTTGGGGAGGTAGGCCCTAAAAAACTAGCGGGTTGTAATTGGGACTGGTTATGAAAGCTCTTGCTGGTTGGTAAGGGGACTGGACGTAGGTATGTCTAGGAGGGCAGACTAAACTAGTATAAAATCTTACATCATGTGTGTTTGTCTACGTGTTGTCTCTCTACATACTTATTTTTCACTACATTGATCATCATTTAAAATTTAAAATTTAGTTATTTTTATCAGGCACACCTATTCACCGTCCCTCCCTAGTGTGTGCACGACTACTGACATAAGATACTATGACTAAGGTGGTACAAATAGCAAGACCCTATTTATGATGTAACACAAAATATTTCATTTTTTTTCATCTTTGATGTTTCTATTGAACTCAAATAGATGTGTTAAACATTGATTAGATGTGTTTAAACTAGGTAAATTTGAAAGAAGATCGGTTATTTTAGACTTAATTTTAAGCATTAGTTAGCCTAGTCGTGGAGGAGATTTTTCCCCCTCTTTTTCCTACAACATATACGTGCTCTCCATAGCACAAACTTTTTGTCCACAATATATACGTACTACCCATAGCACATATGGGGATAGCACAACATTGATGTCTACTCTAGCACATACGTACCTCTCCACAACACACATGTGCTATCTACGACACATATTGCACTTCACAATGGATATACTCTCCGCAGTACATATCTTGTCTTCACAGAACGTATGTGAGCATGTATGTGCTCTTAGCAACACATATGTCTACTCCGCAACATATATTGCACTCGACAGCACGTTCTACTCCATGACACATATATGCTCTTCACAACACATATATGCTTTCCACAGCATATATAAACTCTGGAGATCAGCTCTAGGCTTTGCAAATGATCCCTATGCTTGCCAGATCGTCTACATGCTTTAAATCTATGATATGTGTTGGTGATTCATATTTTGTAGGGGTTGAGGGAGAGTCAAAGGGAGTAGACACTACACCATCCACTCAGCATTGTTCAAGACGTCTTGCTCCTTCTTCTACGCCAAAGAAATTAAGCAAATTCATTTCATGGAAGAGCACAATTGGATAATAGCCAGGACCATATTTGGAAGCCTCATGAATCTTTGCAAGAACCAATTCAACTGGTTTATACGCTAGATGGCATTCTTGCCCTCCATATTAATGAAGATATTTTCTGCATTGGAAGGCAAAGAATAAGATTCTTTGTTGAGGATGTTGTACTAATTGTTGGACTCATGTATGTTAGGGCAGTCATTCTAATGGTTGGGAACCATGTTAGAAAGTCAAGGCTTGCAAGTTGATTCAAATTCAAATGTAGCATGCAATCTTTCTTCAAGTGACCTTTCTTTCTACAATTCCAGCTGCCATCACCCTGGAATCTTGAATGACTCCTTTCCTTAGACTTTGACTTACCCTGATTTTTACTCTAGTGATAGCTTCTTCCCCTGCCTTTAGTACTTAAGGTAAAACCCGAGATTTCTCCCAATTCTCTCTTACGAACATCTTCACTGAGAATCAAATCTTGAGCTTACTTAACCACGCACCCCAACTCTTGGGCTAACTTTCATCGTCAAAGTTAATTTCTGCATAACTCAATTGACTAGTGATCATGTTGAATTCATTGATGTGATTTGTAACAGAAGCACTTTCAACTATCTTCAAATTAAATAAACTACTCGTCAAATATACCTTTTTGAGGCGTAGGGCTTCTCGTACATATTTAGTAGCACTTTCATAAGACCTGTATTCTCATTCATGATGTTGAAGATGACATTCTGTGCCAGCATCAACTGGACAATGCCAAGTGCCTGTCTATGTAGGAGCTCCCACTCCTTGTCCATCACCTCTGGCTTCTCTCCCTTTAGCAATTCATGCACCTCTTCTGATAGAGGTAGTCTTCGATCTGGATCTTCTAGAAATCAAAGTCCTTGCCATCAAACTTCTCGATCCTGACTGCACTACTCCCTCGAATGAGACTTTGATACCTGTTGTTGGGGATCACGAAAAGTAGAGGAAGAAGAAAGAACATGAAACAAGATGCAATTATACAAGAACACAAGATTTATGTAGAAAATCCAAGATGGGAAAAATCACATAGCCACACACACAAATCCACTATGTAGAGATGGTACGAGAGAAAAAGAGGAAGAGTGCACCCTAGAACACGCACCCGCTGCTCTCCTTAAGATGTCGCGCCCTTCTCACACCATAATGATGATAACAACCCTATTTATACAAGTAACTAGGGTTATACAGGACCTCGGGACAAAATATGCAATTATCCCTTCAATTAGACTCACAACGGACCGTAAACGGTCGACCATTTTGACAAAAGCGGTCCACTACCCCAACTTCTAAGCATAACACCTTGTGTACTAGATAATTTGGTGGACCTTCCACTGCTTGTATACTAGATAATCCGGTTCACTTGGAGGTCGGCCATCGGGTCCATCATTTTTTTGTTGTGTCCACCATGACGTCTTATGGTCTTGGTTTTCAGTCCTTCCATGATCCCAGATCAAGCTCCACTCATGTATCCCTATATACTCAACAAAGTTCTAAATAAATCAGTGTCTACCACTCCATATGAGATATGGAAAGATAAAATACCTGATTTTAACTATGTTAAAGTTTGGGGCTGCCTCACCCATATTGAAAGGCATGACCCAAGCAAGTTGGAGTCAATGATAGAAAAATGTAGATTTGTGGGATATCCAAGAAAAAAATGGATATTATTTCTATCATCTAGGCGAACGAAGGGTGTTTTGCCAAGAGAGTTATCTTCCTAGAAGAGGAGTATCTTCTTAATGAAGACAGTGGGAGCATAATAGAACTAGAAGTGGTTCTAGAACCACAAATTGACACTGGATTATTAGATGATCCATCGCTTTAGGAACCTATTGAAGAAAGTACACAAGAACTATGTAGGTCTAGTAGAGTGCCAAAACAACTAGAGAGATATATGGGACATATCCAAGAAGGCACAAAGAAGGTACTCTACAGTGAAGATAATGATCCTAGGACTATGCAGAGGCTATGGGTAGCCTTGACTCTAGAAGAAGGCAAGAGGCCATGAATTCTAAGATTTAATCCATGCATAATAACCAAGTTTGGAACTTGGTTGATGCACTAGAACTTAGTGTATTCTAGACTGTAAATAGATTTTCAAGAGAAAGATCATGAAAGATGGATTGATATATGCTTATAAGACAAGGGTCAATGGCTAAGGGATATCGTCAAAGGCAATGAATTGACTATGACGAGACCTTTTTGGCAATTAGCATGAATAAGTCAATTAAAATTTTACTTGCCATTACTACAGACCATAATTATGAGATATGACAAATAGATATGAAGACAACATTCCTCGATGAGAATCTTGAGGAAGAGATATATATGATACAACTAGAAGGGTTCACATCCAAGGAGTATCCTCGTAAGGTATGCAAGCTTTAGAGATCCATCTATAGATTTAAGCAAGCTTCTAAGAGTTAAAATATAAGATTTGATGAGGCGATCAAATATTATAACTTCATTAAGAATGAAAATGAACCCTATGTGTAGAAGAAAATCAATGAGAGCTTAGTCACCTTCCTTGTGCTTTATTTTGATGATATTCTACTCATTGGGAATGATGTAAGGAAGTTATCATCGGTAAAAGTATGGTTATCTAAGAACTTCTCTATAAATGATTTGAGTGAAGCATCCTATGTCCTTAAGATTCGTATCTATAGGGATAGCTCCAAGAGAATACTAGGTTTATCCCAATCCATATACATAGACATCATTGTCAAAAGATTTGACATGGAAAACTCTAAAAGAGGACTCATTCTAATGAGACATAGAGTTTTACTCTCTTAGAAGATGTCCTCAAAGACTCCTGAAGATAGAGAGTGTATGAGTAGACTCCCTTATACTTTGACAGTGGGATCTATCATGTATGCTATGTACTAGGCCTGATGTAGCACTCGTCTTAAGTGTTATGAGTAGGTATCGGGTAGATCTAGGTGAGATACATTGGATGGCTATGAAATGTATATATCCTTAAGTATTTAAGAAGAACTAAAGATTTATTTTTGGTCTATGGAGAAGGTGATTTAAAGCTGCAACGGTACACTAACTCGAGCTTCCAATTAGATCTATATGACAGTAAATCCATATCAGGTTATGTTTTCACATTAAATAGAGGGGCAGTAAGTTGGAAGAGTTCTAAATAGAAGACTACTGTCGATTCAATGATAGAAGCGGAATACATTGTTATCGCTGAAGTCGTACAGAAAGTAGTCTAGACGAAGAAGTTCATCACATAGCTTGGAGTAGCACCAAGTATCTATGATCTAGTCCCGTTGTTGTGTGACAACAATGGGACGGTAGCACAAGTGAAACAACCTAGCTCTCATTAGAAGTACTCCAAGCATATTTTGTGGTGAATTCACCTAATCAAAGAAATAATCAGCAGAGGAGATGTAATGGTGGAAAAAGTTATATCGACAGATAATGTAGCAAATCTACTTACAAAGCTATTAGTTCAAAGTGTGTTTGAACGACACTTTGGGTCTATGGGCATTAGATATATGGGTGATTGACTGATTGGCTTTAGTACAAGTGAGAGAATGTTAGTTAATGTGTGTCCTGCAAGCCAATCATATGAGATATATTAGAACACTTTCTGTGCATTCTTGTTCAAATTTAATTAATGGTATTTATATTCATTATATTTGTATTATGTGTTTGTGCATATTATAATGAAGTATGTAAGCTTATGCAATGAAGATTGAATTGCAATGAGATTATAATAATGATATCAATCTACTTTAAACATAAGTTTAGATGTTCCTGGTCGTAAAATACCTCAGAAGGACATCAAGGATTCGGATAGACCAGTACGTGTTGTGTCTGCTCATGTGATAAGGGTAATTGATCTCATAGTCACTCGTATAGAGACATTAGGACCAACATGTAGGTGTTCATTGGAGAATGAGTTCACTGAACTTATCCGATTAAAAATCTTTAGATGGTAATTATATATAATTATCAACCAGAAGATTCTTAATACATAGTGGCACAGTTGGTCCTCGGGTATGAGTCATTCAGAACACTTTGTATGAGGACTTCTATGTTTTGATCCTAGGTATTGCTAGTGACTTTAACCACAAGTCTCGGAAGCTTGGGTTTCGGATATAGCAAAATTTATGCGAAGGGAATTAAGTGACAATAATGGATCATTCACTCTCTAATACAGATAGAGAGAGAATGCCCTATGAATAGTACTCAGAAAATCCCTAGTCAGGGTTGCTTGATTTATTAGGAAAGGACTTTTCCAATGAGATCATTAAGTACAGGGTTCATTAGGCCATAAATGACACAGGGGTTTGACAATATCACCGTACCCTCAATTATGATAGGGCCATTGTGTAAATGAAGGACTATATTTTTTTATTCGATAGATATATTTTTATTTTTTAAACAGGGAGGGGATAACCAGGTTCGAACCCGAGACCTCCCCCAAATGGGGGAGGGCGACAGACTAAATGCACTAGGCAATTGGTTCTAAATGAAGGACTATAGCTCTGTGGTAACTGTGGACGGAATGATCCAAGCGTTCTTTATTGACCCCCTTTGTCTTTTGGAGTCACATATTGTTGCTTAGTGCTTATAGTGACTTGAAAATCCAATTATGAATGATCATGAAATGATTATCTATCGTAAGATGATGAATTAATTATTTAAGTCAGAAGATGATTAAATAATTAATTGTATGTTATATATTAATGCAAGTAAGCTAAGAAGGATTTTTTAAGCTTAATGGGCCTAAAATCAGACTGACACTGGACCTGGAGGGTAACACACATTTGGGTTATGGACGACGTGAGTATTTATGCAACTATAGACTTATAAGGATTTTGTGAAAAATCTTAGTGGAGTCTATAAATAGTTTAAGCATCCAAGATTCTCCCAGTTGGGCTACCATCTCCTCTCTCTCTTCAGACCCAGTGCACCCTCCTCTCTCTTCTCCCTTTTGTCTCAAACGTTGAGACTATGTCAGAGTGTTGTGGAGGAGATCGTTCGTAGAGGACTGGGTAGAGAGAACTCCGTCATCCGTGCCTATGTGGATATTGCTAGAGACTGGGAACCTACGCGGTTCATTATTGCCACAAGGGTTCTCATTCTGCTTTATTGTGATTTGCGTATCACAAAGGTAAAATCGAATCCCTACTCGTAGGGTATCAACGGAAATCAGAACGAACAACAACGGATAGGGAAGAAAATTTTGTTCCACTGCGTTTCTTGCTATCTCATCCGAGATCCTTATAAAAACACTCTCTGATGTCCTCTCCTATCTCTCTCTCCCCCTTGTATACCCTACCCCACTGGGTGGGGGTGATGGTGTCATTGGTCTCTCTCTCTCTCTCTCTCTCTCTCTCTCTCTCATTGTGGTGGGTTATGTAAGAGCATTATCGTCCTTTCCTCCTCTGGGTTGGGCTAGACCATGGTTGAGTTAGGTTAACTTGACATTTCTTTACGAAGACCAAGACATGGGCTTTTTCATATAATGGAGAAGATTTGGGTGGCTCTTAACAAAATAGGTGGATTATGGAGTTTTTTTATATATTAAAATTTTATAATGTCTGAAAACTAAAAAATAAAATTTGAAATACTGACACAGATGGATGCGCAAATAGTTCATATTTAATAGAAAATAACCAAAACCATAAAGGATGTATGACTGCTCGGGAACAAAAGACATGTCCAACAAGTGACGTCGTCCCTTTCAAAGAGGATTATATAAAGAGTTTTTTGCATGAAAATCATTGTTATTGGTGAATTTTAGAAAAAACTATTATTGGAAATGCATTAATAAGCATATTAGTGTGCTACTTTAAATAGTACATAAATGTCATTTAAACATATTTTTCTTCAAATTTTTGATAAAAAGAAGTGATATGTCTGTAAATAAAAATGACATTTTTACACAATTCATATTTACACAGTGATATGTCTGTAAATGTATTTTCAAGAATGATTTTTTTTGTAAATTCTCTTTTAACAATAATTTTCATACAAAAAACCCTTATATAAATATGAAATTATTTTATTCGAAGAAGGTTTTTTTAAAAATTCTATGTTAACATATTAAGGTGTTAAGATCTTATTTTACTAACTTATAATATGTTAACATAGTAAAGTATTAGAAAATATCATATTAATATAATAATGAGTAAGGCATAAAGATATTATATATTAAGACTGTAGTAAGGCGTAAGATAGTAATGACATTAAAGTATCAATATAGCAATATATTAAAGTAATAAAACATTAAGGTACTAACTTATATGATGTTAGCATATTAATATAATAAGGTATTAACACGTGACTTTGATAATATATTTACGGAGTCTTAAAAAGGGGACCATAGGATCCCATATCATAAACTACAAAGATAGTCGTGTGATTATAAGCGAAGTCCAAGTCTTCTCATTTGAGAGTCCTTTTATCATCTTATCATTAAAAAGGATAAAATCATAGTCATTCCAAGACGTAACGAGGATAATATCTCAAAAGAGACACCTAAATTTGTACAACTTTATTAACATTGGGACGAATGTGGAGCGATGTAGAGGGAAATTTATACGTCTACAATATTAACATGTTTGTATCTCAATGTGTTTTCTATGTCAGTATGTTAATAACTTAACTAATTAATACTTTAACATTTATGATGTTACGATATTAATATCTTAGTTTCTTAATTAATGCCTTCCTACGTTGACATGTCATCGCATGAATGTTTTAATATGATCTTAACATCTTAATACACTAACGCATTAACATATTAATATATTTATAGGGTGTTTGGGAATAAATTTTTTTAAAAAAATATTTTTATCTAAAAAATTATGTTGTACCAATTTATAACTTAAATTTTAAAATTAAAAAAATAATATTACACGAGCAAAAGTATCTTAATTTATAAAATGTCCGTAAACTGATTTGGGAGAGAGAGGAAGTGCGTCGGGAGAGAGAGCGCCGACGAGTACGTCTGTTCCCATCCTTTGAGAAGATGATGAACTTCTCCAGTGATTCGTTGGACATGAACTCGTAAATGAGAGCTCGCCTCGGGCCTTCGGAACAGAAGCCCAGGAGACGGACCACGTTGACGTGATGGATCCTCCCGGCAGTGGCCACTTTATTGACGAACGCTTCTCCGTCACCCGTGGACTTAAATCGAGCATCTTGACCGCAACTGGGATCCCACTGGGGAGCTCACCTTGGTTACACACTTCCAAATCCTCCTCTGCCCAGCTTTTGCGTGAACCTCTTGGGTTATCTTCTTTATGCCATTGTAACTGTATCTGGTCGGCTTTGTGCTTCTGTGAGTTCAAGAACCTGCTCCACCTTGAGACGGGCTTCTTTCGCTCTGCTTTATCTTCCGGTGACGTAGAGGAAAAGAAGAGCAACTGCGATGATGAGCACAACTCCCGCAAAGGTAGCGCCTGAAAACAGCAGCGCCGCCAACAGTGGCCGGGCGGACCACCACCGGCTCCTCCTCTAAGACCTCCCAAGAGTGATGGCAGTGGAGAAAATGGGGTCTGTAGTGCTGGCTGTCACCGTGATCGTCCATGGGAAATGGTTTTCCATCGATTCTGGGACGGGGCCATCATTGCCGGCATAGTACACCACCGTGATCCCCCTTTGCACCGCGTGCAGTGTCGCCCACGATTCCAGCGCGCTGCTGGGGCTGCCAAGGCCGCCGCCGATTGACAGAGACAAGACGTCGACCCCGTCGTGCGTGCATGGCGTCGTCGATGGGCTTCACCACCGTAGCGTCGTCACCGCTGGCTTCTGCCGGCTCGGAGCCGCCAACCTCGCGCCGGGAGCGCCGCCTCTGGCCCGTCCGGCCCCCAGCCAGTGGAAGCTGGCACCCCGCACTAGGTTGCCCGCGATGGTAGACGCCGTGTGCGTGCCGTGGCTGTTGGCGTCGCGCGGTGACGAGGCCGAGGGGGAGAGAGCCGGCGCCCCCGAGATCCCCGAAGCTTTGGAGGACCGCCAGCCGTGAGGTGAGGTTCGAAGGGACGAGGGGCCTCCGGCTGTGGCTTGCGGCAGGGGAAAGGAAGAAGGGACCGAGAGAGAGAGAGAGAGGACGCAGCTCTCTTAAAAAAAAAATATGAAAAAATTTATTTTTATTTTAGAGAGATTATAATGCGATGAAATTTTATCTTAAAAAATTGAAGAGTCTTATCAAACGTGATTAAATAGATTATCTATTCTTAATTTTTATTTAAAAAATAAGAAAAAAATTTCAACCAAACATCCTGTTAACGTGTTAAATGCATCGACATGTTAGCAGGAATCATGGGGAGGAAGCTGAAAATTATGCCGCCAATAAAGCATGGGAATGACCACGTACGCCTCAGTGAGAAGCCGAGAGGAGGAGAAACATAGAGTGACCTTGTAACGAGAAGATATGATCAATTTTTTTAATCTTTTGTAGTCACATCCTAATAGAATATGTAGACTCTAATTTGAGTTTAGAACGCTTTTTTTTTTCAAAACCAATAATTCCTTTTTAATTCACATCTAAAAAAATACTACGATATCTCTACGTACCCATGTATAGATGCACGTATAATTGAGTGCCAAGTGAACGACAATCATCGTCATTTCTAGGTAAATTATATAAATTAAACCCTCTCTTGGGGACCTCCGTTTTTACAAAGCCCTTCAATTTATAACCTTTAGTTGGAAATTACAAAACAAACAGAATTACAGAAGTAGCTAGGTTTGAAATTCTACAGCATTCTCCTCAAAACAAATGAGTCAGAACTTATAAAATCCAAAAGATATTTCCAAATGGAAACTGGGCCAAACATGGAAGGCAGATTTATTTTATTATCCATAGAATATTTTTTTTACAAAATAAATTCACTCGCCTAATCCCAAAATAATAACATGACCCGCTCTGGGTCGTTGCCCTCGGGTAGACCCCTCCACCCACGACAGGGACGATCAGAGAGAATGTTCTGCTGCCTGCCGAGAGAGATGGCGTTGGAAGGGAGAGACAGCCGGGCCCGCCGCCGCCGCCGCTGTGCGCCAAGGACTGCGGCTTCTTCGGCAACCCGGCGACAGGGAACCTCTGCTCCAAGTGCTACAGTGCGCCCCTCCCGGACAAGCTCAAGGTCACCACTGCCACCGCGGAGGTCCCCATGCAGACCTCTCCCGCGGCCAGATCAGTTACCGCCGAGGGTCCTGCCGTACGTCACTGGTGCTGGGTCGTCGGACAGGCAGGGGACGCTGAGGCGTCGGCCAGGGCGGTGCGACGGCTGCAAGAAGAAGGTTGGGCTGCTGGGGTTCGAGTGCAAGTGCGGGGGCACGTGTTCTGCGGGGGGGCACCGCCGCACCGGCACCCCGAACAGCACGCCTGCTCGTTCGACTTCGAGCCGGCGGGGAGGGAGGCCATCGCCAGGGCCAACCCCACCGTCAAGGCCGACAAGCTGGAAAGGATACATATGATGTTGTAGGGCTGAAAGAGCGAAACATTTCCTCACTTCATAGTGCGTATTCTTCTGCTTTCCTTGTGTCCAAATTAAGCCAATATTGGTCTTGAATAATTTTGTTAAGTCTCAAACTTCCAATGAACAGATCTTGTTTCATCCATGTGATCTCTTGATGACGAGAGAAAGTAAGGGTGGAAAAGGCACTAATTGCGTGTTCCTAGTTAGAGTGCATGGGTATTGATGTCTGGCTATCACAATGTATAGAGATTACAAGAATAGGCTTACTCAACAGAGGTAGCTCAACAACTAGATTCTTCAGCCAATCTGCCTCTCTACCAGTCATCTCAAGGGCTATAAGCTCAGATTCCATAGTGGATCGAGCTAATAAAGTCTGTTTGGTGGATTTCCAAGCAATTGTCCCTCCACCAAGCATGAAAACAAAACCAGTGGTGCCCTTACCTTGGACCTTTCCTGTCACCCAACTGGCATCACTGTACCCCTCTAGTACAGCAAGAAATCTCTCATAATGTAATGCAAGAGATAAGGTACCTTTCAAATACTTACATACTCTCTCAAGTGCATGCCAATGAGTTTTGTTAGGACACTGAGTATATCTACTAAGTCTATTCACAGCAAAGGAAATATCAGGTCTACTGCAGTTAGACAAATACATCAAACTACCAATGAGTTGCGAATATCTAAGTTGATCAAAACTATCACCATTATTCTTCTTAAGAATGACACTAGGATCCATAGGAGTACTAACAGGTTTGGAATCATAAAATCCAAACCTTCTCAATACTTTCTCAACATAATAAGTCTGGGATATTGCATATCCCTCACGTGATTTTAGAAGTCTAAGTCCTAAAATCACCTCTGCCTCTCCCAGATCCTTCATGTCAAATTTACTGTTTAGGAAATGTTTGGTTTCATTTATCAACATGATGCTACTACTAATTAAGAATCAGAATGTCATCAACATATAAGCATAAATAACACATGCATCATTCATCAACTTAACATACAGACATTTATCAGATTCACACATGGCAAAACCATTGGAAATAACAACATCATCAAATTTCTGATGCCATTGCTTAGGGGCTTGTTTTAACCCATACAGGGACTTCGTTAACTTGCACACTTTGTGCTCTTGGCCAGAAACTACAAATCCCTCAGGCTGATCCATATAGATTTCTTCTTCAAGTTCCCCATTTAAGAATGTAGTCTTGACATCCATTTGATGGACCTTTAAATCATATATGGACGCCATTGCAATAAGCACACGGATTGTGGTCATCCTAGCCACAGGAGAATAGGTATCAAAGAAATCTATTCCTTCTTTATGCCTATACCCCTTAGCAACAAGTCTAGCTTTATATTTGTCAATAGAGCCATCAGGTTTTATTTTCTTTTTGAAAATCTATTTACATCCAATAGTTTTACTTCCGGGAGGAAGATCAACCAATTCCCATGTATGATTACATATTATGGAATCTATTTCACTTTTAACAGCTTCTTTCCAAAAAGCAGAATCATTAGATTTCATAGCATCATTAAAAGTTAATGGATCATCTTCAATCAAATAAGATACATAGTCATCACCAAAAGATTTTTCGATCCTTATTCTTTTACTTCTTCTGGGCTCTATATCATCAGGTTGAGATTCAATAACTTTTGAGCCACTAGAAGAAGGAATAGAAGAGGAAGATTCTACTTCAACATGCAAGTTTGATTTGAAAGGAAAGATATTCTAAAAAAAAACAGCATCACCAAATTCACATATAGTGTTTTCAGAAATAGCAGAAATTTCAGACTTAATAATTAAGAATCTACATGCATAACTATACTATGCATAACCAATGAATACACCATCAACAGTTTTGGGGCCAATTTTTCTTTTCTTATTTTCAGGAATTTTAATCTTGGCCAAACAGCCCCAAACCTTCAAAAATTTATAATTCGGCTTCCTTTTAAACCACAATTCAAATGGTGATTTATCTTTTGATTTATGAGGAACACAATTTAGGACATAACACGCAGAGAGCAAAGCCTCTCCCCACATACTCTCAGGTAAACCTGAGCTGCACAACATGGAATTCACCATGTCCAACAAAGTCCTATTTTTCCTCTCAGCAAACTCCATTGGATTCAGGGGAATAAGGAGCAGTTAACTCATGAATAATACCATTATTTTCACAAAAATCATGCAGTGCATTAGATGTATATTCACCTCCTCTATCAGATCTAAGCCTCTTAAGAACCATATCTGTTTGTTTTTCGGCTAGAGATCTATAAGTCATAAATTTATCAAGAGCTTCGTCTTTAGTACTCAACAAATACAATAAGCAGAATCTAGAAGCATCATCAATAAAGGTGATAAAATATCTTTTTCCACCTCTGGTTAGGGAACCAGTCCCTTCACAAATATCGGAGTGAACTAACTCCAACACCGAGGTGTCCCTTTCAATAGATTTAAAAGGCTTCCTAGGTTGCTTCGCTTGTACACAAATTTGGCATTTATCTTTGTTCTTAACATCAAACTTAGGAATCAAATTTAAATACATCATCCTTTTCATGGTATTCAAATTAACATGACCAAGTCTAGCATGCCAAATATCACAAGATTCAATATGAAAAGCAACGGAGGAGGAACTTTTATTTAAACAACTAGAATCAAGTACATTAAGAATAAACAATCCATCACATAAGTAACCTTTTCCTACAAAGTTTCCATTTCTGGTAATTACAAATTTGTTGGATTCAAAAATAAGTCTAAAACCCTGCTGCACTAACAAAGATCCACTAATCAAGTTCCTCCTAATATCCGGCACGTGCTGCACTCCGTAGAGGCTTAACATTTTTCCTGAAGTGAGCTTCAAGTCAATGCGTCCCTCTCCTACTATTTGTGCAGCACTGGAATTGCCCATTGTCACGCTCCTGGCACCGGTGCCCTGGTAAGAAGAGAATAAGCTTCTATCAGAGCAGACATGGACATTTGCACCTGTGTCTACCAACCATTCAGTTGGAAGACTTGCCACATGGATTTCAGGATTGTAAGAGACAAACCTCTCCTTTGAGGTGGATCCATCTGTCAACATATTGACCATGGGTTCAGTAACAGTGGGTTTCTTCTTGTTGCTTTTGATGTTCTTGTTGTTCTTGTCCTTTCTATCATAGCATCTGTAGGCTTTGTGACCCGGTCTCCCACAGACATAGCAAGTAATGTTTTCCGAGTCCTTCTGAATCTTTTTCTTCCCTTTAAATTTGTTGAATTTCTGGTGAGGTTTATGGAAAGTGGAAGAATGAGACTTGGGTTTTTCAACAAGATTAGCTTTGGACTGGAATTCAGGGTCTGAGGGAGGAGGAGGAGGAGGGATCCTAGCCTTGTTCCTATCCATGTTCCTCTCTTCAACTTGAATGGCAGAGATTAATTGCTCAACATTCATCTCATCTTGTTTGTGTTGAAGAGATAGAGAAAAATCATTCCAGGATGGTGGAAGTTTGGTAATCAATGCACACACCTGAAACTTCTCATCAATTGACATCCCACAACGTTGGATGTCCAAAACCAGGGATTGGATCTCATGGGCTTGGTCAACAATGGAGGTTCCCTCTACCATCTTGTAATCAAAATAATTAGCTACAATGATTTTATCTAGACCGGTGTCCTCAGAACCATATTTCTTTTCTAAGGAGTTCCAAAGCTCTCTAGCAGATTTCGCAGAATAATAAATGTCATAGAGCTTGTCAGAAAGGCATGACAGAATACTACCAGTACATAAATAATCCTTCTCTTTAAACTTTGTTAAATCTACAGACCTAGCAGGTTCATTCTCATCCTCTGCAGGAGGATTAGATTCGATTACAGAAAATAAGGCCAGAGAGGTAAGCCAGTAACGCATCTTCTGTTGCCAACGCTTAAAGAAATGATCAGAAAATTTTTCAGGGCGGGCAACAATCTCAGGGGCCATCATGAAACTCGTCTGATAGAGAGAAACGACTCTAAATGTTGGATATCAAAGATCACAGATGCACTATTGAGGGATTTCTCTATCAGACGGATCAACAGAAAAATATGGAATTGAAGTTTAGGAAGATCAAACTCGGGTCGAAGCGCGATGTCACTTTCTTTAGAGTCGTTTCGCCCCTACACGGTGCAATAGGCTCCACGGCGAGACTTCTCCCAAGACACGACGACCCAAACGATGGCGGCGCAAAGGTGCACTCCAAGTTGCGACGCCGGGGCGAACGCCACAGTGACCACTTTGAGATCTTGCAGAGGAAGATGACCGAGAGAGTAAAAATCGGAGGAAGATGAGTTCCTTCGTATGTGAACCCTTGGAAAAACTGCTACCCTAAATAGACTCCCAATCAGAGTCTACAACGGTCAAGCACACAAACCGACACCCCCGTTCCCAAAGGGACGCGAGAGAGAGAATCCGAGGAGACGCGGAGGATACCCAAAAGACGCTCGGTCAAAAAATAAAATAAAATAAAGGTCGAATATTACTTACACACACGCACGACACGACATCGGCAAGGCAAGGCAATATACGCGCGTGTGTGATATAGAATAAAGCCCAAGGAGCCCACAAGCTCAAATGGCCCAACTACCATAGTCTCCCCAAAGGAGTACACAAGGTAGTAAAGAGTCCCAACTATAAGAAGATGAAAACTTTTCCCATCTTCCAATGTGGGACAAAACTCCACAGGAAACAAAACTTTGATATTTTTTAAAACATTAAATTCAACACACCAGACCTGCAAGAACACCGGAAGAACAGGAAGGAACTAGGACTAATTCCCAGTGTGCACAGATTAACCTATGCTACGGAAGGAAGAGCAGGGGAAGGAGAATGAGGATCAGAAGAACTGGAGAAGCTTCGGGGAGACGAGAGTTGTGTAAACCAGGCAATGGCCATCCTGGGCTTTCATCGATCTATTCATATGTTAAAATAATTTGAATGTGCTAGACTTCTCTAGAAATATAAAGAAAACTCTAACATATTATGGAAGAAAGATGGAAGTGTAGAAGATTCTAGAATGACAGTAAAAGGAAAGAAGTCTAGAAATATTTATCTAGAGTGAAGATGAAAGAAGAATGCTCTAGAATGACGGTGCATAAGAAATTTCTAGAAAGAGTTTCAGACCTCTTATGGAGACTATAAATACCACTATCTAGGCATCCTTGAGGGCATCCAAGAAAGTCAATAAGTGGATCTAAGAATAAAAGAAGTGAGCCAAAGAGCCTCACTCCATTCCATCAACCTTCCAAATTTTTCCCAAGCCTTTACCTCTTCCAAATCTCCTTTACATTGTACATGATCTTTTTGTACATGTAACATCTCTTCAATAAAATTTTTACTTTCTTCACTTTGGTGCCCATTTCACTTCTGCTACTCTAACAAATTTGATATCAGAGCCATAGCCTCCATTCCCTCAAGTTTCAATTATGACAACACCTAACACCACTCTTTTCAACTATTCCCAAAATCTTATCCCCATTTTTGATGGAGAAAATTATGATTTTTGGAGTCTCCAAATGAAGACTCTTTTCATCTCTCAAGATCTCTGGGAGCTCGTTGAAGGCGGATACGAGGTACCAGAGGATGGGACAACTCTTGCATCGTGGACGTCGGCAAAGCAAAAGGAGTATAAACAAAATAAGAAGAAAGATGTGAAGGTATTATTATTCATCCAACAGGGGTAAGTAAATCTATCTTTCCCCGTATTATGACGTCCGCAACTTCGAAAGATGCTTGGGATCTTCTAAAGTAAGAATTCCGAGGGTCGTCGAAGGTAATCTCCATTAAGTTACAACCATTATGGAGAGAGTTTGATAATATTATGATGAAAGATAATGAAACTGTTCAAGTATTTTTTACTCGAGTTATTGGCATCATAAATCAAATTAGAAGCTATGGGGATAAAATTAAAGAGAAGAAAATAGTTAAGAAAGTCTTGAGAAGTCTTCCAATCAAGTTCGATCATATTGTTGTTGCCATTGAAGAATCTAAAGATTTATCAAAATTTTCTATGCACGAACTAATGGGTTCTCTGGAGGCGCATGAGCAAAGAATGAACAGATTTTCTCATCAGAATATAGAGCAAACATTTCAATCAAATGTATCATTACCTAATAAAAGAAGAGAGTCAAAGAAGAAGAACATGAAAGGCTATTATTCACAACAACAGTTCAGGAAAGGTAATTTAAGACAGAAGAAGTTCGTGAAACAAGGTCAGGATAGAGAAAGAAGGTATCAGAAAAATTATCCAAAAGGTACGTCTATCTCCCAATGTCGAATTTGTAAGAAGTTTGGACATTTTATGTAAGATTGTAAATTTAAATGCACCAAATGTAAAAATGCTAATCACTCCCAAAGAGACTGTTATTATCAGCAGAAAAGTGAAGCTAATTATTCGGAGATGGATCAACTATTTTACTCTTACTTTACCAGTCATTCAAATTCTAGCGATATATGATATTTGGATAGTAGTTGTAGCAATCATATGACAGGAAATAAAAGTAACTTTGTCAAAGTGGATGAAGAGATAGATTTTCAAGTGAAGCTTGGAGATGGCAAGCTGCATAAAGTAAAAGGCAAGGGAGTGATAGCGGTGCATACAAAGGGAGGTAAGATAAAATTTATCACAGATGTTCTTTATGTTCCTGGCCTAGCTCAAAATTTATTAAGTGTTGGACAGTTAATGTAAAAGGGTTATTTAGCCAATTTTAGAAAAGATGAATGCATCATTATAGAAGACAGAAGTAAAAAGATTGTGGCAAAAATCAAGATGGCTCCCAACAAAGTCTTTCTGTTGAAAATGTCACTAGAAAATATGGCTCTGAAAATTGAAGGAGAAGATAGCTCTCTCATATGCATAAGAGATTTGGTCATTTGAATTATAGAAGCCTCATATTACTAAAGAAGAAGAGAATGGTCATTGGATTGCCATATCTTAAAGAAGAAGAAAATAAAATTTGTGAAGGATGCATCTATGGAAAGATGCACAGATTGCCCTTCACTAAAACATCATGGAGAGTTAAAGAGCCATTACAATTGGTACATGTTGACATTTATGGTCCAACAAAGACTGTCTCACTCAATGGTTCACGGTATTTTCTACTATTTGTGGATGATTATAGCCGAATGATGTGGATATACTTTCTGAAGGAAAAATCAGAGGCATTTATAATGTTCTTACGGTTTAAAGCATTTGCCGAGAAACAAAGTGGCAAAATGCTCAAGGTTTTAAGGACTGATCGTGGAGGAGAGTTTACTTCAAAAGAATTTCGAGAATATTACAGGAATGAAGGAATAAAGAAAGAGCTAATATCAAGATATACACCTCAGCAAAATGGAGTAGCCGAGCGAAAGAACATGACAATAGTAGAGATGGCTCGGAGCATGCTAAAAGGTATGAATCTTCCTAACAATTTTTGAGCTGAGGCTGTACATACTGCAGTTTACATTTTAAACCAATCTGCAACAAAAGCAGTACCAAACAAAACACCATATAAGACCTGGTTCAGGAGAAAGGCTAAGGTAAGCCATTTTAGAATCTTTGGATGCATTGCATATAGCCATATTCCTTCACAAGTTAGAGAAGAAAAATTTGATGAGAAAGGAGAAAAATATATATTCATTGGATATAGTGAGGAATCAAAAGCATACATATTGCTTGAGCCTAAGATAAATAAATTGGTTATTTCTAGAGATGTGATATTTGATGAAACAACATCATGGAAATGGAAAGAAGAAAAAGAAAAATAAGTACCAAATATGATGAAAAAAAAAGAAGTGGAAGATGAAGAATTAGTAGCTCCTCCTCCACAAAGTCCAAGAGAGCGAGACGAGTCAAATACTAACTCAAACACACCACGACAAAAGGAACGCTCTCTCAAAGAAATATATGAAAGAAGTAATGTTGCCTATTTCTACTGTGAACCACAAAGATATGAGGAGGCAGTTAAAGATGAAAAATGGATAAAAGCCATGGATGAAGAAATGAATATGATTGAGAAAAATCATGCATGGGAGTTAGTTGAGTAGCCGAAAGATAAGGAAGTTATTAGCTATATAGACAGTAATTGGGCAGGCTCGACAGATGATCGAAAAAGTACTTCTGGACATTTAAGAACAAAGCCTATTTCATGGTCATCTAAGAAACAACAAACAATCGATCTATCTTCAGCAAAAGCCGAATATATATCTGCTACAAGTTCCGCATGCGAAGTTATCTGGCTAAGGAGAATATTATCACAGCTTCAACAAAATAAAGAAGAACCAACTACTATACTTTGTGATAATATGTCAGCCATCGCTATGACAAAGAATCCAGTCTTTTACGCACGGACGAAGCACATCGAGCTACGTCATCACTATATCCGAGATTTGGTAGAGAAAGAAGAAATCATTCTGAAGTTTATAAAGACAGAGGAGCAAGTCATTGACATCTTCACAAAGCCCTTGACCACCAACAAGTTTCTACACTTTAGAAGGAGTATGCACATTACAAATTAAGAGGGGGTGTTAAAATAATTTGAATGTGCTGGACTTCTCTAGAAACATAAAGAAAACTCTAACATATTATGGAAGAAATATGGAAGTGTAAAAGGTTCTAGAATGGCAGTAAAAGGAGAGAAGTCTAGAAACATTTATCTAGAGTGAAGATGAAAGAAGAATGCTCTAGAATGACGGTGCATAAGAAATTTCTATAAAGAGCTCCAGACCTCTTATGGAGGCTATAAATACCACTACCTAGGCACCCTTGAGGGCATCCAAGAAATCCAAGAAGTGGATCCAAGAAGAAAAGAAGTGAGCCAAAGCGCCTCACTCTATTCCATCAACCTTCCAAGCCTTTTCCAAGTCTTTACCTCTTTCAAATCCCCTTTACATTGTACAAGATCTTTTTGTACTTGTAACATCTCTTCAATAAAATTTTTACTTTCTTCACTTTGGTGCCAATTTCACTTCTGCTGCTCCAACATTATAGACGTCTCTACAGCTGGTCAAAACTAGGAGAGGAGGGATGGCGGGAGAACCCCATATATATATATATATACATATACAGCTTCAAAAGAGGTTAGTCCCGCAGGAGTGTGTGAGTTGAAGTGTACATTATACCAGAATTCCGCCTAGTGGAGCCACTTCATCCAGCTCTGTTGTTGTTGAAAGTAATAGCATCGTAGATAGTTTTCCAGACACTTATTCAACACCTTTGCTTGACCATACGTTTGAGGATGGTATGTTATACTCATGTGTAGTTGTATGACCTGTAGCTTGAATAATTCTTTCTCAGAGATAATAACCTGAGGTAAACCATGATGTTTAACCATATGGACTACAACTTCCTGTGCAACCATGGCTCCAATATAGGGGTGTTTCAGGGGAATAAAATGAGCATACTTAGACAAGCGGTCTATCACAACCAAAATGGAGTTTTTACGGAGGGAAACAGGAAGACCATCAATAAAGTCTATACTAATGTGAGTCCATATCTTATCAAGAATAGGTAATAGTTGTAAAAGCCCTACTAGATGTTATTGTAAACCCTTGGTGTGCTGGCACCCATCACAGTTCTTTACATATTCTCTTACAGAAGCATTCAACCCAGGCCAATAAAAACTCCTTTTGATTCTCTACAAGGTCTTATGATATCTAGAATGACCGCACTCCGGGGAATCATGATGGGCCTATAGCAAGGTGGGGAAATCACAGAAAAAGCTTTATACAGGTATATTCTATTCTTGTAATAGAGAACACCACCCTTGCATGCAAATTTAGTGGGATCTAAATCAATGTCATGTCATCTGGAAAGCAGAGTCTGAAACACTGGATAAGAGGTATAAGCAGCTTGTAACTCATGAAACCATGCTGGTATAACTACTGATAGAGCAGAGCAAGAAATATTTGAATTATTGTCATACACTCTAGATAAAATGTCTGCAGCTTTGTTGTGATGACCCGACTTATACTCAAAGTGAAAAAGTCATAACCAAGTAATTTTACTAACCATCTTTGTTGTTCAGGCGTGTGAATCTATTGGTTAAGCAAGAATTTCAGGCTCTGGTGGTCTATACGAATCACAAACCTTCTACCCATCAAGTAAGGTCTCCACTTCTGAATTGCCAGAAAGATAGCTTCCATTTCCCTCTCATAGGTTGATAGTCCCAATTACCAGATAGAAAAAGCTTTGCTCAAGTAAGCTATTGGTTGGCCTCCCTACATAAGCAGGGCACCCATACCAACCCCACTGGCATCACATTTGACTACAAACTGCTCATTAAAATTTGGAAGAGCCAAAACTAGAGCTAAAGACGTAGCATGCTTGAGCTGTTGAAAAGTTTGATCAGCAGAGGAGTTCCAAACAAATCTATCCTCTTTCAATAACTGGGTGAGTGGAAAAGTAATAGACCCATAATCCTTAATAAACTTCGTGTAATAGCCTGAGGCCCAAAACATCCTCTGAGGGCTCAGAGAGAGTTAGGCTATGGCCAAGAAATAATAGCTTGGATTTTAGAATTGTCCATAGAGACACCATTCTCCCTTCGTCCGCTCAAGAAAATGCCCAATAGATGTTCTTTAGAAACACTAAAGGTTTTGTTGCTCGAGGCCTCGAACTGGCGTTGATACTCAGCAACTGAACTAGTTTGACGGAGCTTACTTAGTACTCCATGAGAGTTGATGACATACACAAATCCAAACTGAGATTCTAGACCTCTCAAGAAATCGGCCTAAGAAACTATAGCTCTGGTACTGATGAAGTGCCAGTACCATTGAAGGGCTTCACCTTCAAGGTAATAAGAAGCAATGCTTACTTTATGGCCCTTCGGAACTTGATGACAGGTGAAATATCTAGCGACTTTAAACTTCCCTTCAACAGGGTCGGAAGAACCATCAAACTTGGGGAAATCATGCAATCAAGGACTATAAAAGTCAGGAAATCTCATGTGATTCATTAGGTATGGTATAAGAATATGAAGTTTTCATAGAGAATTCGAGGGTTTGAACCCTCCATGCAACCCCACTAATATTATCATTAATAGAACCCATGTGTTGTTGCATCTGCTATTGCATTTGTTGCTACATCTCGAGCTTGAAATCTTGAAATAAGGATTTCACATAATCGAGGAGGTCAGATGCTATTACCAGATCTGGTCTGGAGTTGCTTGAAGTTGGCTTAGACACCAATTTGGTACGACTCCTATGGTAGACTTGATTGAACCCTTCGAACTTGGCTTGAGGTCTCCCTCTGGCAGCGGCTCCAAACACTAAACCTTTGAGAACTTAGAAGAACAGAAAGGAATTAGGACTAATTCCCAGTTTGCACAAAGCAGGGGATAAGAGGAAGGAGAATGTCACACCCCATACTCTATACTATCGAGGTATTGTCCGCTTTGGTTTACTGGTATCACAGTTTTGTCCCTTTCTAATAGTGATCGATTCCATAATGAGGGACTTTTGAGAGGTCACCCATCCAAATACTACTCCCCATTAAGCACGCTTAACCACAGAGTTCTTTACAAGAATTGAGCCGATACTTCAAAAGACACATCGGTGATATAAAGTACAACTTAACTATATTTGAGGATGTTACAATCTACCCCTCTTATATAGTTGTCGTCTTCGTCACTAGGCACAAATAGCACACAATCAAACCTCCAGACATGTAAGATTTTAGAGGTGGCCCCTACAGGCTCAAGAGATGGCTCTCACTATGTAGCATTTTATCATATTGCGAGTTCAAATGATGGCTCCCATAGTATAACACTTTGTCTTGCATAGCACTTAGTTCCCACACTTCCGACTAGGGTATGTCTCTGATACCATTCTGTCATATCCCATACTCTATACCGTCGAGATATTTTCCGCTTTGGTCTATCGGTCTCACGATTTTGTCCCTTTGTAATAGTGATCGACTCCATAATGGGGGACTTTCCGGAAGGTCATCCATCCCAATATTACTTCCCATTAAGTACGATTAACCACGGAGTTATTTACAAGAAATGAGTCAATACTTTAAAAGACGCCTCGATGATATAGAGTACAACTTAATTATATTTGAGTGTGTTATAGAGAACGAGGATCAGGAGAACTGGAGAAGCTTTGGGGAGACGAGAGTTGTGTAAACCAGGAAATGGCGATCCCGAGCTTTCATTGATCTATTTATAGACTTCTCTACAGCCGTGCAAAACTAATTGGAGCTGTGCCACAATAATTCTCGGCCAAAGAAGCCAACAAATCAAGAAAACATTCCAACGCCTAAGCGACATAACGTCTAAAATGGCACATCGTCTAAGATGACGCATCGTCTGAGATGACCTCGGGTCTTGACCGGCTCAGCTGTTGCATAATTGTGCTGGCATGTAGTCTCAAGTTTTTGTTCTTGCTTGCTGTAGATAAAGACAGGTTCAGTGTTGTCATGGTTAAGAGTGTAGTAGGCTGTGTCATCATAGGCTATGGCACAAATATCACACGATTCAGTGGATTTGGGGAACAGGTGTATGGACCTTAAAAGCAAAAGGCTGCGTAATAATGTATGTGGTTCTGTAACATATGCCAATATATCTATCTATAATACTGTATGATAGTATACACAGAGAGAAGTTTGTAAGCAATCATTTAGAAAAATGGCAATCCCGTATTATTAAGTAAACCAAGGAGGAAAGAATCCAAGCCCAGGTTCCCTTCACCAATCCCCCTCCCCTCCCCTGAGACTTTAAGCAATCCAAAGCTCGGCCACCCAGCTTTAACCACCGTGGTAAAGATAAGTTTTTTGAGAGCCACTTATTTACCCTCATTCACTTGGATCTTATGGCCAAATCTTAAACTTGAACGGTTGTGTTGTTTACGTTTGATTGACAAACACTAGTCCCGGTAAAGTCTAATCAATGGTCGCTTAAGGTTTCTGAGACCGATTCCTCCAAATTTCTTCGTAAAAATCTTAATAGAATTTGGAGTGAATTTAAAAATCCAAATCACGATATTGTTGGACCAATAGGTGATTTTAAAATCTTAAATTCAAGTATCCGTAACTAACAATGAATTTTGAAATGCACCAAAATCGCACCTGTACTTAAAAGTCACTCCTAATTAAACACCGGTGGAGTTTCACACACCTGAAAAGGCCAGCTGACATGGTGATCACTTAAAAGAGCAGTTCACAAACTTTATTCATCTTATTCACCAGAGCAGGAAAGCCCTGCTGATCATTGGATAAGATCTCGCGGAAATGTTTACAACTCAGCTTCAAAACTATGTGCTCTTTTCTACAAAATTATAAATCTTAGAAGCCCAACAAGATTTTGCCTCTCGACGTTAAGGTGGCAACAGTTCTGCAATGTACTCAGTAGCGAAGTGCCAAATGCACAATGATCACACGACTTTGGCATTACCGCTGCCCACACTGACACAGTAGAAACAAGATCCTCTGGACCAATTTTTCTGTGCTCACATGTTCCAAGACAATAAAACACAGTTCCCATTGTAAAGCCAAGGGCGATCAATCATGTACGCGGAAGTTTGCGACCCCACTAGAGCAATCCTACAATTATTATCAAGCTATCGATATTCAATCATCGGCCAGGCACACCATGCAGAGCAAAATCACACTGTCGTACGGTTGAAATGTCCAAACGAGCCAACAAGAACAAAGAATTGAGCCAACAACTGAGCTGCGAAGGACTGTAGTTCAAAATGGTGATTGTCCGTCTATTCAACCATCACCAGTACGACAATCAATCGTGGATGACAAAAAGAACAGATTTTAAGGATACAAGCACAGGAACAAGTCTTTGTATCATCTCTGAAGTAGCCCACTAAAAATAGATTTTCAGTGCCCACTCACTAAATCGAAACTTGTAAAAGAAATGAAAAAACAGACAAAATTTCAAGAAGCAGAAAACGTCCCATTTCCGTAATATGAACACTAAGACAAAACAACTTCTACGCCCCAACAATATCTGTTTCCTCTGCAGGGACATCCTCTGCTGGTCTCTCCACCTTGATGCCCACATCCTCAGAGTAGTCACCGTGAACCTATACAAACGAAATAAAGATTAAAAGGAGAAACAGAGGACATGAAACATGCGAGCAACCATATAGATGTTTTCGATGTGGTCTTTTAAACAGCTTGACCACAACAAGGTAATACCTCCATCAGCTTCCCAAGATCAAACTTGGGTGCCTTCAAGATCTTAACTTTGCGGATGAAAACATTCTGAAGAGGGTAGATGCTTGAAGTTGCTTTCTCAATCTCTTTCCCAATGACTTCAGGGATGAACTTCTGTACTAACTCCTTCAGATCACAGGATGTTGCTTGATTGACCATAATTTCTGTCATCTTCCTACGGATCTGAGGAGCTAAAAAGATGAGCAGCAGATTTCATAGGCATCAAAGAGATTTTTGGAAAAACCTAAAATAAGCATTTGGAATCAAGCACACCTGTCTGATCTGGCTAGATTGTGCATAACAGGTACGCTTAACCTGGTTGGGACGTCGCTTTGTGAAACCAATACAGAACATCCGCAGCGTGTAGTTGTCAGTTGTCTTCACATCAACATGCGCCTCAATCAGCGTCTGCCACTTGCGGACTAGTGAACGAAGTTTGTCGGTAGTGAAATTCATGCCCTGAAAAAAATGGCTAAAAAATTAAGAAACATATCCTGAAACAATATGGACAGAAGACATGAGGAGAAATAAAGATGTGGAAAAACTGAATTGAAGAAGATACCCAGAAGTTTGTGAGGACATTCTTTCCTTGGATATCCTCTGCACGGAGGCGGATCTTCCTGTAGTGCTGATCTTCATCATTCTGAAGGTCAGCTAAGCAGATCTCAAACACTCTGTGTTTAAGACCATCACTTGCAGTCTGCAACAGACATGACATGCAATCAGTCCTTTTCTTTCCTATTCCCTTTTCTTGGTTGAGCTAGCTTATTTTTATAGGATTTTTACATATTAGTCCCTACAAACTTATCGAATTACCAATTGATCCCTCAAATCTGACTATTGTCTTAAAAGTCTCTATAATTACCTCCATTATGTAAATAAGTCCCTGCCATTATTTTAAATTGAAAAAAATTAATTAGATCAAAGTTAAGTTGACCCTACATTAGAAAAAGACTAACTTACCCCCAGTTAGTGGTGTATGTGTGTGTGTGTGTGTGTGTGTGAGAGAGAGAGAGAGAAAGCCTCCCTCCCCCTCTGGTAACCTTCCGGTACCACTCCCCCCTCCCCCTCCACCTCCGGTACCCTCCGCCCTGCACCTCCAGTCGGCCTCCCCCCTTCGGTACCACTCCCCCCTCCCCCTCCGGTCCACCTCCCCACCTCCGGTACCACTCCCCCCTCCCCCTCCACCTCTGGTCCCCCTCCCCCCTCCGGTACCCTCCTCCTCCACCTCCAGTCCACCTCCCCCCCTCCGGTACCACTCCCTCCCTCCACCTCCGGTACCCTCCACCTCCGGTCACCCTCCCCCCCTCCGGTACCGGCCCCCCTCCCCCCTCCGGTCCACCTCCCCCCTCCGGTACCACTCCCCCTCCACCTCCGGTCACCCTCCCCCCCCTCCGGTACCCACCCCCTCCCCCTCCCCCTCCACCTCCGGTCCACCTCCCCCCACTCCGGTACCCTCCCCCTCCACCTCCAGTCCGCCTCCCCCCTCCGGTACCACCTCCCCCCTCCACCACCCCCTCCAGTACCACTCCACCTCCGGTCCACCTCCCCCCCCTCCGGTACCCTCCCCCCTCCACCTCCAGTCTGCATTCAGAGACGGGTGAGGCGGCACCACGCCGATCCAGTCATCAGGCCATCGGAGGGGGAAGGAAGGGGGCGCACGAGCGACGTACAGGAAGAGATCCTGCGTTGGCAAAGAAGAGGGGGTGGGGAGGAGGACAAGAATGGCAGCAAAGGCGACGAGCAGCAGGCGGCGAAGGTAAAGTTTGGTTCACAGCCACCACAGTATTTTAGTTGTCAGGTTTAGAGAGAGAGAGAGAGAGATGGGTATTTTAGTCTTTTTCACACCATTGATGGAATATTCTACGGAATATTCCTTTTTAGTCGGTAACAAATCATATGGATTTATTTGTAAAATATTAATAATTGTAGGGACTTTTAAGACAATAGTCAGATTTGAAGGATCAATCGATAATTCGATAAGTTTGTAGGGACTAATATGTAAAAATCCCTATTTTTAAATGAATGGTACCATGCATTCATTAAAGAAAGAAATTTGGTATATCTGGGCATGGAATACATATGCTTACATAACATCCATCTGAAAATTTCTGAACATCAAGAAGGCCCTCATGACGTCCACCAAAAATGCCCCCCCCCCCCTAGAAAAGAAAAAGACTATGTCGACCAAAAGGTGTTTACTTCTACACGCACCAACATAAAAAACAAATCAGAATTCAAAATCCTCTCTCCTTGTATTGCAATGGCTTATTCAGTGACTACCAAATAAACCACACCAGCACATCATGAGTATTGCTCGTCCAGTAATGTTAAGATCAGGCCAGGTCCACACGACCCACCAAAATTCGTCCGTCCCAAAGAAAACCCTAGCTTCGAGGCCCTCGTCTCTTCGGCTGTTTCCCAGTGTGGCATCTGTAGAGCTGCCCTGCCCTCTCCTCTCCATGCCCTGTAGACGCAGCAGTCCATCTTGCATAGCGATTCTCCTCTCCTCTCCATGCCATGCCGCAGCAGGCCCTCTCCATGCAGCACCCTCTCCTCTCCATAACACGTAGCACCCCCTCCTCTCCATGTCCGGCTATGGCGAAAGGGACCCAGACCTGGTGCGATGATGCAAGACAAACACACTGGGCCTCCGTCCTCTTCCCCGGGCTTGACTTTTGGGTGTTCTGAGTTTGGTGTTCCCAGAGCAGGGCCTCCCCTTGTCGGCATTGGCATGGAAGACGTTGGAGGATATAAGATGCGTCTGTGAGGATGATCCTTCGGGTGATAGTGGGAGAGACAATGTGCTTGTTCTGTGTTCTTTTGCTACATTCTGATTTTTTGATCCCTCTATCCCCGTTCAGGCCAGCTGTTGCTACATCCTCGGTAGCAGGGAACAGGTTACTGTTTCATTCTCTTTATTGTGGTTGTGTTATCAGTCTTCTTGTTTCCAATTAATCTCCACATTGCAAGGCTCCATTTCCTTCCATGGGCGATCGATGTTCCATGGCAATGACACAAAAAGACAGGGTTTTTACTTTCTGAATTGTTGAGTCCAAACTGTTTGAACAAGTCTACAGATCCCAGTTGCTGTGGCCATGTATCTTGTTCAATCATCCGTTTACTGAAAAGTTCTAAGAAACATGATGTGGTAGCTTCCGAATCTGTTGTTCAGTTACCACTATCTTGTACATTTTATCATAATTGTATGTACACATTAAAGCCGAGAACAAATTCATGCTAGTTTTATAGGCAAGAACAAATATTAGGAATTAAATTTACTGTTTTATATGTTTAAGAATTGGGCCCGCGCAGCCCAACCCAAATTCAAAATATTGAATTGGGTTGGTTGGGCTTATTGAATTTGGGTTGAAAATGGGTTTGGGCCGAAATTGGACCGGGCCATTTTCTTTTTTTCGAAAGTGGAAAATCATGTTTTTGAAATTGGACTGTGCCATTTTCAATTTGGGCCGGCCCAAATTCCTACCTGGCCCAACCCATCTGGCCCAAGTCCCATGGCTACCCCGTGGTATGCAATTACCCTTAAAGAAAGAGGGAAAATGAGGAGGAAGAGGATGGAACCTCCTCCCTTCGTCAATTTGACTGAAGAGGGAGAGGAAAAAAAAGGATGGGAAAGCTACATTGCTGTGTTGCTGCCACCTGCAGCTCCCTCTATGACTGACGCCCCACCACCACTTGCACGTTCACCATCATCTGCTCCTTTTTTTTTTGGAAGTACTATCATCCGCTCCTTCACTGCCCGTACTTGCAGCTGCGATGTCATCTGTCTGTCGCCACCTTCACCCCCATCTGGATGCTCCCTCTTCCTCCTCCCCTTTCCTCATCACAATGGCTTGCAATTTCAAGATTCAGTAAACTACAGAGGATTATGACATATACTTATTGCATTAATGGATTTTTCATGGATATGTTACTCAAGACACCGATTGGTGTTATGAAAAGTGAACTAATGGTCAATAAGTACGTTGCCTCAACTTTCATGAAAATGATAATAAGAATCCCAGATTCCTTCATTCTTATTGAGGAATCCTTTTTGTGTCAAAACGAGGATGGCCATCTACATAATGTTACTTAAAAGGAACAAATTTGTATGTGTGTGACATGCCAGATGCCTACTTTGGAAATTACTTGGGAAGATAACTATTCATGTAAACTGGTTCCTACCTAATGCTTATTGATAAGAAAAACTCACATATACAGGCACAGTGAATGCCAGAATCTAAACGTTAATACATAGCCAGTAAGTTGGCCAAACTATGCGCATTCCAGTTCACAAGGTGTCTCAGAGATTAAAGGACTAAATAGATAGTTATAGGCAACGAACGAGTTTAGACGCTAACCCTGGTACCCTGCGTCCTGGAAACAAGCGTCTTCCCAACGTTCCTCACGTTGAAGACCGAGGGGGCCTTGATGTCGTACCAATCCTTCTTCGCGAAGGGATCGGCCCTGCAAAAAAAATCCACAAACAACTAAGAAAAAGAGGCGTCAAACAGAGGAAACAACAGGGCATATGTCTGCCGCAAACAGAATGCGGAAAACCGGTAAATCAGCGGCAGGCAACGTACGCCTTCTTCTTGCTTCCCTTCTTCCCCTTGGAGATCCTCTTGTTCTTTCTGCGTAAAGGGCCAGGAGGAACGTCAGAAACGAGGTCAGTGGAGAAGTTGGAAAAGCAGGGGAGAGCAATCCCGAGTGGAAGAGCGGGGAAGAAATCCTAACCCGACGGCCATGGCTGCAACTGCCGACGCCGCCGCCTCAGGAAGGCCTCCTCTTCGTCGGGAAGGCCTCCTCGGTGGAGCTGGAAAAGCGAAACCCTAATCCAAGGAGAGAAGATACTTATAGTTGGGTTTTTTTGCGTGTAAATTATTTTTAAAATAAAATTTGTAAAAAATTCATTCTTAAGAATATATTAGTAAATATATCACTAATCAAAAAAATGCGCTTCCCACGTGTTTATTTTGTGAAATTATTTACGGAGGTTACATGTTATAGAGAAATATTTGCTGATTTGATATACTTTAGACAAGAATTAGGCATTTTAATAAATACAAAGATAAGGTAGGCAAATATATTAAGTTTAGTTATGTCATACAATTCTCAATTATCTAAATGAACGTACGGTGAAGAAAATTGGTATTTTTTCTTTACTTGCTAGATGCACTAATGTCAACAATAAAATTTCTGCTTGGAACCCTGAACTCATAATTTGAAAATAAAGTTATTCTAAAAAATTCTGTGTTATTCTAGGTTGTTTTGACATAATGTACTATAAGTAGACATAATTTGTTGAAAAGAAACACTGGATGTGAGGTTGAAAGCTCTATGTGTGGGGACGTGTGATAGCACCCATTATTCTTCACCAGTTTCTCACAGAATCCCGATGGTTTCTCTGGCTATAGATCTGTCTCCACCCTACACAAACAAACATTGCATATCAGGTTACAATATAACTTTTAATGCAAAGTCGACAAACATCACCAAATTTCTAATGTCCAAAATCTCTCATTTACATGCTAAGTTCAAAAAGAGTAATACAAAATTAATTAATGCTCACATCTCCTAAGAGGGACATTGATGGTCCAGAATGGAAAATAATTTTGCTCTTCTTGTCACTAACAATCTACGTCAAAACTGCAGACATACGACTTGATAGAGAACATTTCATCCATTGCATATTCTGGGCTCCTCGTTCTTGAATCCTCCCTCTAGACAATTTTTCCTATATAATGCCATAATTTTGATGAATTTAAACAATACACAAAAAATTCTTTTGAACTCAAATATTTCTATAGGAAGAAATTTTGAATTATGAAAAACTACCATTCTATTACCTAGATTTCAAGTTTCTTGAGAGCAATCAGTGGAAATCTAAATCAACTCCCGTAAAAATCATGCGACATCGTGTCCCTACGAAAAACAAATATAACTTAGAAATGCACTAATACAGTAAAAGTGAAAAATGATATGAACCAAATAAACATAGAAATGATGGAAGACCTGATTGATTGCCTCATGTCAAATATGTTTCATGTCCTCCATGGTTGGCTCCACTGTTTCACAGTCAAGTAGTGTTGACTCTTGGTTGTCCCTTTTCCAAATTCCTGCTACCCATGTTTTAGGAGATTAAAATTGGACAGAGAAGATCTGATTACCATGAAACATTGTCGAAAGAAATAGTAGTCATGCTTATTCATGCTATTTCTTGTCTATGTTAATAAGCAATACCATTCATGCTATGCTATGAATAACTTAGAAGCTCGGTAGAAAGAAGTGAAGAGAAATTTTAATTATTATCTTTAACAACAATTAAAGGAAATCACTTACAATTAAGAAACCAAACAGAAGGACTAACGAAAAGTAGTTCACAGAGTAAATGCTAAACAAAGAAAGAATAACTCCAAGGAACGGAAAAAAGTTGAAAACAACTTTAAGTTTTTTTTAAGCGGGTGCTAAGAATATTCATACTTCGAGAGTCTCTTCTTTTCAACACATAAAATGAACAATAACCCACCTGCTTATCTCCCCCGACTCTTCTACGCACAACCTTGATAGAGAGACATACATATGAAGCAAAGATGAGAGCATACATATGCCAAGCAAAAAACATTACAAACCAGTACCCAAAATTTGACCTCTTTTTGACTATTTAATCTAATAAAATAACAAGATTCATACCTTGATAGAACTCTCTTTTCAACACACAAAAGCAATCACCACTTGAAACTTGGTAGCAGTGTTTGTAATTTGCTCATGAATCAATAGGCCACAAAAGCTTCCGGTGGAGATTACAGTGTTTGCAATTTGCTCGTGAATCAATAGGCCACAAACACAAAGTCTTTAATCTACGGCCACAGAAGGACAAAATCCCACCATTAGCCAAATGGCTAGAGCAAGATGAATCATCCCATCATAGCTCATGCTTGTATAGTGAGAGCAAATCATGGTAAATAGCTAATCTCGTTTTGAGAAGTTTCACAAAAATCACAGGACAACGAGGCAAACTGGTGGGAAAATAAAGTAGCCTAGGTTAAAACTGCCAAAAACATGTGACAAACATGCTTTCGACAATGCGTTGAAATTGCCCACATCAAGTCTATGTTTAATGTAGCCCATGATCAAGATCGCAAGAACAAGTTGTGGCTGACAGTTAGATAAGTGAGCCCTTCAAATATGTGAATGTCTTGCTGCTGCAATTGACTCTTATTGTAAAAGCTGTTTGTAAATTATCTTGCACACTGAGTGACGTTACATTTTATATGAAGATTATTCTTTTATTCTTTGCTTCTATTAAGCCTGGTGGTTATGTGAACAGATTCATTAATTATCTCAGAATAGCTTTTGTCTCATTGAGAACACTTTCAGTATTTATGAGTCCAATTTTGTGTCTCCAATAAATTATTGACCCTTTTAATGAATTAGTTAATTAATTTCTTTGTGCTTTGTGAGTATGTTAATTTTTTAGCTGTTGGAAGGCATTGTTTGAGCCATGTCATTGCCATTAATATGTTGCCTTGGTTCCATGTGATTCTTAATTGAGGAAGATTTGTTGATGGTCAAAGTAAACAAGCTGACATCAACAAAACCCAACTTCCATATTCATATTTTGTCTCCCTTACTGTCAGCCAGACATCATAAATGACAGTGCAGAAAATCTCGGTGAGGTTCCTCGAGGCGATCGTATAGAAAATTCTACTCATGTTGTTGCTTATATTTCTTATCTACAGGATTCTTGATGCTTTTATACCATGTCTATTCTAACATCAAAATAATGTTCAGAGATATCATTTAAAAACCAGAAAAACTTGGAAACAACAACACTGAACATACAATTACAAAGCAACAATAGATACAATTATTTATTAATTTTTAAGAGGAGAATGCTATGATACCCATCCGATTTTTAAAACCAGGCAAAGGCAATGATCGAATGGAAGATGCATGGGAGGCTAAGGACATGTTTCTTTGGACGTTTAGGAACTATTTCATGATAAGTCAAGAATAGGCCAACTTTTGGTATTTCAATCCGATGGTATCATAGTAATGCCTCTTTTTAAGATGGAGATCTCATATCATAAAATTAGAACAGCAACAGAATGAATTTACACAATAATAATGCAATTGGACTAACTCGCCTATAGCTCCGACAACTTTTCACGGATTTGCATATAACCCAAATGAAGTTTTCCCCCCACAATGGTCAGCCAATCGACGATAATTGGTCACAAAATAGATCAGTCAAGCTCATTTCCAAATAGAAGAAGAATATGCAAAATCTCCAAAAGTTAAATTCAATAGATGGAGGTCTGTAAGTTCTATAAGCAAGTGGTCCACCAACAAGATTAGGGTATTTAGTCAAGGTATTAAAAACTGAACTTTTGTACCATGCTCTCTGGGCTGGGTTCTAGTTCTGGCCCTGATTCAAAACTTTGACTGGGCAAGAACTGGCTGATTCTTGCTATTTACTTCCTGTTGGAATTGGATCAGTTATCGATTCTATCCTGTATCTAGTCAGTTTTTTAATTCCATGTCTTCAATACCGATTGATGCAAAATGTATCTATATATGCATTAATCATAAATGCATGTGAGTAAAATGGTAAGGAGTCTATGGTTTCAACGATGTCACGTGTTCAACATGGATTGAACTCTGCCCGTTGACACCCGTTACTGGTTTAGGGGGGTCCAGCTTCCCTTTTTTTTTTGCACAGCCTCGGCATACTAAAGCCTACCCCAACGGCCAATGCAAGCTGGTGTGGCTTCAATCTGCTAGTTCCAAAAAGGTATTCATATCTCTCTTTATGTGACCACAGGTGAGAGGTCTGCATAAACATTATGTATAGGATATTTTGTTGGTTGCCATGATCACATGATCAAAATTATGATAAGACTAAAATTTTACAGCCATTCATATTTAGTTGAATCCCATAGAAAGTAACATTAGTGCAACCACAATAACGTTTAAGCAAGGCATTGCTCAAATACTTGAACCGCACATATGTAATCTTAGTGGAAGGTCTCAGTAATGGCCAAAAAAATTCGGCAGGTTGACCAGACGCCCGTTCTCCCAACCTTCTGCCAAAGGCAGGTATAACGAACCAACAATGTTATCCGCGATTCTTAAGCCGGACACTCTTCTTATCGGGCCACGTAGGAACGACCATAAAATCTAAACAAATTTCATGAAAAATATGTGTATCAACAGCAAAGGAACAAAAGTACGAGCATAAAGCAAAAGATAAACCCAGAAATGAAGAAACACACCAACTACAACATAGGAACAACACGAAAAGGCGGTTCCAGATTAATCACAACCTCCGGAGTGCGCCATGGCGCGTAGGTAAACGGAGCAGGATGCCGAACGACCGTCCCCTGGAACGATGTCATTCTGGACGAGTCCTCCGTATCTACTGACATCTTCACCCTTGTCCCCGACGTCCAGCACAAATGAACGGCTGATTCCACCACGTCCCTCCTCACCACGAAATCCGAGAAACCCATCCTCGGGTAGTAGTTGACCTCACACGGATGGTCCATTCCCGCTAGCCTGACGGCTTCAGTGATGGCCTCCGGCGAGACCTTTCCTCTGCAATTCCTTGAGTACGATTAATTTATGTCAACTGTGAAACGAATATTCCACGAATATTTTAATAATCCCGTTAGTTAGATGTGAAATGATGAAAATACCATCTTCCCTTCAAACCTAGAGAGAGAGAGAGAGTTGCCATGGTGGACTTAGAGAGCTAGCTCGTGTAGGTTGACGTGTGACGTCTTGACTCGTAGACCCGGTACGGTCGTAAAGACTCACGTCGGATCCCGATCGAGACGTCACAGTGGGACAACCCAAACGGTACAATATAGTTGAGAATCTCACATAAACACTGAGATATTATTGCAGCAGAAATAAAATTTCTCATATCATTCAGCTTACAGTCAAAGACTACATCCACATATATAGAAATTAAGATAACAATTTTACACACATTTTTTTTCTAACATAACCAATACAACTCATAACACAACTATCTAAGACAAAGACTGGTAGTAACTCCAAGTCGCGGTCAGAACACCGCGAGATCACTCCTCGCTTTCTTCTACCGCTTCTCCTGAAAATGTTCAACGGGGTGAGTCTACGAATAGACCCAGTAAGAGACTAGCATAGTCCCCAATCATAACATGTATAAACACATCTAAAGTGATTTACGGTATTTCATTTCATAATTTATTCTTAGGCACACGAGGTTAATACATTTAGATAACACATGAGGTTAATACATTTAACCCAATCTCAATTTCTATGATCATAAGTCATGCTATTAACATTTTACAAATACAACATGTTCATTAAAACTTTATTCTATCAATGACAAAGTAAATAATAATTCATCATTTACAAATATAAACAATTACAGTGTAATAACAGTAAAATGCAATAACAATTCAGTAGACAGTAATACTAATTTCACTATCGGTTCAATGAGCAGTATCAGTAGGCAGTAACAGTCATTTCAATATCAATTCAATGCACAGTAATAACAGTTTTAATATCAGTTCAATAAACAGTAATAATAGTTTTAGTTTCAGTTCAGTGAGCAGTAATAGCCATTATAATAATGACTCAATAAACAGTAACAGTAATTTCAATTTTAATTCAGTGAGCAGTAGTAGTCATTTCAATAATGACTCAGTAAACAGTATCAGTCGTTTCAATTTCAGTTCAGTAAACAGTAGTAGTCATTTCAATAATGACTCAGTAAGCAGTAATAGTCATTTGAATAATGACTTTGTAAACAGTAATAGTCATTTCAATTTCAGTTCAGTAAATAGTAGTTTCAATTTCAATTCTGCAATTAATAACAGTGATATAACTAGCCAGACACAGTGCCCAAACCACTCATAGAAGGACAGTGAGTCGGTACTCGATCACCTAGGTAAATAGTGACGAGTCTTGGTTACTGCGCATAACCGGGAGAAGTCCTCTCCACCTTAACCAATGGTACTTGTCCACCTCCAGGATTTTAATCTCCGTTACCCTCGGGGCCAATACAGTGTGAACCTCCCCATAGGGACATTTCTATGGCTTGGTTCCAGTCCCCCCCTATGGTGGCAGTGTCCATTTGGCAGTACTAACGGTACGGTAATTATATATGACTTATATGAAATGGACACAGGCCACTCAAAATTCATGCTGTGAATATTAATGTGCCAATACTGAAAATCCTTTTACTTTTTCTAAAATTCTCCACTTGTTTAAACATAATGACACATATATATATATCCAAAAATTTACTAATTCTGTTTACAGACATCATAATGTAGTAAAATTTTAGGAAATCAATACATTTATAGGAATTATCAAAACAGAAATTTGTCATCATTTTTGAGACAATATGTATAATTTTCCTAGATTATTTATTCTCCATTTATATATATATCAAAAATTTACTAATTCTATTCTCAAAACTCAGAGTCCATTGAAATTTCAGAAAAATAACACATTTACAGAAATGATCAATACATAAAATTTCCATCACTTTTAAGTCAGTGATTATAACTTTTCAGAATTACTTGTATATCAACATGTATCACAAATTTACTAAATTTAGCTACCATGTTCTGAAAATCACTTAACTTTTTTTATATATCATATTTATATGTAATATTACACATAAAATTTTTCATAAATTTTTATGCAGTAATTTAAATTTTCTTAGAATTACAGCTATTTCAACATATATCTAAAATTGACTAAATTCAGTTATCATATTCTGAAATTAATCACAATTTTACTGCAAATCACATTTACATGTAATATTACATAGAAAATTTTTCATAAATTTTCATGCAGGAATTAAAATTTTCTCAGAATTACTCGTATTTCAATATGTATCATAAATTGGCTAAATTTAGTTACCATATTCTGAAAGTCCTCAAATTTTTTTACTGCATATCACATTTGCATGTAAAATTACACCGAAAATTTTCCATAAATTTTGATGTAGGAATTTGAATTTTTCCAGAATTGTATACACTTTCCTATACATGGAAAATTAATTAAATTTACTCACAACACTCTAAAGGTCACTATAATTCGTCAAACCATCATTCATAACAGAAATATCAATTTTGAAACTTTTTATTATTTTTCACACTGTATTACTATTTTTCACACTAAGTAAGAAAAATATATCATGAGTAATAAATCAACTAAATACATCCAAAATGATCCGATAATTTCTAAAAATTTACAGAATGTTGTTTCAGACAGAAGTGTCGTACATAAAAATTTTCATCATTTTTCATTCAGTATGTATATTTTCTAAAATCTTATATCATTTTTAAAATTTATAATAATTTATAATAATAAATTTTAAATAGAAAAAATTATCTAGAGTACTTACAATGGCCAAAATATACTGAAAATTAACTTACAGATATCAAAACATCAGTTATGTGATTTTTTTAGATTTTTCACAGAATATTAGTATTTATTCAAATTTTCTAATTATTTGTTTAAACCTTGATAATTATACCAGTAAAGATTCTGTTATCAGGCTAAGATGAAATTTTCATCACTTAGCATGCATTTTAGCCTTCTGGTAAAGTTTCAAGAATTTTCATACCGTATTTCTATTTATCCCATAATTTTATACTTCTAATAAAATATCAAAAATTATGTAATATTATTTGTAGATATCAATAATTATTGATATTTTCATAATACAACACACAATGTCTTGACCATACTGTAAAATTATAAGACTTTTGTGAATATGGTTTCTAATTTTCATAATTTCTATATGATTATTTATATATTTTATCATGTATGAAAATTCATTAAAATAAATATCATGATCCAGAAATTATGAAACTTTTTATCCACATGGATCACACAGTAAGGTACCTTCTGACAATTTATTGTAATTTTATATCATCCTTGGGTATTTTAATATAATTTAAACACCTTTAGGATAATATTAAAATATCTTTAAACATGAAAATAAATTAAATCAGACATAGAAATTTTTACAGAAAGTTCATAACATCAGATTTCAGGATTCTGGAAAATCTCTCAATTTATCATATAACGTTGCTAATTTTAAGACATTAATCACTTAATTATACCATTAATCACATGCTTTAACTTAATGATTTAATACTAATCTGACCAAGATAAGATTACAGATTATGAAACTATGATCTATGGACTTAACTACCTATATATATGATAATTACACACCATAAATCATTCTAAATATGCTAAAACATGCTAATATAGGGGATAAAGTGCTAATCCCTTACCTTAATGATGCATTAACAACTCCCTAATCAGCGTTCCAGTCTTCTCCTTCTGCTCCTCACGTACTCAGCTCCCAAGAAGAACGAATGAAGTCCCCTATGGTGCTATTTATAGGGGTTTTCTCCTAATCCATCTTAACTATTCATTTAATCAAGGGTGGAGATTCAATCCTTATTATAATGATATTTAATAAAAATTTGACTTTCAAACCTCCACCAACCCATTCACCTAACTTTCTTTGACTATCTCATATTTTTCTTTTTTTTATAGATATGGCACATGAATTTTGACTAAATGAAAGAAAGATAATTTAACTAATGAAAAGCTAACTAAACAACAAAAAAACTAAAAATATATTTTTTTTTCTTTTAAAAACCCCTACCGCAAAGTGGCAGGGCGGTGGCGGGCAGCGCCCGCCCTCGCGCGCACGCGGGCGGCCGCGTGGGGCCCCACCCCTCCGCCGATTTTTTTTATTTTATTTTATTTTGTTTTATCCTTTATTTATTTTTTTAATTTTTACGCCCTTTTTTATATCTTTTTCGTTTTAAACCCTTTCAAAAAATTTTATAAAACAATTAGCCTCATATAATTTCATTTAAAACTTTATTTATTATTTTCTTCACTTTATTTTAACTTTTACCTCCTAGTTTTATTTCTATGACTAAAATAAATATAATAAAACAAGTATTTTAAACATTTAAGCATACACAAATATATATATATATATATATATTTAACAATCAAATAAAATGCTATAAAATTGTAGGGCTGATGTGACACACCCTTGGACCAAAATGAACAAGCACAATTTGCAATCAAACGGACCGATATTGGCGACCGCTCACCCGATGCTCACCAAGACCCGGGATAACTTGGCAATACCAAGTGGAGGTTGTGTGGGCTGGGCCCTTGCTGGTAGAGGGCCAGCAAGGCCAAGGTTTGTTTCCCCCAAGGGTATGGCTGCCCAATTCAAGGGAGCCGACGAGGTGCCAAGGCACGGGTTACACTCCTCACCCCACGGTGATCTCTTGAAGTAAGGAGCTCAAGGATCGGGCTCTCACTCTCACGGCCAGCGGAGTTTATGAACTAATATTGGAAAGAACAAGCACAAAATGGAACTAGGTTGGAGCACTTACTCGACCGGTTTGAAGAAACCCGTCCCGCTCGGAGACGAGGGCGAGCGGGGAGGCGAGTGTTCCCCACACGCCGCGTCGGAGAAGCTTGACCTGCTCAAACGATTACAACACTACACCTCTCGCAGGAGGGGGATCTTGGGGTGGGGGTTAACTGATATTACATCTAAAACTACCTCCACACAGGGAGGGGCCTTCAGCCGGCCAAGCGGGGAGGGGTGGAACCAAACTCGCAACCAATAAGGAGACCGATGTCGGTTCTGCCTGCTTTCTGTGAGTGCTGACAGAAGGTCGAAGAAGTAGTTGATGTGACTGTTCCCGAATTTTGTTGGGGACGAAACCACCTAGAAATTCTTCGTAGGAGGATGGGGAAGTCGTCCAAATTTTTCCGGAATTTCGGGAGGTCGCTGTTGGCCGGAGCAGAGCCTCGAATAGGGAGGTAGATCTTCAGTTCTGACAGCTTCAGGATCACAACAGCAGGAAGAAGTTGTTGCCACCAGCGCTCCCGGACTCAGAATGAGGCGCCGCCAGAGTCGTCGGAACCGGCTATGAGTCCTCTTCGACACGAGCTTGACGGGAATGCCAAACGTTGTCGGAGCGGACCGGTAGGCTCTGAACACTGAGGAGGGGTCGGTGCAGACTGAGTGGAGGCAGAACCGCACACCCGGGGGAGAAAATTGATAACTTCCAGATCCGGACGCCTAACTGAGCTCGTCTTTCTGAGGATGAAAGAAAACTCAGAGTAGAAGACTTTTGAAGAAGAACTCTTGATCAGATTCCCAACAGGATCGTCGCAGTCGAGCTTCCACTCCGGCTCTGAACTCCTGCTAGGGAGGCTTTGCGCAGTCGGGGAAGAATGGCTCCCATGGGCGATCACGAACTCAGAACGGGACGGGACCACCGCCGATGCGAAGAGGACGGAGAGACGCTTCTAACTATGGGTCTTGGGCTTCTAGGAACGTCCGGAGGAGGTCGGGGTCGCTGCTGCAAGCTTCAGGTCTTCTGCAGGTTCTCTTACTCTAGATGGTAGAGGGTGGGGTGATGGAGGTGAACAAGGGAAGATGGAGGGGATGAGAGAGGGACGACCCTAACCAAAGGGGAGGGGAGAGGGGCGGCCAAAGTTATGGAGGGAAGGGGAAATTTGAATTCAAATGGCCTAGGGAGGTGGAGGGGTGCTTGGGGTAGTGGGAATGGTGCTTGGGAAAGTGGGAGGGGTAGTTGGGGGTTGGGAGGTGAGATGAGGATTGGTGAAGGGGTCTTGGGAAGGGGTGGAGTATTGAAGAGGGTTGTGGGGAATGGGGAGAGGCTTTAATGGGGTAGGTGGGGAGTGGAGGTGGTTGGGAGGGGAGGAGAGAGAAAATTTTTGAAATTGGGTGTGGAGGAGAGAGAAAGGGGAGTGGAAGAGAGAGATTAAGAGAGGGATGGGTGGGATTCTCTCCCTAAAGTTTCTCACCTCACTAACGGATTCACTCCACAATAAATCTGAAGTTAGAACTCACAAAATGGCAATTTTCATTCATTGATTCATTGAGTTGAAATGGGGGGAATTGGGTCCTATATATAGGCAACCCACATTTCTACAAAAGTCTCTGACTCTTACTACAATGACCAAAGACCAAGGGGGTAGGGGCGCCCCTGGGCCTAGCCCAAAGAATTGGGCCCAATAACCATTCTAAACAATCTAATGACACTTAACCTAGGTAAATGACTCATTAACCTAGGTACAAGACTCAAATAAAAGGGAAAATACATCAAATGACTCAAATAAAAATTACATAGGACTCAAATTAAATAACTAGACTATGCCGGATGCAACCGGGGCGATGAGACGAGCTGTGAACGTGGGTATGGGAGATGATGTCCCCATCATACTCCCGGGGTGCGGAGAACTCGACTCCATCGAGTAAGTGTCCTTCCCTCCTCGGAGGGTGTAGAAGTGGTACTGCCCTCAAGTCATCCGAATGAGACCGATCTATCCACCTGCCGAGATAGAGCTCGTATACCTTGCTGCTAGTGGTAGTGACATGTTCATCCAATATTCGTTCAATGCGCTCACGCTGTCCTCTCTTGGCTGGTGGTCTCTCCTCACAGGTGGGTGCTCTCTCAATAGGAGGAATAGGCTCAATATTCTCACTGGGTACCACCGTGGGCCCCTTATATGGCACTAGGTCGGCTATATTGAATGTGGGACTCACTCCATACTCCTCAGAAAGATCTAACTCATATCCATTAGTGCCAAGGCGTCTCAGAACCTGGAAGGGACCAGCCCCACGAGGCCTCAATTTCGAGATGGCTCCTGGGGAGAGTCTCTCTATCCTCACCATCACAAAGTCACCCACGTGGAATTCTTAGTGACGTCGATGAGAGTCGGCCTGCCTTTTATAAGTCTCATTCTTTTTGCTGATGTGCTTGCTAAGGTTTTCATGTAATTTTGTGAATGCTGACATTCTAGGGGTGATGGGTGGACCTGGGCAACCAAAAGTAGACCAATCATGCTTTGATGCCAAGAAGACTTTGATGGAATTAGGAGGGCCGGGGCAACCATATGTGGACTTATCATGCAATGCTGTCATGTAGACTTTGGTGGGCCTAGGTGGGCCGGGACACCCGTAGGTGAACCTATCATGCAAAGTGGTGATGAATGTCGGGGGACCCGGACATCCGTAGATGCTTTTGACATGTGTATGACCAATGTTAAATGAGGGAGGGTCAATACACCCGAATATGAACCAATCATGCATCCTACTTGACATGTGGGTGATATGAACGAGTGGACCCGACTTATGAATCATGCCAAGTGGTGTTGTACGCCAAGACTTATGCACTCTTGTGCCAAAGAGGTCTCCTATGTGTGGGCTTTTGGACTTCCATTGGAATGGATCAAAGGGGTCTAGGAAGGTGGATATCATGAAGTGGGGCACTTCCTTGATCCCTAGGAGTATATTGTCCATAGTCATGGCTCCCATGGTGTAACTCGAGTCTAGGAAGGGGTGGGTTTGATCCATCACGGTGGGTTGGAGTAGGGAAAGGTGGGTGGTGGGTAAGTTGGTTGGGCCACATGGGTATCCGTACTCCCATTGGAAGGGGTCAAAGGGATCATGGTAAGGGCTACCTAGAGAGAGGAACTCCATGTCCCCAAGGTTCCCAAATGGTGAGTCATCATCCTCCAAGGTAATTGGGCCAAGGTCTCTAGTGGGTTGGCCAATCAAATCAATTGGAACCTCAATGGGTGGGGAGTGGGCCAAGATGGGTTTCTCATCCTTGAGGAGAAAGAGGAGGATTTCACTCGTATAATGGCCACTAGTGTAGATAGAGGTGATGGAACCGGTGGTGGGGTATGCTAGGAAGATGGTGCTAGACTCCAATGGTCCTATGGCTAGCATATTGGTCAGGTAGACTTGCCATTGTAAGTAGTCCCCTAAGTCCCCTAAGTCTTCCACAAGATAGGAGGTTTGAAGTGTGACATGGGAAGACCGGGTGGGCACAATGTGGGCTTGATATCCCAAGGGTGAAAGGTAGGGTGGTGAGCTAGGAACGGTGGGGCCCCGCTTGAGCCATTGGAGTATGGACTCATTCATGGCGAGAGTGTGCGGCTCATGAGGACCCGGACTAAGAGAGGTGGGTGGAAGTGGGGGGTCTATGATGTTCTCTATGGTGGGAGGTGGATCCGGATTGGCATCCATCTCCACTTGGGTATGTGTGTGGGCCACAACTTCCAAGGATAATGGGGTATGATAGTCTATGGTGGGTGGAGTGATAATGGTCAGTGCATGGTACTCTCGGGGTGGTGAACATGGGTGGACTTGGGTTGGGCTTGGTCGGGGAAGTTCTTGGGTTGGAGTTGGGGTCGGGGGTGAAAGATCGGTTGGTTGAAGAGGTTTGGGTTGGGGTGCGTAGATCTTTCTAAGATCGGCGCTCATTTCATCCCAAGATTCAATGGGTGCTTCCCCTTTGGCTTCTCTCAAACCTACAATGTTCTCCCATTCTTTCCTAGCTTGGCGCCAGAGCAAACTCTTGGCATAGTTGACTTGGACAAGCCCTGACAGGGTAAACCTCCCAAAGTGTTGGTCTATGGACTTCTCCCATTCTAGATATATGCTAGGGTGGGATCCATCAAACACAAAGGCTTCTAATGGGCCTAAGAGTGGCGAATATGCCAAGTATGAGGTAGTCATGATAGTGGACAAGGGTGATGCATGCAATGGCCCTAGGACAAGACTTAGTAGAGACAAGTCTAGAACTTGCTCTGATACCAATTTGATGTGACACACCCTTGGACCAAAATGAACAAGCACAATTTGCAATCAAACGGACCGATATTGGCGACCGCTCACCCGATGCTCACCAAGACCCGGGGTAACTTGGCAATGCCAAGTGGAGGTTGTGTGGGCTGGGCCCTTGCTGGTAGAGGGCCAGCAAGGCCAAGGTTTGTTTCCCCAAGGGTATGGCTGCCCAATTCAAGGGAGCCGACGAGGTGCCAAGGCACGGGTTACACTCCTCACCCCACGGTGATCTCTTGAAGTAAGAAGCTCAAGGATCGGGCTCTCACTCTCACGGCCAGCGGAGTTTATGAACTAATATTGGACAGAACAAGCACAAAATGGAACTAGGTTGGAGCACTTACTCGACTGGTTTGAAGAAACCGGTCCCGCTCGCAGATGAGGGCGAGCGGGGAGGCGAGTGTTCCCCATACGCCGCGTCGGAGAAGCTTGATCTGCTCAAACGATTACAACACTACACCTCTCGCAGAAGGGGGATCTTGGGGTGGGGGTTAACTGATATTACATCTAAAACTACCTCCACACAGGGAGGGGCCTTCAGCCGGCCAAGCGGGGAGGGGTGGAACCGAACTCGCAACCAATAAGGAGACCGATGTCGGTTCTGCCCACTTTCTGTGAGTGCTGATAGAAGGTCGAAGAAGTAGTTACTGTGACTGCTCCCGAATTTTGTTGGGGACGAAACCACTAGAAATTCTTCGTAGGAGGATGGGGAAGTCATCCAAATTTTTTCGGAATTTTGGGAGGTCGATGTTGGCCGGAGCAGAGCCTCGAATAGGGAGGTAGATCTTCAGTTCTGACAGCTTCAGGATCACAACAGCAGGAAGAAGTTGTTGCCACTAGCGCTCTTGGACTCAGAATGAGCCGCCGCTGGAGTCTTCGGAACCGTCTGTGAGTCCTCTTCGACACGAGCTTGACGGGGATGCCAAACGTTGTCGGAGCGGACCGGTAGGCTCTGAACACTGAGGAGGGGTCGGTGCAGACTGAGTGGAGGCAGAACCGCACACCCGGGGGAGAAAATTGATAACTTTCATATCCAGATGCCTAACTGAGCTCTTCTTTCTGAGGATGAAAGAAAACTCAGAGTAGAAGACTTTTGAAGAAGAACTGTCGATCAGATTTCCAGCAGGATCGTCGCAGTCGAGCTTCCACTCCGGCTCTGAACTCCTGCTAGGGAGGCTTTGCGCAGTCGGGGAAGAATGGCTCCCCTGGGCGATCACGAACTCAGAACGGGACGGGACCACCACCGTTGCGAAGAAGACGGAGAGACGCTTCCAACGATGGGTCTTGGGCTTCTAGGAACGTTCGGAGGAGGTCGGGGTCGCTGCTGCAAGCTTCAGGTCTTCTGCAGGTTCTCTTACTCTAGATGGTAGAGGGTGGGGTGATGGAGGTGAACAAGGGAAGATGGAGGGGATGAGAGGGGGGCGACCCTAACCAAAGGGGAGGGGAGAGGGGCGGCCAAAGCTATGGAGGGAAGGGGAAATTTGAATTCAAATAGCCTAGGGAGGTGGAGGGGTGCTTGGGGTAGTGGGAAGGGTGCTTGGGAAAGTGGGAGGGGTAGTTGGGGGTTGGGAGGTGAGATGAGATGAGGATTGGTGAAGGGGTCTTGGGAAGGGGTGGAGTATTGAAGAGGGTTGTGGGGAATGGGGAGAGGCTTTAATGGGGTAGGTGGGGAGTGGAGGTGGTTGGGAGGGGAGGAGAGAGAAAATTTTTGAAATTGGGTGTGGAGGAGAGAGAAAGGGGAGTGGAAGAGAGAGATTAAGAGAGGGATGGGTGGGATTCTCTCCCTAAGGCTTCTCACCTCACTAATGAATTCACTCCACAATAAATCTGAAGTTAGAACTCACAAAATGGCAATTTTCATTCATTGATTCATTAAGTTGAAATGGGGGGAATGTGGTCCTATATATAGGCAACCCACATTTCTACAAAAGTGCCTAACTCTTACTACAATGACCAAAGACCAAGGGGGTAGGGGCGCCCCTGGGCCTAGCCCAAAGATTTGGGCCAAATAACCATTCTAAACAATCTAATGACACTTAACCTAGGTAAATGACTCATTAACCTAGGTACAAGACTCAAATAAAAGATAAAATACATCAAATGACTCAAATAAAAATTACATAGGACTCAAATTAAATAACTAGACCATGTCGGATGCAACCGGGGCGAGGAGACGAGCTGTGAACGTGGGCATGGGAGGTGATGTCTCCATCAAGGGCATTACATGACGACACCGCTCCATTCTGCGTGGTTGATTGGGGACTTTTTGTGTTTGGGGGGCAGTCGACTGCTTGACAAACAAGAACATGTGGTTGCACCTGTTGGGAGGGGGATAGGATCTTGCCGACCAGATGTTACAGGGGAGAGGGGTTCTAGTGGGAGGGAGGGGGGTTCGATCCGGGGGAGGAGGGGTTACAAAGTGGGCCGGGAGGAGGGGGTAGGGGTTCCGATGAGAGGAGGGTGGGATGTTGTCGACCGGAGGTTGCAGGGGAGAGAGTTCATGTGAGAGGGATGGAGCGTTCTATCTGGGGGAAAAGAGGTTGCAGTGGGGGGGGATCTTACCATTTGGAGGTTGCAGGGGAGGGGCGTTTCGGTGGGAGGGAGTGGGGATTCGATCCGACGAAGGAGGGGTGCAATGGGGGGGTTCTAGTGGGAGGTGGGTGGGATCAAGTGGGAGGGGGGGTTGACGGCTACCGGGTTTGTAGTGGGTAGGGGGAGGGGTTTCGGTCAGGGGATGTGGGATCTGATAGGAGGGTGGGACTTACCAGCCGATGGGTTTGCAGTGGGCAAGGGGTGGGGGTAGGGGGTCCAGTGAGAGGGGGGATCTAATGGGAGGGGAGTCTTGTTTGTCGGTTGGTTTGCAAGGGACAGGGGGGAGGGGCTCCTGTAACCTCCCAAGATCTCGGATTATGTGTTAGCGAGTATCAAATTGCGTCTCCATTTGTGTTCGGATTTTAAATAACGGATCTTCGGATCCCTAAACAATAATTATTAAATTATTAGGCGCTAGGGTGGCGTGACGGACGTGTTACGTATTTTTCAAAACTTTTTGGGCTAAAATCTAATTTTCTAAATTTTAAAACCCAAAAATCTGAAACCTATAAAAGCCCCACCCCCTCTCTCTTTCCTCATTTCTCTCCTCTCCCTCCACCGTTCACCTCCTCCTCTCCTTCCCTCCTCCGGCGGTCGACAGCAGCATGGAGGGCTGAGGCGGATGGGCGATGGTGGTGGCACGGGACTAGGACGGGGACGAGACCGTGTGGTGGTGCGGGCACGAGTTCGTGAATGGGGACGGGATCGAGCGTGAGATTCGGCATCTCCAGCATTTCTTGACGCGTGAAATATTCCTTGAGGGAGATGGATTCCAGACCCTACAATTCCTATGATTTATGCGCCGATTCAAGGTCGAAAGAGGGTTTAATTCTCATTTGGAAAACATTCATGCTTGGGGTGTGAGAGGTAGATTTCGATCGATCTGAGTTGTGATTTGTAGTTAGATTTCGCCCATTTTGCTGTATGGATGATGGGGAGTGTTTCCCCATATTTTCTCTCTCGTAGGAGGCAAGTAGGGAATGGAATCGAACCTTCGGTTGACGTTCTGTCCGTGCAAACCCCACAGTGGGTGGCCAGATCGATGGTCGCTAAGGTCAAAAACCTTGCCCAGTTGGGCGGCCAGGTATTTGGCCGGCCAAGGTTGGTGCCCAGTTGGTGGCCAGATACCACTCAAGGTTGGCGCCCAGATGGGTGGCTAGATATATACCTGGCCACCCAAGTCTTTGGGTGGCCAGGGATGTGGTCACCCAATCTGGTGGGCTGCCAGGTCCTTGGCCGCCTAGTGGAGAGCTAGGCGGCCAAATATATGGCCACCCAGGGCTGGGTCATCCGGATGGCCAGCCAGGTGCTAGACAGCCAAGGAGCTGGCCGCCTAGTGTGCCTTTGTCCTAGTGTGCTGGGCGGCCAGGGAAGTGGCCGCCCATGCAGTTTCGACAGCCAGACTTGTGGCAGCCCCGATTTTGAGTGGTCGAGTGTCCTTCGTGACCTCGTGTCATGTAGAGGGTTGTTCCCACGTGGTTTGGTGTGTCGCTAAGGATTGTTCGTGCATGGTTTATTGCGATGGATTGTTCCCGTGTGGTTTGGGGTTCCGCATAGGCTTATTCCCGCATGATCTGTGTGCATGTGAGCCAGTGGTGCTCAAGTGATTCCTGTTTCGACTGCGTTCTTACCTTCAGTGATACCCCACTAGTTGTAGCCCTACTGGTTGTGTTAGCACCCACCTACCTAGGAGAGGTGGAGGGCTTTCTCTTGAGACGATTTTGAGCTGGTTATCATGGGCCCTTGTGTATGTAGGCGTTGAGGACTTTGTCTACATTCTTGAAGTAGGCGTTGCGGACTCTATCCACTCTTGGCTCAGCTAGAGTCTGGGCTAGGGAAAAATCGATCGTATGGCCTAGACATTGAGGACTCTGTCTAGTGTGTGCATAGGCGGTTGGAGGCTCAGACACTGTGTTGATGAGCACGGACCCCAGCTAGTCTAGGTATTGTGGTGTGTATGTGTATGTCTCACTACCATGCACTTGGTCGAGCGGAGATCTGTGCGTGAGACAGGAGGCGCGGTGTAAGACGTTAGTGGATGCATCCAGTCTTACTTTTAATGGGTGGTTTCTCTTGTCACTCGAGTGGTGGTTCTCCCAGCGGTTGAGGTAGTGGTTTGTCGACAGTGAGGTCGTGGTCCTCTTGACGGTTAATGTAGTAGTTTTCCCGACCATGAGGTTGTGGTTTCCTAGGCACTCGAGGTGTCGTGTTGCCTACGTAAGGCTTGTGCGATAGTGTAGTTTACTTTCTGCCGGATTCTTGCTCACTGTCGTTATTATCATTGTTAGTTGCCGTTGTTACGTGTGGTGGGGATCCACGGGACCCTTACTGAGCCAATGAGATAAGACTCACCCCTTTTTATTTCAGGTGTGGTGCACCTCCACACGGTTCGACGGTCTAGCGCAGCGCCAATGGAATTTCTCAGTTGCCCGCGTGATAGAGCTGGGGTATGCCCTGTGATAGAGTACTTTATTTTCTATTGGACTGTACTTTTTGGACTTATACTCTGGACTATAAATTGTGTAAATTGTCATAAATGTAAACTTTAATTTCTACACTTTAATTTCTGCATTTATTTTAGATTCAGATGCACTCCCACAACGTTAATCTAACTGTGACGACCCGAAATCCGAGTACCGGAAAGGAACCGGCACGTCTCGAATCTCGGCCCGCCAACCCACGAGCCCAAAGACTTGGAAGGGTAAAAAGGGATGGTGTGGGAGTACAAGAGAAGCTGAAACAACTACAGAGATAGCACAATAATCTGAAAATAAATGCACCGAATAATATAAATAAATAAACAGCTACAAGGTCCAGTGTATCTCATGTCCAAATAAAGTACAGTCAACAGAAGGAAAAGAACAACTACATGGGGCATCCCCCGGCGTACAACTACACGGGGCATCCCCCGGCTCTGGCAGACTGGCGATTAACCCTGGCTACAAGAACCACGCTGAAACTCGGTCGCACCTCTCGACGACCATGCCTCACCTGAAAAGCAGGGGTGAGCCTCATTTCATAGGCCCAGTAGGGATCCCTCGAACCCCCACCGCACAATGAGAAAAACGGCAGTAAGGCGCGGAAACCGCGGAAGGTAACACTACCTAACAAGAGTATAGTAGAACCAACAAGTGGAAATAAATAAACGGAAAAGCTATCTAACTAACCGTACCGTACAACCAAACCTCAGTCCATAAAAACTCGAGTCCGTACCTGCCAGTAGACAGGAGCACCACCCACTAGAAGAATGACCTGATGCGTCCCATGACGTCTTACACTGCGTCACAAGTGTCTAGCTACAACGCCCCGGGCGTGAGACTAAGACACACTCAGTAACCAGTAGTACCACAAAACAAGGACTAGCTGAGGCCGTGCTTGTCAGCACAGGTCCGAAACTCTCAGCCCCGTGTGCACACTCAGACCATATGCTCTAGGCCTGTCCTCTAGCTGGTAATTCCCCCTAAGCCCGGACTCGGCTGTACGTGGGGGCCCTATGGTAACCAGCCTACTCACCATCTCTCTCGGGTCAGCCGCTCCACCACTCCCGAGTGGGTCAGCACCACGTGCCGTAAGAAGGTTACGACTAGTGGACGTGTCACCGGCGGTAAGAACTGACTCACGGAAACCACGGTCGAAGAGAAAGGGACTGCCACCCACTTGGTGTAGCTCAGTACCTGGCGGTCCAACCTTGGGCCGCCACAGGCTATAGCGGTCCAGCTCTGGTCCGCCACAAGGACTCTAGCGGCCCAACCTTAGACCGCTAGAAGGTAAGTCACGTTGGCTCTGGCGCTCCCATCTTAGGCCTCCACAGCCCTCCAGCGGCCCAACCTTGGCCCGCTAGAGGCACGTGACCCCCAACGGTCAAAATCCAACGGTCGGAAATCAACGGTCAACTCGCCATCTGGCAGTCTGACCCTCGGCCGCCACATCGTCTGGCGGTTTATCGTGCAGCCGCCGGACGACATAGCGACATGCCGACAAAATAGTGCCCTGTGGCGCACCAACCTTGGGCCGTCACAGTCTCTGGTGCACCCACCCTGGGCCGCCAAAGTCGCTGGCGGTCTCTGGAAGGACCGCCATACCAACCCGAGAATGGGCCGGTGGGAAGAAATCCAAAAACTTGTTCCACGCCCCGATCATCCACGGATGAGGGGGAAAACAAGAGGGAAGCTCCCCTATAACCCCTAGCATGCATCTAAAGCCCCAAATCGATCCGAAACCTCGCGAAACGATGGATCGGCACACAACCCCCAGAACATGGATTTTGCCCTACCCGGCTCAAAAATGCCCCTCTCGACCTCTCCTCGGCCTACAAATCGCGGGGGACGACGGGATTAGCATGGGGATTCATCTCCCTACCTCAATGGAGCAAAAGCTCCGCCGGATCGCCGCCGAACGCAAAGAAGAAGCTTTTAGACCCACGAATGCCCCGCCTCTCGCCGCGAAAATCACGCTCCCACGTTCGCCTCGTCGCCGCTGCCACGCCGCTGCCGGAGTGAAGGGGGCCGCGTCTCGGTCGTCCGGGGAGGAAGCACGCACGGCCGGGGGAGGGGGCGCTCCAACGGTTGGAAGAATAAAGGAGGAAGAAGAAAAGAAGAAAAGGGAAAAAGAAAAGAAAAATGTTTGGTATTTATAGAAAATCCAGAAAATCAAAAAAATCCCAAAAAATAGAAAAACATATTTTATCGATCCTCGGAACGCGCTGATCACAACGGTACCACCCGCGGGTAGGTGAACGACCCGGTTCACCTGCTATGGGGTTCCGTAGGTTCTCCCGAAACACACACGCGAAAAACACGGGGAACACGTCCCGCGGCCTCCGAAACTGACCCGAATCACACGGATCCGAGCACGGAAGATGTCCAGAAAATAATTCCGGGCATAAAGGAAACAAATCCTCCGGGAAAGTAGACCCGGGACCCGAGAAGAAGGATCCGAAGGGTCTGGGACATCACACTAACCCTTCCAAGCATTGTGGCTCGTGGGTGGCGAGTCAAGATTCGGGTCGCGCTGGTTATTTTCCGGTACTCAGATCCTAGGTCACTATAGTTGGTATGAGTGCGAGGTTGTGGATGTGCATAGGAACCTGAAATAAATGAAGTGTCCAAAAGTTTAGAGTGTTCAATATAGTTGGCAGTTGGCATAGGGTACCGTGTTGATTTCTTTGTGTGCTAGGGAAGCGGAGATGACACTGAGAAGACAGACCTGGCCCTTGTCGGAGCTGGATGCAAAGGCGCGAGAGGAGCAGAGTTGAGGATCACTCCCTCCGGCAGTAGCAACCCTAGGTGTTCCGGGTCTGGCAGATATTTTTGAGGAAATGTACCAGTTTCTTGTTCAGCAACGGGATTGAGAGGCTGGCGAGGGTTATTCCGCCCGAGGAGGCTATGCGTGAGTTCTGAGGGAGTTTTTGTAGCACATTCCACCTCAGTTTGAGGGCCAACCAGATCTTGATGTGGCAAGGTTTTGACTAGACACTATGGAGAGAGTGTTTCGTGCTATGGAGTGTGAGGACGATAATAAAGTGCACTTGGTGAGTTATTAGTTGCAGGGTTCGGCTCTGGTATGGTGGGGTTCAGAGTGGGAGACAACCTTTCAGTCTCATCCCCTTCGACAGATTTCATAGTGGGAGTTCACAGCAGTGTTTGGGCGTGCTGTCATTCTCGCATATGTCAGGACAGAGACGTCGAACCAGTTCCTGGAGTTGTTGTAGGGACATATGTCGGTGGTTCAATATTGGGTGTGATTTGTGGACCTGGGTCATTATGCACCTCAGATTATGGTAGATGAAGAGATGAGGACTCAGTAGTTTATTAGAGGATCGAGGCTAGATCTTCACCATGCATTGATAGTGGCCTGTGTTACAGATCTGGATGCGACATACCAGACTATGGTGGCTTTAGAGGTGGACTTAGTGAGGACCCAGGAGTAGGCCAGAGTAGGGCAGTTCTATCAGGGTCATTCTCGATAGGGATCTTCGCAGTAGCCAGGTGTTGTCCAGTAACCTCCGAGCTTGTTGGGATCGTCTTCTATTGTTCCTTTGGTTCGGATACCACTTCTTTGAGGAAGAGATTTAGGTAGTTGTATAGAAGTGGTTCAAGCAGGAAGCATCAAGAATAGGGGTAGGCATCGATGGCGAGCAATTAGAAGCTCAACTATAGCGGCACAGTGTGACTAAGGGTTAGCAGAGGCGTTGTCTGAGGTGTGCCAATTTTCATCTAGGTAGGCCTTGTACGATGAGTGCGGTAGATTTGAGGTGTTTCAAGTGCTGTTAAGTGGGGGATGTCGTGCGTGAGTGTCCCCAGGAGCCACGCCAACCACAATAGTTCCAGTCGCAGCACCAGTGAGACAGAGATTTTGGAGGCATGTGATGCACTTGACCCAGGCAGAGGCAAAGGCATTCCACCTCGTAAAAGATACGATTGTGATTTTAGTTGTGTCGATTGGGTTTTGCTTGCTTTTGGCTTTTTTTTTTGCCTCTCCTTTTTATATATGTGTATGTGTTCATCCAAGGGACTTCTTGGGAGTGTCAGGGGGTCTGTTTTGAGGGTTGTCTTGTGAGTTGGTAGTGGACCTGCCTGCAAGAGGTTTTATGGCCCCCCCTTATTGTCTTAGGGGTGTGATAATGTTGTTGAGTGTGAAGGATCTGAGTTCTATCGGCCGGGTTGTATACCTTGCGACTTGAGGAGTATGACATGGTCTTGATAAGAGTTGGCTTAAGGTCTGGGTGTGGTTGTGAATTGTGGGACCAAGAGAATATTTTCAGTCTCTGAGGGGAGTCTTTCAGTGGTCTTGACTAATCAAAGTGCTTAGCAAAAGCATGGTGGGCACATAACATGTGGTCCCAAGATTGAATCAATGGAATAGAGGATGTCCCTGTGGTGAGTAAAATCTTAGAAGTCTGAGTGGGAGATTGTTTATTAAGATTGTGCTTGTGCCGGGTACCATGTTATGGTCAATGGCCTCATATTGTACCCGGTAGGGTGTTATGAATATTTGGTAGCACCATTTGGACTAATCAAGTTTTGACAGCCCTTATGGAGTAATGTACCATGCCTTCTTGAGCAAAGTTGGACCAGTTGTGGTGGTGGTGGTGGTGAATGATATCCCTAAGTCTTCAGCCTCAAGGGAGGACCATGCCCCCTGTATTTGAGGGTTGTATACTAATCTTTGATGAACCACCGATTGTGTGTCAAGCTTAGTAATGCGAGCTTGGGTATTGAGAAGCGATTGTCATGAGGCAGTGATCTTGCGAGGTGCGTCAGGGGTCCAGAGTTTTTTGGGCCATCCAAGATTTCATGAGGATGCTACATTGATGACCACATGGTCATGGAAGGATGCACCTTTATCTGGTCTGATGAGTGTAGTGTGAGTTGATGGAGTTATAGGGGCCACCTACCACTGCTCTGATCCATGTGTTACGATTCGACCATGTGGTTTTATGGCTAGAGATGATGCCTGAAATGAAGTCATGAGGTTGAGTCCATGGGACTCAGAGATAGTCTGTGTCCCTGTTGAGGAGCAGGTGAGGAGTATTGTCTGCATGTAAGAAGTGTTGTCTACACGAGAGGAGCATTGTCTTGTAGGAAGCTTTCGGTCCATGATGTGGTGTGCATCTGGGAGAGAAGAGGGAGTGTCATATAATAGTATATTGATATCCAGGTGGCACCGGACAGCCGTTGGAAGTTTCCACTTTGGAGTGAGATTATGTGGCAGTAGATTTTATTGTCGGGTTACTAGGGACTTCAAGTAATTATGTTTAAAAGAGAAAGAGAGAAGATAGAAAAAAATATAGTAATAATAATGATGATAATAGAAAAAATAACCTGATTAATTGTGAAACATATGGTTCCTTGGCGTGGGGCTCCAATATCGATGGTGTCAGTTTGAGGCCCCGCTTTGTTTCTGGCTTGGAGGGAATCTTTGGAAGTTCTGGATTCAGAGTTGATGTAGATCAGGGGATTACGAGGTTTTGTATGGGTGACCTCGTCGTACTCCCCTTAAGTGAGTTGAAGTTGACAAGAGAATCATGTTGGAATCATAGTGGGTGATTGAATGGAATTCGACTCAGTGGGCGGAGGTTGCAGGTAGCGCAGAGCCGACAAATGACTTATGCAGATCAGATGAGGCAACCTCTTGGGTTGAGCGGGGAAATTGAGTGTTTGAGTAGGTGACTCCTGGGGGGAGATGTTGTCTAGCAAGCATAGGAAGTTGAGTCCCCGCTCTTTTGAACTATTCCCCTGTAATGGAGCGTATTGGCCGATTGAGTTATTGCATGTGGTTTTCTCCGGGTTGGTAGGGGTTTTCGGTGTGCTTCACGCTGCCTGAATGTGTAAGCATGTGGTGGGTGATTCCCAGGTTCTTGAAGGCTCAATGTGAGTAGTTGTGATGTCAGACTCATTAAGGATAGGCGAGAGTAGAGAGTAGGAATCGAGCTAATTCTATTGGTTAAGATGGTTTTACAGTGTAACTCAAGAGGTGGAGTAGTTTGGAAGTGTGAGGGTGATAAGTACTTTTTTATATGATTATTTATGTCACACATATTATTTTGTGGGCTTTAATATAATTGATTATGCAATATTTGTAGTTAATTTTAGTCTCACATTAAAATTTAGATTTTTACAAAATTAATTAAATTTTAAAGCATAAATTAATGTGGGGTTTGAGTTGCCTTTAAAGGAAATAAATATTACGTGCTTAATTTGAATGATAATATTATTATATTTAACTAAATGCATCATGTATACACAATGATACAGAGATATTGTGTTTCTCTTGGTCTTATATGGGCCGCTTGGAGATGTGTTACGTGATGCATGGGCGTTCACATTGGCTTTTGCATGGGTCAAAAGTGGAGGCTCTCACATGGGTTAAAAGGGGAGACAATAGGGAAGGTTTCCATGCCACATAAAGCAAATGAAGGTTCTCCCACTCACATGATTTTAGCAGGAGAGGAGCCGCAAACATTGAAAATGGCTGGGCACATGGCTTCATGTGTCAAGCAAAGTGGGCCTGGTCTGTTGTTGAAGGGTTGATGGTCAAAAAATGTTGTTGCAAGCATGCGAATGTGGCTGCTTATAGAATGGAGGAAATGCCGTTGGAATGGCTGGAAACGTCAAACGCGACAGGCTTGATTTTCCACGGTTAACATCAAATGGGTTGGTGGAGGTTGAAAATAGAGGATGGAGATGTGACTTGTCGTGGCCATGGCTTAAGCAAAATGTTATCTCCCTTTGCTGGTTACCTATAAAAGGCCTCGATTAGGCCCCCTGGGGGCAGGTTCCCTCTATAGAGTTAGTTTTGGGAGCCCATTTCCTTCTCCTTCCCCCCTCTCGTGTTGTAGTTTTCCCCAATGTTTGGTGTATTTTGTGTTGTTATTTTGTTTGTAATTTTCAAGAACATTTAAGTTTTGTTCTAGTTTAAATTCAAGTCTAATTTATTTGTGATATTTAGCATTTAATTTCATCTGGTTGTTCTTTCTCTAAAATTTTATTTTAGCACAATCTCTCTCTATCTCTCTCTAAATTTCTTCACCTTCATTCCTTTTATTTTCTTCCAAAGTCGGTCCAAGAGGGATAGTTCCCGCGACTCTGGTCGAGTGCACGTAGTCATCCCAGACGACTCGTGAATCAAAGACTCGAGAAGACGATGCCATTACCCTCACTACCATAGTCGCAACATCCCATTCCCTACTTTGTCTATTTGTGTTATTTAGCATTTGAATTTGTTGGGTTAAAATTTTCTCTATCTAGATCTTTATCTTTCTCTCTCTTAACCCTCCAATTTCATTAGATAGATTTATTTCATGTCCTTTTACATTCTATATATCAAAAGAAATCACCATCAATTTTTACTTTAAAAGAAACTCAAGATTTTCAATTTAAAATCTCAACTTCCCTGTAGATTCATTAGATGTTTTTGTTTTATTGCTAATTCGATATTTCTAAGATTGGTTGTCGTGTGTGTTTTTAACTACAAATGTTCCGATACATTAGAGGGCAAGTTGCGACGACAACTGTCTTGTTTAAGTAAGTATTTCCTCCCATGGTTTGTCAAGTTATTGTAAATTTCGAGGATAACATTTTTTTAAGGGGGAAGGAATGTAACATTCCAGGATCTCAGATTGTGTGTTAGCGGGTATCATATTGCGTTCCCATTCGTGTTTGGATTTTAAATAATGGATCTTTAGATCCATAAACAATAATTATTAAATTATTTCAGAGTCGGGGTGTTGTGACGAGCGTGTTATGCAGTTTTAAAATTTTTTGGGCTAAAATCTAATATCCTAAATTTAAAACCCCAAAATCTAAAACCTATAAAAGCCCCCACCCCTCTCTCTTCCCTTATTTCTCTTCTCTCCCTCCACCGTTCACCTCCTCTTATCCTTCCTTCCTCCAGTGATCGACGGCGGCGTGGAGGGCTGAGGCGGCTGGGCGATGGCGGTGGCACGGGACTAGGATGGGGGGCAAGACAATGTGGTGGTATGGGCACGAGTTCATGCGTGGGGACGACGATTGAGCGCGAGATTCGACGTCTCTGACATTTTTCGATGCATGAAATCTTTCTCAGAGGTAGGGGGATAGATCTCGGACCCTCCTTGTGCAATTCCCATGATTCCTGCACCGATTCGAGGCCGAGAGAGGGTTTAATTCTCGTTTTGGGAAAATTTATGCTAAGGGTGTGAGAGGCATATTTCGGTAGATCCGAGCGACGATTGTAGTTAAATTTCTCCCATTTTGCCTTATGGATGGTGGAGAGTGTTTCCCCGGTGTTTTTCCCCTTGTAGGAGGCAAGTGGGGCATGGAATCGAACCTCTGATTGAGGTTCTATCTATGTAAACCCCACAGTGGGTGGCCAGATCGATGGCCGCTGGGGTCGAAAACCTTGCCCAGTTGGGTGGCAGGTATCTGGCCTCCCAGGGTTGGTGCCGAGTTAGGCAGCTAGGTATCTAGCCGCCCAGGTCTTTGGGCAGCCAGGGATGTGGCCGCCCAGTCTGGTGGGCGTCCTTGGTCACCTAGTGGAGTGTTGGGCGACCATATATCTAGCCGCCCAGGGGCTGGGTCATCCGGAAGGCCAGCCCGCTGGCCGCCCAGGTGCTGGACGGCCAGGGAGCTGGCCGCCCAGTGTGTTGGGCGGCCAGGGAGGTGGCCGCCTATGCACTCGTGACAGCCCCGATTTTGAGTCGTCAAGTGTCCTTCGTCACCTCGTGTCCCACGGAGGGTTGTTCTCGCGTGGTTTGGTGTTTCATGGTGGGTTGTTCTCACGTGGTTTGGTATTCAGTAGAGGGTTATTCCTCGTCATCCATGTGCGTGTCAGTCGATGGTGCTTAGGTGATTTATGTTCCGACTGTGTTCTTACATTGAGTGATACCCCACTAGTCGTAGCCCTGCTAGGTGCGTGGGCACTCACCTACCTAGGAGAGGTGGAGAGCTTTCCCATGAGATGGTTTTGAGCCGGTTACCGTGGGCCCCTATGTATGTAGGCGTTGAGTACTTTGTCTACGATCTCAGAGTAGCCATTGAGGACTCTATCTACTCTTGGTTCAGCCTAGGTTTAGGATAGGGGAAAAACGATCATAGGGCTTAGACGTCGATGACTCTGTCTAGTGTGTGCACATGTGGTTGGGGGCTCGGAGGCCGTGTTGACGAGTACGCAGGTAGTCCTGGTATTATGGGAGGTGGTGTGTATCACTGCCATGAGCTTAGACAAGCGAAGGTCTGTGTATGATACAAGAGGTGCGATGTAAGATGTCAGTAGATGCATCCGACCTTACTTCTAGTGGGTAGTTTCTCTTGTCACTCGAGCGGTAGTTCTCTCGGAGGGTTGAGGTAGTGATTTCTCGACAGTGAGGTCGTGGTCCTCCCGACGGTTGAGGTAGTGGTTTCCTAGGCACTCGAGGTGTCGTGTTGCCTGTGTAAGGCTTGTGCGATAGTGTAGTTTACTTTCCGCCAGTTTCTTGTTCACTATCATTATTATCGTTATTAGTTGTTATTGTTTCGTGTGGTGGGAATCTAAGAGACCCCTACTGAGCCAATGAGATGAGGCTCATCCCTTTTTCTTTCAGGTGTGGTGCACCTCCACGCGTTTCGGAGGTCCGACGTGGCTCCAACAAAGTTCCTTAGTTGTCAGCGTACTAGAGCTGGGGTATGCCCCGTGACAGAGTAATTTTATTTTCTGTTGGACTGTACTTTTTAGACTTGTGCTCTAGACTGTAAATTATAATAAATGTAAACTTTAATTCTTGCACTTTAATTTTTACATTTATTTTAGATTCAGATGCACTCCCACAACTGTAATCTAACACTTCTAAACATTGTAGCTCGTGGGTGGCGAGTCAGGATTCTGGTCGCACCGGTTACTTTTCGGTACTCAAATCCTAGGTCGTAACAATTTATGTGAGAGAACAGGGGAGGGGGTTTTGTGAGAGGGAGGGTGAGTTTTTGTCAACGGGAGGTTGTAAGGAGGGTGAGTTTATGCATCTTATTTTTTAAAAAAGAGCTTGTGCAAAAAAAACTTTCATAATTAGGGGGAATACTTAATAGATTGTTTAGATTTGTAAATAACTTGTTAAAAAAGAAAGAGTCAGATTATCATTTTTTCTCACCAAACGTTTTGTTAATATTTATTACATGTTGTTGTTATTCTTAAATGCTTTCTTGATAAAAGTTTGGTAGATCTATAACATTTTCAATGAAAATTATCCGAACAAATATTATTGTAAAAGAACATCTCTATTAAGTTGTTTAATAACTGGGCTCATTCTTCTCCATAATTAGTTTTTTATTGATATCCTTTTGTCAATGTTATTATATAATTAAATACTCTAATATTTATATTATGAGATCTAAATTAGTTGTTCATTCTTCTCACTTTCTAAAAGTAATTCTGACGATGAATGATACATTACCACATTAGTATACTTTTTTTATTGACACCACTACTATAATACCAAGGCTCTATTTAAGACAAGCTATGAAATCTAACCTTCCAAATAAATTAAGGCACTCCTTGCCCCTCCTATGACTCTAGTCAATTGAGCCATACTTAGTTGATATATTTGTATCTTATTAATTTAATTTTTAAAAATATTTTCACTTTGACACATTTGTGTCATCATATAAAGTTTAGTGTACCTTTAATTTCATAATTTAAAAAAATTGACAACTTTAAAATAATATAGTTTTTATATTTAACGTATTGAATGATTATTTTCATAAATCTATATTCACCGCATCTATAACTTTTATTCAATTCTAAAAATACAATGTCCAAAGATAATAGGAATGTCCTACAAAGAAGTTGATTTTTCTAGGAATAATATTATTTTACACATTATTAAGATTTACTCATGGATGTTTAAAATAGCAATAAGTCTTTATTTCTAATTATTTATGTGCTTATATCTTATATTTATTTTGGAGATTAGGTTCATTTGTATAAATGAGATTATAAATTTTAAGGTAGAGATAGAGTTATATTTTTTATAATGAATGTTGCAATTAGAAATATAATTGGACTAGATATTTTTATTAATATGTTCAATTATGGCATTTGACAAAAATGAAAATTTTTTATATCGATTTAATATATTTTTGGAAAAATGATGATTTAAAAGTAATTCAAGATTGGACTTAAATAGTGGTCATAGATTCAAGCGATCGAGGAATGTCGTGTGAAGACTAACATGTAAAAGATAGTCCAACGTTCAATGGTAGCACTAGTCTTTTTCAATGGATAAATATATCTCTTGATACTGACACTAAAGGATAAGAGACATGAAAAAATAGTTGAAGTAGACAAATGTCATTCATATATTCTTATTAATTTAAAAATTATATATCTATCACTTAGAATAATAAGTATTTTTTGAGTCCCCCCGCCAGTGGCGGGGTGGACACCCCCCTCCTGCGCAGGTGGCAGGAGGGCACGGGTTCAAGCCGTGCCTCCCACCGGGAGGTGCTTGTCCCCGCTTTCCCCTCCCCTAAAAAAAAATAAGTATTTTTGAAGGCTAAGTATGATTATAGACATATAAAATCACTTTTTATTAGTATGTAAAAATAATATGTCTAGTTAATCAAAATTTACAACACTCGAGAATTAGTTAAATGTTCAAAATATGTCATTATTCAAATGATCAAATCTTCCCATGGCCCAAAATATACATGACAAATAATTTGTGCATGCTCATAATATTTACCTATGTAATTTGTCACTGAGTGACTAATCACAAGGTTATTTATTTAAGAGGTTCAATTTAAGTCAAGTTGAACTTTATCACCTTCAAATTTGGTTCATTTATTATTGAGTCCAACTTTTATTAAACTCAAGTTACTTGAAATATTAAATGACTTAAACTCTATTCTAATTGTATTTGACTTATGTGATCAAGCTTAGTTTGGATCCAATTTAAGTTCTCCTATTACTAAATAAGTCCTCTTATTTACTATTTATGGATTTAGTTAACGGACTAAAATGAGTAAAAAAATACTCCTTATATTTATATGTAAATTATCTTTTAAAATATATTATTTAATAATTATTAAATAATTTAATTAAAATGATTTAATATACTCCTGAATATAAAAGAGTCAAGCATTTGTATACTTGACTCACTTCTTAATAATACTTTTTAAACTTATTTTTATTTAAAATTCAGTTAGTATCTTACCTAACACCTAACAACAAACATGCCTTTTCTCTATTTTTGTATGCTCATATCTTTTCGTTATATCATGATCAAGATTTTCATTCTATCATGATCAAGGTTTGTAATACCGATTCGGTACGTTGCATATCACACGTATCGGACCGTACTAGCCATAGATCGATACGGCCAGCGCATGATACGCAATGGGTACGGTACTTATATCGATTTTAATAGTATATGTTTTATTTTATGTTTAATAAAATTTGATAGCTAAATTGTTTGGGGATATTTTTTTGTCTTGATTGTTTTGGGTTTGAAACGTAGTAGGAGCATATTTTTCTTTAAACTTTCATTTTTCCTTTAAAGAAAGAGTTAAAATGTCACTATGTAACCAACTAACCTATAAGTGATTTTAACATATAATTTATTATAATAAATATTTATTATATAGTTGACACGTTACGGTACAATACGATACAGTGTCGTACCGTACCGTACCAATAAGATACCGATACGACCGAGTTGTCAAATCTTGATCATGATCATCTAATTCACTATTTTATACTCCTATATTATTTGTATTATCATATATACTCCATGATAAACTACATTTCATATATATATATATATATCTTTATATAGATTAAGATATGAAAAGATTAATCTATCGTAATTTAGTCTCCACACATTATGTCATTTATATTCTCTTGTGTATCCCTCCAAAATCTTATACAAAAATACATAGTTCATTGTTATGCCGGGTTGGGTTGACTATGTTCCTCGATGATATGGTACAGTTTAGATCTTGCCACTGTTGACTCAGTGCAACTTATTTTTTTTAATGAACAATTTCTCGCTTAGATGAATATTAAAAATGAGGAACGAAGAGTATCTGATAATATTTTTTTGATAGATACTCTATTTTTTTGGGGGGGGGAGGGGTTAGCAGGGAAATCGTACCTCGCGACGGAGGCGCGAGTCAAACCTACACCCTTCTCCATAAGGGGAAGGGATGAACCATCGCGCTACGGCATAGGGTTCTGTCCAATAATATTTTTTCGGATGAATAGTAAAAATAAAGAATAAATATTACTCAATAGTGATTTCTCACATGAATAGTAAGACAAGGAATCTTACTGCCACGCCCTCCCCTTATCTCTCCCCTCTTGTCTCTCTCCCCCAGCCTCCACCTCTTCTACCTATCTCCTCTCTCTCTATCGCAACCTCCCTTATCTCCTCTCACCCTCTCCTCCTTCTCTCTCCATCGCCCTGTTGCGGCATCTCTCTCCTCGCCACCGTCGCTATGGCCTCCCCCTCATCCTTTCGCCACTGCCTCCGCTGTGACCTATACTCATGTCGACGACCTACTGACTCAGAATTCACCAAGTACCATTCCACATGTTAGAGTTGCATTGATACGGTACGAGTTGACCAATCATGGTAGAATATTTTATTAACTGCGATCAAATTGAAACCAAAGGATATGACAAAAATATTACTATTCGATAAGAAAGCAAATATGGTAATATAAAATATAAGAGTATAAAAGAATGAAATTAATTTCAAATATACTCTTCTTATATTAAAACTTTCAAAAATATCATATTTATTTGTCCAACATCGTATATATGATCGTTATTAACCAAAATTTTTCAAAATGACTAGAATATCCCATGATTTGTGTACGGAGGTTTGAACAAGTGTTTTCATCATTTAGTGACATTTTTAGACTTTTTAGTTAATAACGGTACTATATATGATAAGATAACTAATAATAATAATTTTAGTATTCTATATTTAACGAGGATATATATGAAGTAAGTTAAATAAAATGATTGGAAGATTTAAGAAAATACATGTAAATATCCCTTCTCATTTTTCAGCCCCTTGATCACCTCATTCAGCATTTTTTCTTCGCAGCATCAAAAATACCGGTGCCCTTTCCCTCTTCGGCAATTGGATTCGGCGCCCGCCGTCGCCGTTTCCACGCTCTTTTGAACGCCACCGGCGTCTTCCTCGCCGTCGTCTGTAGAGAGAGCAAAATGCTGGGGGAGCAGGGCTCCCGGCGGCGGCCGCTGCAGGCCCTCCCCCCTACGGAAACCCTAGACCTGGGCGTCTCCGGTCTCTCCCTCTCCCCCCGCCTCAAGCTCCTCCTCACCTTCTTCCGCGCCGACCCGTCCGTCCGCCCAGTTGACGAGTGGCAGCTCCGGCGCGCCCTCCTCGGATTCCTCCGCGACCCCCTCGCCCTCTCCGTCCCCGAGGAGGACCTCTTCGTGCACAAGCGCCCCGACCTCCACAAGCGCAAGCGCGAGGAGCCCGTCGCCTCCGGCTCCCTCTTCGTCCGGGATCTGGAGTTCCTCCGGAGGAAGGGGGACAAATACAGGAGTGGTGGTGGTGGAGGGGGAGAAGGAGCGGAGGAGGGGGAGGAGGACGGGGAGGGGCTCCGGAAGAGGTTCCTGGAGTGGAGGGACGGCCTCGTGGGCCGGTTGAACGGGATCGAGCTGAACCTGGAGGGGGTGAAGTTCCGATTGGATGTAGAGATGCCGCCGTCGGAGGATTTTGATCTGCTGAAGAAGTCTTGGGAAGATTTCCACGCCAATCAGTCGTCGACAAACCGTAAGAAGCAGCAGAAGCTCTTAATACAGACTAGAAAATTCTTGGGGAAGGTGTCCCTTGTAGAACAGATGGCCATGTCGTGTTCTTCCGTTCTTGATCATAACTTTGTTTCTTCGCAGGGTATTCTTCGAGAGGGGTTGTCCATCGACCCGACACGCTTGTGGTCACGGGCGTGCCTTCGAGATGGTTTGCAGAGCCACGGGTTTCTTCGAAGCCTTCGATGTTGGTTACACATACAATATTTTCGGTACTTGGGAAAATTCGGTATGCGTGAGAAGTATTTCAAGTTTCATGGCTGATCATGGTGTGCTGCTTTTCTTGGTATCAGTGCAACCCCGAACATCTCGCTAGATTTTTAGGTTTTAGTGCTCATCATCTGACTGCCTGCTTTAATGTTGAGTTCTCAAGGCAATAGGTTGGTAATATCTGTTCACGTTCCTCACGGAGTTTCAAGGATAAGACATACGGACTTCGTATTGGCATCAGTAGACTGTCAGTAGAACAGACTGCTGAAGTCCACAAAGGACAAAATCAGGCAACTCTTTTACTTGGCAAGTTTCAATTCATATCTCCAACTGGAAATGCTTAGGTGAAAGGACCACATGCTGCTAACTTTAATCTTTTGGGTATGGGACGCATGTAGGGTATCAAGATAGATCCTTGTGTCCAACCTTGAATTGAGGAATTCTTATTGTACTGTTTGAAGTGGATGAGGATGCCATCATGATGGATTGATTGAGCCAGACCTCACTGCCCCATGAAAATTATGCGTATGTGTTAAATGTGTGTGTAAGCACGTCAAGCTTCATTATACTAAATGGTGTCCATTTAGTTGTAGTTACCTTAAGATACAGGTGACCTTTTCTCTCTCTAATTTTATGGAGCTTGGGTCCGCGCTTTGCGAATATGTCTTTTTTATTTGCCAACAGTTGTAAGCCATCTTTGCTATGAACATGAAGGGGCAATAAGGAGGGTACTTGATTAAGATCACAGTCTATATCACTTCTCAGGCTGTTGCCAAGGAATATCAGCATCTGAAAGAACACCATGATATCTTGAGTTGTCACCAAGGAAAAATGTTATCCAAATATTGAGGTGTAGGGCATTATAAATCGTGTGATCCACCAAAACTAGACCTTAACGCTTCAAGATTGAGACAGTCCGACTCTAACTAACACAAGTCTGAGATGAGTTGCAAACAAGTTGACAAGATGCAACTTAGTTATTTAGGCTTCTGGATGTGCACCAATTCTTAGATGTGAAGACTTAGGATGATGATTATAGGTTTTATATTTTTATTGGAAAAATCATTGGCAAAAGATTTTGATTAGGATGACCTGACAACCCAATGTTTGAAGAATGTAACAAAACCCGTAGTTAAGTTATTGGGGCACACAAGCAACCTGTGTTTGTCATTGTCCATGTGGCAGATCCCATATTGACTTGCATATATTGGACTGTGTTAGGATAGTCCATATTTGTTAAGGAACAAACAAAAATATGCTTCGAAACATGGAACCTAACTGTTCAATGACTTATAGTTTTGAGTTGGACAGCGTGATAACTTAACAAGCCTAAGCCCAATCTGCTCCAAAGAAGATAGCTCAACTAAGACAGTCCTGTTTAACCTGCAGCCTACTTTTTCCTTCTGTTTGATCTAATTCGGGAGTCATAGCTTCTAGATCATGGGTGCAGCAGTTGTTTGTAGCACTATTTGATGTCAAAGGCTCCACTTGAATGTCACTCGTCCCTGGAAGAGGAAAAATATAAATGGTGTGGTACGTGTGTTTCTCTCCTATATATGTGGTGCAAAGTGAGCAGTATGGCATCTTTTAGGAGCACGAGAGTAAACCCTATGCCTTGTCCAAGTGATGGGCTCTTGCCCCATCCCAAAAAGCTGCTGGCTGTGACATGGCAGCCTAAAAACCCTCGAGTGCCATGTCAAACTGGGCCACTATGGCTTTTATATCAAAATTAAGTTTCATACAGTCTCTGTTTTTCTTATAAGAAAGGGAAAGGTTACTGTTTGTTAAGAGGACTTGCCATGAGGAACTAGGGATAAAGTGTGAAACTTAGATTGCTTTTGTTCTCATAGATGGAGTCAAGAGGCAATCGATGGTATGGGAACCTTGAGTCCCTGTCTCTTGGGTTTGTTTTCTTGTCCTCAAAATTGCTACCTATTCAGTTGGCTATCTACACTGTTTACCTTGTTTTATATTGTGCTTCTTGCATACACACTGAATTTCTTTCTTCTCATAGGTGACTCTTAGTCTTCACATTGTCCAAAAAATAGTGTCTTTTACTGATTTTTCTTCTCTTTTCTACCCTCTAGAAGGTTTCTTATGATTGTTTGACCTGTGTTTGGAAATGTACTCCTTTGATGTTCCAGATTTCTGGAAATACATTCATATCATCTAAAATCTGGTTTTCCCCGACTTCATACATAATATTTGTATATCATAAGCCCAGTCATATGTCATATACTGTACCCTGTTTGGCATTGCATTCCTGATGGCTTAACTCTTATGTAATAGGAACCTAAATGTTGCTTGCGATGATGATCCAAGTAAGAAAGCAGACAATAAAGGAGATGTTCTCTCTGGACTCCATTGCAAGGTGTGGGTTCAATTTGAGTATTATGATGACTTCTGTACTGCAACGAGGGTGTTGTGTGGGCGTTCGATGCAGAAGGTAAGGATAGACCTGAGACATTTTGCTTAGGTTCATGGATCTTTAGAACCTATGGTTTAATGAGTGTCAATATGATGCACTTCCCACTCTGGGATTTGTTGCTGCTGATGGCATCTTAACCTGTATTTTAGACCAACATTCACATTATTTCAACAACTAAGGAGCTTAGAGCAGTAGGCCATAAAGTGCTTTGCTATTGGAAGGCTTGTCATTACTTCTGTATTTGTTTGAAACTTGATCCCTTCAGCAGTGGTCAATTAGTTTTATGTTTGATATATGCACACCAAAGGTGATCGTTTGTGGGTTTAGAGAGACTAATTTTATTTTTAAAGGGTTAATTTCTTTTACATCCATTCTATTTTCTTGGCTTCATGTTAACTTTTCTTAGTTAATATTATATATCATCCTAAAGTGGAGATGCTTTAACAATTACACTTGGCTTAATTTCTATTTGATGCTGTCAAATATTCTGAGGATATTCCCGTGTGGCTAGAACTTTTAAACCAGTGGGCACTAGCTAATGAAATGTCCAAAACACCCTTAAAAATTTCAATGAACAAAATAACCTCTCTCTCTCTCTCTCTGGTTAATTTCTGTTTGATGCTGTCAAATATTCTGAAGATATTCCTGTGTGACAACAACTTTTAAACCAGTGGGCAGTAGCTAATGAAATGTCCAAAACACCTTTAAAAATTTCTCTCTCTCTCTCTCTCTCTCTTTATGCTGGCATATGATTCTTCATGATCCTAGGCCCGGTGGGGAGGAAGTCACCAGCAACATCCCCCCCCCCCTCGACATCTTTCTCCCCCTCCCTCTTAGAAGGGGGTTAATCAGAGATGGTTACAGAGAGATGCCAAAGGTTTGTGATGGTGTATGTGCAGCATTTTCCGTTTATGGTGGTATATAATATGTAAACTAATTCATCATCATCATCATTGGAGTCTTATCCCTTTTATTTGGCATCAGCTACATGAATGCCGCCCAACCACTTTATTCTATTCAGTGACATCGTTGAAGTTGAGTCTAGAAAATCCTTGTCCTTTCTTGTGAACAATTATCTCATTTTGAGTTTTTGCTGAATCCTTTTATCATCTTTTTTTTGAATTTGAAAGTACCTCCTTATCAGTGCCAAACTTGGATGGTAGTGCACATGCCCAAATGATGTAGTTTGTTTTCCCTCAAGATTAGGTCAGCAGGGACTACTTATAAGTCTTCACATATACATTAACTTTGAATATCTTTCAGTCTTGCACATCTATCTTAACATCTTCATCCTTTTCCTCCTTTTTCTTGATGGGATTTTTGCATATAAACCATTGTTAAAAGTGAATTGGCACAAATATCATTCTTGGAAACGTATTAATAGGCATATCATTACTTTTAACCATATGTTCCAAAAATGCATTGTGTTTAAATTTAGTCGACAAGAAGACGAATATTCCACAAACATTCCAATATTCTCGTTTGTTGGTCGTTAAATGATGAGAACACCTCTCTCACAGACCCAAATTTCCCAGCCTTACAAGAGAGAGATGAGAGAGAGAGACCTAAGGAGAGAGGAGAGAGAAAGAGAAAGAGGGAGGCACTAGGGAAAGAGGGGGGTGTACCGGTTGGAGGGAGGGGAGGTCACCGCGGGAGGAGGGGGCCGTCAATTTTCATGCCCTAGTTTTGGGCTGGGTGTATTTGGCCGTCTATGAGAGAGCCAGCGCCGGAGCCAGAGGAGAGCAAGTGGTCACCGTGGTGTAGGGAGGAGGATGAGATGGACCCGTGTTTGTTTGTACGGATCTTGGTCAGGAAGTTGGTGCTCAAGATTCCGGTGGCCAACTCATCGTTGTAGAAACGGGGGCCGTCAGGGAAGCCCTGGGACACGGAGAAGACCTCCATGGAAAGGGGTGGGGGTTACCGACGTGACGGAGAGGAGGTTGCAGGGGGGTTCCGGTGGGAGGGAGGGGAGGTTGCAGGGGGGTGTTTCAACGGGAGGGGGGGAGGGGAGTTTGCAGGGGGGGGGGTGTTCTGGAGGGACGGAGGGGAGGGGAGGTTGTAGGTTTGGGGGGGGGGGTGTTTCGATGGGAGGGGGGGGGAGTTTGCAGGGGGGTATTTTGGCGGTAGGGAGGGAATGAGGGTTTGCAGGTGGGGGGGGGGTTCCAAAGGGAGAGAGGGGAGGGGAGGTCGTAGGGTGCTTATTGGCGAGAGGGAGGGAGGGGAGGTCGCAGGGCGATTACCGGCGGGAGGAGGAGAGGGGAGCTTGCAAGGCGGGGGGGTTCCGACGAGAGGAAGGGGGTAGTACTGGCAAAGGGAGATGGGGTTGGGAGGGAGATGGGTTTTCTTATTTTATTTTTATTTTAACCAAGGGTATTATTGTCTTCTCACGGGTCTAGTTAAAAGTAATCATGGTTAAATTCACGGGTGATAACGAACGGTTTCAATGATGACATTTTTGCAACATGTATAAAAATATGATACGCCTGCTAATACGTTTTCACGGATGATATTTTTACCAATTCATTTTTAACAATGTTTTATATGCAAAAATCCTTTTTTTGGAAGAGGTGACAATTGCACCACCCGTTTTCATCTTTTTTATACATTTTCTATGTGTATTCTTTCTCCGTTACGAAAAACTTTGTCCCATACAACACATTGGGTCTTGAGTGATTCTGTAAAACTTTAAGATTTGAGAGTATCTGCCGATTACAAAAGATTTGAGACCCTTCTCCACTGCAACCCGCTAACCTTTAAGCTTATGTGCAATGTCCTCTTGGATCTCTTCATTCTCTTGGATAGTAGAATCTAGATATCAAAAATTGGTACTTTTAGGCATAACTTGGCTGTCAGTCATTGTCAAAGCCTCCTGTCTCACCCTCATATTACTGAAATGATATTTCAAATATTCTGATTTTGTGCAACTTTAAAGCCTTATATTGAAAGGCATATCTCCAACATTCTAACTTAGCATCTAAATCATTTATACCCTCATCAACTAAAAGAGTATTCTCTGCAAACGACATGTACCAAAAGATGTGGTCATGTTTTGTCACTTTCTCTATAAAAAAGGTAAAGAGGTAGTGACTTAATGTGGACTCATGATGTCATTCTAGCTATAGTCCTCACATTATTGTGTTATCTCATGTGTACCTTTAAGAACATCAATATCTCGTTTTGGAGACTCCTTCTTTGATGTCTATCAAAATCAACTCTCTTCATACCAAGTCATAGACCTTCTCTAAATCAACGAAAACCATATGCAAATCTTCTCTCATCTCTCTACTTCTCTTTATCAACTACCTCAACAACAACAAAACTTCTAGTTGATCTACCTGGCATAGAACTAAACTGATTTGCTAAGTAATAAGCTTGACAGTTGCTATTTCTTTCTCCCAAACCTTCATATATAATGCACAAGTTTAGTTGCATGGTAGTTATTACCACTTTGTTGATCTCTTTTGTTTTTAAAGAAAGGTATCACGATGCTTTTCATCCGATCAATCTGACATGCTTATCTATTGCAAAATCATATTAGAAAGTTGTCAAGTACTTGACACAATATACCCTACACTCTTCTAGAGGAAGAATATCTTTCATATTGTTTTTCATTATCTTGTTATTTCAACTTTTCTGGCTTGGTATTTCTCATATTGTGTTTGGAGGCTATCGGTGTATCCTAGTTACCTTGTTTACTGACTGGTTTTTCAGGAAGGATCACGTCTTAAAGCAGATTATCAAGTATCGTGGGATAGAGATGGTTTTTTCAGATGTATTCAGCAAAGATTCTCCAAAAGTCATGTCGAAGAGAGTAGTAAAACACATACACATCCACATCCACTGGCAGAGCACTTGAGAAGGGAAACCCCAAGAGTTCAATCGGAGGTCACTCGTGTCATTTCTGACAATTCACATCGAAAGAGGTTCAGGGTATGTGTTTCATCTAATATCTGGACTAGGCAAAAACCCAACTCACATGTTAACTTTTTTCTGAGCCACTTTGGTGCCTAGGCATTATACCCGGTTCTGACTTGGAATATGCACTGCAGCATCTATGCTGTTCATTGGTTACCATAATTATGGGGCATATTGTATAAGTTCGATGCAACTGAATGGATTTGTTAAAATAACCCTGTTGAGATGTATACTGAAATGACTCATCTGGGCTCCACATTAAAAAGCTGTGCTCTAAACACAACAGAGATCAAACTACTACTTGTGGGGCTCTCCAATTTCTCGATGACACAAGGAAAATCCTGTTGTTTAGGTACCTTATTTATCATGGTTTTGGCCTGAAATCTATGGTTGCTGCCCAGTCCTGGCTTTACACCATACCATCTTTATCATTTTCTGTTCTTTCCAAACTTCCCATGAAGTTTTATGACATTCACATCATAATATATGCAGGAATGAGGGGACCAAAGCAACACAGAAGTCAAAAGGGGGACTTCGTCTTTTGGACCTCATAGGGTGCATTCTGGAAGCACCTAAGAAACTCAACGCAATCCTAGTGTACTTCCATTTGCTCATAGTTTCCCCTTTCAGATGAAGCCCATTGTATCTTTCTCAAATTAGAATGGGTTTACTTGTGGAAGAACACTGTTCAGGTATTGTTGTCCTTATTTTTCATATATTTCGTGAGTCTCTGTTTCAGGGTCTCAATGTGTATATGGGGAAACGTTTGTTATTCAAGAAACTGGAAGAACAATGTATCATCTACTTTTTAAATCTTTTGTTGATGATATTTTACTTTTGTCTGAACTTTTTCTGGCTTGCATTTAACAGAGTTTGCATCGAAACTGGGAAATCCAAATCTGTGGTTTTGTTTAATGATTTCATCCCAAGTGCCAATTGCAGATAAGCCACATGCATCAAGCATTTTATGCCATCGAGTGCCAAGGCATGAGTAAGACCCACTTACTCGGTGTCTGGAGTAGGTCTGCCTCACATTGACCGCCCTACACAGGTCCTCCCCTTAAGAGAGTGCTTGATGTTTGCCAGTATCTATCCTAAAGGATTGTTTGGATTGACACGACACACTGAAATCCTTGGTTTTGAAAACGCCAATTTCAAAACCAGTGGGAACAAATTCCTTGATCTTGGTTTACATCTGTCTTTGATGGAAAATAAAATGGGGGATTCTTCTGTAAAATGATTGACCTTGATTTTAGGTTTTTGTATTCCTCGTAGGTTCAAATAAAAGAAATTCAGAGATTTTGGTATTTTCACATCAATCCAAATAAGGGAATTCAGATGTTCGAGGGGATTCAGGTAATTTAAATCAATCCATATGAGACTTTATGGGTCGCATTTGTGAAAAATCTCCCCTAATTATCCAGCTTTTAGATTGTTGTAAAGCATGTCAAAGTGGAATTATGTGTCCAATTGTTTTGCAGGCTCATCAATGGCTTGGGCTTTTGATTGTGTTGGAGATAGGAACAGAACGTAGGGGAAGGTGGGGAGGCGGCAAGAGGTCAAGGCACGGGAGAAACAGGTGCAAGAGGTAGAGGACTACCTCAAACATGATGCACTTGGGGCTGAGGAGAATGTCACAATCAATTTCTGTTTAGTTTACGTTTAGGATGTATAATTGGAAAGAGTAATGCTTAGTGCACCCACTGCATTAATTACATCTATCGGTGTATTTAGTGCAACACTTAATATATATTTTTTTAATTTTTTTAAGTAATCTCACGTCTAATTAGTTTGGTGTGTCGTTCACGTCATCAAATGACGTGACGTGAGAGTCAATTAAATGAGAAACTTAAACTTTGTGAATAGTGAAATTAGACTAATTGCACTATTTATAGAGAGATAAAATTTTATTTAATTAACTCTCACGTCATGTCACTTGATGACGTGAACGACACACTAAGTTAATTAGTCACGAGGGTTATTCAAATTTTTTTAAAAAAATATATTAAGTGTTACACTAATTACATTGGTGGATGTAATTAGTGCGGTTGATGGTACATGGATGAACAGCGTGTCATGAGTTATGACAAATTCATATACGATCTAATGAAATGTCGATCTCCATGGCAATGATCAGTAAATAAAGTGAGAAGCTTTTTCATCGATCATGATGATATTTTATATTGCAATATTTGTTCCATGGTGTCCTCTAGCAAGACGCTTGCACATATCGCGAACATTTATATGTGGGAACTTTTACATGTACGAATATCGCAACAAAATTCTTGAAGAGATGTATGTATTCTTTAAGGGTCGTTTTTACGTCAGAATTGTCGGGTGATTGCGTTAACTGACCAGAGAAAAATTAGGGGTGAGCTCTGCCTCCCCCTCACATATAAAATCATTAATCAGATTCGATTAACGTGCTCGATTAAATCTGTCAACGGATACGAATATTATCCGGATCCGCTTCAATTTGTATTCGTTTTTTCAGATACGGATAATATTCGAATTTGAATCGGAGCGGATACGGATATTGTAATATTCGCTTCTAAAAATATCAGTTCGTAATATTATATATCATATAATACATATTTTTAAATAATGTATTATAAAATAAATGATATTATGGAGAAATTTAGATATTTTATAGTTATATTTTAATTTAAAATTTATTTTATATATTTTTGACATTTTATAATTATATTTTTAATATTTTATAGTTATATTTATATACTTTTAGATTTGAATCGGATAATTCGGATTTTAAAACGGAGCGGATACGGATAGTCAGATATTCGCTTCATATCCGAGTCAAATCAGAGCGGATCAAAATCAGATAATTCGAATCGGAAAACGGAGCGGATACGGATAGTCATATATTCGCTTCGTATCCGCTCCGTTGACAGGCCTATGCTCGACTCTCCGGGTTCGAGCACGCTAACGTGGTTAGCAAAGTTGCCCCAAGTGTATCTATCTATAGATTAGCATGTCTCTTTGAAAGCTTTTTCATAGTCTTTTCCTTGAAGTTGCATTTGGAAACACAACTTTTTCCAAAAAAAAATCAGTGAAATAATTGAAGAATAAATTATGGATAGAGATCCAAAAAATGGAATGATCATTTTTATGTCCAAATGAGACTTTAATTTAAATTATTATTTTTTAACTTTTTGTAGTGCCTTGATACTCACACGGATGATATGGTATATGTAGATGTAACTCTACCTCCATTATTCCACAGTAATCTGAATCCTTTTAGATAACATAAAATCGACAGGTTCTTCTAAGATTGCTTATTCATAAATTAGGAGAACTTAATTTCAGAGAGAGAGAGAGAGAGAATATTAGACGAAGATTTATATGTATCTTATCAAATCAAAATTTCTGAAATCGAAAGTGGTGGTTCAATTAAGTGTTATCCGACCGAACCTTATAGGATGTTTGGGAGAGATTTTTTTTTATAAAATTATTTCATTATCAAATTTTATTCCATTTGATTTTTTAACCTAAATTTTAAAACTAACACAAACCAATGCTAATTTGTTTGGCACAATTGACATAATTTTAAAAATAGTTTAAACATGTTCGATAACTATTGATCTCTTCTATGGGGTGGGGGGGAGAGAGAGGGAGGGTGCGGTTGAGGAAGAAGTGGAGAGAGTGACGGGTGTGTGTGTGAGAGAGAGGGAGGCGAGGTTGATCAAGAAGTGGAGGGAATGGTGGATGATGAGAGAGAGAGAGAGAGAGAGAGAGAGAGAGAGAGAGAGAGAGAGAGAGAGAGAGAGAGAGAGAGAGAGAGAGAGAGAGAGAGAGAGAGAGAGAGAGAGAGGAATTTACTTCTATTGAAAAAAAATAAAGTGGAGAGTTATTTTTATTTGGAGAGAACTAAATAAAGTATGAACTTCATCCCTGAAAAATAGAAAATATCTTACCAAAACATGTAGAAGACTATTATTTCTTTCTAACTTTTATTGTAAAAGAGAAAATACTCAAAAAAGGGCATCCAAACACCCTATTAATCTTTTCATTGTAACTGTTTGGGCACATAAATGCTCCAACTATGCTACTATTTTGTGATCTCCATCCATCCATCCATCCATGGGTAGAGAAAGAATACTACAAGTGTCCTCTGGTCAAAATTTTTTTTAAAAAAACAAAAGAATATTACAAGGAACCCACATTTCTCAGACGTCTAATTTATTTATAAGTTATTGCTCAGGTCATCGTGATCTCGTGTTACACGAGGGAGGACATTTGCACACACTTCCCGTACAACAACGGGAATAATAATAATAATAATAATAATAATAATAATAATAATAATAATAAGTATTGGGCATGAACCAGACAAGGACGTGGCCCCCACACAGTGACTTCCACCTGGCCGTCAACCTCAAACACCTCACACTAACCTACCCCAACGCCTTGTTAATTACAAAAAAAAAAGGAGGGGGGGGGGGAATGAAAGGAGGGGTGGGGGAAAAAATTACATCTCATCACATGAAAAAATGTGGGCAAATGTCCATGTCAGGGCGTGGAAAAAACCAGAAGATTTTTTTTTAAAAGAAAAAAGAAAACATCCCCAAAATCTATCCATGACAGATAGATATCCGTATAAATAATTTACATCATCAAACATGGCAAACGAAAAAAAAAGAAGAAGAAAGGAAACCTTGGCAGCCAGCGGGAAGATGATGAGAACCAAAAACCAGAAAGAACTCTTTGACGCCCATCACCATGGATTTTTTTTCATGATCCCCTCTTCATACTTGCATGGTGTTTTCTTGGCGATGCCAAGCCCTCCAACCCACCTGACCTCCGGGGCGGCAAGACTGGGCGCCTCCTCCCGTGGTCCTCCTTGACGGGCCTCCTCAGCTCCAGGCTCTCGCCGCCCCTCGCCGCGGCGATGGGCACGAAGTACCACCACATGGAGGTGCAGCAGATGGCGAACGCCCGCCCGGACACGGCCAAGCACAGCAGCACCAGCGCCACCGCCACAGGCAGGTAGCGGGAAGGCCGCCGACACCACGCGCCGCCGCCGTCCCCGTCGCTCGCCTTCCAAGATAGGCTCTTTCTCACGGCGCGGCCGTGGGCGACCTCCGTCTGCTCCGCCGGCGGCGACGCTGCACGTTCCTGATCAGGAGGACCGGCTTCTTCAAGGCGTGCCCGGCGCGGCACTTCTTGGGCTTCTCCGCTGCCGGCCGCGGCTGCTCCCGGGGCCGGACGACGATGGGGACCCAGTCGTCGGAGCTGTAGTAGACGAACTGGACGAGGGCGACGCCCTGGGACCCTGACGCCGCCATGATCCTCTCCCTCCTGGTCTCGAGGTCGGCCAGCACCATCGAGAACTTGTCGAGGCCCCGGGTGGCGTAGGGGTTGCGGCTGCCGTCGCCACCCTGCCGTCGCTTGGAGCCCGGCGGAGTAGAGGGCGGCCACGGGTCGTCGTCTGCATGGGAGAAGTTCCCGGCACCGCAGAAAAACGCCATTAATGGAAGTGGGTATGTGTGGAACCTGGAAAAGTTATGTTCTTTGGGGCCGGGGTGGGGGGGGGGGGGGATTGGCGGCGGCACTGGGGGGATGGAGGCTATTTGAGGGGTCTCTTCTTCTTCTTGTCCACGCATCCTTCTGCAGGCGTGGGTGGGGAGGAGTTGATCACAACGAGGGGAGGGTGATGATGGTCAACTCCGGATGAGGATGTTCTGTGCAGCTTCTTCCATAAAAAAACAAAAAACAAAAACTAATGAATTCATGAAGTGGACGTGAGAGCAAAGAACCATGGTTCTCTGCCACAGTGATTGAGGAGAACCTGGAACAACCGGAGCATCCGTCTGCCACGTACCCCCCCTTCCAGGTGGGATCCTCGATCGGCATGCTCGCGTCTCTTCTTCTCGGGTGCCGGTTGGGTCGACCTCACTCAGATATGCATTGGCTTTGGGGGGCTGAATCGAAGCTCACCTGCAGATATGTGAATTTGACAGAAGACAAATCGTGTGAGGGAGAAGAGGGATTGCGGCATATACATAATCGCCGGTGAGTTTTCAAAGCTTTTAAAGGTCAACTCATTTGAGGTCATCAAAGATCTCTTCTTGTCTCTCTCTCTGATCTTGATACGCTGACCTGACATATTCATTGGAGAGAAATTCCTTTAATAACCCACCCCTTTAAGAGACACCCAACAACATGCCGGCTTTCATTATGAAATCAAGTACATAATGGGTACAATGTTCGCACTCACATTTATGTCGTGCAATTTTGGGTAACTAAACTTACGTGGAACAGTCTCGTGGTCGAGTGATTTCGTACCCTCTTACGTAGTTGACAGGTTGCGTGTTCAAATTTGAATATAAAATGAGTTAAAAATTACTCAACGTATAATTTTCAATTCTGACTGTATATCTCTGATTTATTAACACGTCAATTATAAAAAGATAATACGATAATTGGTGACCCCACTAAATCTTGAACTCAAGATATCAGACGACCAAACTGCGTTCTAAATTAATCGTGCTAGATTTCGAATTATCAAGAAAATAAGCGTGCTGCACCCACAAGTACTGGTTCTTTGACTCGAGTTTGAGCAGCATCACTCACTCGAGAGTTTTATCAGGCTGACCCCCTCCTCCTCGTGGGTGGATTCCACAATGCACTCACGGTAGAGTCAGTGAGTTCAAAAATATTAGCTGCACGCCAAGGTCGGTGACAGGAGTGGATTTTCCCTAATAATAGAAAACAGAAACATGGAATTGGTGCAGAGAGAGATAAGTTAGACTCACCATCTGATCATCTTATGTTTGTAATTGAGGGGGAAAAAATGAAATTTAGATACAAAATTAGGGCTGCAAACTCACTACTAAAATACAAGAGAAATAAGATTTTTCAGTGTCTCATCTTCTTCTCTCTTCACTTGGAGACTCAGTTGACCTAATTAAAATATTGCAGAAAGGTTCCTTGGATTGGGCACCGTACAGCCGCCCTGAACATGTTCACTAGAATTCACCAAACTTGGGCTGCAAGCCTGCAACAGTCTTTTTTTATTATTTTTTTGGCTTTTCCTCTCTAATTCTTAATCACTTTGTGTGCAAGGTTGTTAAGTTGAATGGGTCCTTCCAATCTAATCGAATCTAATCTGATTTACTTGTTTTCTGGTTGCTGTTCTTCATGTTCTTCCTCCTCCTCTTAAATTCTACTTGTCTTTGTCTCTGTCTTCTTCCTGAAACGTGATTTTAGCACAGCATCTTATCATCACAATTAATGAGAAGACGTATGACCAAGATTGTCCAATCTCTGCCCTTAAGAAGGGAAATTATTATTTTTTAAAAAAAATGATTACACAGCAGGGTGGAGCATCCGACGGCTGAGAGCAGCCACCAAAGGCTGAAGGGAATTTGACAAAACTTCGGCTGAAAGCCTGCAAGGATTTTCTCTCTCTCTTTATTAATCATTTTGTCCCGCATCTAATACTACTGCTTCTTTTCTCTACTGAATGTGATTTTTTATAGGAATAAACACTTATTTTGAAGTGGTAATTTGTGTGAGGTCTTTTAATTAGTTTGTAGGGTTGAACGTATTTTTGACTCGATCGACCTGTTTATGTTTAAGTTGAACCTAACTTATTTGATAATACACGTCAAAATATTTAAGCCTTATTTATTATCCCTTTTAAAAAACTGGTCAACTCATTGTTTAATTCGGGACTCTCTATGAACCACATAATTAATGTGATAAGTATCCGACATATATGGTATAGTTTAACTTAAGTAACTAGCTTTGATGATATTTATATCATTATTTTTATATAATTGTTGACTTCTATGGAATAGGAATAGTCTATTATGAGTAATGCTTAGTGCATCCCATGTACTGATTACATCCACCGGTGTAATTAATGTAATATTTAATATATATATATATATTTAATTTTTTTATAGTAACTCTCACGTCTAATTAGTTTTGTGTCTTTCACGTCATCAGGTGACGTGACGTGAGGTCAATTAAAAGAAAAATCTCAACCACGTGAATAGTGAAATTAGATTAATTTCACTATTCATAGAGGGATAAAAAAATTTTTACGTGGCCCTCACGTCGTGTCATCTAGTGACGTGAATGACACACCAAATTAATTAGACGTGAGGAATACTCAAAAAAATAAAAAAAATATTAAGCGTCACACTAATTACACCGGTGGACGTACTTAGTGCATAGAGTGCACTAAACATTATTATATAGCAAACATTAATCCGATCCATCTATTTAAACGTGTCAAATAGGGTAACCTGGCTATTTGTAATCCAAACACACTCACAATCAACTTAAAACTTTTCGAATCTTTTTCCTGTCAAATTCACATTGGATGAACATGGATATGTCAGTGTTAGATTTTGCCATCCTCACAATGTTTGTCATCTCATCAACAACGACAGTGGGTGCTCCCTGAACACACATGGAAGGGTTGGAGGAGGAGAGAACAAGGAACGTCTGAGGGGTCAGCATCATCAACCCATTTCGTTTTAGATGCTTTCAGCTGGAAGTCTTATTGACAAAACCGGGACAACACTTATTAATCCCTGACATGCATGCACATTCAAGCACGACATTGATGACCTGTCCATGCATCCATCTGCTCTTGTTTTTTTTCTTCCCCCTCCTAATTAATTCTCCCTTGGTTTTATTTGGTCTGTAGTAATTAAAGAATAATACCCTTATCACTTGTCACTGTGGTTCACATGAATATTTGTTACAAAAAAGAAGATATTCAACATTTTTTGGGGCTAATGTGAAGGTATTTAATTTATACCTTATTTCTCCTCTGACCTGTGCTTAACTCAATCGGATAATTATCATTGTAAAAAAACATTAAAAATACCCTTAATCTCATCTAAACTCTTTCTCTCTCTACATCCATGAAGAGGCGTGATCTCACGCGGTTCCTGAGCTGGGAGGATGATCACCGAATAGTGAACTATAAAGAAAGGGAAACGGATCAGGGGGCCCAGGAATGGTTCCCTGGGGAAAACCCTATGATGCTTAAGTCAGTAGAGTAATGGTGGAAGATATGGAGGGAGGAAGAAAGAGGTGCACGAGATCCCCCTACACAAAGGTGGTGAAGTGGTTCCTGCTCAGGGAGTTTAGGCGTGTATTGCCCTTACCTTTCATTGGAGGGAGTCCCAGGTTTAAATAGTGCACTGGCCTCATGAGTCTCGTAAGCTGAGATTTTTCAGGTGGGGGTTACGTCCTCAACGTGGGCTCTTTACATCCTCATCGTGAGATCTTTATAGCCTTGAGAGATCATGGGTCCCTTATCCTCATAAACTCCTGCTCATAAAGGGTTCTCAAACGGCAGTATGAATAATCATTCGTCGGTCGACCCGAGCATGAAAGGTGTCAACCCTGTCCGTATGATAGGCATAGCTCGGATGAAGATAGGTCGGAGCGGTCGTTGTGCGCCTGTCTTTATCTCGGCGAGGGGATAGATCGGGCGTGGGTCTTCCTCTGACCTGACCGACGCTCGGGCCTTCCGAGCCTAAGGGCCGCCGAGGAAGGTTGTGATCCCGAGTGATCTTATTGGGCTTTTTAGTGTAAGTGGGCCCTGCGGGGCTGTCACTTGGATGAGCTGGGCATCGTTTGGTCCTGAAGAGCCTAGTTTGGCTGCTCTTTAGATGGGCTACAGAAATCCCCCTCTCCAGTTGTCCCCCTCCTACTCCAAAGCCTTGGTAGGCTCGGAAGAGTAGCCATTAGGATTTCGGACCAGCATGGCTCGGGTGGGTGGAAATCTGGCGGTGTTAAGACGCCACATGTCGTGGTCACCTAGGCCCGTAATAATGATAATCCTGATGGATTTGAAATAAAGGGCCCCCCTTTTTTCTCGGAGGTCGGAACGGCGCGCCGCCTCCCGCGTGGGGATAAAGGCGTTTGGGCGCTTGTTGTCATTACAGACTCCCTCCGTCTTTAGGGTTTGGCTCGCCTTTGCTTTGAGCTCTTTGATGCGTCGCGAGGACACGACGGAAGAGCAGAGGCTTGCAGCGGCGTTCGCGGAGTTGGCGGAGATAACCGCAGAGGCAGTCCGACGGCTTCCTCTTCCTCCGGAATCTTCGGGGTCCCGAGATCGCCTTTCCTCAAACTCTCCTCCGGATTCCATGGCGGACCAGCGCTCGGATGCTGAGGAGTGGGAGGATGAGCATGTGGTGAAGGCGGCGGTTCCAAACTATAGTGAACTAGGGGAGGCGGATGTGAGAAGGCTGGAGCACCAGTATCGCATGCCCCACAAGTTTTGCTTTGCCGCGGCTGCTCCGCACGAGACGAGCTTAGACTCTCGTACAGGCCATATCTGTACCTTCCTTCTGTCGTGGAAGGGGTGGGTTCCGCCTTCCCTTCGAACCTTTCGTTCTTCAGCTTCTCAATTTTTTCCGTTTGGCGCCCATTCAGTTGGTAGCCAATTCTTATCTTCTTCTTTCCGCCTTCTGCATTCTCTGCCGCCAGTGTGGAGTTCCTCCTTCCTTGGACCTCTTTCACTATTTTTTTGAGTTGAAGGCGCATCCTTCGGCTGGGAAGGGTTTCTATTTCATCCAGGCGAGGCGGAATAGGAGATGTATCTCCTTGGCTGCGAAGGATTCTTCGCATAAGGGGTGGAAAACTCAGTTCTTCTAGGTGGAGATCTGCTCGGTGGAGGAGACCTGGAGGTGCCTCGTTATCCCCAATTTCCACCTGAATATCCCTCCCAGGCAAGACGAGTTCCCTCCACATGTGGAGGAATATGCGACTATCTTGCTGAAGCACTGCCAGTCCACAGAAGAGCTGGTTACTCCAGAGAACGTCGAGCGGTGTCTTCTTTCGCGGCTGCATCCGTCGGGCTCAGGTGCCACAAACTAGGCTCTTCTTCGGATGTTGAGTCCATTTTCCTTTTTCTGACTATGTCTTCCTTCTGTTCAGACACCAGACGGTCGACTTTGGAGGAGGCCACAGAGGTGATCGATCTCGGTAATGACTCGACCACCGACGAGCCGCGATCTCACGAGGAGCACACCCGAGCCCGGGGTAAGGGCAAGAGGGCGGCCCAAGAGGGGGCTTCCATGTCGCTGGGGGCCAAGCGCAAGGATCCCGTGGATGGCATGATACGGGATGCCGTAAAGGCCAAGAAGCGGGCCAGGAAAGCCGGACCTGTCTTCATTGCCGAGGGCGGATCTAGCTCGGCGGCTCTCCTCCCTTCTGAGCGAGACAGGGCCGACCTTGTTAGGCCGTCTCTCCCATCTGCCGAGCAAGAGAGGGCCGAGGAGACTGGAGCGGCTCTTGCGGTTGGTGAAGATGCTAGTTCGGCTCCCCCCTCGGTCGGAGCCAAGGGGGCCGAGGCTGCTTCCGTGATTGGCAGCGGCGCTGGCCCGGCTCTCCCCTCGGTCGGAGCCGAGGGGGCTGTAGACGAGGCGGGGGATGCTGGGGCCGTGGCCGAGATTGACGCTTCAGGTGGCGGTGCAGGTGCCGAGCCGGTCCAGGTTGGAGGGTCGCAAGAAAATCCGACTGAAGCACGAGAGGCGACCGAGGCCGCGGCTCGGTCCAGGTCACTCGGTGGGACATCGGCCGATGGGGGGTTCTCCATTCCTGCGGCCTTGGAGAGGCTTGGTATCCCGGGCCCTCTGTACCAGGTATGCCGCGGTATAGCCGCGAAGGTGAGGGGGGGAGGTAGGCAGTACTCCCCGTCCGCGGCCCTCGCGGGGGTTATGGAGGGCGGCCTGGTCCTAGCTCAGATGGGGGCTACTCTGGCTGAAGCGTACGCTCGGTTGGAGTCGGAGCGGGCGACCCTGGCCTGGACCCTTGGTGGGTCGGATAGGAAGCTGGCTCGGCTTGCCGAGGAGCGTGATGGGCTTCGACGGGAGCTCTCCTCAGTAGGGGAGCTGGTGCGGTCGAGCCAGGCGAAGGCCCGGGTGCTAACCGAACAGCTAGCTAAGGCCTACGACTCGCTCGAGAGGAAGAATAGGCTTCTTGAAGAGGAGCGCCTTGTTCGTGTTGAGCTAGATGGCCGGTGGGAGGCCGAGCGCTCTGAGCTAGTGGACCAGGCGGAGGAAGCTGAGCGCCTTCGGAGGGAGGCCGAGGCCGATCGAGCCGAGGCGGAGAAATAGGCGGCGGAGGCCGAGGAGCGGACAGTTGAGGCCGAGCGGAAGTTATCCGAGGCGGAGCGGGAGAAGGCCGAGCTCGCTTGTAGGGTGGGATTGGCTGGGGCGGAGGCGCTCGAGCAATACAAATGCTCGGATGTCTACCGGGTCGACCTTAAGGAGGCTGCCATCCCCTACTATGAGGCATCCGCAAGGGGTTCAAGTAGGGTTACGATCGGGCCGTATCCTATGCCGAGGAGCAGGTGTCCGGGATAATTGACTTCCCGTCTGGACAACGCTATGACTCGGATCTGTCATCCTCTGGCTCCTCTACTTCGGCGTCGGAGGAAGAGGATCTGGAGGGCTCTTCGCCTGAGGGGTCGCCAACTCCGGATGTCTCGGGAGGGCACGCAACCGTGACAGTTCCCACACCGGTGGGGTCAGTGCCAGGGTCGGTCGTCGCCGAGGGTGCCGGGGGCAGACCGCCTGAGCCTTCCACTTCCGAGCTTCAGGGTGGGCCAGAGGCCTAATGCATCTCCTTTGCTTCCTCTTCTCGTATGTCCTTTTCTTTTTGAAGAAAAAACTTTCTCTGTTGTGTGAAAGAACAGATAAGGCAATAGCATTATGATGAAGACTTGACTGTTCCGTATCGCCATTGCCATTTTTTGTTCAGCGTATCTACAGTAGTTGGAAAGTGTCGATATTTTCTGCGTGGTTCTCGCGTGATAGTTGGGCAAGCCTCTGACAGGGTGTCCTTCCGTTTTCTCATGCTTTGAATGTTTAGCCGCTTCGTGTGTCCCGTTGGGGCGAAAACGAGGGGTTTGAGGTGACCGTTCGTAGGGAGAGGTCCATTTGGCGTGCTTTCGAGGGGAGAATCATTTAAGGCAAATAGCCTCCCTTCGCCTATAAAAGGTCTGAAGGGCGTCCCTTCCTCTTCACAGCTTAGGGTTTTCCTCAACAGTCTTTTCTCATTCCTTCCTCACGTAGCGTTGTGCCAATATATTCGAAACATGGAAGATGCTCTAGAAGATGAGGTTGCCGACGATGGAGGGCAGAGAGTCCTTGCTGCTTCGGGTTTAAAGAGGGCTCGACGGCCGGCGGGCAAGGTTAAAGAGGGCTCGACGTGCGAAGGCACATCGTCCTCTTTTATCAGTTCCGGCGGCGCTTGCAGGGGTGGGGCGTGATGGCGGACAGATGGGGGCATCAGGTGTGCCTGCCGCCCATCCCTTCCCGCACGCCTCCTGGAGGGGATCTCTCTCAAGATTCCTCTCCACTTCATGCTTCTCCTTTCTTCCACAGCCTCTTTTTCCCTCTTCTACCCTCCTCATCATTTCTTTCGCTCTTCGAAGGGTGCCTGCACTCTCTGTCTTCCAAAGAGTTGGCAGATTGGTGGAGAGGAGGCCTTCGTTACTACTCCCTCTTCCCCTTCCTCCATTTCTGTCAACTTGGAAGGTAGCCTTCTTCTTCCTTGTCCCTCTGTCACCTTTGTTCCGAGCTTCTCGAGCCAGCGGGGTCGACTACCCTTTATCCGAGCCAGTTTCTGCACGAGACAGAGTCAGTGGCTGGACGTAGGAAGGTCAACCGAGTCAGCCGAGCGATGGGCTCATACGGCGGCGCCAGATGGGTTTTTTGCTTTTTTGTCATGTATTTTCTTGGCTTCAGCCTTCCTGATGTACTAGCGATTTGTTTGAATGAAGGAAAAGAAAAACTTTTGTTTTATTCCATGTTGCTTACACGATGTTCGGTATTCAGAAGTAGAACTTGCGTAGCGTAGTAGCGTTCCACGTCCGAGGGATGGGTTCTCCTTCCATAGTAGATAGCCGGTATACTCCTTTCCCGAGTGTCTCGACCACTCGGTAGGGGCCTTCCCAGTTAGGAGATAGCTTGCCCGCCGCCTCAAGTGGTCGAGAGGCTTCAGCTTTCCTGAGAACGAAGTCTCATGGCTGAAAGTGTCTGTCCCGGACTTTGGCGTTGTAGTATCGAGTTAGGCGGCGTTGATATTCCGTTGCTCGGATGTTGGCAATCTCTCGGACTTCATCTGCTAGGTCGAGATTTTCGAGCAGTTTCTGGTCGCTTGCCTCGGACAAGAAGTTGATGACTCGGAGGGAGGGATTGCCAATCTCCAATGGGATCACGGCCTCGGTGCCGTACACCAGCTGAAAGGGACTTTCACCGGTTGCCATTCTGGGAGTCATTCTGTGCGATCAAAGTACGTTCGGTAATTCCTCAAGCTACCTGCTGTGGACGCGGGATTTTTCTTCCGTTATCTTATTTAATTTTATTTGTTTATTTATCGATTTATTGGCGTGCCAGTCACCATGGTGATAATTTTTATTATGCGCTCGATCTGACTTGGTCAGTCGATTGTGAAGTCCGAGTCGGGACCGGAAGTCCGTCATACCATAAAGGCTATGACGTTAATTACGCCCTTCCTAAGAAGGACAACCCTTGATTAAACGCCGAAATAGGAGGCCTCATAAGGCAAACAGATATTCATGTGCACAATTTTAAACTTCATACCAGGGCCAGGAAGGCGGGTAAGATAATAACATCAACCACAGAAACAGACGATATCGTTGAATCAGCGGTTCAAAAACTGGGTGTAGGGGAAAGGGGAGAAGGCGGATTTCAATCACAGGCAGACTGAGCTGTAACCATGATAGGGTTTTAAAGCATCGATCAACATTTCGACATCATTTCCCCTTGATCCGGCTCATGCCCCGGGGAGAATAGGCTATCACCCACGGAGTGCCGGGATGAAAGCCGAGAGATAGAGAGGCCGAACCTCCCACATTACACATATATGCCCTGGGGCAATGTTTGACTCTTCCCTTATAAGAGCTGGTGGCACTCATGTATTGGCAGAGCTCACCGGAGCTAAAAAGGGGGGTGGGTTGTCGTAATCCCGACACGAACTGATGGAACATAAGGGAGTCTGACTCCCTTTAATTTTATCCCCGGGACATATCTGGTGATCCACGGATATCCCTGTGTGGGTTTGCTCTGGGTGTTGGGGTTCATTGGGTGGCAGATTAGGCTCTCGGCGCACTCTGAATGGACACGGACTCTCGGCATGACCCAAAATGGGAAGGCCAGGGCTCCCGGCGCCAATGGAAAGAAGGCCGGGGGTTCTCGGCGCCAAGGTGAGAGGGCCGGGTTTCCCGGCGAAATGAAGAGGAGGCCAGGGGGTTTCCGGCGCCAATCGCAAGAAGGTCGGGGGTTTCCGGCGCCAAGGTGAGAGGGCCAGGGTTCCCGGCGCGATGAAGAGGAGGCCAGGGGGTTCTCGGCGTAGGCTTCCCGGCGCGAGGAGGAAGTGTTAAAGGGGGATTTCGGCGCAGGCTTCCCGGCGCGAGGAGGAAGTGTTAAAGGGGGATTTCGGCGCAGGCTTCCCGGCGCGAGGAGGAAGTGTTAAAGGGGGGTTTCGACGCGACCAATCATGAGAAAAGGAGGCTCCCGGCATAGGTTTCTCGGCACGAAGAAGAAATGGTGGAGGACCTTTTCGGCTTGGGCATAGTGGGGGTTCTCGGCGCAAGAAGGCTCACGCCGAGGGCTATTCACCTGTTCTACTGTTCTTGGAGCCGAGATAGATGAGGGCGCCGAGATGTGTTTCAGGGTTCTACGGCACTCTGCTTTTGGGGTTTCTTTCTGGGATTCAGGCAACGGCTGGGAATTTAGGATGCAAATGAGGGGGGAAGCCAAGGGCTTTGCTGGGGCAGTGCCAAGGGATCACTGGAAGGCGAAGTTTATGGAGGGCTCGAGATCATCACCCATTTAAAACCCTCTGAAGATATGTTTTTCTGTCGCCGGCCGTCCAGGGAAACCAAGGGATAACTGTCCCTGATTCCTGGGGCGACCTTGATGGCTTAAGAAAAAGGAAAAAAAATGAAATGAAAGATGGGGAGACTACCCAGCGTAGGCATCACTGAAGGGGTGAGAGGATAGAGTCCAATAACCCATGGGTGTGAAGATTGGGACTCTTCCTTCGACATTCCTCCAGGAAGAACAATCGGAGCATAGAAACCTGAAGCATCAGAACGATCATTCAAGACATTGAGCAGCACTCATTCGAGAGAAACCAGAGAAGGGAAGGCTTCATCAGTTCACGTTCAGTCGAACCAGAAACATGGATACATATAAGGGAGAAGAAAGAAAAGGGGGAAACGCCCAAACAGACCATCAAAGCATTTCATTCCATTGCATCATCCCAAACTTACACCAATCACAAGGGGGAAATGAGGGAAAGGGAAATAGAACGAAGGCCGGGATATCCAGGTTACATTCGATAAATCGAGGTAAGACTCGTAAGATTACATGGAGAAGAAAAGAAAATATGGGGGGAGGGCGGAGCATTGACTCCTCTCCCTCCCCAGCTGCCCACCTGGAGCTTCTTCTCCTTCTTCCTCCTCTTCTTTTTTTTTCTCTCTTGCTCTGTTGGTCTCTTCTCTCTTTTCTCTATCGTTCCCTCTTTTTTTCTATCGTCCGCCCCCTTTTTTCCGCGAGGGGAAGGGGGTTTTATAACTGTATTTTTGTATCTTCTCGGCAGGCCTGTCACGGCGCGCCTCAACTGAGGGACTTCCCGGCACGCAGGACTTCAGCTTCTCGGCGCAGCTCTTGGGCTTCGACAAGAAGATCCCGGCGCCACTTTTATAGGCCCACTTAGGTCTTTTAGACTAGGCCTCTTATTGGTCCTTCAAGTACATCAGCACCCAAAAGGGCCCTCCATTGGTGACATAGTTTCTATTGAGATCATTCATAGGTTTTTCATCGGTCGGTAGATCGGGGTTTCATCGGCGTTGCCATCTGAATGATGACAAAATCGGACATCATTTCATTGGTATCGTCACCGGAACGGTGACAAGACCGGACATCAGCTTTAGCCTGGAAAGACTTCAGCCAGGTGACTGCTATTTCATCAGTGCCGTCGTCTGACTGACAATGGCATCGGACATCAGCTTGGCCGAGAAAAGGCTTCAGCCGGGTAGATGGTTGACGAACTTCGTCATTGATCTTTCACTATTGGTCTGATCTTCCTTTCAATTCTATCTCTGCCCTTGCTCATTTTCAAGGTGTCAATAAATGCCCCCCACCTGCGGGCGGCGTAAGCGCAGAATAAGCGGCACGGGGTCTGCAGGTGCCTTTCATCATTCGAGGGTATCTTCCTCCATTTCTCTTTGACATTGTTCTTCGGCTTAATCATGTTGTTGCAGCAATATTATGCACATGTATCTTTCATTTTCATGTTTTTCATTTCCATATCTTCTGATTTTATTGTCAGCACTTTGGAGCCTTCTTGGCCTTGCCTTGGGCTTCTCGGCGCGAGGTAGGACCCTTCTCGGCGCGGGTGCTTCTCGACGCGGCCTGTTGTCGGCGCGGCCTTCTCGGCGCGGGTGTTTTTGGAAGACTTCTCGGCGCGGGCGTCTCGGCGCGCCCCCCTTTTCTTCCGGCCGACGGGGGGCTCTCGGCGCGCTTTTCTTCACGCCGAGAAGTCCCTCTTTTCTTCTTCTTTTTAACCCCCCCGAGAGGGCTTTTTACTTCATTTCTTACCTCTTCCTTCTCTCTCTTCATCTCGACGGTGGCGGTGAGCTCCCCCCCCCCCTCCGAGAGCCTTGTCGCCTTCCCCCCCCCCTTTTGACCTGTTCATTCTCGGGTAAGTTCATTATGTGGGATTGAGTCCCATTTTATGCTCGGGATCACTCCCTCTTGGTGGGTGACTCCCTATTTTTCTTGGGCAGACCCCAGACAAGAGGAGATGTTGCCGAAATTTAATTGGAATTATTTATTTAATCATCACATGCTCATTCATCTTTCCGATGCTTATTTTCATCTTTTCTTGATTGCAGTCACTGACATGGCTTCCGACTCTTCTGCTGCGGCTTCCATGACTGTGGGAGCGAGTTCATCGGCTCAGCCGGACATATCTCAGGCTTCAGTCAACTGGCTGAATGTGAATAGTCTGAGCTTCGGCTATAACCAGATCGCCACTGTTGACGAGTCCTCTGATTCTGAGACTGACACAGTGCCGTCTTCCGGAGTCTATTCTTCCACAGAAGGGATTGATTTCAGAAGGGCTGCCGACTACCGTCCGGATCTGCCGAAGGATCGTCATCTGCTGCCATTTATCCGAACCTTCACCATAGGCGGAATGAGGGATTTCCTGCTTGCTCGGTCTGTGGAAGCGGCAATACTGGCTGACAGAGACAGCATGAAGGGTTCTATTTATCGAGCCCGAGCTATATATCTCCCAGGCGAGCAGAGGGACTGGAATGCCGTGCTGGGCATTTCTGAATTAGAGCCGGAGAAGAAGATGCTGACCCGGGCTCCAGAGTTTACCCCGGCAAGGTGGGACCATGCAGCCGGTCGCGTCCATCGAGAGAAACCCAACTTTGGACTTTTTCTAGCTCCTGTGAAGTGGGGTTACAGGGACGAGCCATTTATTCTGAACTGTCTGGCCGTTCAATTTAAATATCAGCTAGCTGCCGGCTGGTTTGGAGATGCTAAAGTGACAGACGCCCATCTCTTCAGGGTAGGAGCCGTGGAGTTTACAGAATTTGTCTTGAAGGAATACGCCCCTTTACTGATTAGAGCTGGGGTATATCATAGTGTATTCGCCTCCAGGTTCCGCTATCCCATCTCTCGGGGATTATGTTGCGGCATGCTTGAAGTGTTCTGCCCACAGTTTAATACGTTCTATACAGCAGAAGGCGAGACTTCTCTCGATCTTTGGAGTCTTGCGCAGCTTTCAGGCCTGCCTATAGATGGGGAGCCATACGAGGAGGTCTGTCTAGATGACTCTATAAAGGACGCCTCTGATGGAGAGGGCAGATATTCTTTTGGCTACGCATACCGGTACGTGATGAAGGCTTATCGCACCATCTGTCTGGCCTACAGCAGGGGATCTTCCAAAGGATATCAACCCCGGGAAAAGAGCAGCAGATTGAGAGTCCGTGTAGGACAGTGGATACAGTACTTCTTCGGGGGTCCCTTGAAGTATACAGACTTCCCTTCCGTGGGACCGACTCTCGGTAAGCAGATCAGGGCCCCTCGTTACAAATCGGCATTGTCGGCTTCACTGCGCCGAGCAGGTGTAGACGGCCCGAACCCAGCAGGGGTTGACCCCATTACTCATTGTGCAGCTTATCTGACCTTCTGGCTGTGCACTTTCACTCTCCCCCAAGGGGACGAGATGACTATCAGACCGGAGGCTATATATCCGGCCTGTCAGATGGCCTGGGGGATGAGACTGTCTCTGTGCCCGGTGGCTTTGTGTTTAGTTTACAAATCGTTGGGAGATTTGCACAGACATCGGGTTCCCCGTTCCTTACGGACTGTAGGTCCATTTCATTTCTTCAATGCTTGGGTTTGCAGCATTTTCCCCGAGCTGGCCCCGAGAACTTTGCAGTCAGACACATTGCTCCCTCGGATGATTGAGTTTGCTAGCGTCGAACCCGGTCTTTTCTCAGAGTAGCTGTTTAAGATAAGGGGCAGGTTGACAAAGTTGCCTGTAGATGCTCCTGGCAGCATTCACTTTTGGAGCTTGGCAGCAGGTTCGGCTCCTTTAGTAGATCCTCAGAGGGAATGCAAAATGGAGGAGGTAGAAGTTTATGTCCATCCCGTTTCGGGGGCCAATGCCACCCGGCCCATATTAGAACCAGAACTGGTAAGGTGGGCTATGGCTATCCGACCCAGTGTATTGGTCTTCAGGAAGGGAGGCTTGCTCATTTTGGAGCCCTATTACCCATTCCGTTTTAGCAGAAACTTTGGCTACGATCAGCATATTCCTCCATCAGTTGCTCAGTTTCCTTTGGACAGCCGTGCCAAGCATGGATCCTCCATTGCCAGTGACGGTCGGATATGGTGAGATTTCTTTCATCGCCGAGAGGGCGTAACTTTCAGGGTCCCGACCGTTTCTAATCGTATTCCCCGTGTCACATCAAAATACATCAAGTGGTGGAATACCCGCACCAATTTTTATAAGGATGGCAGAGGCGCCTTCTGGGATGTGGCCGAGCGCTCTTTCTTAAAGCGGCAATCAGGGCCTGTGTTTGAAATTGATGAGGTTCATCTGAAAAGGCTCTATTCACAGCATCCGAAGGAGGCGGACACATATATTGCCAGGCGTCGGTCCTTAAAAGAGGAAGGCTCTGAAATACCCACTCCTGTCTTTTCTGAGATCAATGAAGATGTTTTTACAAAGGACCTGAGGCAGTTGGGTCACATAGGGAGTATTCATGTGGAGGTGCAGTATCTGTTTCCCCCAGAGGAGCCTCTCCCGACAGCAGCCCCCTGGAGGGGCCCGGTGGACAGATTTCACCCTTATAGGACGTTTGTGCGGAGGGAAGACCGCACCCAGACGTATTATCAGCACACCTCTTGGCTTTTTGTACTGCTGAATGTTCACGGGCTGTCAGTAGAGAACCCGATAGCTGGCATTCTGAATAAGCCGCTTTTCATTTCTTTTCATTATGTTGACGGTTGGTGCATGGATTATCTCGGCCTCTTTCATTGCCTCGACTTCCATGGACATAAAGACTTGGCTGCCTTGACGGAGAAGTGCCAGACCATCGGTGACGTATGCTGGCTCGTGAAGGAGGCTGCTTCCCGCTAGAAGGAGGTGGCTTATCTGTATTGGCCGCTTTCCACCTTCTATGACGGCCCAGCAGGTATGACCCTTCCTGTGCGCTCATGGCGTCTTTCTTTTATTGTTATGTTTTGCATCTGTCGACTATGACTGCCTTTCTTGTGTCTTGCACAGATAGACCGGACATAAAACGGCAGGGACTTTACAGGAAGATTATTGCTCAAGCTGAGAAGCCTGCTTACTTTGAAATTCCTGCAGCGGCACCTACGACCACTCCCTTGCCTCCGGGCAAGAAGAGGAAGCCTTCTGTGGTGAAAGCTGCAGTTGTCAAGGCGAAGAGGGCCAAGGTTGTTCGGGTCCAGCAGTCAGCTCCAGTTGCGACGGACGTCGGAACCCCTATTCCAGACATCCCCTCTTTTGATGAGTTCAGGTCTCAGAGGGAGGCTGCTCAGGAACCTGCCGAGAGTGGCGGTAAATATCTTGCAGATGCAATCTTCATTATTTTCTTGACTGATCTTTTAAGGCGTCCTTCGAGACTGAGCTTCTCTTTATCTGATACAGCCCCGGAGCAGGTTGCAGTGCCTATGGAAAGGGACACGAGGCTGTCTTCTCCTACCCCGGCTGGCGAGGAGGAAGGTAAATGTGCTTTCTCATCTTTTCTCTTTATACTTTCGTTGTTGTTCTTTTCCATTATATCCCTCAGAGTTCCCCTTTTGTTGAAGTGACAGTCAGGGAGCAGACTGAGGCCATGATAGCAGCGGGAGAGTCGCCTCAGCCGTAGGAGGGTCACAGGATTCAAACACAACGGAGTCCTGTCCTGGCCAGACGTATAATCACCCAGTCCGCATCCCGGCATGCTCTAGAGGTGACCTCACAGCATATAGCTAGTGTGGAGGTATCCTCGAGCAGCTCTGAGACCGTCCCTGATAATGAGGAGGAAGTGACTTTCAGCGACAGTGAGGAGGAAGTCCTAAAATCAGAAGCCTTGCCCGTATTTGCAAAAGGCCTTCCTCCTTTTCAGCCTCCTAAGCTGCTGATGCTGTCTTCTGAGGAGGAATTGCAAGAGGAGTTTGCCGGGCTCGACACCGAGGTTGACATAACCCCTCCATTTGTTGCTTCGACTACGGAGCTTTCTCCTCTTTTGTCTCATTTTGAGGATATAGCTCCCACTTTAAAGGTAAGCTTCTTCCCTTTTTGTCTGCTGTTCTATTTATTTTCTTTCATTCATTGCTGAAGATCATCCTGCTTTGTCCTCAGGACCCTGCCATTACCGGCTCAGATGCGGCCGCAGTTTCTATGGACGTTTCATCTGCAGATTTGGTCATCATCCCCGCTTTACCTTCAACTTGCATGGGAATTTCTGAGGTTATTCGCCCCGTGCCAGTAAGAATACAATCTTCAACTGACTTAACATCACTGGACTTGGGATCATCAGGAGAGATTTCCATCCCTGTGAGGGCCTCAGAGTTTAGAGCCGAAGCAGACCCAGCCAGAAGCTCCGCCTTTATACCGGCCGCCGTAATGTCAATTGCGCCCGAGTCAGCAGTCCCTGCCACAGTGGCTATAGAGACTGGATTTCTGCCTCTACAGACTAGGGACCCTTCGTCCCCATTATCAGAAAGGGCAGCTGAAGATGAAGCCCTTATTCAGAAGACTCATGAAGAGATAGCTCCATCATTTATTGGTTCTCCCCCCGCAGATGTTCAAGCCATAGCTCCCGAGACAGCAGTAGAGGAGGAGTCTCCAGCTCAACAGGAGAGCACAGAGAGGGACCGGCCAGTTCTTCCAGCAGATTTGCCGTCTTCGTCGTCTCAGCCGGATGTCGCACTATAGGCAGACATTGACGGCGAGGTGACTTTCGAAGTAGCTCCAGTTCCTTCTCTTGGCTTCGCTTCATCCGAGAGTTTTGTCTGGCAAAATCTGGACATGCTGCGCCAGCTGGTGGAGTCCCAGCCCGGACTGACTTATATGCGGCTGAAGGAGATAGCCGAGCGTTTCACTGCTGGTCTACAGGCGATGGGCTGTCCCATGGAAATATGGGCCCAGCGGGTTCTATTATTGTTAAAGTTCATACATCACCGGGACTTCTTGGCACATATTATGTCTGACAGACTGGCAGCTTTGAGGTTGCAAAGGAAGGAGTGCAAATCTGAGCTGGAGAAGACGGACTCTGTTCTTCAGGAGCGCCAATGCCAACTGCAGTCTCTGGCGCAGCGGGAGCAGTTCGTGCGCAGCCGGATAACCATCCTGGAGGCTGAACTGTTTGACCTCCGGGCTGAACTGCCGCAGATAACAACTTCTCGGCCGCAGCTTGCGGAGGAAGTAGCTCTGTTGGAGGGGCAAGTGGCATCCTTTCAAGACGAGTCTGCTCGGCTACAGGAGGAGGAAGCTCGACTTCATGAGCTGGGGGCTGCCCCGCATGTAGGGCTTCTGGCCTTCGAAGACATATTCCGGCGCCCGTGAATATCTGTTTCCCCCTTTTTGTAATACAATTCCCCCTCAGGGGCCCTTCTTGTATTCCCTTTTTTTTATTCAATGGAAAGGAATCTTTACACCAGTCTCATATGTGGTTTGTTCTTAACTTATTGCACCATCAATATTTCACGGCGATTTGGCAGCGGTTTCAGCGGTCCCTATGGGAATAGCCCGTACCTAGCAGGAGAGCGTCCACCCCTTCAGAGAAAGGATGGGGAACTCGCTCCACCGCGTGACGGCCTCCGGGGGGGTGCTTTAAACCGAATTCTGGTGGTGGTAGCAAACGTCCTTCTTGGCCATACGTGCCGCAAGGGAGAAGGTTTGTAGGAATGTGAACGAAGAGGCTCAGAGCACTATCCGGAACGGGCGAATGGTCCACCCCGGGCAGGTTTCAAAGCTAGTCGGGGCAATGTGTCAATCGACCAGTACATGATTTCATCATCGATATTGGGTTTATATCGATGCAAAGGAGTTTTATAGGTTTCATCAGAGTAGACGTAAGGTCTAGACTGGGTAGAGGTTATCACAGGCGGGACATTGAAGGGTACGTGGTTTTCATCAGGACAAACGTAGGGTCTGAACTGGGTAGGATCCCATCATTGATCGGGCGAGGTGCCGATCGATCAATAGCTAGTTTCATCATCGATATTGGGTTTATATCGATGCAAAGAAAGTGTTATAAGTTTCATCAGAATAGACAAAAGGCCTACACTGGCAGGGTTTTAATCGGACATGGTTTCATCACTGATCGGGCGAGGTGCCAGTCGATCAGTGGTTGGTTTCATCGTCGATATGGGGCTTATATCGACGCAAAGAGTTTCATAGGTTTCATCAGTATAGACGTAAGGTCTAAACCGGACAGAGGATTTCATCATTGATCGGGCGAGGTGCCGGTCGATCAACGGCGGGACGTATGTAGAGGTGTAGGTCTCGTCAGGATAGACGTAAGGTCTATTCCAGCAGGTTTTATGGCGGGTGGGACTTTGCCAAGAAATACATAGGTTTCATCAGGATAGGCGTAGGGTCTATCCTGGTAGGGTTTCATCGTTGACCGGGCAAGGAGCCGATCGATCAAGGGAAGGTTTTAGGAGTTTGATCAGGACAGACGTAAGGTCTGAACTGGCCAGGCTTTATCAGAATGGTGACGGGTTTTATTATCGGTGGGACATGTGAAAAGAGGGTATGTAGATTTCATCAGGATAGACGTAAGATCTACCCCGGAAAGGCTTTATCATCGGTGGGGCATAGAGCCAGATGACCGACGGAAGGCCTCATCAGTGAAGGGGAGGTGAAGGCAACGTGCCGGTTGGCATGGAACTTCTGAATTACCACATTACCGACCCAAGCGCCCTTTCGGGTTTTCGCCGGAGCCAGCCCCCTCTTGCTTTTACCCACGCGTCCTTTCGGATTTTCACGTGACGGGGTACCCGATTTTGCCTGCAGTGTCCTTTCGGGTTTTCACCACAGTTGGGTTTTAGCCATTTTTGCCCTTGTCCAGAATGCCTGAACAAGTCTGGCGGGGTATCTCTATTTTTAACCCCATTTCTATATATGTACTTTTTGTCGTTTTCTTTCTCTTTTCTTTTTCATTATCTTTTCTGGGATCAGAACTTTCATCCTATGGACCATGGCGCCATATGTTTATTGTGGACACACGATCATTGATGTGGGTGTCAACATCAATGCAAAGGGAAGTAGGGTTTCATGATCTATCCAGACGAAAGGTCCGAATTGATTTAGAGGATATAGATAGCAGCTCGGGCACGAGGCCGTTTGCTGAAAATATGAGTTTCATCGTTAATGTGGGGTTTAACATTAACGCAAAGGAATAGAGTTTCATGATCTATCCAGACGGAGGGTCTGAATCGATTCAAAGAGCAGTGTTGTGCTATGTCAGAGCGGACGGAAGGCCCACCCTGGATGGATTTTAGCGTCGATCAGGCAGCGTGCCAATCGATCGATAGCAGGTTTCATCATTGGTATTGGCTCATACCAATGCAAGGATTTCATATGCTTCATCAGATAGACGTAGGGTCTAAACTGGGTAGGGTTTTATCATTGATATTAGGCGAGGTGCCAATCGATCAATGGCGGGTTTCATCATCGGTATTAGATTTATACCAATGCGAGGAGTTCATGGATTTCATCAGGATAGACGGAAGGTCTAAACTGGATAGGTTTCATCATAGATCGGGCAGTGCGCCAATCGATCAACAGCAGGTTTCATCACGGCGGGCCGTAAAGAGACCGGTAGATCTAGTCGGAATAGACGTAAGGTCTAAGCTGGACAAGGTTTCATCGCTGATCGGGCAGTGTGCCGGTCGATCAGTATCATGTTTCATCATTAGTATTGGGTTTATACCAATGCAAGGATTTCATAGGTTTCATCGGGATAGACGTAAGGTCTAAACTGGACAGGTTTCATCGTGGTGGGTCTTAGACAGAAACAAGTGGAAGTGTTTTATCAGAACAGACGGAAGGTCTATCCCGAGGTGGGCTTATTATTGAGGGAGATTTTTCTTGAGCAATACATGAAGGCTTCAACAGAATAGACGTAAGGTCCATTCCGGATGGGTTCAATCGTTGATCGGGCAAGGCGCCGGTCGATCGACGAGGAGTTTTATGGTGGGAGGTGAGGCTTTCTTTGGAATCACCACATTACCGACCCAAGCGCCCTTTCGGGTTTTCGCCGGAGCCAGCCCCCTCTTGCTTTTGCCCACGTGCCCTTTCGAGTTTTCACGTGGCGGGGTACCCGATTTTGCCTGCAGTGCCCTTTCGGGTTTTCACCACAGCTGGGTTTTAGGCCATTTTTGCACTTGTCCCTAATATAGGAGCAAGTCTGGCGGGGTATCTCTATTTTTAACCCCATTTTTTTTTACTTTCTTTTTGTTCTTTCTCTCTCTCTCTTTTTTTTAGAGGGTGACAGGTCGGAATGCCACCAGCTCAAGATGAGGGTAGCTTGGTTAGGGTGGAGCGCCGCTAGACCGGGAAATGGGTGCAGCTTGGCTAGGGCGGAGTGCCGCTATACCAAGAAAAGGGTGTAGCTTGGCTAGGGCGGAGTGCCGCTAGACCAAGGACAGGGGTAGCTTGGTTAGGGCGGAGTACCACTAGACCAAGGAAAGGGTAGCTCGGTTAGGGCGGAGTGCCGCTAGACCGGGAAAAGGGTGTAGCCTGGCTAGGGCGGAGTACCACTAGACCAAGGAAAGGGTAGCTTGGTTAGGGCGGAATGCCGCTAGACCAAGGAAAAGGGTGTAGCCTGGCTAGGGCGGAGTATCACTAGACCAAGGAAAGGGTAGCTTGGTTAGGGCGGAGTGCCGCTAGACCAAGGAAGGGTGTATCTTGGCTAGGGCGGAGTACCACTAGACCAAGGAAAGGGTAGCTCGGTTAGGGCGGAGTGCCACTAGACCAAGAAAAGGGCAGCTCGGCTAGGACGGAGTGCCGCTTGACCAAGAAAAGGGCGTAGCTTGGCTAGGGCGGAGTGCCGCTAGACCAAGAAAAGGTAGCTTGGTTAGGGCGGAGTGCCGCTAGACCAAGAAAGGGTGTAGCTTGGCTAGGGCAGAGTGCCGCTAGACCAAGGAAAGGGTAGCTCGGTTAGGGCAGAATGCCGCTAGACCAAGAAAATGTAGCTTGGTTAGGGCGGAGTGCCGCTATACCAAGAAAAGGGTGTAGCTTGGCTAGGGCGGAGTGCCGCTAGGCCAAGGAAAGGGTAGCTTGACTAGGGCGGAGTGCCGCTAGACCAAGGAAAAGGTAGCTCGGCTGGGGCGGAGTGTCGCTAGGCCAAGGAAGGGTGTAGCTTGGCTAGGGCGGAGTACCACTAGGCCAAGGAAAGAGTAGCTCGGTTAGGGCGGAATGCCGCTAGACCAAGAAAAGGTAGCTTGGTTAGGGCGGAGTGCCGCTATACCAAGAAAATGGTGTAGCTTGGCTAGGGCGGAGTGCCGCTAGGCCAAGGAAAGGGTAGCTTGACTAGGGCGAAGTGCTGCTAGACCAAGGAAAGGGCAGCTCGGCTAGGGCGGAGTGCCGCTAGACCAAGGAAAGGGTAGATTTTGCCCGATTACTCGGGGAATGTCGGTTGTGCTGTATGATACAGCTTCAGATGTCTTCCGTTGAGTGGTGAGAATTAGATTTCCCCTCGATGGTTAACAACCACGTAGGCCCCTCTTTCGTAGACCCTCTGTATCACATAAGGACATTCCCAATTAGCATTCAGCTTTCCTTTTGGGTTGGACGCCATGACTTCTTTTTTCTTGACCATGACGAGGTCGCCTTTCTTGAATTCTCGTCCTTTTACGAGTTTGTTGAATGCAGTGGCCATGCGGGCCTGATACATTTGGATACTCTTCTGAGCTCGGAGGTGCTTCCCTTCCAATTCAGCCAGCTCTTCTAGTCTTCTTTCTGCATTGGTCTGTTCGCCACGGGCCAGGCCATATTGGACTGCCACTCTGAGTGACGGGACTTCCAGCTCTAGCGGAACCACTGCCTCTGAACCGTATACCAGCGAGTATGGTGAGCACCCTGTAGGTGTCTTGAAGACGGTGCGGTATGCCCACAGAGCTTCATACATTTTCTCTTCCCAGTCCTTCTTATTAGAACTGACGACCTTGGCCAGCAAGGTGCAGAGAGTCTTGTTAAAAGCTTCTGCCAATCCGTTTGCCTGTGGATTGTAAGGAGTGGAGGTCCTCCATTCGATCTTATATTTCTCAGCAAGCCGATAGACCTTCTGATTTCTGAAATGACTTCCATTGTCGGATATTATTCGGCTGGGGATCCCGAACCGGAAGATAATGTTCTGTTTGATGAATCTGGCGACCAATTCACCAGTCACTTCTCTTAATGCTATAGCCTCCGCCCATCGGGAGAAGTAATCTGTTATGGCCAGTATGTACTTATGTCCGGCCGAGGAAGTCGGCAGTGGCCCGACTAGGAACTGTAGGGTGCAGAGTCGTAGGAGGCCTTCTAGGCACAGTAGCATGCTCCTGGCATTTCTGGCATGATTTTACAAATTTACAGCAGTCTTCAAACATGGTGGGCCAATAGTAGCCCAGCTTCTTGATTTCTATCTTCATCTTGGGACCAGCCTGGTGGGCACCTGCTGTCCCAGCATGTGTTTCTTTCATCGCTTGCCAGGCTTCCTCAGTGGACAGACAGCGGAGTAGAATCTTCTTGCGTGCATCTGCCATTATTCGGAACAAAATTCCATTCCTGAGTTCATAAGAATCTTTGATTCTTAGGAGTTTCATCTTTTCTTCTCTTTTCTACGGCAGTTGTCGGTGTAGAAACCTCTGCAGCAAGTGTTGTCTCCAATCAGACGCTTGTTCTGTGCTGATGGTGGCAACCTCATCTTCTTCGGGGCACTCTTCTAGCATACTGGGGACTTGCCGCCGGTTCATAACGACAATGTTCAGTGTCTTATTTGATGGGACTGCTAGTGAGCTGGCCAGCTTCGCCAGTGCATCAGCCTGGGCATTGTGTCCACGGCCCACATGCTTGAGCTCAATATGGTAGAATTTCGCCATGAGGCGCACAGCTTTTTGGTGGTAGGGATTCAGTTCTGGCTTCCGCACTTCGAACTCCCCTTGGATCTGTTTTATTATCAACATCGAATCCCCGAACACTTGAAGCATTTGGATACCCATGTTGAGGCTTATATATAGCCCGATTATCAGAGCTTCATACTCGGCCTCATTATTGGTGCAGGGCTTGTTTATAGAACAGGAAGTATGCACGACCTCCCCTTCTGGTGATTTCAGCACAATACGGCTCCAGCCCGTATTCTGGTCTTTCCATCGGAGTCTGTCTCTATTCTAGATGCTCCATCAAAGAATAGTTGCCACATGACTGATTGAGCCTGGCAGGCCTCGAGTGTCTCATCATCGGGTAACTCAGTCCTCAGCATATCATTTTCCGGCACAGGATGCTCTGCGAAGAAATCAGCCACGGCCTGTCCTTTTATCGCCCGCTGGGGTGTATAGGTAATATCGAATTCCATCAGGATCACTGCCCATTTGCCCAATCGGCCCTTCAGTACTGGCTGAGTCAATATGTATTTGAGCGGATCTGCTGCAGATATCAGTCTGACTTCATGTGACAACATATAGTGTCGGAGCTTTTTGACAGCAAAGACTAGTGCCAAGCAGGTCTTTTCTATGTAGCTGTAGCTTTCTTCAGTTCTAATCAGCCTCCTACTCAGATAGTATAAGGCTTGTTCTTTGCCTTCTTCATTTATCTGTGCCAGCATTGCCCCCAGGGAACAGTATGTGGCTGCGATATACAGTATCAAGGGCCTGCCCTTAATTGGTGCCCCCAGCACCGGAGGGGTCTTGAGATATTCTTTCAGCTTCTCAAAGGCTTCCTGACAGCCATCGTCCCAGAGGAACGGCACATCTTTCATCATGAGTTTGTGAGAGGGGTGGCATCTTCCCGACAGATTTGATATAAATCGTCGGATATAGGCCAGCCGCCCTTGCAGAGATCTCAGCTCGGGCAGATTCCTTGGTGGAGGGAGCTCCTGGATAGCCCTAATCTTGGATGGGTCGATTTCAATGCCCCTATGCCGGACAATAAACCCGAGGAATTTTTCACTGGACACGCCGAAGGCGCATTTCATAGGATTCATCTTGAGTTCATATTTGCGCAGCCTCTGGAATACTACCCTCAGGTCTTGCAAATGGTCTTCTCTTCTTTTAGTTTTTACTACCAAATCATCAATGTAGCACTCTACTTTCTTGAAGAGCAAATCATCAAAGATCTTGGTCATAGCTCTTTGGTAGGTAGCGCCGGCATTCTTGAGGCCAAACGACATCCTTTTGTAGTGGAATATCCCCTTCGGGGTACGGAATGCAGTGTGCACTCTGTCTTCCTCAGCAATCCAGATTTGGTTGTATCCGGATGACCCATCCATAAATGATAGAGCCTCATGACCAATAGTCGCATCGATCATCACTTCAGTGATTGGCACTGGGAAGTCATCTTTCGGGCAAGCCTTATTAAGGTCCCGAAAATCAACACATATTCTGATCTGCCCATTCTTCTTCTTTACAGGCACTATATTGGCTAGCCATGTAGTATATTGGTTCTCTTCAACAAAGCCTACATCAATCAGCTTGTCAACCTCTTTGTTAATCTGATTTATTAATTCAGGGCGCATTCTCCTGGAAGGCTGCTTTACAGGGCTAGCCTCTGGGTTTATTGCCAATCGGTGCTGTGCCACATTAGAACTCAGTCCCGACATTTCATCATATGTCCATGCAAAGCAGTCTCGGAATTCTTTCAAGAACTGTACATACTGTTCCCTGGCAGCTGGCTCCAGCAGTGCGCTGAGGAATGTCGGCCTTGGCTCATCTGCGGTCCCCAGATTTATTTCCACAAGCTCATCGACGGTGGCCTGACCTCCATCTTCGACCTCGGGCGGGGCTTCTTGCAGGTCAATGAAGCCTCCCGGGACATAATCTTCTTCAGTTTCATGACCCTCCCGTTTCATCATACTGGTCATCAGCGGGTGCTGGCTCATCATATACGGCCAATATTGTTGGATTCTATCTAGTCTGCCCCAAGGATGTAACTGGATCAGCAGGAAGCTCAAAGATGGAGTGTTCCGCCCTTAGAGGCTCTTCTGATGCAGACTCCCTTGAGAGATCATCATTCTGTAGAGCCCAGACTTCTTCCAGGATGCGCTCAAACTCCAGGCATTCCCTCAGCTCTTTGGCTACTTGGTCTTCATCCGGGGTTCCCGTATCAAGCTTTGCTTCAGCATGGAACAGGTCCTCTTTGCAAGGTAGGTCTTCCCAGCACCAATCTTTCTTTGCTTCATCAGACGTCCCCGTCTCCGGCTGACTGTCTGGGGCTTCATTGTTCATTATGGATTGATAAATGATTTCTTCATCTTCCGAGGGGTACTTGTCATATCCCACCTCGGAGGGTCTTCATGCTGGTAGGAGACAGAGATGACGTCCACCTCAGCTTCATAGTATTCTTGAAGGGTATAACCCAATCCCGGGTGCTGAGTGATCTTCCTCAGTTCTTTATTATCCCGGGGCGGATCCCATAGCTCCTGGAACGCCTTCTTTTGGGCAACAGGTTGTAGTGATGGCATCTGCATTTTAGAGAACATCTGCGAAACCCGCTGGGTAGTATAGTCCAAGCCTGTAATCGGCACCATCCGGTTTACAGCCTCTTCAGGGACCATGCAGTCTTGATCATCTTCTCGACTGGCTCCCCGGTGTAGAATATGGTAGGAGGCTCGCAGAAGCGAGGGATTTCCATAGTCTTCAGTGGTAGCACCGTTTGGTATTCTAGGCTGGCGATGGGCTTGACTAAACCCTGCGGAACCTCTACATGTGTGTACTTTTCTTTCATCTCTTCATCGATATCATCCGGGCGAATGCTAGGAGGGGTGATCCGAGCAAAGTCACCAGCATAAGAGATGTGAGATACCTCATGCTTTTTAATATAGCCCTTTGGTGGCGGGGGAGACCAGTTTCTTGCCTTCGTCGCCGGCTTTTTCTGGCTGACCACAGCCTCTTTCTCTTCACCCTTTTGTGACACCTCGGTGTAGTAGGATGCATCGAGCATATGGCACTCGAATACTTCGAAGGGATGCAGATCCGCAAACACCCTCTCTTCTTTTCCTTCATGGCAGTATTTAATGCACTGATGCAGCGTGGACGGCACTATCTGATATTCATGCAGCCACGGTCTCCCCAGCAGGGCCTTATATGTGGTGTTGGAGTCGATTACATAGAATCGTACCACGGTAGTGAGGTCCCCCAATGTGAGGTTAAAATCAGCCACCCCAAGGGGCGTCTCACATTTCTGGTTGAATCCCGCAATTTTCATGTCTCTGACCTTGGTAAGCTGAAGATCAAAGTAATATTTTTGGTAGATGCGGTATGGGAGAATGTTCACGGCAGCCCCGGGATCTATCAGTATCCTGTTCAGTGGCTGACAATTCAGGGAGCCCCTCATATATAGCGGTCTGTTATGGCAGGAATTCGGAATCAGCATGTCATCCTCTGTGAATGTAACTGACGGCCCAGAATTCACTTCTGTCAAGAGTGCTTCATATTGTGCCGGCGACTGCAAGGCATCAACAATTGCTTGGCGAGCCTCTTCACTCAGAGAGAGGATCTCCCAGATGGAGAATCTGGTAGGGAGCTTCTTTAGCATTTTCATGATCCGGCTGCCCACCCTGACATTAGACAGTCTCATTTCTTCCGCCCATCGGGGTCTTGGAGGTTCATGTGCTGCCCGTGGCCTCTGCTGACCAGTGCTGGTTTCAACCTCTGGACTGATTTCTTGGGGGGCTTCTTCTATAGCAACGGCCCCTGGTGCCGTCGGAGAGTTATCCTCCTCTTTCTCATTCTGCTTGTAGGCTACAGATGCCGACTGCTGAGGTCTCTTGCCTTTATCTGGCCCAGCCTGTATCGACTGCCCATTTTCTAGACTAGACAGAAATTCCAGAAATGTTGGAGTTTGACCTCCTTTCTTCTTTTCTTGGTACAAGCTGGCAGGGGGAGGAACCTGGACACCTCGTACCTCCGGTTCGGGAATCTGGTAGGGCTGTTCCCCTCTGAACATAATGTTATGATTAGCTGGTGGTGGGCGCCCCCACCTTCTTCCGGAGCGTGTTGCATGTGCTGAGGTTGAGGCCTCGGCATGGTTGGCTTCTAGCGGGGCATCTGATGTTTCATCCTCATCATTCTCCCCGGGCGAGGTAAAGAGTGCCGACAGGGTGTTACATTGTACTGTCACGACCCTCTTTCCCTTCTTGGACTTGGGCCGTCTCTTCTTTTTCTGGGAATTTGGCTTTATCGGCCCCTGCCCCCAGAAGGGTTCAGTCTCAGCCTTTTCTTGTTCTGCCTCTGACTGCTCTTTAATTTTCAATTCTTCGAGCTGTTCCCAGAGTATACAGTCTTTCACCAGCAGGTGCCCGGGCTTTTTCTGTTCATATTCATCGAGCCCATTAATATACTGCTGTAAACGTCTGGCTGCAGGACTTACTTCCTTATGTGCAGGTAGGGGGACTTGTCTTCTCCGGTTATGAGTGGGGATCCGAATGACTGGCCCTGTCTCAGCTGTGCGCCATACTGGCTTTACTGGAGGTGGTTCGGGCCTTGGTGTGACACCGCGGATAACTGCTCCATTGGTATTGGCTGTGGGAGTCTTCTTTCTGTTCTTTATGGGTTTCATTTGCCATCCTTCCTGATCCTTCAGTGGGGTGAGGAAGCAAGCTTCATAAGTATGCCTAGTACATTCTTCAACGGCCTCCTTAGGCAGCTGCTGGTAGATTGAAATCATATTGGCGGCCATTTTTAATGCCGGAGGCTCATGTGGACGAGGTGGCTCTACTTGGTAATCTCCCAGCTGTAGCTCGCCCTTTTTGACCATGCCTTCCATAATATCTTTGAAGACGTAGCAATCTTCAATTGCGTGCCCCAGCGCACGGTGATATGGACAGAACAGTGGATCACCTTTCTTTGCCGCGTCCTCGGGTCTCTTTGGCTCAGGCAATGTTACCTTGTTGAACTTGTATGCCCAGTTGAATAGTGCGGCTGTCTTATCTTTCGGGAAAGAGTACGGCTTTCTCATTTTGTTTCTCAGAGAGACTTTATCTTTTCTTTCTGCTGTGTCTGCTGGTGGGGGAGCTTCATCTGCCCCCTTCTTCCCTTTCTGTTGCTCGAAGGTTCTGAAATCGACGGTGTTAGCCTCAGAGTGCGATGGTCGTCGATCATTAGATTTCCCTTTCGGCACAGTTGGAGCATTGGCCGTCGGACGCTTAGACAGGAACGTCTCGACCTCCGCCACTATATTGTTCAGCCGGTCAAATGTTCTGACATCTGCACCAATCATCTTTTCCAGTACCTCTCTCCTGAGGCTCTGCTTACATATTTGCACTGCATCTTCTTGATGAGGAGGTCTTCTGCATCTCATAGCTAAGTTCCTCCACCTTTTGATGTAGTCCAGTGCTGTTTCATCTTGCTTTTGCCTGGTTGCATATAGTTCTGCTATTGTAATTTCTCTTTCCGTGACGTGAAATCTGTCGCGGAACTTTCTTTGCATATCAGGCCAATCGGCCACTGACCCAGCCGGCAGGCTTGAATACCATTCAAAGGCTATCCCGGTGAGGGATGAGCCGAAGAACTTAAGCAGATAAGCTTCATCAGCTGCCAAGTCACCCATGATTGTGGTGTAGTAAGCTATGTGCTCCCTGGGAGAGCCCTGGCCATTAAATTTTTCAAACTTCGGCGGCTTACTGACGCCTGGAGGTAGTCTCTTGGCAGCATACTGGGGAGGATATGGTACCTTGTACACATCGTAGGTACTAGCATCATCACCAGTCTTTTCAGACAGCTTCATCTCCACAATCTTTTCAATCATCAGCTTTTGGGCTATGGCTGGATCTATGTTTTCCGGGAAGAAGTGAGCTTGTTGCTGACCGTAAGGAGTTGTCATCACAGTTGCGCGCAAGGCTGGCGCGGCAGGCTGCGTCTGAGATGCAGAGGGCTGAGCTACCGTCTGCTGCAGAACGGGTTGGCTCGGTGCTTTGCCCTTATCAGCCGGAAGAGGATTAGCTGGAATAGCCATTTCTGTTGAGCTGGCAGTCTGCCCCACAGGCTCGGCTTGCTTGGAGACCGGTGTAGCTTCATGCCTCTCATTTAGCTGTCTTCTGAGAGCATTGATCTCTTGTTGATATCTTCTAAACATCATCTGGATCATGGGATCCAGGGTTGACGGGATCTGTAGATCTTCTGAAGTCCCTTCAGCATCATCAACGAAGGGATTGTCTTCCTCTTCCGTTGTCACCACATTAACTGTCATAGTGGTGATCTTGCAGGCTTCATCATTAGTCTTCATCTTATCTTTGGCCGCCTGACTTCTCCTTGTGACGGGACCTGGTCTGGTTGCCAGTCTGAGCAGTTCATCTGGCTGTGTCGGTAACATATCCTGCCCTTTGACAAGCCCGGCCATATTGCAGGCAAAGATCTGCATCTTTTCCCTCTGCCTGTAGACTTTCCTTCTCATCTGATCGGGGTATTTGAGCCGGTCAAAGACTGATATTCTTTCTCTAGCTTCTTCCATGTGCAGGTCTTCTTTCCCATACCCGGCTCTGTGGCCTTCTTCATAATCATTGGAATCGGAGGAGGAGACTCCGAGCATCACTTCTTGAAGGGTTTCTTCTTCTTCTTCATCCATGGTGCCCAAGGCACGGGATAATCTTTGCTGCCCGAGGGCGGAGTTCCCCAGGTAGTGAAAGTAGTCTTGAGCCACTTGTTTCATCTCCTCTTGATCGTGCCTTCGTGGCTCTGGTTGGAGCATCAATCTTTCCCGGCTCTTCTGCTGATAAGCCAGTCTCTCCACCTGAGCAGTCAAGTGCTCGGCTCTGCAGTATTTGAATATATCGGCCTGTCTGGCACAGGCTCTTGGTCTTCTTAGAGTGGCAGCAGCGACTGGTTCGCTTATTCTCATTTCCTTTTCCTCCCTGAACCTTCTACTCCCATCTTGGCAGCAGTTGGCAGCATAATTCTTTCTTTCCCATCTTTTGCCCCCAGCCATGGGGTGGGTGACCGTGAGGTCTTCCTTCTGCTGATATCTTCTGCCCCTCATCCTGGGGCGAATAGTAGTCAGATTTCTTCCTTCGTTCTCTTCCTCATCTCTCCTACCCCGAGCCCTGGGGTGAACAGCAACAGCATTTCTTATGTCTTTTCCTTCTTCTCTTCTGCTTCCTGCCCTGAAGCGGGCAACAGTGGTATCAACAATGTTTTCTTCCTCTCGAGCTGGGACCCAGCTCTGGATTTTCTTCGGCCGCCAGATCTGCCTGAACTTGGGCGGCTTCGGCGCCAGTGGCCTTCTATCCTCCTCTTTCATGTCGACCCTCCTGGCAGCTAGTACCCGGAACCTGTTGGTAGTAGGCACCATCGGGACGATCGTGTCTGGCTTGACCGCCCTTGGGCGACCACTAAGGTTTACCCGGACATCTCCAATCAGCATTGTCTTTCCTGAGTTGGATATCCGACGACCCGCAGCAGTGGGTCGGGCTCTCCTGTCGGATCTCCTCCTTCTTCCAGCAGCAGAGGGTGCGCCCCTTTTCGCCTCGTGATGGACGAAGCAGGCCACGACCTCAGGAGTATCTTGCATCACCTGGCTCATTTTGGGGCTGGTAGCTTGCGTCAATGTCTCGACAACAGTCCTTTGCTCCTGGTTGTCAATCTCGAGCAAGTCAGTGAAGATGAGGCCCAGGCAGTTGGGCATCCCGACAGCAGGCGGCATCGATCCGAACGAAAGAGGTACCGCCAGGTAGCCTTCTCGAACATGCACATCGACCGCTTGTTGATCAAAGCATACAGACATGATTCCAGCCGTCATCGTGGCTTCCTGAAAATAGAGAAAGCACGGAATCAGAAATTTGAGGGGGGGCCCGCTGGGCCTCCTATTTTGGCGTAGAGATGAAGGGAGACTATGTCCCACCGGGCGTGCCAGACTTGTGGACGCGGGATTTTTCTTCCGTTATCTTATTTAATTTTATTTGTTTATTTATTGATTTATTGGCGTGCCAGTCACCATGGTGACAATTTTATTATGCGCTCGATCTGACTTGGTCAGTCGATTGTGAAGTCCGAGTCGGGACCGAAGTCCGTCATACCATAAAGGCTATGACGTTAATTACGCCCTTCCTAAGAAGGACAACCCTTGATTAAACGCCGAAATAGGAGGCCTCATAAGGCAAACAGATATTCATGTGCACAATTTTAAACTTCATACCAGGGCCAGGAAGGCGGGTAAGATAATAACATCAACCACAGAAACAGACGATATCGTTGAATCAGCGGTTCAAAAACTGGGTGTAGGGGAAAGGGGAGAAGGCGGATTTCAATCACAGGCAGACTGAGCTGTAACCATGATGGGGTTTTAAAGCATCGATCAACATTTCGACATCATTTCCCCTTGATCCGGCTCATGCCCAGGGGAGAATAGGCTATCACCCACGGAGTGCCGGGATGAAAGCCGAGAGATAGAGAGGCCGAACCTCTCGCATTACACATGTATGCCCTGGGGCAATGTTTGACTCTTCCCTTATAAGAGCTGGTGGCACTCATGTATTGGCAGAGCTCACCGGAGCTAAAAAAGGGGGGTGGGTTGTCGTAATCCCGACACGAACTGATGGAACATAAGGGAGTCTGACTCCCTTTAATTTTATCCCCGGGACATATCTGGTGATCCACGGATATCCCTATGTGGGTTTGCTCTGGGTGTTGGGGTTCATTGGGTGGCAGATTAGGCTCTCGGCGCACTCTGAATGGACACGGACTCTCGGCATGACCCAAAATGGGAAGGCCAGGGCTCCCGGCGCCAATGGCAAGAAGGCCGGGGGTTCTCGGCGCCAAGGTGAGAGGGTCGGGGTTCCCAGCGCGATGAAGAGGAGGCCAGGGGGTTCCTGGCGCCAATGGCAAGAAGGTCGGGGGTTCCCGGCGCCAAGGTGAGAGGGTCGGGGTTCCCGGCGCGATGAAGAGGAGGCCAGGGGGTTCTCGGCGCAGGCTTCCCGACGCGAGGAGGAAGTGTTAAAGGGGGGTTTCGACGCGACCAATCATGAGAAAAGGAGGCTCCCGGCATAGGTTTCTCGGCACGGAGAAGAAATGGTGGAGGACCTTTTCGGCTTGGGCATAGTGGGGGTTCTCGGCGAAAGAAGGCTCACGCCGAGGGCTATTCACCTGTTCTACTGTTCTTGGAGCCGAGATAGATGAGGGCGCCGAGATGTGTTTCAGGGTTCTACGGCACTCTGCTTTTGGGGTTTCTTTCTGGGATTCAGGCAACGGCTGGGAATTTAGGATGCAAATAAGGGGGGAAGCCAAGGGCTTTGCTGGGGCAGTGCCAGGGGATCACTGGAAGGCGAAGTTTATGGAGGGCTTGAGATCATCACCCATTTAAAACCCTCTGAAGATATGTTTTTCTGTCGCCGGCCGTCCAGGGAAACCAAGGGATAACTGTCCCTGATTCCTGGGGCGACCTTGATGGCTTAAGAAAAAGGAAAAAAATGAAATGAAAGATGGGGAGACTACCCAGCGTAGGCATCACTGAAGGGGTGAGAGGATAGAGTCCAATAACCATGGGTGTGAAGATTGGGACTCTTCCTTCGACATTCCTCCAGGAAGAACAATCGGAGCATAGAAACCTGAAGCATCAGAACGATCATTCAAGACATTGAGCAGCACTCATTCGAGAGAAACCAGAGAAGGGAAGGCTTCATCAGTTCACGTTCAGTCGAACCAGAAACATGGATACATATAAGGAAGAAGAAAGAAAACGGGGAAACGCCCAAACAGGCCATCAAAGCATTTCGTTCCATTGCATCATCCCAAACTTACACCAATCACAAGGGGGAAATGAGGGAAAGGGAAATAGAACGAAGGCCGGGATATCCCGGTTACATTCGATAAATCGAGGTAAGACTCGTAAGATTACATGGAGAAGAAAAGAAAACATGGGGGGAGGGCGGAGCATTGACTCCTCTCCCTCCCCAGCTGCCCACCTGGAGCTTCTTCTCCTTCTTCCTCTTCTTCTTTTTTTTCTCTCTTGCTCTGTTGGTCTCTTCTCTCTTTTCTCTATCGTTCCCTCTTTTTTCTATCGTCCGCCCCCTTTCTTCCTCGAGGGGAAGGGGGTTTTATAACTGTATTTTGTATCTTCTCGGCAGGCCTGTCACGGCGCGCCTCAACTGAGGGACTTCCCGGCGCGCAGGACTTCAGCTTCTCGGCGCAGCTCTTGGGCTTCGACAAGAGGATCCCGGCGCCACTTTATAGGCCCACTTAGGTCTTTTAGACTAGGCCTCTTATTGGTCCTTCAAGTACATCAGCACCCAAAAGGGCCCTCCATTGGTGACATAGTTTCTATTGAGATCATTCATAGGTTTTTCATCAGTCGGTAGACCGGGGTTTCATCGGCGTTGCCATCTGAATGATGACAAAACCGGACATCATTTCATTGGTATCGTCACCGGAACGGTGACAAGACCGGACATCAGCTTTAGCCTGGAAAGACTTCAGCCAGGTGACTGCTATTTCATCAGTGCCGTCGTCTGACTGACAATGGCATCGGACATCAGCTTGGCCGGGAAAAGGCTTCAGCCGGGTAGATGGTTGACGAACTTCGTCATTGATCTTTCACTATTGGTCTGATCTTCCTTTCAATTCTGTCTCTGCCCTTGCTCATTTTCAAGGTGTCAACACCTGCCCTTGGCTTTGCCGAGCCTAGTCTTAATGCCTTTCAAGATAGTCTTATTGGCATTTTCGACCAACCCGTTAGCCTGAGGGTGGGCGACCGAAGTGAAGTGATTGCGAATATTAAGGTCGGCACATCTGTCTCGAAAATAACGAGAATCAAATTGTCGGCCATTATCGTTCACTATCACCCGGAAGATGCCGTAGCGACAGATGATCGATTTCCAGACGAAATTCCAGACGACTGTCTCGGTGATCCTAGCGGTGGCTTCGACCTCGATCCACTTAGTGAAATAGTCGATGGCGACGACGACGAACTTCTTCTGGGCCTGAGCCGTAGGGAACGGCCCAAGGATGTCAATTCCCCAGCGAGCAAAAGGATATGGCTCGGCTAAGGTGATGAGCTTCGTTGCTGGCTGATGGACCAAGTGGTCAAATCACTGGCATCGGTCACAGTGTTGTGTGTAAGTCGAGCAGTCGCGCTGCAGAGTCGGCCACCAATAACCTTACCGTAGCAAGATCCTGGCGAGCGACCTTCCTCCTAAATGCGCTCCGTACAAACCTTCGTGAACCTCTTGAATCGCTCGATTGGCTTCATCAGTGCTAAGGCACTTCAGGAGCCGTAGGGAACGGCCCAAGGATGTCAATTCCCCAGCGAGCAAAAGGATATGGCTCGGCTAAGGTGATGAGCTTCGTTGCTGGCTGATGGACCAAGTGGTCAAATCACTGGCATCGGTCACAGTGTTGTGTGTAAGTCGAGCAGTCGCGCTGCAGAGTGGGCCACCAATAACCTTACCGTAGCAAGATCCTGGCGAGCGACCTTCCTCCTAAATGCGCTCCGCACAGACCTTCGTGAACCTCTTGAATCGCTCGATTGGCTTCATCAGTGCTAAGGCACTTCAGGAGGGGACCGAAGAAGGATCTCCGGTAAAGAGTGCCGTCCAGGGTGACGAATCTCCGAGCTTGGTATTTCAATCTTCGGGCTTCCCGAGGGTCGGGAGGCTCCTGAGAGTCTTGGAGCCACGACAGATAGGGGGTACGCCAGTCGCTTGGGGAGGCCGAGTCAACAGCTAGGAGCTCCGAATCGATGCTCGGTCGCTCTAGCTCTTCGAGAAGGACCGATCGAGTACCCTCGGGGTCAAGAGAGGAGGACAGCCGAGAGAGGGCGTCCGCTCGGGAGTTTTCCTCTCGAGCTATTCGGACTACCTCAAAACTCTTGAACTGTTGTGCCACGGTTTTGACCAGCCGGAGGTATTTGACCATCGGTGCTTCTTGAGCTTTGTAATCGCCGTTGACCTGGATAGCGACCAGCTGGGAGTCGGTGTGAATTCTGACACGCTCAGCCCCTAGCCGCCGGGCCATACGAGCTCCCGAGATGAGGGTCTCATACTCAGAAGCGTTGTTAGATGCCTGGAAGTTGAACTTCAGGGCGTACTGTAGCTCTACTCCTTCGGGGAACTTCAGAAGGATTCCGGCGCCGCTTACGGCTGAGTTGGAGGATCCGTCGACGAATAGTTCCCAGGTCGGCCCGGGCGCGGACGGAGATCTTTCTTCAGTCGGGATGATGCTCTCGGCTATGAAGTCAGCGAGCGCCTGGCCTTTGATAGCCGAGCGAGGCCGGTACGATATATCGTAGGCCCCAATCATGATGGCCCACTTGACGAGACGTCCCGAGGCTTCGGGGTGAGCGAGGATCCTCTTCAATGGTTCGCCGGTCAGCACGGTGATGGAGTGCCCTTGGAAATAGGGTCGGAGGTGCTTGGCCGAGGTAACCAATGCTAACATGAGTCTCTCGGTTGCGGGGTACCTTCTTTCAGCCTCGTTGAGCACCTTGCTGGTATAGTAGACCGGTCTCTCGACTCCCAAGTCATTTCTGACCAGGACCGAGCTAACTATAGACGGGGTTGCCGAGAAATAGAGATGCAGGGCTTCACCTGGGACAGGCTTGGAAAGCACCGGAGACAAAGTCAGGAACTCCTTAAGCTCGGCGAACGCTTTCTGGCATTCCTCGTCCCATGCGAGCGTGGCAGATGCCAATTTGGGCCCCCTCAATAACTTGAAGAATGGTAGGCATCGTTCGGCCGCACGGGACATGAATCTGCTGAGTGCGGCAATGCGTCCAGTCAGGCGTTGAACGTCTTTGACGTAGGTGGGTGGGCGCATGTCCAGGATGGCCTGGACCTTGTCGGGGTTGGCCTCGATCCCACGCTGGGTGACTAAGAAGCCCAAGAATTTCCCGGACCTTACTCCGAAGGCGCACTTGGTGGGATTGAGCTTCATAATGTATTTCAGGAGGGTGTCGAAGGTCTCAGCTAGGTCAGCGAAGTGGTTCTTGGCCTTGGGGGTCTTGACGAGCATGTCGTCAATATAGGCCTCGACGTTCCGGCCGAGCTGTCCCTCGAACATATGGTTGACCAACCTCTGATACGTTGCTCTAGCGTTCTTCAACCTGAAAGGCATCCGGGTGTAGCAGTATACGGCGAAGTCGGTGATAAAGGCGGTCTTCTCGATGTCCTCCGGATTCATTCTGATCTGATGGTAACCTGAGTAGGCATCCAGGAAACTGAGTATCTCGTTGCCCGAGGTTGAGTCGACCAGTTGGTCGATGCTCGGCAGCGGATAGCAGTCTTTGGGGGTGGCCTTGTTTAAGTCGGTGAAGTCCGCACACATCCGCCATTTTCCTGAAGCTTTCGGCACCAGGACGACGTTGGCCAGCCATGTTGGGTACATGACCGGTTTAAAAAGACCAGTCTTCTGCCCCTTGGTGACTTGCTCCTTGATGATCGCCTGCTTCTCTGGCGCGTGCTTCCTTCTTCGTTGTTGTACGGGTTTGATGGTTGGGTCGAGGTTGAGCTTATGCATCACCGTCTCCTCTGGTATCACAGGGAGTTGATCATCAGACCATGCAAAGACTCGGATGTACGTGGAAAGAAACTCTTTGTATTGCTGTTGGACTTCAGATGTTAGGTCGGCTCCAATCTTTACTCCCAGGGTCGGGTCGTCGTTTAGGAAAACCGCTAGCAATTTGCCTCCAGGCTCGGCGGTTGCGGATTTTTCCTCGACTTCCCGGGGGCCCTTGTTCTTCCCGTCCGGCCTTGTGGCTTCAACCGAGATATTGTAGCACCTTCTGGCCGTGGCCTGGTTGCCTCGGACTTCCCCCAACCCATTTTTGGTGGGGAACTTCATCTTTTGGTGATAGATAGAAGGCACTGCTTTCGTTCGGCTGAGGATTCCTCGGCCGAAGATTGCATTGTATGCTATCATACCCTTGATCACTATGAAGTCCGCCATAACCGTAACGGTCTTGGGCGGGGTACCAAGAGTAACCGGTAGGCTTAGGGCTCCCTCGGGATAAGTGGCATGGCCATTGAACCCGCACAGGGGGGTTCGGATCGGGCGGAGTTTAGACGGATCCTCCCCCATCTTAAGGAAACATTCATAGGATAATACATCGGGGGCACTCCCATTATCAACTAGAATCATGTCTACGTTACAATGGTTTATTGTGGCCGATATGACTAGGGCGTCGTCATGCGGGGTGGTCAGCCCTTCCAGATCCAGATAAGACTATGACTTGGGGCTCACTTGGCGGGGCCTTGAGAGGCTCGATGGCTTGGCTCGCCCGCTCAGCATGACGCTTCCTTCCTCGGCCACTGTCTCCTCCTGATGCAGCTCCTCCAGTGATGACGCTGATATGGACCCCGCGAGGGGCGTTGTCAATTTCCTCTGGGGAGCCTCGGTCTTCCTTGTGCCCCGCCACGAACCGGGAGAGGTGTCCCTGACGGATGAGGCACTCGATCTCGTCCTGGAGCTGATTGCAGTCACCGGTGTGATGCACGTGGTCGCTGTGGAACAGGTAATGCTTGCTGCGACTGCGATTCTTCGACCTCATTGGCTCGGGTTGGCGGAGGAGGCCCGAGCCTTTGATGTCCTTATATATCTCGTAAACCGGAGTGGTTAAGGGAGTGTACCGCTCGTACTTCCGTGACGGTTCCTTGCGTTCCCCGTCTTGGTTCCGCCTTTTCTCTGGACCCGAGTTTGGCTCGGGTGCCCACTTCTTGTCCCCCTCCCGACCAGAGCCGGTTGCATCTCGGCACGCGCTGAGCGCTTCTTCGCACTCAGCGTGGTGCAAAGCCAGAGTCACTAGCGCAGCAAGGGTCGAGGGAGGGTGGAGGACAAGTTCGCAGCGGAGGTTCTCGTCGCGGGTGCCCCCGGTCAGCGCGGTTATAGCCGAGGCGACATCCAGGCGGGGGATCCTCAGGGATTCCGATTTGAATCGGGTGATGTAAGCCCGAAGTTTCTCCCCTTGCGCCTGTTTGAGGGCTAAAAGCCCCGCTACCGACCTTGGGGGACCGCTGCCGGCGAAACTCTCTTTGAATATTCGCCTGAATTGCTTGAAGTCCCGGATGGATCTGGGGGCGAGGGCCCGGAACCAGGCTTGGGCGCCTTGGACCAGGGTGGTCACGAAGGCTCAGCATTTGATGGCGTCGGATGCTCCATGAAGGGTCATCAGAGCGTCGAAGCTGTCAAAGTGATCTGCCAGGTCGCCCTGGCCATCATAAAACTTGAAGGTCGGAATGGAGGTTCTGGGAGATACCTATGCCTTCAAGATATAGTCGGAGAATGGGGATTTCTCCTCATCCTCCGCGGAGGAGTCTTTCTACAGGGCGCGTAGGGCGCGCTCCTGTTCTGCGAAGCGCCTCTCAAATTCTCGCAGTCTGAGGGATAGCTCCGACTGCCGCTGTACCGTGGGACTGGGGGGGCTATCTTGGCGTTCCCCAGGGACTTCGGTCTCTGGGTTCAGACGGCGTGCCCCAGGTTCCCCCCTTTTCGGAGTGGAGGAGGCCTCTTGCTCCGGAGGAGGGGCTTGTGAAGGTCCTCCTGACCTGTTACGGATGATCTGCCAGCCTCGGAGGGTGAAGCGGCCTCCGGCAGTGTGCTGGGACACGTTCTCGCGGGGGGGGGGGGGGGGGGGGGGGGGGGGCTCTTCGGAGGGGCGCGTGACCTTCCATCCCTGGCCGCCTGAGTCCTCATGAGTTCCACGAGGACATCCAGTTTCGCATTGAGGGCCTGGAAAGCGTCAGCGCCGCCGTTAAGTGGTAACCCCACCGCCGTGGGGGGAGGGGTGGTCCGTCGGCGGGGGCTCTGGCATTGGAGGGGGGATTTTGTGAGGCTTGAGAGGGGCCTTCTCCCGTCGCCACCATGGCCTTTCCCCTGTCACCGACGGACCTCCTCCCTGAACTCCTTCGCACCATACTGGCTCTTTAGTCGTTCCCACAGACAATGCCAGATGAAGAGGCGTGATCTCGCACGGTTCCTGAGCTGGGAGGATGATCACCGAATAGTGAATTGTAAAGAAAGGGAAACGAATCAGGGGGCCCAGGGATGATTTCCTGGGGAAAACCCTCCGATGCTTAAGTTAGTAGAGCAATGGTGGAAGATATGGAGGGAGGAAGAAAGAGGTGCACGAGATCCCCCTACACCAAGGTGGTGAAGTGGTTCCTGCTCAGGGAGTTTAGGCGTGTATTGCCCTTACCTTTCATTGGAGGGAGTCCCAGGTTTAAATGGTGCACTGGCCTCATGAGTCCCGTAAGCTGAGGGGTTTCAGGCGAGGGTTACGTCCTCAACGTGGGTTCTTTACGTCCTCATCGTGGGATCTTTATAGTCTTTAGGGATCATGGGTCCCTTATCCTCATAAACTCCTGCTCATAAAGAGTTCTCAAACGGCAGCATGAATAAGCATTCGTCGGTCGATCCGAGCATGAAAGGTGCCAACCCTGTCCGGGTGATAGGCATAGCTCGGATGAAGATAGGTCGGAGCGGTCGTTGTGCGCCTGTCTTTATCCCGGCGAGGGGATAGATCGGGCGTGGGTCTTCCTCTGACCTAACCGACGCTCGGGCCTTCTGAGCCTAAGGGCCGCCGAGGAAGGTTATGATCCCGAGTGATCTTATTGGGCTTTTTAGTCTAAGTGGGCCCTACAGGACTGTCACTTGGATGAGCTGGGCCTCGTTTGATCCTGAAGGGCCTAGTTTGACTGCTCTTTAGATAGGCTACAGAAATCTCCCTCTCCAATCCATCTTGCTCTTTTCTCGCTCTCTTTCTATCTGTTTAGCACAACATACTGGTCAAACAATAACTCTTCTATAAGGATATTTTAGGCCAAAAATTCAATTGTATGGATCTAAAATGAAATATTCTTTGAATCTTCAATGGAGAGGGCCGGGCATGGGTATTTTTGGCACTATATTCACATAAGAAGGATATTAAAACTAATATGAAAATAAGAATGATAATTCTACAAATAAACATATAGGCATGATATTTTTGCCAAAAAACTATATCAGTAATATATAATATAGCAACCCAACACCCCCCTAAAGTAGGATATGCCAGATTATGAGAGTACATTTAAAATTTCCCCTTAGAAAACTTCCATTTATTACAGATATTTCTTCAATGATTATGGCAAGCTGAAATAAGTGGTGGAGGGGCGGAAGGACTAGTTGATTCATGTGTCCCCTACAATGTCAAAAAAAATAGAGCTGTACGCCTGTACATATTCTACTCTAACATCAAAATTTGGAAAAGAAAAGAGTTGGTTTCGTATATACGCTCTCTACATGTAAAATATGAAAATTACTATTATTAATTGTCAAACATCAAATATACTACAATACCAAAATTACCGATAAATTGATTTTACAATGTTACTAAATAATGAAAATGCCTCAACTTTCATATCAATCCCAAATTCCCCCCACAGAGATCTTGGAGGCATTTTTGTCATTTCGTTGACACTTATGAGATTTTGTAATCAATAACAATGCTATACATATGTTATTTGACAACTAAAGATGATAATTTTCATATTTTTCATATAAGGAGGGTATATATAAAAGTAACGTAACCAAACCAAACCAAATCTCTTATATATATATATATATATATATATATATATACACAGAAGCTAGTACGATATATGATAATTCGGAGAATGGAAATCTTGCCCCAGCACACGGTTTGCCGTCCCGCCCCGACCCGCACCGACCCGCACGACCCGACCCGACCCAGGCGGGCACCGGGTCGCGCGGGCTGGGGGTCGTGGACGGGTCGCACTGGACCGCAAGGTCCCGTGCGTCCCGCCACGTCCCGCTCCGGTGCGAGGCGGGACCCGGCTCGGTACGGCGGGTCGGGGGCGGTTCGCCCATTTAACGGGCCGAAGGGGGAGGAAGAGCTCCACCCCTCCCACCGACGAACGGCGGTGCAGCGGCGGCGGACGGCGAGCAGGATCTTCGGATGGCGATCTGAGCGGCCGACGGCGGCGTTGGGCGGCGATCGGAGGTAGGTAAGTTAAATTTTTTTAAAATGGTCGGGGGTGGGGCGTCTGCCGCCGGGGGGGGGGCTGCTAGGCGTCATGGCCGCCGTGGGGGGACGGGGGGGACGGGGGCCGCCGTGGGGGGACGGGGGGGTTGTTGTGCGTCCGTGGGGGGACGGGGGCCGCCGTGGGGGGACGGGGGGGGTTGCTGTGCGTCCGTGGGGGGACGGGGGCCGGCGTCTGCCGCCGTGGGGGGACGGGGGCCGCCGTGGGGGGACGGGGGGGGTTGCTGTGCGTCCGTGGGGGGACGGGGGCCGCCGTGGGGGGACGGGGGGTGTTGCTGTGCGTCCGTGGGGGGACGGGGGGGGGACAGGGGGGGACGGGGGCCGCCGTGGGGGGACGGGGGGGGGGGGGGGGGGTGTTGCTGTGCGTCCGTGGGGGGACGGGGGGGGGGGACAGGGGGGGGACGGGGGCCGCCGTGGGGGGACGGGGGGGGGGGGTGGGGGTGCTGCCGTGCTGGGCGTCTGCCACCGGCAGGCGGTGGGGGGATGAGGGGGGGGGGGTGTGCGACCGTGGGGGTGGGGGGGGGGAGGAAAAAATTTTAATTTTTAAAAATGTAATATCTTTTTTTAATTTAAAAATATATGAATAAAATTTGTTAGATTGTCATTGTTTAATATTATTTTTGATGTCAGGTTGAATTTATGTTGTAAGAAAAATATAATTTTTATTTAATTCATCTTGTAGAATTTAATATATTGATATATTATTTAATTCTGGTTGTAGAAATAATATAAAGATCGTTTAATTCATGTTGTAGAAATATATTTATGTTTGATATATTATTTAATTAATGTTTAAATATTAGATTTAATTGAGATGTATTAAAATTTAAATTTAATTTTATAGAATTAATGATATTATTTTCATTATTAGTTGTAGACGTAAAATAATTTAATATAATATAAATAATTACTGATAAATAATTTAATATAATTTAATTTAATTAGACATGTTTATAATTATAAATATATAATTAGTGATAAATATGTTACAAATTAATTTAAACTAAATGTAGGTCTATTAAATAAAAAATTAGCATTATATGTATGTTTTAGAAATAATGATATTATTTTGAACTAAATTATATTGACATGTAGTAAATATTGAATTTAGTTTTGCATATTGTAGAAATAATGATATTATTTTCATTGTTAGTCTCTGTTTAAAATAATGTACTTAATATGATTTGTAATTTTTACATTTAGGAGATACAGTTAAGTACTTAATATGGCTCCTAAGGAACGAACAAATGATATTGGGTGGTCACACGGAGTTTTGTTGGATGGCAACCGTAGGTGCTGGCGTTGTAACTATTGTAAAATAGAACACCGGGGAGGAGGGGTGTCTCGGTTGAAGAAGCATTTGGCCGGAGGAGCCGGGGCAGGATACTCTGAGGTTGCTGGGTGTACCCATGTGCCTAGAGATGTGAAACTTGCAATGGCTAGACACCTGCGTGAGAAGAGAGCTGAGATGAAAGAAAAGGAAAAAAAGAAGAAAATGGATCAAGCGGCAGTGAGCGGGCGCCCAAGTGGCAGCAACGAGGAGGAATGTGCATGGACACCCAGTGACGAAGACGAACAAGCATGTACTGAGCAGGCTAATGTGTATGTCACTGTGAACGATCCATACGAAGCAGAGCTTCGTGAGGCAGTACGTCAGAGCAGGGAAGAGTCAAGACATCCCGAGGAGACTATAGTCCGTAGTCGCGAGGCCGCGAGGACCGGAGCATCAGGGAGTGGTGGTTCATCTACGACTCGACAATCACGAGGCATAAGGAGTTTATTGACTGGTGACTCGGGGACACAAAGGAAAAGGACACAATCGATCAACATCGAAGATGTGGAGCCCGGTGCACTATCCCGAGAGCATGGTAAGCAAACGAGGATGGACGATGCGTATGGCCAGAAGGGACCTAAATGGAAACTTGGTCAAGCTGTTGCAAAATGGTGGCACCACGCGGGTCTGCCTTTCAATGCAGCCAATAGCCCTTACTACAAGCCAATGTTTCAGGAAGCACAGATCCTTGGGCTACACGTGCAGCCACCTACAGCGAGAGAATTGGCTGGCGTATACCTTGATGAACAAGTTGCTGAGATCAAGAGTTACATTGACTCATTCAAGCAGAAATGGACAAAGTACGGAGTCACACTGATGTGTGATGGATGGTCAGGTACCACAAAATCTAGCCTGATTAACTTCCTTGTTTATTGTGACAGACAGGTATTCTTTCACAAATCAGTGGATGCGCTATGAGTATGAGTATGAATACTACGTACGCATGTACTGGGAGAACTATTCAGGTTCAATGCGCTATGAAGACTATCTGTCCTATCTGCGGACCACATTTAATGTCAGATTGTTTGGAGATGGGCACTGGCCCAGTTTGGGTCCATAGGCTTTATTAGTATGTATCATTTGGTTACATTTAGAACTAACTAATAATTAATTGTACATTTCTTCATATATAGAGTTTTGTACTTGTCATCGAAATCACTAATGTAAACTTTTACATCATTTGCAGGTCATCATGGACGGACGGCGTCACCCTGCGTGGGAGCATGGATATTCTGTTGAGGGTGATGGACATGTGCACTGTAGATACTGCGAACATCGCGTCACCGGCATACACAGGTTTGCGGAGCACCTTGCGGGAGTGGGACGCGATGTTCGTGCATGCGACCGAGTTCCGGGAGATGTTCGACATTCCTTTCGGACACAGTTACATGATAGATACGGTTCTCGTAGCACACCGAGGACATCTTCTTCTACGTCCCGGGTACCTCCACCACGAGCACATGGCGGAGCAGGATCTTCCTCCACGTCCAGAGTTCGAGCAGCACCAGCACCAGCACCAGTCGCACATGATAGAATTGAAGCTATAGATGTAGTGAGGACTTTTTTTACAGATTTTCATGTACCCTCCACCGCAGCACACGACCCATCATTTGTGCAGATGGTTACATATTTTTAGTCTCACCCATATGTACCTCCACCCACTAGGATAGAGTTAGATTATACGGGTGATCAGTCTCATGTATCTGATGATGAGTTTTGGGATTCGGGCTTCACTGATGATGAGGATTAGTGAGTTTTGGGTTTCGGATTACACACATGAGGAGGATGAGTGAGTTTTGGGATTCGAACTTCACAGATGGACACGGATTAGTGAGTTTTTGTATTTTATACTTCATGAATGAATGTCATTATTATGTCACTGTTTACTTTTACATATTTAGTAATTAAAATAAATTTTTATGTATTATATATAATATGATGTTTAATTAAGCAGTGTAATATGTAATTTTTATATAATTTAATATGTATAATGTAGTATGGATCTATTATCATAAATAAATTATACATTCTAATATTTTTAAATATATATATACCATTTAATCTTTCAAAATAAATTTCTTAAAAATTTTAAAAAAAATTCCAAAAAAATCGCGTGGAGAGCCAAAAGGCGGACCGGGTCGCTTTGCGACCCGCCCGACCCGACCCGTCCCGCACCGAGACCGGGTCGGCCGGGTCGGGCGGGTCGACAAACCCTGCCCCAGGATCAAATATTCGTTTCTTGTTTTTACACCCGGAGAAAGTGACAACGTATAAATTAAAGTTCTGAACATTCATTATATATAATATAATATACTAATGTCATTAAACGGATTCCCAACGCAGGCCTGCAAGGTGACAAGCTACCCCGGATTTGTCCATCCCCGTCCAAGCGACTAAAGGCTGGTCTGACATTCCTTCGCGCAAAGAGAAGATCGCATTAGGTTGAAAAAAATATTATTATTATTCAAATTATTATAAAAAGGATATTATTATTATCATTCCACATGAACATGAACAATATCAATATTCCCCTTTTAAGTTAATAACTTATAAAACTCTGGTCACATCCGAGAAGTTAATAACTGATGACGATACACGGTCTTCGAATCTCATCTTCTGTAAACCGGCCTTTTGCCGGCTTAACATGCCGGAGTTGTCAACTAAATCATCACACCCTACATTAGTGATCCATTTCTTATGGCCACCAAACCAAAACCTCATACATCCAAAATTTGTTTCCAGGTTACTACAAAATCGACCGCCCACCATCAAAATCACACATGGATTAGAGCAGATCAACATGCGCATGCAGCTGTAACAGAGGTTGCAGAATCGAAAAGCTCTTTGGGGTTCAAAAACTTCGGAGACATGCATGTCGACTGTAAAAATGTGATGTCCATTGCAAATGGAGACCCCCCCGTCCGGAAAATAAAGCTAACATTATAATCTTTTTTTTCTCTCTTTCATGTGCCTAAACTAGGACTTCGGTTTTTGTAATCCATCTGATATTCTTCGATTTTAAAGAACAAATACCATGAAAAGATTAACATGACTCAAGAATTTTTCAGACAACATTTTCTTTTTTCCTGGGTCACATCCAGTAGAAATTGTTCAATCATTCTACCCGATGATTTCTACCAAACGACCATCCACACTTCCTTTAAAAGCACAAACATTATGAAAAAAATAACATTAAAGAAGGATGCCAAACATCTTACGACACTTCTCGCCACAATAACTAGGAATTGTCCGATCATTTGGATCAAAAGGTTTCTGTTCAGATGGCAAAAACCTACTAGAGGCATCTTTAACGAACCCGTCTGATTAAATGATCGGAGAACTGCTAATGGACATAGTAAAAGATGTGACAAAAAATCGTTCTTATTAAGCAGAACCATGTAACATCCCACCAGGCAATTGAGCTCCAAATCACAAAAGTAATCTTTAAGGCCAGCAGTTCAACAGACCAGAAACTTATATCAATACTGAAAAAAAGGATATGGTTATGTTCAAATGCATAGCTGCCATCAGAACAGCAAGCTCTAGGGACAAACAAGGAAGCACCCCTAGGCTTGCTCCTCCAATTGCAAAACGGAAACCATGTAACATCCCACCAGGCAATTGAGCCCCAAATCACAACAGTAATCTTTAAGACCAGCAGCTCAACTGACCAGAAACTTACATCAATACTGAAAAAAAGACTATGGTTATGTTCAAATGCATAGCTGCCATCAGAACATCAAGCTCTGGGGACAAACAAGGAAGCACCCCAGGCTTGCTCCTCCAATTGCAAAACGGAAAAGATGAGAAAAAAAGGGGGAAAAAAACGATGAACATACTCTTCGTTTTGTCTTTCTCGGTGATGACTGAAGACTGAAGACTGAAAGTTGTTCCCATGTAGCGCTCCATCTATGCAGGCGATCCCACCTTCAAAAGCAAGCATCCAAGAGGCAGCAACAGCAGAGGGCGGCCAAACTGCACGCCAAAAATTAGAATTTTTTGTTTTAGGAGTTCAATCAATATAGGGGAAACGCATGAAAACAGGCTTCCATGGAATCAGAATATGTGAATTCAAATTGGATCGTCATCTTGGTCATTAAAGTTTTCATTAATTAGAGTTAAATGAAACAGATTAAAAGTGCCGTTTGTTAGTAACAGAAAGTCAATTGAGCATCAATAAACGCTAACAAGTAAAAATTTTCAAGTGACTAGGATAATATCTACATCATTCACTACAAGAAACCATTTATATATGTCAATAATGTTAGCTTAGAACAAACCAAACATTTTTGTTGATTGAGATGATGATCTATTAATTAATAGTTCATTTTTAAAAGCAAATGACAAGTTGGAAATATAAAAGGCAGCTTTGCATATACACCCGTGTTAATCGCATAATTGAATAATCTCTCAGGATACGTTTGTTAACCATAGAGTCGTACAGCTATTGGGAGAAAACCTATTTGCACATATATAAATAGATATTAGAGAGAGACGAGACGACATGTATATGCATATGGGTAAACCCATGATAGAGACCAGAGAGACGAGACGACAATTAAATTGCAGGTGAAGGGAGTATTTGCAAAATACCAAAACAATCATTTTTAGTGGGGAGAAGAAACAAAAGAACGTGACCACGTCGCATTCGGGGCCACCACCACTTCCACCAAACCAGGGCGACCGGGACGGCGGGACCGGCGCTGACGATTATCCTGCGCCGATCCCCTATCGTGCGCATACCCAACACCCACCCTGGATCTCGCATCCCCGCGGCAATCCCCTCCAGATCCGGCACCGCCCGCGGCCGTGATCCGGCTCTAGATAGAGGGAGTCCGTCGGGTGGAGGAGAACAGAGAACGAAGGCATGGGCGCGGAGATGGAAGAGGCCCTCGGTGGAGAAGAGGGGGTGGGGGGGGGGAGGAGGAGGTCCAGTACTCTTACCATCCTTCAAGGAACGAGGGGCCGCTGCTCTGCTTCTGCGGGGGAGGCTGCCCGTACGCCGGCGGCGGCGCGTAGCCCTGGGGAGGGTAGCCCTGGGGAGGGTAGCCCTGGGGCGGGTACCCCTGGGGAGGGTAGCCCTGGGGCGGGTACCCCGGCGGCGGGTAGGCGTCCTTGGGGTAGCCCTCCGGGGGGTAACCTGATGCACAACAGGAAGGGAGAACACAGGAACGTAAAGAAATGCCACAACCATCAGATCTGTGCCAAGGAAGAAGGAAATCAGAGAGAACCACCGGGTAGGGAGCAGAGGGAGAGGGGTACCTTGTGGCGGGGGGACTCCGACGGGTGGCTGCTGCTGGTTGTAGTAGCTCATGGCTCCTCCTTCCGGCGATCACACGGAGAGAGAGAGAGAGAGACGGAGAGAGAGGTGAACAGCCAAGGTGGAGAAGGCGTGGAGGGGGGAAGACTTTTATAGAATGGGGTGTGCCGCGTAGGTGGCGCCTCCGAGGCGAAATGCACGGACACAAGAAAGAGTTCACATTTTGGACGTGGCGCTTTTCCATTGGATGGAAGCAATGCTCCTTGGCGCGTTGGTGTTTTGTCGTGTCCTCGGAGCGTCTTCCTCGCGTCGCGGCGCTAGGGAGCCGGCAGCGATGCGTAGCCATGTTTATCTGGCCGTGCGTTTTTGGAGTGGGTTTATCCTGCCGTGCCTTACCAACGGTGGTTGTCAGCTAATTTTCTTTTGCTTCCTCGTTTGCATCGCACTGAATGTTTGAAACTTTGAATATTTAAATGAGGTAACGTTTTGCTATGGTTTTGGTATTTGATTTGAATTCAAACTCCATTTGATCCATGTGAATCGCGGAGGAGCCATTAGTTGGAGAATTAAATAAGTTTTTAATATGAATTGATATTAAATCAAATATTATAGATATTTGTGACATTTTTTTTATCATGGCCTTTGATGAAATAATTGCTGATGTCACTTTGAGGCCGTAGATTATGATGCTTGCCCTCCATCTCGAAGCTCATTTCTAAAGTACTTTATATTTGGATGGATGGGGCCGTAGATTATGATGCTTGTGGCTCTCATTTCCAATACTTGGCACATTCTCTCCCTCATTTTTTGTGTCCATCGGATTTAACGCTGATCTCAAGTCATCGTGCCAAATATAATTAAAGAAAAAATATTTTGAGATTAGAAATGACAACCATAGCAATAGCGACATGAACAGTCCATTTTTTAAGGCATTTTTTTTTTACCCAGACATGAACGAGAGAGTATCAAATCCAGCTAACACCTTTGATGGCATTGTTTCCCCTCAAAAAAATAAAATAAAAAAAAGATAGAAAACTTGTCCTTCTACACTCACGAGAATTAAAAGACCTGAGTCAAGTAACAGCTTTTATGACACCTCCTTTTGTCTCAACTCATCATTTATCCCCAATCCACTTAAATGTGGATTAATTTATGTTAATTCAGATTAACTTATTTCACATCCACCTTCACATCGCAGGTGAGATAACTTAATTCGGCGTATAAATGAAATAAATCAAATAACTTAACTTAATACGGGCTAATTTTAATCCGTTGCCAAAGAGAGGCCCAGTGTTTCTCCTGAGTTAACTTCGCGTCTTTTTGCAACTCGTCCAAATTTCCGGTCATTAGTGATGGTCAAAATTGTATATTTTTTGAACTTTTTCATATAAGATATTATTAATTAAATAAAAATATAAGAATGATAAACTTAAAATTTTTATGATAATGTGTCCAAATAATCACCTGAATCAAGTGTCATATCAACCAACATCTTAGCTGACCAAAATATTGTTACAAAATGAAGCTCTGTATGTCTCAGAGGTAACTGAGTCATCCTAACATCAATTAAGAGTTAAAAAGTAAGAATGATCTGGGAGATTCACAACAACACGTGAGAGCAGATATGACCGTAAAAAAATATGTTGAAGATGTGACCTCCTCTCCCGTAAGAAGATTGTTCTTGATTTTTCACTCTCTGGACCCGTTGATCGTTCTAGATCTTCTGAGGAAGGGGACCAAGCCTCTTTCTGGCCTTACAAATTCTTCTCCCATCAAGAAGAACTCTCGTGATGGTATTAATGAGATCTCACATCTTTCAGAAAAAATTCACATTTTGATAATTATTTTTAGTGTGAATAGTTACTTTCTTAAACTCATCTCTTGGACCCTTCTTAATGGGCCAACTTAAGTGCTATTAGTCCAAATAAGGGCCACACCAAAAAGGGTGTAAACTCAACATTCTCCCACTTGACCCGATTTTACACAATGCCAAATAGTGAGTTGCACTATTCCACTAACTAGAAGGAAACTTAATACTCAATTATAAAATACTTAAAGCATGAGTCATGGAAGTCAATACTCTACATTTGAGTACGGCCTTCCATGCATTACAATACCTTTAATATTTTATAATCAGCTCTTTATGTGGGATATCCTTTTTGAATAGGTTGATTTTTTTTCCTATTCCTTGAACCAAACTGTATGTCATTACCGACACTTTGCTTAAACTCTATTCATGAATAACTATGTATGAAAAGAAGAGAATGAGAATCATATAAATAAAATTATATATGATCATAAGCGGGTGGTGTCATACTGTAAATCACTACATAATAAAAGACCTAGATAGACCCATATTATTTACATGTTCATAATACAACCTAGAGCTAACCCTTTAGTCAGAGGGCATGTTATCATTTATTGTGTCCTAATGTGATCAATTGACACCAAATGATTCTCAACTATCCTCTCTTAGATAACATAGAGCTTTTTATCCAAATGTTTACATGCTGTAGAACTTTTGCTACCTTTGGAGAAGGACATCGCAACTTCATTATCACAGTAAATCTTTAGTCGTTTCTCAATAGTATCTACCACCTTAAGACCCATGATAAGATTTTTTAACTAAATGACCTGTGAAGAGGTATCATGACAAGTAATGAGTTTAGCCTATATGGTGGAAAAAGTAGTAGTTTTTTGCTTGATGTTTCTCCCTGAAATAGCACCTCCTGGAAGTAAGAAGACATGGCCTGTAGTAGATTTCCTACTGCCAAGACACCCTATAAAATATGTATTTGTATAGCTTGTCACCTCTAGATAGTTGACTCTTTGGTAAGTGAGCATATAGTCCCTCATCCCCTGAAGATAGCACATGATCTTCTTGGTAGCTTTCCAATAATCCAAGTCAGGGTTATTTTGATATTTGCTAAGTACTTCAAAAGCAAATGTTATGTCTGAACGAGTACAAATGTGTGCATATTGAAGACAGCCAACTGTAGAAGCGTAGGGAATCCCTTCATCTGTCTTCGTTCTATCTCATTCTTCGGACATTGGTCTATGTTGAACTTGTCTCCTTTTACAATTGGTGCAGGTCTAGGAGAATAATTTTGCATCCCAAATCTCTCTAGCATCTTAGAGATGCAGGCCTTTGGTGATAGTCCAAATATACCTTTGGATATATCCTGGTGAATCTCAATGCCAAGTATATAATTGGCTTCACCTATATCCTTCATCTCAAAGTTAGTAGAAAGAAATCTTTTAGTCTCATACAATAGTCCTAAATCATTATTGTTAAGCAAAACATCATCCACATATAAAACCAATATTATGAACTTACTCCCACTGACTCTTAGATATACACATCTATTAACGATGTTTTCCTCAAATCCAAATGTCATAATTAGCTGACTGAACTTAAGCTACCATTAACGAGAGATTTGTTTAAGTCCAAATATTAATTTTCTTAATTTGCTCCAATCGCAAAACACGGTTTCCTTTTACTTGTTATGTTCACATTCACATAACCCTTCACATATGTATGATTCGATTACTATTCCTCTTCCTCCCCAAAACCTTCTTCGCCCGGTGTAGACACGCCAAAATTGACGTTATGTTGATCAAATCTCATGTCATTATATACAACATCCCAAGTGGACTTCAATATTCCCATAAAATGAAGTTTTTTCTATTTTTGTGAGTTTATGCATTTTTTTTCTGCATTTTCGTGATTCATGACCTGAGGAAGGGCGTTATTTTTCAAAGTAACGACCTGTCATAGGGCGTTTTCAAAGAAAGGACGACCTTAGATGGAGGCGTCAATTCCTGGAATTATCCGTTTTAAGATAAAACTAAGTAAAAAGTATTTTGTGAGTAACGCCCTTCTTCAGGGCGTTTTTTAATAAACGCCGTTATCTCAGGCGTGTTCTCTCAGTTTTTAAACAAAGGAAGTTTTATTTCTAAATATAAATCCAGGAAGAAACGACCGTTCCTAGGTCGTGTTTCAAGAAACGCCTCTGTGGAGGTCGTCAATTCTTAAATCGACGCCCTGTCCTAAGTCGTGTTTTACACCAGAGTCCTTCTTTTTTCCATCTTTCCCTCACAGTTCCCTGCTATCCATGGGACTCTTGCTCGATCTTGATCCTTCCCTGAATGCCTCATTGCCCGTTCCTATCTTACCTTGTTTGATCTCATCCGATTGAGGCTATAAATTGAAGTCCCAATCGATCGTGTTAGAGGTTGACGTATTAGAGGTTGGCGTATTAGTGAATCCATAACGTTGCAATTGCAAGCAGAACCTCCCCCTCTTTGCACTTCATCCTGCTGCATATTGGCATCCTCTGCATCCGATCGGGCTTCATCCTGCTGCATCCTGGTGTCTTCTGCATCCACCCAACGTCTTCACGGTTTCCCTTCACTCTCGTCAGGGAGAGCAGGGCTATATCGTGCTTATTTTATTTGAGTTCCATCATTGTCACCACACCATCAGTTTTCTTATTGCATTAAATATCATATCATATCACATCCTTTCCCTAGTTCTTCTCTAGGGGTTTAAAAGAAATCAAAAAAAAGAGGTGTGTGCGTTGATGTCTTTTCATCATTTTATGTTAGTTCTTGATTGATACTATAGCACTTTGGCTGATCCCTCTCCCTTTGCTTGTTTCTTCATTGTTTGTTTTGCAAGGTAATCAACTAAGAAGACCCACTTCATCGGCCGGCCGATTGAAGTTGGAGGAAGAAATCCACATCCATCCCGCATCCCAATTTCCACCAGGTACACGCGATCTCTTTTTCTTCTTATTGAGGTAATTCCTCTGGCGATCACAACTCCCCTTAGCACCTCGTGCTATTTTTATTGCATCTTATGCATTTCTTATACACATCTTATGCATGTTATTTTTCATTCCTAAGTGAGGATTTTTAATCCGATCTACAAATTGGCGATCACGGTGGGACAACCACTGTTTTCTTTACTGATTACCATATCCTTTGGCACCCTCGCGTGCCCTTTCCCCTTGACACCCTCGTGTGTCCTTTCCCCTTTGGCACCCTCGCGTGCCCTTTCCCTTTGGTACCCTCGGTACCCTTTCCCTTGTGCCCCTCGGGCATCCTCCACTGTGCACCCTGCACACTTCCCGGATCAGTCAATTTTTGCTTAGTAACGCCTTCCACGAGGGTGTATTTGGATTTCACGCCCATTTCAAGGGTGTGTTTTTATTTGATTAACGCCTCCTGCTTTGGGCGTCTTTTGCATATCTCCTGTCGCTCTTGCGTTTACTTACTTTTGTCTGAGAATTCACGCCCCATCCTAGGGCGTGTCATTGTTTGTTAGCGCCTGGCGTCAAGGCGTTTCATTAATTTTCTCTGACTTATTTATGCTATATTGCATCGTCTACGAATTCACGCCTCACCACAGGGCGTGCCATTTATTTTAAGCGCCTGTCATAAGGGCGTTTCATCAATTTTTCCTGCTTTATTCATACTGTCTTGCACTGTCTGAGGAGTCACGCCCCCATCCAGGGCGTTTTATTGTGTTTTGACGCCTGTCACTGGGGCGTGTATTATTCATTTGACGCCCTCCCGTGGAGGCGTCCTTTCATGAAAACGCCTAACTCTAAGGCGTGATTTGCTTCTCTCTGTGAGCCCCTCGCAGAAAATTTACGACAGCAACGCTGCCGTTTCTTGTCTTTGTAGCGACCCGCTCCAGGTCGTGTTTTTCCTGCTGAGCTTGTAACGGCCTGTTCCAGGTCGTGTCTTTACTGAGTTTTCGCAGCAGCCTCTTACTGCCTTATTCGTGATTCATTGCTTGTTATATTGATCTGCCTTGATATATATTGCTGTGATTTATATTGGCATCGTTATATTTTGTGGGTTTTTTGGTTGAGAGACCTCCTCTCTCTAGCCTAGGATTCCACACACCTTTCTTGGAATCGGGATAACCCTCCATTGAGCATTCCGTCTCTTTGGACCGGAAATCCCTTTTCTAAGACCTCCATAAGTCCCCGCACCCGTGGATTCCCTCACGGACGCCGGGCTGGTTGTACCCACGAAGTACCCGGAGTTTAGATATCCTATTCGTTGGTAAAGAGAGAGAAAATCTAGTTGACCCGGAAGTCACACTCGGATCAAACTAGGTTTCATTTGGCAAAAGAGTGAACTATTCACAAATAATCCACTTTAATCTCAAAACATCCAAACATTAAAATCTGCCGTGCTTTCCAACATTGTTTGCATAACTTGGTTGGGTTGATTTGATTGAAGTGTTTTGATTAAAGTGCCTTTTTTGTGATAATTCCTTCATTAAACATCCTCTCTCTTAAGAATGAAACTCCGTTCAGGTAAAACCATCAACATGTCAGGCAACGGGTACTCTTATGATGATGAGGATGAGAACATATTTGGTCAATATGGTGACCCTTACCAAGATTCAGTTTATTATGAGGGAAACTATCTCCCTCCTCATCCTCATTACTCACAAGTTCATGTGGTTGATACCACTATTCATGAGGCGGACCCTCCGTCTCAAGTTCCATCTTCCAATACTTCGGGGAACCCTTCCCCATCCATCAACGTCACAGATTTGATCCAAGCTCTCTCCCAGTTGGATGACTCCCAGCGGCAAGCCATTCAGGCCGCTTTAAAGGGGAAATCCGTCCTTTCATCTTCCTCTAATCCCCCTCCGGCCGTGAGTGGCCATCAGATTGCTAATGACCAGGCGGTCTTGCATTCCCCCTCCTCCCGTCCACAAACGCCTACTGCGGCCATGCCGGCCCAGCAGGCGAGCTATTCGGCGGTTAGGCATCAATCTTCACAACCTCCTCGGATTCTACGAGCGCCTATACCGCATTCTTTTGTTCAGAATCAGGCCCCAGTCGAGCCCGATACCAACACTCTCTTGCTTCAAAAGCTAGCCAGCATGGAGGAGCAGCTTAAGAAAGTTACGGCAACTAAGAATGCTCCGGAAATTTCTCTTCCTACGTTGCCGGTGTTCCATTTACCCCCTTCTGAGATGCCGCATTTTCGGCGATATAATGGAACCGGTAACCCATTCATTCATTTAAAGGATTTCCGATATGAGACTTCTTTCTGGCAAGACAATAAGGCCTCCCTGGCCTATCTGTTCAGGAGATCTCTTGAGGGACCCGCCCTCGAATGGTTTTATTCTCTGGAGCCAGCTGATGCCGGCGATTTTGATGTTATCCAAAGAAAATTCTTGCAAAAGTACAGAGACCGGGTGGGACCTTCCCTTTCTGTTACAGATCTGGTCGCTGAGAAAATGAAGCCCGAGGAGGACTTCATTGTATTTGCTGATAGGTGGCGGTCTATGGCCGAGAAATTGAAGGACACATTGTCAGAACAGGAGCAAGTGAAAATGGTTATTTCTAACGCAACTCCTCAATTCCGGCATATTTTGGCCATGAATCGGCTGACAACTATGGAAGAGCTCTATGAAAGAGCTCGTTATATACAAACACAAATGAAGGATTCGCCCATCATGGGCATGTTTGAGCCGAAGCCTCGGCTATTTAAAAAGAATACAAATGTCAATAGTGGGCCCACGACTGAGGGCACTGTCACAAACGAGCAGGTTGGCGTAGTTGGCCACCCCCACCACCAGTCAAACCCACGACCTCCGCCAACTCCACAGCAAAACCCCCATTTTGCCTCCGCTCCACAACGCCACTTCGCACCCCAACCCTCTTTTGCTCCATCACCAAGCCAAGCGCCTCGCACTGACCCTCCAGCACCGCCGCAATACCATCAGGTCCCTCCACCCACCAACTATGGCCAGCAACAACGGAGACCACCACTTGGCCCCAAGAGGGCCCATTATCCGCCACTCCCAGAGAGTCTCCCTGACATTTTTAATGCTTTGATGGCCGCCAACCTGCTCGTCTTACCAAAAGAAAGAACGGTGTGGCCCGACAATGTTGACACATCCCGTTACTGTGCATTTCACCGCGCCCCTGGTCACAACCTTGATCGTTGTTTCTATTTCAGAGATCACATTTATGATTTGAATGACCAGGGGGGCATTAATTGGGATGAAATGAGGCAAGTCATCGCCACCATGAAAGAAAGAAGGCCTCCTCGGCAACAGCAAAATCAGCAACAACAGCAGCCAGCTCCGCAGCAAGTTCAGCCACAGCAAGCTCCAGCACCCCAGCAGGATATGGGGATCGTCCGTAATCCATTACCGGAGCACGCTCCTAATCAACACGTGAACCCTGTCACGTCTCTCTACGAGGTGGAGAGAGGGCAGGGATGGCACGAAGAAAACGCCTCTGTCGGGGCATTTCACCATGATCCAAACCAAAATCAAACTCCGCGCCTTTTGCGCATTCCTCCTTCTTCTTCTAGTCTCCTATCGGGACGTTCTCTTTTACGCCCCGTCAACCCATCTACCACCACCAATTCCACGGCCTTGCCGGCTCGCTCTCTTCTTAACCACTTACCACCCCCGCAACCTGCCACTCCTTCATCCATCACCAATCCCACACCCGCGCCATCCAGGTCGCTCTTGCTTCGCTCTCCGTCAGCACCGGTAACACCCGCCACCACTACTCCCCCACCGGCAAGGATACCTCCACCATCAGTGCGACCACCTTTTGTGCCACGATCTCTCCTTATTCCACCACCTGCCAATGCTCCTCGCATTCGGATATCTCTCCCTTCTCCCACGCCTCCTGCGGGGGCATCTCCGTCAAAAGTTCCTCCTACGCCTCCTACGGGGGCACCTCTTTTATTGAATTCCCCCTCGATATCCCCTAGCGGGGTCTCTGTTACCGACATTCCTTCATCTTCTTCCAACCCTCCTCCCATTTCCGCCCCGACAGAGGCGCGTCAAGGCGTGGCGCCGCTCCGTAGTGGACGGATGTTCCACCGTATTTTCCCACAGAGAGAGCTAGGGCCCGTGCAGGGGCCGCAAGAGCAGGAACAGGAACAAGATGCAGTGCCAGGAACTCAGTATGATCTGTTAAAGCACTTGGACCGCACTCCCGCCAGGATTTCTATTCTTGAATTGATCAAACGGTCCACCACTCATCAGCTGGCATTAAAGGAATACCTGCAGAAGGTCATGGTCAATGAGGACCTTCCGGTTGAACAGATAATTACAGTCTTGACACCTACTAGCAGTCAGCCAGCAATCACCTTCCATGAGCATGAACTAGCGCCTCTTCAGGCAAGAAAATATGCTCTTTGTATCACGGTCGACATCAACAAAGTGGCTGTCAAGCAGTGTTTGGTGGATACAGGGGCTTCCATCAATGTGTTACCACCGAGCACTTTAAAGTTGTGCGGTATTCCGAAAGATCAGATTCGGCCATCCACTATAACGGTCACTGCCTATGATAATACCAAGAAACCTCCTCTAGGCATGGTCACTTTAAAAGTCAGTCTGGGTCCAGCTTCCATAACAGCAGATTTTCATATTCTGGACATGGACCCGACCTTTAATGGCATTCTGGGTCGCCCCTACATACAGCAGCTTGATGCGGTGCCATCTACAAATCATCAGTGTATTAAATTCCCCCACAAGGGCCGCATTATCAAGGTGACCAGTATGCCTATCCTGCCAGAGGAAGATATTCATGCAGCTTCATCAGTTCCTTCCATTTGGCCAGCCAACAAGCCACTTCTGTCTGTGCTGGACGTCCCCCGTCCGCAACCGAGGCCATCTGAGACCGTCACCACAGTTGCCATGACGCCCCTACCTTCCAAGGGGAAGAAGAAAAAGAATATGATTAACACCCCTGGCTGGAACATTCTGTTGAAAATGGGGTATCAAGACGGCAAGGGCCTAGGCGCAAAATGTCAGGGCAGGGTTAGGCCCATCAAGCCACAGAAACTACTTGTACGAGGCGGTTTGGGCTATAAAGGGCCTGGCAAAAATAAAGAAGAACCATGGGCATTTATGACTTCTACGTTCAAGCCAGATCGCCAGCCGCTCACCTGGACATTAAAGACACATTTTGTTACCAGTGGCATTCAAAATAATGAGCAGACTACAGTAATTACTTCATTGCTAGATTGTCAGGATGTTCACGCCAGACAGTTTGCTCGGCACATTGCCCCACTGGCCACTTATAAAGCCCTGGAGTCTTTAAGGCCGGACAAAAGAAGGAAAATGGACGATCCGGAATGCGATTGGTACAGGTGGTTCGACATGAATGACATCACTTTTTCTTTAAGCCGCCTGTTCATGCCGACAGATCCGGAATGGCCGCCACTGATTCGAGAATTGATTGAAATGCCTGCCGCAATCACAGATAAGAGACAGTTGCTAAGTGACTACACAGATACTGGGGAGCCAGATGTCCCCTTTGAGGAAGGTTTTACCGTGGACAGGCTGTGGGCCGGCCTCTTTTCCCTCACTTCTGTGCATCCATCTTTGCTGGCTTCTTTGTATTCCCGTTGGTTTGTTCACGTGCCACGACCACCACCATTCATAATCAACTTGTCTCCTGATTCAATTCAGATTTCCCTCCCGATTCCTCCTTCGCTCCGCGAGTGATTCTCCACACTCTCCATCTCGCCCCCGCGCGGGCCATTATTAATCGAAGCTTTCTCTGATCTTGCAATTTCCGCTCACCCCGCTATTCTCCCCTCGCATTGCTCTTTACTTGAAAAAGAAAATAAAAACAACGAAAAAGATAAAAATGAAAAAAAAATGCCGATTTCCCAACTTTCCAATCCTCCATTTCTGTTGAGGAAACCTCCTATTTTTCTCCCGAGCGCGTCCCGATCCAGGGGCCGCTCTTCCAAGATTCCTTGGTAAGTCTTTTCTCCCCCTCCGGCGAGGGGTCCTCCTCTGTATCACCTCCTGTATCCACTTTTTCACCTCCTTCTTTCCTTTCTAATCAAGCTAGTTGCTCTTCCCCCTCTTCTTCCTCTTCTTCTAATAAAAATCATGGGGTAAATTCACACAAGAAGGCCAAGGGTAAGCAGATTCCTCGCAGATTTTTGTTGGAATTGGCCATCAGATGCCAAGCTTGTTTAGCCCTCCCTGAGTTTGTGGAAGATCCAATTATCCTGCCAGAGTTAGAATATGAGGATTCTGTTGCTTCTTATGAGGGTTTGGGCGTTTATGAAATCATGAATGATGAAGACCCTATTGAAGAGGGGGATGAAAATTATGAAGAATATGAGGACGAGGCTGATGCTTTTGCTAGTGGTATAAGAAGATTCGACGAACCATCAGCCTCCGTAGAAGAACCCACCAAAGAAATCAATCTGGGTACCGAGGAAGACCCTAGGATTGTCCTCATAAGTAAGAATTTGCCGCCCTCCGAAGAGGAGGCGCTCATTTTAGTTCTTCAAGAATACAAGGACACGTTTGCTTGGAGTTATGAAGATATGCCGGGATTAGATCCTGCGCTCGTTGAACATCGCCTTACACTTAAGCCAGGGTCTGTCCCGGTAAAACAACGGTTGAGGCGTTTCCACCCTAGTATGGCTTTGAAAATGAAGGAAGAGGTCGATAAACTCCACAAGGCTAGATTCGTTAGAGTCGTCCTTTATCCCAATTGGGTGGCTAACATTGTCCCGGTTATGAAGAAAGATGGAAAAGTTCGGATTTGTATAGATTTTCGGGACCTCAACCGGGCGTGTCCTAAAGATGACTTCCCCCTCCCTCATATTGATGTGTTGATCGACAACACGGCAGGATTTGAGACTCTTTCTTTTATGGATGGCTTTTCAGGCTATAATCAGATTCGCCTGGCTGAAGAAGATCAAGAGAAAACTTCATTCACTACACCATGGGGCACATATTGTTATGTGGTCATGCCCTTTGGACTTAAGAATGCTGGAGCCACTTATCAAAGGGCTATGATGGCAATTTTTCATGACATGATTCACATTTATATTGAGGTGTATGTAGATGACCTGGTTGTGAAGTCAAGGACAAGGATTGAGCATCCTGGGGTTCTGGCTAAGGTTTTGCAGAGATCCCGAGAATTTCAATTGAAAATGAACCCCAAGAAGTGCGTATTTGGCGTTTCTTCAGGGAAATTGCTTGGTTTCATTGTTAGTAAGAGGGGAATTGAAGTTGATCCCAATAAGGCAAAGGCCATCAGAGATATGCCTCCTCCCAGGAATTTGAAGGAAGTTCGAGGATTAATAGGGAGGTTGCAATTCATTCGCCGCTTCGTCTCCCAGCACTCGCAGAGGTGTAGGCCGTTCTACGAGCTTACTAAGCCGGGAGTCAAGTTTAATTGGGATGATAAATGTCAGGCAGCCTTTGACGGATTGAAGGATTATTTGGTCAATCCTCCTGTCCTGAGGCCGCCAATTCCAGGCAAGCCACTTATTCTCTATGTTTCGGTCCTGGATGACTCCGTAGGTGCTGTCTTAGCTCAAGTGGATGAGGAAGGTAAGGAGAGGGCAGCATACTACTTGTCTAAACTTCTCAACCCCTGTGAGCAGAGGTACTCAGCCATGGAGAAGACTTGTGCAGCTTTGGTTTGGGTAGTTCAGAAGCTAAAACACTATTTCCTAGCTCACGAGGTTCACCTCATTGCTCGCATGAATCCAATCAAGTTCCTCCTTGAAAAATCTGTCCTCACTGATCGATTAGCACGCTGGCAAAGCTTCCTTTCTCAATTTGACATCACTTACATTCAGCAAAAAGCTATCAAAGGTTATGCCATTGCCGAGCATCTTGCTCACCACCCTCTCCCCCGCTTTGATCCTGTCAATTCAGAGTTCCCAGATGAAGAATTAATGTCCATTAACCAACCCCACGATCCTATGTGGACATTACATTTTGATGGAGCCCTTAATTCTCAAGGAAGAGGGATCGGCATGGTTCTTTTAACACCCGAAGGGGTCACCATTCCATTTGCTGCTCGGCTCACTTTTCCCGTCACCAATAACATAGCCGAGTATGAAGCTCTTTTGGCCGGTCTTAAAACCGCTCATCAATATGGTGTCACTCATTTGCGAATTGTCGGTGACAGTCAGCTTATTCTACGCCAAGTGTTGGTCAAGTGTCGCACCATCAATCCTAAGCTCAAGCCCTACCAGGAACTCGCTTCAGCTTACGCCAAACTCTTCACTAAATTGATCTTCGTTCATGTCCCGCGTAGCCAGAACATCTTGGCTGACGCACTTGCTTCTTTAGCTTCCGCTTTAGTTTTCCCTCCTGAGCGTGATTTTCATGTCCCCCTGATTCATCAGCGTGATACTCCAGCTATTAGGGATCGTGCTTTTCTTGATATTAGGGATCAGGTGCTTGAGAAGATTAGACGGAAAGAAGCTCTTGAAGGCAAAGAGGTCATGCTATTGGATTGGCAAGAAGAGTTGGCTGACGAAGAAAAGCCTTGGTATTATGAGATTGCCAAGTACTGTAATGATCAGTCTTATCCCGGGGAAGCCACCGCAGAAGAAAAGAAAGCAATAAGAAGAGTGGCTCAACGTTACACTTTGGTCGGAGGTGTGCTCTACAGAAGAGGGCTCACCGGTGTTTTATTGAGATGCCTCGATGATGATGAATCTTGGAAAGTTGTGGAGGAGGCGCATTCTGGTGTGTGTGGTGGTCATGTGAACAGCCAGATGCTAGCTAAGAAGATTCTTAGACTAGGGTTCTATTGGCCCACTCTAGAAGAGGATTGCTCTATCTACGTTCGTAGGTGTGTTAAGTGCCAACTGCACGCCGACAAGATTCATTCTCCTGCTTCTTCACTCCATCCTACGTCCTCCCCATGGCCTTTTTCCATGTGGGCTTTTGATATCATCGGACCTCTTGGTGACTCGAACCTCCTGACCAAGCAAAAATCATTCATCCTCACGGCAACGGAGTACTTCACCAAGTGGGCGGAAGCAGAAGCCTATGTGGAAATTAAAGCGTCAACCGTCTGCAAGTTTATCATGAAGAACATCATCACGAGGTTCGGGATCCCGAATACCATCGTCACCGACAATGGACCTCAATTTATCTCTCAAGATCTCAAGGATCTCTGCAACAGGTATAACATTGCATTGCATCATTCTTCTCCCTATTATCCGCAGGGCAATGGCCAAGCAGAGGCCACTAATAAAACCTTGATCAAAATTGTTAAGAAGACGTGTGAGGCTAATAAATTTTCGGACTGGCCAGACAAGCTGGTTGAAGCTCTTTGGGCCTACCGCACTTCCATTCGAACCCCCACTGGGCAAACTCCTTTCGCCCTTACTTATGGAATGGAGGCCGTAGTCCCTTATGAGATTCTTATCCCCTCTCTGCGAGTACAATTGGACAAGGAGCTCTCTATCGATGAGCGTCGTGATTCACTCCTCGCCCAGTTGGAACTCCTTGACGAGAAGCGTCTGGTCGCCGCTGAACATGCGCGCGTTTATCAAAACAGGCTCTCACGTTTTTATCAAAAGAAGGTAATTGAAAGAAAATTTAAGGTCGGTGAAATGGTAATCAAAAGAATTTTTGTAAAACCCGGTGGCCCTCGTTCAAAGCTCCAACCCAATTGGGAAGGGCCGTTCATCATAAAAGATGTTTATCCTGGCAATGCTTATAAACTGGTTAATGCTGGAGGCGAAGAATTAACTCACCCATGGAACGGTTTGTATCTCAAGAAATATCACCCCTGAACAAAAATCCAAACAAAAATTGAAAACTTCACAAAAAGTCCAAAGAAAATAGAAATCTCCCAAATAATCCAAAAAAAATCGAATATTTTCAAAATCAAAACATGGTTCTCCTTTTGGGCTGACATGACATGCAAAGGTCCACGGTCCGAAAGGTCAAAATTCAGAATCCATTCATCAGTCTTGCTAATTTAAAATGGGAGTTGACCCCGCACACACTACACACTTTACTCTTGAGCTCAAGCAGTGCAAAATCTGATGGAAAGTCGAAACCGGACCAAAGGCGAAAGACCATATCCATTCTTTTTCTTCTTCGGCCCACAAGGGAGGAAGGGAGGTCTTGAGGTAGACACGCCAAGCCTATCCGCCGCCCTAGTAGGAGGAAGTCAGGGCCCAAAAGGGAACAAATGCCACAAAAGCCCAAGTACAATTAGGTTGTTCATCAGTTCAAATCTATTCAATGCAAATCAATTCCAAAGTAAAAGTCAAATGGTGAAAAGAAAAGCATGTCAAGAGGGCGAAGTCCCCGCAAGGAAAACCTTGGGCGTATGCATGCAATGTGAAAAGAGGCAAAAAGGCAACAAAGCGTCCCTACGCCAAAGACCGAACCCCAACAGGCATAGGGTAGGAGAGGTAGCTTTGCCTCAGGCATCTTTAAATCTTTTGTGGGCTTCCTCATATCTCCTCTTTTATTTTGGAAAAGTCATGAACCAGCAGAATGGTCGAGACAAACTGAAGAGAATGCACTGTACGAAATCTTGTGTATAAGTTCAACCATATGCACGCCAATTCCCCTTTTGATTATTCAAGAAAGGTTAATGGATCTTAGATGATGACCAAGTAGGGCCCACAACCTTAATCTCTTTATCAGCCCAATTTGGGAGGAATAAAATTAACGCCTTTGTTCAAGGCGCGTTCATGTTAATTCACGCCTCGTTTACAGTCGTTTCTTTAAGAAATAACGCCTCTGGGAAGGACGTGTTCTCAACAAAATTCATAAATCTTTTCATAGTCACGCCGTCTCCGAGGGCGTCTTTTGGGATAGTAACGACCTAATCTAAGGCGTGTTTTTCAGAAAACCTCAAAAAATATATATATATACTAAAAAGAACTAAAATAAATTCTTCATATTGCATGAACTACACTCTTGCCTGGACATCTTTTAAATTATTGTTTGCATATGTGTGATTGCATGAGGCATCCCCCAGTTTTGATTATTTCATTTTGCCTTATTTGATTAAAGGCTTGGCCCCTTGACCCATTATTAAGGTCAAAATATTTACACCCCTTGCTCACCGGGCAAGGGGCCAAGTCGAACAGATGAATTAACCTGTTTGTTCAAGTGAGAACCGCAGCTGCAGATACAGGGCAAAGCAAAAATAAACACGAAGAACGTGGAAAGGAACAAGTACACGAACACAAGGCCACAACCACACAAGTGCTCAGGTAACAAAGCTCAAATCTCATATATATATATATATATATATCATCATATCTATCATGTACAGGTGTGAAGGTGGAGGAGTACAAATACAAAACTCTCAGCTCTCGTCTCCACCCTCCTCTACTCTCCTGCTCTCAACCTCCTCCTCACCGTCTCGAGCTAGCGCTGGTGGAGGAGGCATGGGCCCCCGTGAAGAAACTGGAACCTGAACGTGTCCCCCTGCCTCGCTCCTCTCTCGGAGGGAGGAACCCGCCACGAAGGTGGAGCTGGTGAAGGAATACCCCGCAGCCCGTGCTCGCTCCCGGCCTCGCTGCAAGCGCTCCTCGGACACTCGCTGCCGCTCCTGGGAAAGGACCAGCTGAGTCCTCAAGACTGCCAGCTCTCGCTCCCGTGCTCCAGCTACCTCCTGGTGACGGGCAAGGTCCGCCCGGTGCTCCTCACGCTCGCGAGTACGCTCCTCGCGCTCCCGGACGAGGTCCGCTCGGAGCTCCTCGCGCTCCCGAGCACGCTCCCTCCTCTCCAGCTCCAGGGCAACTCGCAGCTCGGCCACGTCCTGAGGCAGCTCCTCTCGTCGCCTCAAGGCCCTCTGAAGCTCCACGATCCGCTGATCGCGGATCGACAACTCGGTACGTACCGCCCGTAGCTGAGCGGCCTACAAACAGGTAAACAAATCATCAGTTCCACAGTTCAATAATTCATGAAATGAAATAACAACATGTGACTGAAGGTAGATCACGCACCTGAGAGTTCGTCAAGCGGAAGCCCTCATCCACACAGGTCATGGTTGCTCGGAGCTCCTCGGCCTGCAAAACAAATTTCATCAGTGCACAATTTATATCTAATCATTATTTGAATGAGGTTTTGAGTTCAGAATTTACCCGTGAAGCAAGGTCGCGCTCCGCCGCCTCGGCTCTCGCTATCGCACCGGCCAGCTGCTCCGTCAGTACAGTCACCTCTGCACTAGGCCCCCTCGAGCTGGAGGCCTCCCCCGGATCTCTCCTCACTGCTCCCTGCTGGGCACGCTGCATTCATTAAAAACCGTCAGTGGCTAATCATTAATTCAAAAAAAAAATTCATTTGCATATAGGAATAATTTAAACACTCACCAGGGTCTCCAGGTCTGCTCGTGTGGCGGCCAGCTGGTCCTCCAGGCCGTGTAGATGGGCCTGGGCATCCATGGCCGCTATATCTCGCGCATCCTGCATTCATCACATATTAGTTGCATAATAGGCATGTATAAGCA